>CM054159.1:24079109-24104109 GCA_028751875.1 Rapana venosa
TATACTGATATAAAGACAATTTGATTTTTTTTTTACTATAGTGACATATTTTTCAGCCGCCAAAATTGAATCTATTCTTTTATTGTTCTGTGTTGCGATTTTTAAAAAAATTGTTCATATATCTTGTCTAATGTGCGCGTTTATATATAAATTAATATATATATTATATATTTGTATGATATATATATATATTTAATTATTATATATTATATATATAATGTGCGTGTGCGTGTGTGTGTGTGTGGATGTATGTACACAAGAATAATAATATGATTTTTGTGTTAAATTTGTTTGATTCATTTCTATAACTATCAAAATAGCAGTGCGTTTACTAAAAAGACAATAATGTTCTAGCTTTAAATAAGGAAAGAAGAAATGAGAGGGGGAAGAACAGCTCTTCCTTTTCTAGATGTGTCTTTAATGCTTTTCACATTTATCAGCATTCTTGTCTTTATCATCATCATCATCATCATCATCATCATCATCATCATCATTATTATTATTATCGTCGTCGTGAATGTTGTTGATATTAGTAGCAGTAGTAGTAGTAGTAGTAGTAGTAGTGTTTATTATTACTATTATTATTCTTAATGTTATTGTTGTTATTATTATTGCTATTGTTTATAATAATTACACACTAATGATTATAATAATTATTATTATCATTCATTACTATCATCACTATCACTGTTAAAATCATTATCATCAAGGCAGAGAAGACAAACTGGGTTTTGTGTGTTCATACTTTTTTTCATGACAGTATTTCCAAAATAAACAAGAAGTATTTGGACATGACGAGCTCTCCTTTTGTTGTTTGTCCCAAGTCTATTCACGTTTGCGTGAAATGCTTTCGTTCTGAATGAATATTCATTTAAACCAACAAAAAGAAAAAAAGCGAGGGACGGGGATAATCACACTCATATCTTTAAGTACAACAGACAAAACATCGTGTCAGAGATGGTAATAATAAAGAAACAATCGACTTTGCATTGCACCCGTAGGCAGACAGTAGCAACACACAATATAAAGCGTGTTCGCGGCAGAGGCAGTTTAGTAATAATAGTGTTGGAAAAAATTACTATAAAAGTAAAAGTAGCTACATGTACAATATAATCACAAAAATGCTGAAACAAGTACTCAGCTTTCAATTTGAAATGCCCTCCCCCCAAAAAAAAACAACAACAACCAACCACACAAAAAAAAAACCAACAACAACAACAAAACCAAAACCAACAAACAAACAAAACAAATTAAAAAAACAACAACAACAAACAAAAACAACAACAAAATCTACAAAAACAAGCAAACAAAAAACCGAGCAACAAACAACCCACCCCCCCCCCCCCCCCCCCCCCCCCCCCCCCCCGCCGAAAAAACAACACCCCCAAACAAACAAATAAGAAAATTTTACAATTGTTTGGGGTGTTTGAATAAATGACATAACATTTTGTCATTTTTCGCCAATCTGGCAAATGGCACAACGAGAGAAAAGAAGAAAAAAATCAGAACTGCCCTCAATACCCCCCTCCCCATCCCCCTTCACTTTAAACAACCCTTCAGACATTAATGTTATCCCAGCGTGAAACATGGTATTTGTGATAGATGCTTTTTGTTGTCACGTATTATACTTTTTCCGTGAGTAAATCTGCTTTTTATTATGTCATCTAAGGCATCCTACTCACCTACATAAAGATAATGATGTGTAATTTGTGCGAACCTACATCTCTCTAAAACTACACTGATATGGTGGACAAGTAACAAAATCCAATGGCCCCTCTATATTACTAGAAGTATTCTCTAGCTAAACGTCGAGACAAGGAAGGGAGACGACGGGGCGGAAAGAAAATAAAAACAAACACCGAACACAACAAGAACAAAGAAAGCAAAAACTAAAACACACACATCATCCTCGAAATAAAAGAATAAATGAATACATAAATAAATAAATAAATAAATAATAAAACACACACACAGAGGTAGACAGAAAACATTGAGTAACAAACAGGTAAATATTTTGCCCAGACCCAGGCTTTGGTACGAACCGATATAAAATTCAATGGAGAAATGTCGTAATCTCTTGTGTGTGGTCTTTCAGTGACTCTCACTCTCAGCGGAGTGTGTATGTATGTATGTATGTATGTATGTATGTATGTATGTATGTATGTATGTATGTGTGTATGTATGTATGTATATATTCTGTGATGAACATACTATAACTCTTTACACTATAACATCAATAATATGGTAACTCCGGACAGTTTATAATTTTCTATTATGAACATATATAATATAATAACTCCCTACAATAATATTCTTTGATTTTCTATGATGAACATATTGATACCTCTTTTCAATATAACATCAACAATATAGTAACTCCCTACATACTATATATATCTCTAATTTTTCTATGATGAACATACTGACAACTCTTTATGATATAATAATAAATAATCTGTAATTTCCTATGACGTGCATACATACCCGTAATTCTTTCCTTCTTTTTTTTAATGTGCATACCCATAAATCAGTATGATACAATCACCAAGAACTCTCTATGACCTGGACTTCTCCCGTAACTCCTTGAGCAGTCACTGGGGCACTGAACTGCACTGCACTGGATTTTCAGGCAGTGTGTGTGTGTGTGTGTGTGTGTGTGTGTGTGAAGTCAAGTCAAGTCAAAATTTTATTTCCAGATGGTACAGGTGTGGTGAGTGTTGTGTGTGTGTGTGTGTGTGTGTGTGTGTGTGTGTGGTGTGTGTGTGTGTTGTGGACAAGTTTGAGAGCCTGGCAGAACCCATCCCTCTCCAAGTGACAGGCTGCATGTATGTTAGGTATAATGTTTCTGTCAACCTGTGCTAGCCTGCTCTTCTAGTTCTATGGATGTTGGAGGAACTTTCCATGTGAGCATACCATGCAAGCCTTCACACGCGGGACTTTCAGTCTACCGTCTCATCCGAAGGACTCTCTATTGATGAACATTACAGTAGGCAAATCGGAAATCTCGGTTGGGGTGGTGTTATTATTATAAATGCAACAACAAACAATGGGCATACCTATAACTTCCTGTTGTATGTAGTTTCCTATAACGTAGTTAACTTGTAGTTCCCCAAAATATACATGAATATACCTGTGACTTCTAATAACATTCACACTTAAGAGAATTATTATATAGACTAGCAACCCCTACTGTACACCTCACAACTCCCTATTTTGGAGGGCACATACCCGTTACTTCACTAAAGTATACATACCCAAGATTTGTTTTAAAAATATAAACATTAGTCGGCTGGTTTGATTGCATGTATTATAGTCCGAGCGGAGCTAACCGATTTAAGGACTGTACCATTAATTAACCATCACCAACTATGAATTATAACGACATAAAATAACCTCCCATGTGTATGTACCTACCTGGCCTATTCCTAACTCCCTATAATTCGACTGTTACCGTAGCTCCGTGGTGAATGGTTAGGACACGAACATGCTCTGACATTTTCACACAATGTATCTGGGGTACTTTGAATCTGGAGGAGTCCACCCCTTTCCAATACACATATTGCATGCTGGGTATGAATACCATGCTTAATCATCTACTCCCTAAATATGTAGGCTACACACACCCGTACCTCACTGTGTTCACGGAATGTATTATATATAATCATATAATATAGTTTATGTGCGTATTCCTGTCATCAACTTGTTTCGCTCACAAAATAGACCTGTACGCCTACTACCGGTAAAATTGCGTATGCCCGAATTCTGCGCCAGACTGAAGCAACCTTTTCTGTTTTGTTTTTGGTTTGTATGTTTGTTTGTTTTTAGATGAGCATAATCCTAAATCCACGAACACAAAACACACACTTTCTCACCCTTCCTTCCTCCCTTCCTGCCATCCATCCATCTTCCCACCCACTCACTCACTCACCTGCCACACTCTGCCGCTTGTTATTTTGCCGGGACTCCTTCATCCACGGGTAGATCTCGGCATGCTGCTTGCCGGCCACCCCGACGTGGAGACCCCCGCCCATCCCGGGTGGGCAGTTGAGCGAGCTGTTCTGTCCACACGGCACACCGTGGCCCATGCCCACATAATGCCCGTTGCTGCCCCCGTCCGGCCCGTAGTCACCCGGCATGGGCGGGCACCCGTCCCCTACGGGCCCTGGCCCCCCGAGCTGGTTGGGGGGGTAGCCACCCGCGGGTCCGTACCCGTAAAGCTCCGGTCCGTAGTGTCCCCCTCCGCCGCCGCCGTCGCCGTACCCGTTTTCGAACTTGAAGCCGTTCTCGGGTGGGTAGAAGCCGTGGTGGTAGGCAGGCATGGCCTCGGGTGGGTAGCCCTTCTGCATTTTGGCCAGGCCGCAGTGGATGTCATAGTCCCCGTCTCCGCCGCCAACCAGGGACATAGTCGTGTGTGTGGAGGTAGTAGTAGTAGTAGGAGGCTAGCTCTCCCTCGGTCCGGTCCGCGCAACCAACCAACCAACCAACCCCTTCAGCTCCTACTCTCTCTCCCCACCACAACGCAACACAACGCTGGAAGGAAACAGGAGGCTGGGGTGGATAGGAGGGGGGGGGGGGGGGGGGGTGAAGGAGGTGAAGGGAGGGGGAGAGAGAGAGAGGAAAGCCTCAGTCACGTGGGGGTCTCAGCCTGAGCCAATCAGCTGTCGCGAAGCGGCTGCGCGCGGAGCTGAAAATAGACAACACGTGGCGACGAATCAGTTTCAGCGTCGCGCCTTCAGCAGTCAAGATTGATAGGTGAGTGAGGAAGGGGGCAGGGAAGAACACGCAGAGAGAGAGAGAGAGAGAGAGTGGGGGGGGGGGGTGAGGGAGAAGAGAGGAAGGAGGAGAGAGAGAGGAGAGAGGGGTGAGAGAGAGGAGAGAGAGAGAGAAGGAGGGAGGAGAAGAGAGATAAAAAAAAAGTCGATATGGTAGGAGGGTTGTATGTTGGTTGGAGAGAGAGAGAAGAAAGAGAAGAGGAGGAGGAAGAGGAGGAGGAGGAGGAGGAGAGAGAGAGAGAGAGAGAGAGAGAGAGAGAGAGAGAGAGAGAGAGAGAGAGAGAGAGAGAGGAGAGGAGAGAGATCGGATTCAATGGGCGAACAGTTCTAACATCGTTTTTGATGCGTTTTCAACCTGATCTGTTACCTTGTGTAATCTGGATCTCCATTCTCATCCAAGGCTGGGTGGGTCGACAGAGAGAGAGAGAGAGAGAGAGAGAGAGAGAGAGAGGAGAGAGAGAGAGAGGAGAGGGAGGGGGGGGGGGAGGAAGGAGAGAAAAGAGGGGGGTAGAGTAAATAGTCTGTGTGCACTTAGAAAAGAGGTTGTGAGGAGGATAAAATGTAGAAATGGAGGTTGGCTGGCTGATGATGGTGATGATAATAAAGACGCTGTTGAAAGTTGGTGCGAGTTAAAGATGATGTTGTTGAGGGCTTTGCTTTCCTCTCCTTGTAAATTTGACTCTATTGGCGTTTCCTTTGATGACTCTCTGGCTGCTGTGATTGCCTTGAGAGAGAGAGAGAGAGAGAGAGAGAGAGAGAAGAGAGAGAGAGAGAGAGAGAGGAAGGAGGAGGAGAGAGAGAGAGAGAGAGAGAGAGAGAAAGGCCACGGAGAGAAAGGAGAGAAAGACAACTACAGATTCAAGTCATATGTTCTAGTCTTTTTCATTTCTTTTTCAACAGAAAGTGAAGGGGGTTAAGAGAGCGAGTGAAAGAAGAGGAAGGAGTGGGAGCGAGAGAAAGAGAGAGGGGGAAGAGAGAGGAGATTTGGAGAGAGAGAGAGAGAGAGAGAGAAGAGAGAGAGAGAGAGAGAGAGAGAGAGAGACGTGTTTACTTCACTGGTAATCATGTAAGTCATAATTATCATAAGATATCTAAAACAAAACAAAATTCAAGTTTACTAAGAATTGGAATCATTGTAATTTTGGTTTCATTCCCACCATTGCCTGTGTAAATAATCACCATAATTATGAAAACAAGAAAAAAAATCGATCTTGCTGTTATCTTGATTTTGATATGATTATATGGCTAGCATCACCACCAATGTTTGACCTATTAATCGTGTTCACAAACCTAAAATAGCCCCTTAACTTGTTTGCTTTTTTTCCGTTTTCTTACATTGCCACACACTAACAACGTGCATGTTTTCTTTGTTTCAACATATTGAAAGTTTACAACAACAAAAAACCCAAGAAAACTCGTATAGCGTAGACTCAACGAAATCAATTTTTAGCTTCAACAAAACTTTGTTAAGAAAACCACACATAACAAAGCAAAAACAAACCACAGACTTGTGGTGTGCCCAAAAGGTGTTTTTTTTTTAGCCACGAGACGACACCTTCCCGTCCCCACAAACATAGCAACCATCCAAATAAAAAAACAAAAAACAAAAACAAAAAACAATATAAAATGTATGATAAAGAAAAACGCAGAAAAAAAAGCATTTGAAGATAAGTCTATACGCTAAAGATAATAATACCAGTGAATTTTTTAAAGGTATTTTCAGCACAGAAAGTTTGATAGTAAAGAGCGCCCAATTATCAGCCTGATATTGCAGAATTTCTTTTAAACACAAAACGTAGATAAACAGATGCAGAAAAAAGGAAGTGGAAGTGAAAAGAAAAAACAAAGGGAACGAAAAGAGAGAGAGAGAGGAGAGAGAGGAGAGAGAGAGAGGAGAAGAGAGAGAGAGAGAGAGAGAGAGGAGAGAGAGAGAGGAGAGAGAGAGAGAGAGAGAGAGAGAGAGAGAGATGGAGAAAAGACAGAGGCAAAAAGAAAAACAGTTGACAAAAACAAAAAAAAAAAAAACAACTTTTAGCACATAATTTCTAGAAGGTAAAAAGATATCTCGTGCACAAAAAGCCTCCTCCCCCTTGTGCGTGCGTGCGTGGGGTGTGTGTGTGTGTGTGTGTGTGTGTGTGTGTGTGTGTGTGTGTGTGTGTGTGTGTGTGTGTGTGTGTGTCTCTCTCTCTCTCTCTCTCTCTTCTCTCTTCCCGGGAAAGCCTATGATAATTCAAATTAGAAAGAAACTTTTTCCAGATTGTATACGTAAAGTGTTTTGAGTCGGCAGGCAATGGCGTAAATTATCTCATTTATTTCACATCTGGGAAATCACAACAATAGTTCTGGGCAGAATTAAACCTGGCTGCTTTTTCAAATAAGAAAGCGTAGAATCATAAAATCTTTTTTTTTTAAAACATACAGATAAATGCAAAGTGAAAGAATGAAAGAAAAAAGGAAATAAAGAAAGAAGTAAAGAAAGAAAGAAAGAAAGAAAGAAATTTGACAATTATTTGTTTGTGATAAGCTTTACACCCATTCACAAGGGGACAGAGGGATGGGGACTGGACACAACACACATAAAGTGGGGAAAAAATACAGTCAACGACAGCCCAAATAGACAACATGGCATGGGAATCCACAACATGGGTTTGTAATAATTGTATAGTATGAAAAAATATACCTGTGATACAACCTATCATCAATGCAATTGCTTATGTTTTATGCTTATCCTAGACAACAGTCTCTCATGAAACAACTTCAGGCTGTCATCAGTCATTACAGGAGTAACTAGGACACATCTCTACTAACAAATTGTTCTCCAGCAGTCTGGCCAGTTGTTTTCATTTCTTTTAGATGGGGTGGGAGTGGGGTGGGGGGACATTGTCCATGTTATTTCTAAACTGGTCATGGAACTCTTTTAAGCCGTTTATAATATGCCTGGTTGTAATTTCTGATCTCTCACACATCTGCCCTTCCAGAGATTCACCTGAATATTCTGCCACACTCTCTGCACATTCAGAACCAGATACACTCACTTCTTCCTCCTTATCCACTTTTTCTCTCTCACACACACACCTCTTCCACACTTCTACACTCATTTCATGGCTAGCCTATCACATTCTTTCGCTCCATTTCCAAATTCACCACACAACTGATCACTTTCTATATCGTCAAAGTTGAATGTCACTGTCTGTCTGTCTGTCTATGTCATGTTGTGTCAAGTCATATAACAGCTACTGGAAGATGGAGGGCAAGAATCATACATAAACACATCAGTGGGAGCGTCACTCTGCATGGTTTGCAGCATACACTTGACTGGGCGGGGTGGGTAAAAATAAACCAGAGGGAGATCGAACCTGTTGTTGTTCACTTTTTCATCACAGTTTGCTCTGTGTGCTTCTGCTCGTTTTCGGTCACGGGATACCTGGCTAAAACATTTCTTGGGGTATGACCTTTGACCATGGGTGACAGGGAAATGGCTGTCAGTTTTGCTTGTAAGTCTTAGAATAATAACAGTGTGATCACCTCTGCCGTCCACTTTGAATGAGGACAGTGTCTGCTCTTGAAGTGCAGTGTTCAACATACACTCCAACATCGTTGGGAGTCCTGTGACTGGCATTTTGATGCACAAAAAAGGAGAAAACAACAACACTACACACACAGCTCACACAAAAGCGTCTTGCTGGTAGCCAAGCAAGGGAAGCCACCAAGAAGGAAAGAAGGAAAGTTCATCACAAGAGAGATACTTGAAAGTTTTATGCTATCAAAGATTACATAAAGTCGAAAAAGAAGGAAGAAAAACAAGCAAATGTGAAAAAGTAGGGGTTTTATCACATAGAACAAGCGGTAGAAACTATTCGTACCAAAGCATCACTTAGTTTACTTTGCCAAACCTTAAAATTGTGTTATTAAAACCACAAGAAAGCTGGTTGTCAAGTCATCCAAAGCGCTCTTAGAGGGATATGTAATGCAATATTTTGCAATGTAAAAACAACTACAAAAAAGGTTGATCACAGCAACAACAGACACACACCTGCTGCCTCTGCAAATATAGGCCTACATGACACTTAGAGTTTCAAAGATGACGGTGAATCTTTCAAGCTGTATGTCAACAAAAAGCAAACAGGCTGACGACGACTATACAGCCATCCCCAGGGACCACAGAAACAAGATTTCACTCTTCATTACTTGGTTGCGTCAGTTGACACTACTGTACAGAAAACCAAAGGTCTGTGGTTTCAATCATAAATAAATATATATAAATTCAGATTTTCTCCCGTCTTCCAAGAACCCTTCATAAAGAGGTCTTCTGCCTGCAACAAAAGTTTTGCAAATATGTAAAATAACCTACAGCAACAGTCTCGGGCAATATTCTGTAGACTGGGAACGAATGTTAAAGGCCAAGAACTAGATTCCATTCAGGACCATGGTAAAGACCCAAACAAGCATGCAAACAAGTTATTGTAGTCGCACGCTTTTTCCAGTGACAGCAGCCCAGATTTCAAGCAAAAACAAATCTATTATGATGATAATAATTATAACGTCACCATAATGTGATAAAGTTGGACTGCTTTTCATGAGAAATTGCTCCCTAATTTTCAACATCTGTTCATATAAAATGCGGTCCTGCATTTCTCACCATTCGAGCTGAATAAACATTACAAGTTGTATTTTGCACATTATACAAGAAAATACATGAGAAAAGAATACTCCAAAACCTTACTCAAGAGTGCATCCACCAACGGTAATACTACGACGAATCTCACTGGTTTAGGTGTTCCCCAAGGTTCTAGTTTTGGACCTATGCTCTTTCTTCTTTCTGCTACCCTTATGTCATGTGGCTCGAGCAATCACAACTGATCGCATCTAAAATTTTGCCGATATAATTCAATTGAGTGAGCTTTTTAAAAAAAAAAATTCTGAGATCAACACTTCTTTTTTTACAAAATTTTTTTCACTGAAATGCAAAATTTATATCGTGAATGACCTATAAGCATTGCTTCCTAATTCCACAAATTAAACAATGAAAAGTTTGATCATTTTTCCTACTTATTCCGAAAAATATTTAAACTATCCTTTTAAAACTTTAGTGTTTTGTAAAAATGATAAAACACACAAATAAAACACTATTTCTTTCTAAAAATGTGTCCACATTCCTAGTGTTACCTTGGTCAAAATAGGATTTTGAAATATTTTCATCATTAATTTTGTTAATATCATCCATCACCCGTATCACATTCGTATCCTGAATCCAAATTTGGACTGTATGCAACACATTTCAAACATCTGTATTACCTGGGTTAAACTATTCCTGATGTTTCTACTGAAACAGCAATAGTGAAATCTCCCCCACCCCTTTTTGTTTTACATGTTAAGATGTCAGTTGAATGTCTTTTAAAATGAACTCTAAATCCCAATGTATGTGTGTGAACTGGTCAGATAGAGCAGTGATCCACACATTATTTAATTCTTATTTCACTTGCTCTTGTTTTTCATACTTTCTGATGAGTCCATTAAAGGCCGATAGATGTATATGTAGTCTGTGCTCTACCTTTAAATCGATCTTTTTTCTTTTGATTTACATATCCGGCATTTGGGAATAATCGATTATTTCATTTCATTTTTTATGTGTGTTCATCATAGCATTTATACACCTGAAAATATAATTTTATGCCACATTAATATTTTGTGATCCCAATATCAACTATGATATTGTCAGAATCACCATTTAATTTTCTTTTATAAATTAAAAATATTCAAATGGGTCCTTATCTTATATATTGGCTTTTTCTAGTTTATTCATGGAAGCATAATAAATGTTTATATATATATATATATATATATATATATATATATATATTACTTACGCTTCATTACCATTCATCTATATAGAATGGTCATTTACGTTGCTAATGTAGCTGGTTATTGCTCTCAATTTATGTATGTATAGTATTCTTGTTTTCTGAATAATGATATATGTAAACCTTTTACATTAGGCCTATGTGTGTACGTGAAACGAACTAACTGTACGTGCTTAAGTGAGCGTAACTCTGTGCGTGCGTGCGTGCGTGAGTGTGTGTGATGTGTGTGTGAGGAGAGAGAGAGAGAGAGTGAGAGAGAGAGAGAGAGAGAAAGTGTGTGTGTGTGTGTGTGTGTGTGTGTGTGTGTGTGTGTTGTGTTGTGTTTTAACGCTCTCTTGCTCCTCAAAGGAATGAGCCGAATAAATAAATAAATAATAGAGAAATTAACTCGTAGGCTGCATTTTCCGTTAGAGCGAACATTCTAAATATTGCACACACACACACACACACACACACACACACACACACACAGACACCTTTATATGATAGACATAGACATAGCGTCTAATATCACTTAATGTGTATAGACGTTAAATTGAAGAACAACAACATGATAGACATACAGCCACATAGCTAGACAGAGAGAGACAGACAGAAACAGAGAGAGAGAGACAGAGACAGACAAGGAGACAGACAGACAGAAACAGAGAGAGAGAGACAGAGACAGACAAGGAGACAGAAACAGAGAGAGAGAGAGAGAGGGGGGGGGGGGGGGTCAAACAGAGACACAGACAGACAGACAGAAACAGAGACACAAACAGACAGACAGACAGGCAGGCAGGCCGACGGAGAGGGCTACTACTCGTAAAATATCGTTCATTTCAGTGTCGTTTAATTCGTTGTGCCCATGGATCTCCCATAAATTTCTGTCCTGCTGTTCTCCCCCACCCCAACCCCACCCCCTTGTGTCACACACACAACTGGTACAGCAGGGGCAGTGGGGGAGGGGGGGGGGGGGGGGGAGGAGGGGGAAGAGAGAAGGTGGAGGATGTAAGGAAACAGAAGAGGGGGGTGGGGTGGGTGGGCAAGGAGGGAGGGTGGGTGTGTGGGGGTGGGGGGGGGGGGGGGGGAGGGCAGAGGGAGGGGGTGGGTGTGGAGGGGGGGGGGGGGGGGGGGTAGGGAGGCCTTGCAAGACTACTACCATTGCCGACACATGTTTATCAGTCTGGTGAGATGACTTGAAAATCTCAACTAATAGTTTCTATCCGACCTCTGACTTGTGTCTGTTGCGTGTGTGTGTGTGTGTGTGTGTGTGTGTGTGTGTGGTGTGTGTGTGTGTGCTGGTGTGTGTGTGTGTGTGTACGTGTCTGTGTGTTTGACTTCTCTGAGGCTTGTTCTTTCATTTTCCCATGTCTCAATTTTTAAGTTGGTTGTTTGCTTACAAATGTATGCTTATCTCATGTTTTGTTTTGTTTTTGTTGGTTTGGGATTTTTGTTTTTGTTTTTGTTGTTGTTTTTTGTTGTTGTTATTGGTGTTGTTGTGTGGGGTGGGTTTTTGTTGTTGTTGTTTTTGGGGGGTGTTTTGCTTTGTTTTGTTTTAACAAAATAGGAGAGAAAAAAACCTCGTATCTTTTACTCTTGGGGGAAAAAAGGGCAAATAAGGTCAGTTCAACATGTTTCTACGTTTCCTGTAACAAAGCATACGGGTTAACATAGGGTATAGGGTACAAATCATTTTATTATTGCCCCCGCGCGCGTGCGCTCACACACACACACACACACACACCACACACACACACACACACACACAGTCAACACATTAGAAGGCAAATGATTCGTTTTTCATCTATCGAAATAAATTAACTTTCTATGAAGAAACATATTTTTTGAGGGGTTTTTTGTTGTTGGTTTTTTGCCTTTGTTGGCATGCTTCTTTTCTTTAGTTGTTCAGAAACTTTCTGGTCACAAAATGGTGATGAAAGTTTTGAAAACGTCTATATCCATTTTTTATGTAGTCCGGTTTTTTCTTTTTAATTTTCGCTTTTTTTTTCTTGCTCGCTTTAAACTGCTTTTCCATTTCGCTACTCTATAACTTTGTTTCATTATTATACACAGCTGTTTGAAGGTAATAATCCATTTTCCATCACCCATTACGTTGTAAGCAGTATAAGTGGAAGCTGTTTTAACATTTCCAGTTACCAATTCTATCCATAAAAGGTAGCTTGGCGTATACTGCGTTGAAAGAAGTTGAGTTGAGGGGTCGACCTGGTAAGCTCTCTCTCTCCCTCTCTCTCTCTCTGTATGTATATAAATAAATAAATAAATAAATTGCGTGTGTGCCTACGCCCGTGCGGTGTGTGTGTGTGTGTGTGTGTGTGTGTGTGTGTATGTGTGTAAGTAATCAAGACATGTTCGCAATCTGTCGCATTTCAGTTAACTGATACAAGGGAAAAAAATACCAGGGGTGAAAAACTCATAAAAAAAACAACTGACCCCGCCAAAACAAATCAAATTTAAAACATCTGCTACACACATAGTTTTGATTTCGTACACTCTACACACTGATAAGGACTTTATCCCAAATCTGGTAAACTATACAACAACAAAAAACCATAATCGAAACCCACAAAAAACTGTGTGGCAACCTAACCCAGTAAAACCATTCCATTGATCAAGAATGTTGAACCACAGGCCCGAAAACATCCGTTAACACTCCAGGACCACTTAACGCCTGAGTAAGCTTGTGACTGCATTGATCCGACACATTACCGTACCAACTTGCGCACGTATGCACTGATGGCAAACCATCAGGCCCTACAAGTACCCTCACAGAAATCTTTGCACTCAAGGGCCGTAAACTCTTCATGACAGAGCAGACGACAACAATAGACCCACGCATGCGCGCAGTCGGTTCGGAGCAGTCCCGCAGTTAGGACTATTCAGTGCGGAATGTTGTGTCCGTCAGGGTGAAAGTTGGGGTGGGTGGGGTGGAGGTTTATAATTATGCACAGATGCATTATTGACTCTTGAAGTGTCCACTAGTGCTGGATGTCTGTTGATTGTGATGACTTGTATGCATCTTTGTTATTAAAGACACAATATACACACTGATACAAGGCCAAATCATTGGAAGATCTATCTTGTTATAAAGATTTAGATCAATGGCATTTTCTTGTAGCCTGGAAACACCATTGCTCACTTTTAACTGATTTTGCGTAAGGGCTTATTCTTTTTTTAAAATTCTAAAACCTCAGTGAGTGTTGGGGGGAACCGTTTTTGTTTTTCCTCCCCAAAGTCAAGCTTGTAAATTCGTCAACGTAAAATCTAACTTTTAATTTACTTTTGCAACACTGAAGAGGAAAGCCTTAGTCTTCTCAAATCTACTTGGTTCTAAGTACTGGTGTGTGTGTGTGTGTGTGTGTGTGTGTGTGTGTGTGTGTGTGTGTGTGTGTGTGTATTGTTGTTGTTGTTGTTGTTGCCGTTGGTGATGGTGGTGCTGATGGTGTGTATGTGTATTAGTGTGTGTAGTACTGTATTTCTTTTACTGGGTAATTTTGTTTGATTTTTTTAAAGCAAAATTGTTATGTTCTTGTTTTTTTGGTGCACAATGGTAATGGTCACCAGATTTTAGGAACTGATATGAAGCATGTCATAATAATATTATATTCCCAACATTCTGGACAGTTTTATTTTAGAAAGGCATTCTTTGCATATTCTAGGCTTGATTGTTGATCATGAGGTCGATCATCTTTAAAAAATCTTTCAATCAGCCATCCCTGTCTGTCTGTCTGTCTGTCTCTGTCTGTCTGTCTGTCTGCCTGTCTGTCTGTCTCTCTCTCTCTCTCTCTCTCTCTCTCACACACACACACACACACACACACACACACACACACACACAGATATGACAACTACCACTAACTATCAGTTATCAAAATATCTTCGTGCCCATTACGGAAAGTTCAGTATGCTTAGATAATGAGTAGACTAGGGAAATGAACACCCACCCTCCCTGATATCTCCATGTGTTCGTGTAGTAGTTGCTCCAGGCCCAATGAACAAGAAAGCGCTCTCTCTTTCTCTCTCTCTCTCTCTCTCTCTCTCTCTCTCTCTCTCTCTCTCTCTCTCTCTCTCTCTCTGTCTGTCTGTCTGTCTGTCTGTCTGTCTGTCTGTCTGTTGTTATGTTATTTGAAATACAGCAGGCAGAGAAACTGACCACCGCAAAATCATCTATGCATCTGTCTGTCAGTTTCACACTATCCTGTCCGCGTGCAGATGTCAATCTTCTGTCTCTGTCAGTTTCCCCACACACTTCACAACTGAAAGTTCGCGACTTGGGCAATGCTCTTTTGTGTGGGGATGTGTAGGGGGGGGGGGGGGGGGGATGCTGTGTGTGTGTGTGTGTGTGTGCGCGTTTTGTGTGTGATTTTCCCTCGGCAATCACGAATTTGTATTATTAGGGTGGAGTTGAATAATATTGTACATAATTTTGCAATTGATCTAATATTTTCTGAAGTATAATAATTTATTATTACTTGTACAACCATAGATCAATAAACGAATAGCTGAGTACAGGACTGAATAACTAAATGAATAACTAAACAAATAATTATGGTACATTAGATTGAGTGTGCTACCGTTGTTACTTGTGGTGGTGTTGATAAAATCAACGACAAGAACAAGAGCAATAATAATTTATAAGAAAAAGAAGAACAGAAATGAACATGATGATGCTGCTGCTGATGATATTATTATTATGATGATGTTGTTGTTGTTATTATTATTATTATTATTATCACCATCATCATAGATAATAATAACAACAACGACAACAATAATAATAATAATAAAAATAATAATAATAACGACAACGACAACGATAATAATAATAATAATAATATTATTATTATTATGATAACGATAATAATAATGATAATAAATATAATGATGATGATATCAATAAGACGAAGTTGGCAAATCATCTTCATCTAATTAAATATCATCACTCTTTTTCATTCAAGTAAATTTAAACAAATGAATAAATTAACTGATCCAACACACAAAAAACAACAGAAAGGATTTTTTAAAAAATACCAATATAACAAAAGCCAAAAAGAAAATCTAAAAAAAAAAGACACAAAAAAGAAACAGACAAAAATATTATCAACAAGTTGATGATTCTGAACCAAATCTATGTTCCCATTCCGTAACACAAAACATCAAAGAAAAACCAAAATGTAATACAGAACACCAACGAAAGACTAGCTACACCCCCCCTGACAAAAAAATAAATGGGTGGCACTGTACCAGTGGCCACATGCTCTCACCAGGGAAAGCAGCTCGAATTTCACTAAGAAAATTCTACCATGACTGTTCTGTATGTTATACAATACAATACTAACAAACAAACAGACAAATCCTACTTTTTTGTTTTTGGTGTTTACTTTTCACTTTATCCAGCTTTACATATAATTATTTTTTGACTGACGGAAAGATCAGCAAATAATCGTTTAACTCACTTTCTGTTTAATTGCTTGGTTAGTTTTAGTTTCGTTCTTTTGTGTTTGTTGTTGTTTCTGCATGTTGTGTTTTAAGTTGTTTAATTTTTGCCATCATGACGTTCTTCAATAACTTAGAATCTGCCTGATTCTTTGTGTTCAACATTTCTTCCAATTCATTGTAGTCAAATGCAACTACCTTGATGATGGACACAAACGGCCACTTAGGCAAAAATCTAACGCAAACATAAGTGCTTATTCCATTATCCTCGATATAAAAGAATAAAATTTTAAAAATAAAAAATCTCACTGTTGGTGAACCCCGGAGCTCTTGCCGAGGAGGGAAGATTTGTGGAGACATCCGTTACAAGTTGTGTATGTCAGACTTCAATAAAATGACTTCTTGTCCTGCCAAAAGTATATACATGTACTGGATATGCGACACACATTGAATGAGTTTGTTGTAGAAACCACACGTTGTATTACACTCGCTTCCCTGTTTTGTGTGTTTGGCTATTCATGGCCTGGACACTCCTCTCCAACGATCACCGCGATTTCTTCTGGCCTGCCGCTGCTCGCACTCTCGGTGTGTTTTTGGCCATCAGATAACTGCAGCATCAGACACCGGACACTCTCTCAGCAGCTGCTAATTACCCATGAGGTCTTTGATCATCTGTGCACATCACTGCCACGCCAGGCCCCGCAAATCGAATCCTCTGAACTACGCAGGTTAACGAAATCTGTTCACGTACGCGACATGTGCACAGGAGAGAGAGAGAGAGAGAGAGAGAGAGAGAGAGAGAGAGAGAGAGAGAGAGAGAGAGAGTTTTGCAAGTGGATGAAGGGAATGGGTTTGTTTGATTTGATTTGTTTACTGGGAGGTTTGGGAAAGGGGGAGGGGGGGGGGGGGGGGGGGAGGTCTGCCTTTGTTGAAATGAAAGGGGAGCACAGAGTGTGCCACACACACACTGCTACATTTAATGGGAAATTCATTCTCGATCAGTTTTTGCCTGCTGGATTTCAAGTGTCCATCTTGCATCTCTCTCTCTTCTCTCTTTTCTGCGTGGCCTTCTTATTGAGCGAGATGGCGTTGTGCCCGGTCTTATCCTGTACTTATAACTTTGCATGAGCTCTACCAGCGGGCTTCTGCTGACACAGGGGAAGGAAAAAAATCCAGAAATGTAAATAAAAATTAAACAGCTTTTAACAGCTATTGATGTTCATGCTGCCGTTTCTTGCGTCATCTTTTATCAATTTTCATAATGACTTAAATGTAGATATTGGGCATTAATGATCAGTTCGGAGGGGAGGGGGGGGGTTACCACTTATTCCCTTGTGCACTCTCCTTCTTACCTACTGCCTACTTTTCTCTTTCCTGTATTTCTATATATATATTTATCTTTTTTTTTCTTTTTCTCTCTTTTTTTTTTTTTACAATTTGTTCTTGTACTTTTCTATTACAAAATGTCTAAGTGCAGTAACTTTTGAGGGGAGAATTTAAATTAATATAAGTTGTCAAAGGTAAAGGTACCCCCCCAAAAAAACCACAACCAACAGCAAACAAAAAAACAACAAAAACCCAAACAAACAAACAAACAAACAAAAACAATAACAAAAACAACAAAACAAACGAAACAAAAACCCCTCAACTGTTACAGTCTGAACAAATTTATGTTTTACCAGCTCCCAAATATAAAGACTAAACCTTTTATTGCTGCTGAGCACACTACAAACTTAAAGCCTGTTGTTCCTCTATTATAAGGACGTACGCGTATGATTTTTTTTTTTTAATTCAAAATTGCGTTTAAACCAACTGACACGTTCCGATTTCAGAACAACTCATTTCGTTTGTTGTACAGGATGCATGCTGGAGGGTGTATTCGTGTTTCTGTAACGCACCGGGTGCACACGGATTTCAGGATCTTTAACGGCACACTGGCGTAGTGTTAGACATCAACTCCGAAGTTGGAATGCAGCTACCCTAATGGTGGGCTAAAAGAAAGAGTTCGCATACGCGAAAACTGGCCATGTGGTGACCATGGGAGGAGCTCTAGCTGAGGAAGGATAAAAACCTGTTCTTTGTTTCTTTCTTTCACTGGGGAAGGGCTGGGAAGGAGTAAGGAGTTGGATGGTGGGTAACATTAGGAGGAGGAGGAGGAGGAAGGACCACTTTCAATAAAACTCATCCGAAAATGAGAAATAATTGAAAACTTTTTTTTTTCTTTTCCATAGAAGAGACATCCAGAATTCAATCATTTCATCATCCACGTGAGGGAACGGTTGTGGAGAGGGAGGGGAGATAAATGGAAAGGATGCTTCTGCATAACCGGAAACGGAAGTCGCGAACACTCTGGGTTGAGAGAAAGGGGGGAGGGGGGGGGGGCGAGAGAGAGAGAGAGAGAGAGAGAGAGAGGAGAGAGAGGAGAGAGAGAGAGAGAGAGAGAGAGAGAGAGAGAAATTGTTAATGAGGACAAAGGCTTTTTTTCCCCCACTAGGACCACGTGATTAAAAAAAAAGTAAATGAATAACTGAAGGAATGGAAAAAATAAATACTTAAGATCATGAGAGAGAGAAACAGACAGACAGACATACAGACAGACAGAGAGATGGAGAGAGACAGACAGACAGACAGTGACAGATAGACAGATAGAGAAGCAGCGCTTGAAGTGAGTGTGAAACATTAATGTTAGTGTAATGGGCCAAGCATACTGACACACACCGCCCTTCATAGCTCTTGTGGACACACGATTTATGACCTCTCTCTCTCCTCTTCTCTCCCTCCCAATACAACAGCCCCTCTTCTTAGAGTGCTCTCTCTCTCTCTCTCTCTCTCTCTCTCTCTCTCTCTCTCTCTCTCTCTCTCTCTCTCTCTCTCTCTCTCTCTCTCTGTGTGTCTATCTCTCCCTCTCTTTCATTTAGTATTTAAAGGGGTATGATTTTTTTTTCATTATTATTATTGTTGTTGTTTTTGTGGTGTTTTTCCTTTTTGTTTTGGTGTGTGGTTTTTTGGTTTTGTTTTGTGTGTATTTTTTTTCATTTTTGGTTTTGTTGTTGTTTTTTTTGGGGGGGCGGGGGGATTGTTGTTGCTGCTGCTGCTGTTGTTGATGTTGATGTTGATGTTGTTTTTAAGTAAGCCTAGAAGTGGTTGAAATTAGCACACCTAATTACTATCATTGTACAAATTATTTTAAATTTTAACTGAATTTTATTTAGTAGCTGCCACAGATCGACAGCTGTGTTATCTCTTATGACAACATTTTTATTTGGGGAAGAGTTGGAATTAGCATGCCCGACTAATTGTCTCATTTTCTTATGCGCGTGTCTGTTCCTCAGGTACAGCTCCCAGGTTCACCAATAGTGAGATTTTGCTTATGCGATCTTTTGTTTTTGCCCACCATAAAGGTAGCCGCATTCCTGACTTCGGGGGGAAGTTGTTCACCTGATTTACAGAAATCAAAGTCTATGAACAATTTTCTATGATTAGTTTCACGCACAATACATGTGATTATGTATTAGACCGTCAAAAACCGTGTAAATGATTTGAGTGCAAGCGCTTCGATTTGTTTGTTTTTTACAAGATTCAGCGCTATATAAATTCCATATATTATTATTAAATTGAAAAAAAAAATTCTGAAATTTCTGTAGAGACCTCAACTTAGGCGAGTGGAGAAAACGATGTATATGATACAGTATTCTAAGAATCCGTCTGTGATTTCCCCGATATGGCCTCTGTGGTCGGCAGGGCTTATAAACGACAAGATTGGACTGACGTGTGATTTTGTTCATTTTCCATCCTAAGTCAGGTATCTTCTAGTCTCCAGCTTTTGCACATATTTCCATCTCTGCTGACGAAAGTAATAAAACACGTTACGTAGTGACCTTGCTTTCTCTCGATGTAGAAGACTTGTGATGGGGTTCAGCTGCAATGCAGCCTAGTTTTGCTCAGCCTTTTTGTTTTGTTTTGTTTGGTTGCTTGCTTTTTCTTTTGGTTTTTGCTTACCGAGAACGCTCTCTAAGCTAATGGTTGTTGTACTCATATTCATTTTATCTGTTGCCTCTATGTTGTCTATCAAAATCAGATAGAACACCCAAACAACAATTACAATCTGCCACCAGATATTGATTTTAAAAGGTTAATTTTTTTTTTAAAGCAAAGCTTATCACTTGCATCCTTACACACAGTTACACACATTCACCACCCTCCTTCCTCTGCCTCCCTTCTTCTTCTTCTACCCCCCCCCCCCCCCACCTCCCCACCACCCACCCACCTCCCCTACCCCCACTCCCTCCCTCTCTATCCTCCTCCTTCCTCCTGCTTCTTCCTGCACACATCACAGGAGTGTGCCCCCGAAGTGACGTCACGCCCCGTAAGGCGGCGATGCGCGTGTCAACGACCCGTGACGTGTCAGAGAGATGAGTAATGGAATGCCAGTGTCGCCAATGTGGCAGCAGGCCACTTGGAAACCTGTTTCTTGGCATGACAGGAGAGCAAGGTTAGGGGGGGTAGGAGAAAAAGTGGGTATTGAAGGAAGGAAGGGAGTACAGTAAGTAGTGTGTATAGGTATGAATATATCGTCCATCTTCCGCTGCTGGGCCCTGACCCAACAGCATCATTCGCTATGGTGATTTTTCTGAGATTATGGCTTCACGGTGGTTGTTGGAGGGAAGCAGAGGGGAGGGGAGGGGATGGGGAAGAAGGGAAGGAAGGGAGGGGAAGGAACGGATGAGAGAGAGAGAGAGAACTTGAACTCGAACTCGAAAGATTTATTCACAAAAAGGCCATTGGCCCGTACATGAAGGGGGCTGCCGAACTGCTTAGTATTTTGGTGAGAAAAGTAAAGAAAAGCACAAACAACAAAATGATATCGTATAACCACAACCACCATACCAAAAAATCAGTTACAAAAAAATATGACTTAAGAAACCAAGATATCTGAGAGAGAGAGAGAGAGAGAGAGCTGGGGGGGGGGGGGGGGGCAGATAGAGAGACAGACGAAAGAGAGAAAGAAAAAGAGAGAGAGAGAGAGAGAGAGAGAGAGAGAGGAGAGAGAGAAGAGGAGAGAGAGAGAGATGAGAGAGAGAGAGAGAGAGAGGAGAGAGAGAGGAGAGAGAGAGAGAGAGAGAGAGAGGAGGAGAGGCAAACACGTGACAGGTTACCATGACTGGTGCAGAAAGAAGGGCGTGTGTAGCAGCCCAGTCCTCAATGTAACGTGTGTACGTTTTAGTGATATATTTATTAGACGACAAGAATGCTGAAGGGGGGGGGGGGGGGGGGGGGGGGGAGGGGGCAGAGGGGGGAGGATGTGCAAGGTGAAAAGGATCATTCATGGTGAAATTGCATATGTGTGTGTGTGTGTGTGTGTGTGTGTGTGTGTGTGTGTGTGTGTGTGTGTGTGTGTGTGTGTGTGTGTGTGTGTGTGTGTGTGTACAACGACAGTTTCGTGAAGAAAGCGTTGTAAGTAACATAATAAACATGTGCACCACACACAAACACACACACACACACACAAACACACACACACACGCACGCACACACGCACGCACGCACGTACTCACTCACTCACTCACACACCCACAAAACAGCAAGTGTCAGAAAAACAACAACTTTCTAAACTTAAAAAAAAATTCTTCCCTGTGGTGATGCCGGGACCCTGTCAGTTTTGATAGCATCACCACCTTCTAAACATTACGTGCTAGGAATTCCCTCTTTTCTATCCCTCTCTTTGTTTCTGCCTTGTTCTTTTTCTTCCTGTCACCTCCTTCTTGTCTATTTTATGCCTTTTTGGTCTATTCTCCTGCCTTTATTCCAGAATACCTAAAAGATAACAATTCTCTCCCACGCCGTGGTCAGATGCGCTGGGCCTGACTTGTCAGGCGCTTAACGGCAGCGCAACGCATTTTCGCTGTCTGACCGTTCCGCGAAGAAGAAACAAAATTCTTTAATTCTTGAGAAAAAGACTACTGATCTGGGTCTTTTGTAAGAAGCAATCGACTTTTCATGTCAAGAATATCACCATTCTAAAAGTCTGATATGGTACAAGTGTTGGATTTGGAATAAATTTTGTTACAAATTGTATGATGATGACAATGTTGTCTATACAGCATTCATGTACAAAACTAGTTAGTAGTGAACCGTGAACCATTCACACATGTTTCTTCTATATGGTAAAGGATTTGGTACACAGGTGTAACCCCCCTCCCCCCCCAAAAAAAAAAAAAATAAAAATAAAAATAAAAATAAATAAAACACACACACAAAACCCACCACCAAGAATAAACGAAAAAAAAACAATAACAACAACAACACCACACCCGAAACAGGCATAAAACAGACGAACACAGGCGTAAAACAGACGGATACATTCCGAACATTAATAAAAATGATACCAGATTTTGTTCAGAATAGAGTATGGCGAGACTATAGAGCCAAAAGGTGAACCAGTCAGTCTTCAGAAAGCCTGTTTTCTCGTGATTTTGTTGAGAAAAGAACCCCGAATAAACAGACACGACAAAAACAAAGAAACAAAAACAATACGTCACGTACCGTATGTTAATACAGGTGACAAGAACATACATTTGGAGATGGAATAAATTATCACAATGCATCCTAGTATGCCTGTCTGTGAGTTTGTCTGTTTGCTTATCTCCGTTTCTGTCTGTCTGCATGTCCATCTTTTTGTCTGTTGATCCCTCCATCTCTGTAAATACACATTGTGATACTTAATGCATACGCTCTGACAGGTTCCAAGATGATATTCATGGGCCTTACACACAACTTGATAACTAATGTGCGTTTTGAATAATGACAATATTTCTTAACGTTCACATCATTTATAGAAAACAAGACACACGCAAAGAAAGGAGAAGAAGAAAAAGAAAAGGTTATAATCATCTGTACTTCTGAACACCCTATCTCAGATCAGTCTTGTTGATTTTGTGTGTGTGTTTTGTTGATTTTTTTCTGCCTCTGTCCTGTTCAAACTATGCATTTTTTTCAATCCATACTTTTCTTTTCTCTCCTCTCCAGTGTGTACTTTTTTCACTGATGTGTCATTTACTCATGTTGAAGACCAAACAAGTTAACAAATGAAAATAAAAGTAAAAGAAGGGGGAAAATTCCCACTGAAACAAAATAGCCACAAACACTAGCAAAACAGGAAAAAAGCAAAATAGCAAAACCAGAAAAAAGTAGGACTCAATACGTATGCACTAACAAGTTGTTTTGATATTGTTTTATACTCATTTCGTTTTATAATCTCTATATAAATGCCCACCTTTAATCTGAGCTTTTTTCAACGAGACGATCTAGCCTCTGTGGTCAAAAAGACTAGAAAGGAGAGGGGGGTGGGGGGTGGGGGTGGCTTCCTAACACTCTTTAACACTCGGCACTCCGTTTCAATCACTTATAAACTTTCAACTAAACAAAGAGCCATTCATATCAGCAGGGCTGTAAACAATGAGATTGGACTGATTGACAAAATATCTTCTTAATACTCTTAAGCTCTTTTCCAAGCAAAGTCCAACTCTAAAATAAACAAAGACCCATTGAGACATAAAAATCCCACATGTAAGCCAACCTAAACCTTGGTGTGACACACACACACACACACACACACACACACACACACACACACAACATATATATAATATATAAATTATATATATATTATATATATATAAGATAGATAGATAATAGATAGATAGATAAAATTTGGTGATAGGTTAATAAGTTAAAATAGATAGATAGATCGAAGATAGATATATAGATAGAAAGTATTAGATAGATAGATAGATAGATGTAAGTACCACACACACACACTGTATAATATCACCTTTCCTGCGGATAGATGTTAAAACGAAGAACAACACAACACACACACACACACACACACATTTGTGGGTTATGACCGGGTTCCAACTCGTTTAAGAGGATTTTTCCCTTTGGGGTTAACTTCATGCCATCCACTTCTCCGAAAAGTCCTTTGATGAGAATAATAAAACCAGGTCTCGTTGCAACTCACCAGACTCTTGGCACACGTTAAACTGTTCCGCCATTGTTGCCGGTGGACGGATGACGAAATTTACAAAACTGCATACACACGGGAATGAATGTAAAAGCACATGATGCTTATTCCATTACCTCGAAATAAAAGACTAAAAGTAATAAAAACACACACACACACTCTCTCTCTCTCTCTCGCTCACTCACACACACAACACTCACTCACAAACACACACACACTCACACATACATACATAAGCCCCCTCCCCCCCCCTCCCCCTCCACACACACCACACACACACACACACACACACACACACAGAGCAGACAAAAAAGACCAACAACAACAAAAAACTGTTCACAGCGACACGAAGACTTTAGTTTCAAATAAAAAGACAGACAACACTACATCTACATCGTGGATGTTTGATACTCTCCTCCCAAACAGATTGTTTTCAAAACTCCCTAGCGTACGCAAAGTAGATCGTTGGCTTGGCGTAACATCATCATCATCGTCGGCTGATATAACAAAAAAAGAAGAAGAAGAAGAGAGGGGATAGATAGTCTTACAAAGAGCACGTTTCCACAGCTGCAATTCTCATCAGCTGCGCCATGCCTGACTTGCTTCGTCCACTCTAAACAACACCACAACAGCTGGTGAGAGAGGGAGAGAGGGAGAGAGAGAGGAGAGGGAGAGAGAGAGGGAGAGAAAGGGAGAGGGGAGAGAGGAGGGAGAGAGAGAGAGGGAGAGAGAGGGAGAGAGAGGGGGGGAGAGAGAGGGAGAGAGAGGGGGGAGAGAGGGAGAGAGAGAGGAGAGGAGAGAAGGAGAGGGAGAGAGAGGGGGGGAAGAGAGGGAGAGGAGGAGGGAGAGAGGAGAGAGGGGGGGGAGAGAAAGGAAATGAGAGAGAAAGTAAGAGGGAGAGGAGAGAA
>CM054159.1:24106609-24116609 GCA_028751875.1 Rapana venosa
TGTCATTATGACGTTTCGTTTGGATTTGCCTGCACGCATCCGTGAATATTGCCCATAAAGAAAAAAAAAAAAGAAGAAAAAGATCAACAGCAACAAAAAAAGGAAACTATTCACTAAGTTAAACATTCAATCCTCTTCCTTCCCTTCTACTTTTCAACCAACCACCCCCAGCTCCCATGTACAGACAAAGAAAATATCAGCAATTAAAAAAAAACTGTCAATAAGTTGGGTTTTTTCATATATGTAAAATAAATTCAATGCTCTTCCTCTCCTTCCACTTTCCATCCCACATCTACAAAGAAAACATCGACAAAACAGAAACTATCAATAAGTTTAAAAACAAAATCAATCTTCTTCCTTTCCTTCCTCCATCCAAGAAAACAAAACAAAACAAAGCAAAAAAACAGAAACACATACAGAGAATCAAAGCAAATTTTGTCTGTTTTTCAGTTACTTCTTCTTTCCATCCTTCCTGTTTGTGAAGTGAGGAGCAGTGTATGCCAGTCAGTAGAATAAAATGATTGATTATTAGAATCGCATACCCCCAAAGTCAGAATGCGGCTACCTTAACGATAAGCACAAACGCAAAACTTCACCCTAGGTAAACATGGGAGCTCTAGCCGATGAACAGGACAAAGAAAATAAAAATAAAAAAGAGAATTTCCAATGATTAAAGACTTGATACTCTTTTGTTGGGGATGCCGTATCGGTGATGTTTGATTTGTTTCTTTACTTCTGGTGGCAATACCAGAAGAAGAAAAAATGCTGGCGAAACGAAATTTACAGGACTCTGCATACTGGCACTCCAAATTAAAAGAATAAGTTTACGAGAGAGACAGACAGGCAGACAGAGAGTCAGAGAGACACAGACAGACAGAGAGCGAGGAGACAGATAGGGAGACAGACAGACAGACAGACAGACAGAGAGAGGGAGAGAGAGAGGCGTAGGGTCTAACACACTGTCCTTTCTTATCAAATCAGTTGTATGATACTTTTGTCGATGAGAAAAAAACACAACAACTCAACAACAACAACAGACAACTAACTGCCACCCTCAACAACAACGACATGCCTTTTAGAAAGGGCTGCTAACTCCAAACTGAAAACGTTAAGAAACAGTTTGATCCCCATTTCAGGCTGCCATGCTTCATTTTCAGAAATTAACCACGCAATCAACAACATTGTCGTTGAGTCACCAAAGTTTCAGTCACTTGATATAATGATGATGATGTTTATTTATTGATTAATTTACCTTACCTTTTTTATCACTATTTGATTTCCTAGTTTGTTTGTTTTTGGGTTTGTTCGTTTTGTTTTTGTTTTTGTTTCTTGTGTTGTTTTGTTTGTTTGTTTTTTGTTGTGTGTGTTTGCTTGTTGTGGATTTTTTTTTTTTTGGGGGGGGGGGGGGAGGAGTTACAGTATGCTTTATATATTTCTTTATTATTTTAGTGAGCATTAAAGTAAACAACCTTCATCAATAAAAAAAAAAGTATATAAAATTTCTATTAATTCCAATTCTATTATATTGTATTTCTGACAATTTTTTCCCCAATACTCTTGACTTTAAAAAAAAAAGTGCTTCGTTGTTTGTATTAGTTGACGGTGTATATGATGATTATGACGATGATGATGATCATCATTAATATTATTATTATTATCATTGTTGTTGTTGTTAAGTGCGCGCATCGGTGAAAACATCCATGAGTTTATATACTATCGATGATTGTTGACAACATTGTTTCTGACGTCTTAATGAATATATTTATTTTCTTTCATTTTATTCATTTAAACAATCGTCATCGTGCTTTTGATGTTGGGTTTGTCTTTTTGTTTGCTTGGTGTGTTTTTTTTTTTTTTGCTTGTTTAAAAAAAAAAGTTTGTTTGTTTGCTTTTCTTTGTTTTGTTCTATATTTGTTCTTTTTCTTTCTTTTCTTCGCCTCTTTCATTTCTTTCTTTCTTTATTGTGTTCTATTGCCCCCATCTTACAGTGCTTTGGAGTCAGATCATGGATTCTCAAGATATTCAAGAGCAGAAAGGACTTTAACATGATATCATCTAGACGTTTTTGTTTTGTTTTTTGTTAATAGTTTTTTTAATGTTTCATCTTACATAGCAACATTTTTATTGTAGATAAAATACACAGCGCATGTTGTTACCTATCTTGTTTGTGTCTATTTCATTCTGTATACAGCTATTTCGTACACTATCGTTGAATACATCTGTTATTTCTTCCTTTAAAGTTAAATGATGCTACTCTATTTCCCGATCGCAGAAAAAATATCAACAAGTACACACACACACACACACAAACGCACGCATGCACGCGCACGCGCACATACACACACAAATATATATATATATATATATATATATATATATATATATATATATATATATATATACATACATACATACACACATATAAATGTATATATATATATGTATATATACATATGAATATATATATATATTATAATCATATATGATAATATTCCTTTTTTATTTCCTATTGTTGCACATATCTGTTATCTATTTTTAGATATCAATTAATATCACATATTCACCAATCGGAGAAAAAGGAAATAGTAATAAATATCTTCTAACACACATACACACACACTTTACCATGTTACCATCTATTTCGCATACTATTATTGCAGGGATCTGTCATCTATTTCTAGATATCAATTAATATAACATATTCATCAATCGGAGAAAAAGGAAATAGTAATAAATATCTTCTAACACACATACACACACACTTTACCATTTTACCATCTATTTCGCATAGTATTATTGCACGGATCTGTCATCTATTTCTAGATATCAATTAATATTGCCTATTTATCAATAGGAGAAAAGAATATATCAATAAGCGCTTTGATTTGTTTTCTGCAAGATATAGCGCTATATAAATTCCATGTATTATAATTATTAATAAGTATCATAAGAAATAATTAGTTGCACACACACAAACGCACAAACGCGCGCGCGCGCGCACACACACACACACACACACACACATCTCGACATAAACAATTTATGTCGTACCATCTGCAAATAAAAATTTGACTTGACTTGACTTGACTTCACACACACACACAACGCAAATATTATTTAATGTGAAAAGACGTTGAACTAAAGAAGAACACACGCACGCACACACACACGCACACACACACACGCGCACACACACACCACACACACACACACACACCACACACAACAATAACATAGACATCTTCACACAAACACCACCTACTGAATTCAGGAGGACCAAGGCGTAGCAAAACTTAAAAATCAAAACCATGCCCACAACCAGACAGGGACAGACACAAGGAGAAGAAGAAGAATCCTCCTTCTCTCACTCCACACAACCAACCCCTTCAGCCAAAAAACACCACCACCCCCACCACCACCACTACTACCAAACCCACCACCACCACCACCACGAAAACCACACTCCACACACGCCTCCCTCCCAAACCAAGCCACCAACCAGCCTACAACGAAATCGCCACCACCACCACCACCGCTACCACCACCACCACAAACAGCGACAGCGACAAGCCACGTCTCACAACGACGACTACGACAACTAGCACAACTCAGAGTAATCCCACAACGGCAAGCTGGAAGCTCCGCTATGCTATAACCTGGATCCAGAGCGCTAGGCCTGGTAGTAGGAGGAACCAGAGAAAGAGAGAGAGAGAGAGAGAGAGAGAGAGGGGGGGGGGGGGGAGTAGGAGGAGGGAGAGAGACAGAGAGAGAGGGGGGGGGAGACAGACAGACAGACAAACAGGCAGACAGAGACAGAAAAAAATAGAGACAGGGAGAAAAAGAGACAGACAGACAGAGACAGAAAGACAGGCAGACAGAGAGTGCATTCTCACAGACTCACTCACACACACACACACACACACGCACGCACGCACGCACACAATCCCCCCCCCCCCCCCCCCCCCCCCCCCAACAACAAACACATATCACACCCCCCTCCCTCCCCCCCCCCCCCTTCCCCCACCCCACTACCTGGTTTTAACTGCTAGTGGAGGTAGCCTAGAAGTAGGCCTATAGGCTAGGGCCGGTTTTTTGTGATCGTGAGTGTAGTCGTGTGTCGCATTGCAGAGGAGAGGAGAGGAGAGGGGAGGAGAGACGGGCCAGTGATACCAGAAGGCAAACAATAGTTCTGGGGATCGGTGATGGAAAACTCCTGTTGTCAACTTTTTACTGCCCTGCTGGGAGTCATACATTATATAAGGCAGAGGGTGGACGGGGGATAAGGTACCAGGGGTAGGAGAAGGGGGAATAGGTGGATGGTGAAGGAGAGAGAGGGAGAGAGAGAGAGAAGAGAGAGAGAGAGAGAGAGAGAGAGAGAGAGAGGAGAGAGAGGAGAAGAGGAGAGAGAGAGAAGAGAGAGAGAGAGAAGAGAGAGAGAGAGAGAGAAGATTAGAGAGATGAGATATGGAGGCGAGAGAACGATATTTGAGGATTAACGTGAAGAATTAGAAAATAAGAGGCAAAGAAAATTTTTAGATCACAAAGGCCCCGGATTATTTTCGATTAGTAAAAATAGGCAAAATATCCATTGATTATTTCTGTGGGCCACCTGCCCCGAAGAAATTAGTTGTTATTTCGCATGCTAGGTCAAAACAACGTTTATCCATTTCAACGTTTCATTTATATATATATATATATATATATATATATATATATATATATATATAATATAATATAGATAATATAGAGAGAGAGAGAGAGAGAGAGAGAGAGAGAGAGAGACAGACAGACAGAAAACAGACAGACAGAGACAGACAGACAGACAAATAGATAGACACAGAGATAAAGGAAGATAGATAGATAGAAAGATAGATAGATAGATAGATAGATAGATAGATAGATAGATAGATAGATAGATAGATAGACAGACAGACAAGAGTCGGAGCATTCAATCTTACGTCAGTAGGAATGTTTGTCAAAAATTAGTCTTAAAAGATGTTTCTTTGTAAAAAATATGCAAATTGATTGGGGTGAATAGCGGGTTTTGAAAGAAAACAGAATATAATTGTTAAAAATGTTATCTAAAGATCAAGTGCACCAATTAGGTTGTCTTAAAGCATGCACAATCTTAAAACAATTCTGACACAAATCTCTTTAATACTGCAAAACCGCCAATTTAAATCCAAAAAACAACAAAACCCAAAACAATTTTCAAAGACGACCTTTATAAGACATCCGTGTGTGGTTTTAATGTCCAGCATTTAAGAAAACCTTAGAGATCAAATTAATAGCTAATGGGGAAAAAGACATGAGCAGATTTTATTTTTCAGATGTTAGTTTCAACTCTAATTTGACATGGTCTAGTTTTTGTTTTTTGCCCCCTTTTATGAAGAAAAAAACCACCTTAATGCAAGGCTTTTATCTTCCCAGCGCATATTACCTCAGCATTTTCAACTTTATTTTCATAGACCTTCTTCGTGTCTTTTTTTTATTATTAATTCAGCGCTCTGGTGTTGCAATTACTGAGTTAACGTTTATTTTTCCTTCAGTTAAACCAGATGAGGTTGTTACGATTTTTTTATATTCATTTCTTTTTTTATCGTATCAAAAGAGCACATCGGGTTCCTTACGGCTCAGTGGGTAGAAAAAACGTTTTTATAGTTGATCCGAGGGTGACGGGTTTATTTCTTCCTGTCGCTTCTTCAGAAAGCAACAGACTGTCTCACTCTGGGGCCAGCAATGTTTGTGCCGACTCCAGGTCTTCAGATGAGACTTTAAACCAAAGGCATGACCATGAACACATGCACAGACGATCCTGCATGCTTGTATAATCCGATTCTCCATTTCAAACAAGAGAAGGTTGGGGATGCTGGGGACTATTTCTGTATAAATACCATCTCCACTTTCTGGAAATTATGTGCTAGAAAATTTCCCCTTTTTCTATCACTCTCTTTGTTTCTGTCTTTTTTACTCACTGTTTTATTCTCTGTCCTGCTTATTGTCCGTGTTGCCAGTTCATTCGCCTCCCTCTTTGAAATAAAATCTTTCAAATATTCTGTTTCATTATGTGACATACATGTCAGTATTGTTTTGTTCTGGCTACCAGGTAGTGATATTGTAAACACTGGGATGGGCAAAGGATTTCCATTCTGCAGTGGTATTTGCCTACATTGCATTTTCCTTATGCGTTGTTTTGGTACACATAAGTGTTCGTTGAGCTTCATTACGCTTTTTTTTTGTGTTGTTGCCTGGGTATGATATCAAAATTACGCGGAATGGTTGGCATCCTCAACACAGCCTGGTTTTTATTGGCCTTAAGGAATGAAATATTCAAGGTATTTCATGGAATGACTGGTATTTCTCTCAGGTTGACGGTGTTGGATGTTTACAGGGGACTGGATGGTGTTGATGTTGAACTTGAGGTGGATGTTACAGCATTTGCAGAAAAACTGAATCAAGCGACAGCCCCGGTACATCCTTTGTGATCAGTGGAGCTATACACAACCCGGAATGCAATGACAGAGGAGCAGGCTGTCAGCTAGGACGACTGAAAACACAAAACAAAACCAAAACAAAACCCAGCATGCACACTGGTGTCATGTTTAAACGCCATTCCCAAAGACGGACAGTGTGCCTTTCACCTAACTTACTTGGGGCCAAAACTGTGGTAAAGGCAGAATGATCTCTCCACTAGCCTAGTGGTGAACCTCTGAGTTCACAAGCCCAGGGAGAAAGAAAGACAGAAAGACAGAAGGAAAGAAGGCAGGGACAAAACAAGGCCACACCTCAAAAGAGTAGGATTCTAGGCAGATGGCCCTAATACAGTATGGTTGATCAATGCAGGAATGATTGGGGATTTGACTTCGGAGCCAAGCTGGCGGGGGATGATTCTATGACAGGATCATAGTATTATCCATGTCAGAAGGCCAATAGGAAAGTAGGAAACAGACAGACAGACAGACAGACAGACAGAGACAGAGAGAGATGGATGGAGGGAGAGACAAGAAAGAGAGAGTCAGAGAGACACAGAGAGAGAGATACAGACAGTCACAGAGAAGACTCCTCGACAATAAATACACAAACAACAGCACACACAAAAACCAACAAAAGAGCCCCCCAAACCTGACCTTTCCTAACCTTCTAAAATGTCTGTGGGAAAGGCCAGTAACCTCCCCCCCAAGTTTTGATTTCTGGCCTAGAGGTCAAGCGCCTGTCTAGAAAATGACAGGGTATGGGTTTCAACCCCACCCCCAGCCGTGGGTTTTGTGTGTTTTTTTCGTTCCTCCGCTATAGGGCTCCGAGATTCACCGATGGTGAGATTTTCTTTTTTTGGGGCGTGCGGGGCCGCTTTAGTTAACCCACCGTTAAGGAAGCCGCCATGCCGACTTCGGGGCTGCAGTGGGGGAAATGAGCTTACCCGTTTTGCTTAGACAGTTGGGATCCTGGGATCCTGGATCCCTGATCTGTTCTGATTTTCACTTGTCGTGGGTTCTTTTGACGTGCGCAAGTCTGTCAGCACATGGGTCCGGCTGGTTTAGAGTCTCCTTGGAAAACTTGACATTCAGTTCGAATTTCCCATCAAACGGGGAAGAAAGAGCAAGGCCGGGAATCGAACCGAGAACCTCACGGTTTACTTGTCAGGCAGGTGAACGTCTAAAGCATCCCTCCACCTTCATTCTTGGCCGTTTAATGCCCCTTCATCCATCAGGCCATGAACTGCGGTCTGGGGGCTAGTGTTTCAGATGAGATGGTTCATTGATTCACTGACTGACTGGCTGACTGCTGTACGTAGATTTGGAATGAGGGCTAAATGTACAAGACGTGGGTTTCTGCACTTGAGGAAGTTTTCTCATTAAGAAACAGAAGGGATGACTGGATATTGTGAGAATCCATGGCTTGTGGTTATGGGACTTCGTGTGCAAATGAATTTCTTACTTCGGTGAAGGTTTGAAAGAAAAGAAAACACAAAAGGAATACTGTTCTCTCATCATGAATTCCTGATAAAAGAAGGAGCAGTGATGATAATGATGATCGGTGGTCTAGAGGCAAACACACCTGCCTAAAAAGCGAAACTGCGGGTTCAACACCTTTGTGCCCGAAACTTTTCCCCATCCATTAGACTGTGAGTGGTGTTCTGGGTGCTAGTCTTTCGGATGAAACGATGAACCGAATTCCCTTGTGCAACACACATTCAGCGCACATAAAAGAATGCACGGCAGCAAGAGAGTTGTCCAAGGCGAAATTCAATAGAAAAAAGGCAACTCTAACTGGAAAACAAAATAGTCTAATTGGGAAAGAAAATAGTAGCAAAGGGAAAATAAAGTGGGTGGCGTTTCTCTTGTGGCGATGCGCTCTCCCCGGGGAGAGCAACATGAATTTCACAGAGACAAATCTGACGTGACCGAAAGCGGTATTCATTCAATTCAATTCAATTCAATGAATGAAACCTATTCTGTAGGCCTCCAGGCTCTAGAATTGAGTAAACGGAAAGAAAGAAGGGAAGCACAACGCGAATCGAAACAGCAAAGACGAAAAGAACCAAACGAACAGAGAAAGGGTGTTAATGAAGAAAAAGAAAAAGAAAAGAAAAAGAAAAGAAGACGTACAAATTAACAACAACAAATTTAGGGCTAGAGTTACAGCGACCCAAAATTGTGCTTACAGCATAAGCAATTAGTGAGAAATATGAACTTAACAGATTTTTGCAATTTGATATAGTCTTACTGTTCAAACATGCAACAAACAAGAGATTCAAACAAAATAGCAAAATACGCCATAATGACTGAAAACCTTGTGTGTGTTTCTTTTTTTTTTTAAACAGAAGATGAAGACCGATGGAATACATGCAGTCACGAGCGTGAATACAGTTGCAAAGAGGAGGAGGAGGAAGAAGAAAAAGAAGACAACAAAGGAGTAGACAACAGAGAAGAGACAAAGACACAGTAGAAGAGGAGGAGGAGGAAAATAAAAGTGAAAGCAAAGGGAATGGTCCGGCATACGAAGAAAATGACCAAGAAGGCGAGGTAAACAGAAAACAGAAAATTGAGAAAACACCGAAGGCTGTGCAGTAAATGTAGACGCAGAATTAGGAAGAGAAGGAGAGGGGAAGGGGAAGGCGGAGACAGAGAGGAGAATTGCTTGAGGAGGAGAAAGGAAGGAGGAGGAGGAGAAGAGAAGGAGGAGGAGAAGAACAGGAGGAGGAGGAGAAGAGGAGAAGGGAGGAGGAGAAGAACAGGAGGAGAAAGGAAGGAGGAGGAGGAGAAGAGAAGGAGAGAGAAGAGAAGGAGGAGGAAGGAAGGAGGAGGAGGAGGAGAAAGAGGAGGGGGAGGAAGGAGAAGAAGAGGAGAAGAGGAGGAGGAGAAGAGGAGGAGGAGGAAGGAGGAGGAGGAGAAGAGAAGGAGGAGGAAGGAAGGAGGAGGAGGAAGGAGAGAGAGGAGGAGGAAGGAAGGAAGAGGAGGAGAAGAGGAGGAGGAGGTAAACAGATCAGTTCACTACAGAAGGAACAAAGTTGCAAAGAGAAAAACACACACACACACACAACACACACACACACACACACACACACACACACACACACACACCACACACGGAAGACAAGAACGAAAAAAAAAGGGGGAAAAAAGGCAGGGTCACTTGTTCACACGCGGAAACAAAAACAACCTAAACACACACACACAACAAACAAAAACTAACCAACCCCACCGCACCAATATTCATGCATACATGTGAAAAAAAAGAAAAAACAACAACCCCCCAAACACAAAAAAACTCCCAACCAAAACCTTCCCAGAGAAACAGAACCCCTTTACCCCCCCCCCCCCCCCCCCACCACACACACACACACAACAACAACAACTGTGTGTGTACACGGCAACAATGTCAAACCACGCGGCTCCCTTGACCAGCAGGGTGTAGAAAATGGCTGGCATGTTGACCACGTTGCTGACCATGCGCGCCAACTTAACATACTGGGCATCTTCCTATAGTCATTAGTCATTTC
>CM054159.1:24124109-24139109 GCA_028751875.1 Rapana venosa
GGATGAGTGTTTGTAAATACCTCACAGTAACCACAGAGCAGTATACCTGAGCAGTATAACCTTCATCATCACCAAGGCAGATCTGTCTCCCTGAAAATAAAATAATTGATGCAATGACAATTCTAATTAATTTCTTCTGAAAGCAGGTAGACTTAGTAAAGGGGTCTTGAAATAATGTAGAACCTCGCAAAGGCCGTAATTTGATCGTATCAATCGAGCTGTTTCAAACATCTACCCTTGCTCTATCAATCAGTTTATCAACAAAGCAAGGAAATTAATAATAAAAAGCTTTTTTTTTTTTTTTTTTTTTTTTTTTTTAACAATTTACAGGTAGAATATTGTTCCATATAAGGATTACGAAAAAAGACAAGCAAAAACAAAACATCCCCCCCCCCCCCCCTAAACAAACTAAGCAACTAACCAAACAACAACAAAACCCAGTCATTTCTACTGTAGTCATTGACATTTCACTATTATTATTGCTGTGTTATTGGTATTTGTTGGAATTTTGGGGGTAGTGTTTATCTTTGTTAATGTTGTAATCATTTCTGTTGCTTTGTGGTTGATGTAGTACTATTATGTGTGTTTGTCAATCAAAAAGATTTTTAAATATTTTTTTGATGAGGACAGAAAAGAAACGATAGTCATTGATTCATTGATTCCCGACCCTATAATGCCTGTGATTTCTGCATTTATATTCATAGAACAAATGCCGAGTCAATGCCACTTTCATCTCAAGATCAGTGATTAAAAGTGTATAAAGAAATATTTGAGAAGAAAATCGCTGTCATACAGTATCATTGGGGTCTGTGCTTGTGGCAACACGCAAAAGAGATAATTAGACACAGTTTCTTAGTAGCTCTGTTTCCATTTTCACCTACCTAACTTGGGCAGATATCAAAGACCTTCCTATTCTACCCAAACCAAACATAGCTGGTATTCATACATTTCAAAAGTGGGCATAGCTCTGATCTTCAGATGAAACAGACGTTTCTTTTCTTTTCTTTTTTTTTAGAAACTGTGCACTAGATTCGATTCAAATTAATTTGGACGGTAAATTTCTTCTGAGGGGAACAGACACGACATGGCTGATTTCACCGAGGCTGCCTGATTTATTTCGGGTCTAGGGTGAAGTTCCACTTGCAAGTCTCTGAGGCTTTCCTCATCCTCTTTCTCCCAGCCCGCCTCTTCCTGTTGGGTGCTAGCGACTCTTCTTGTCTTGCGGAGCATCCCCAACTTCTTGAAACCATGTACAAGAAATGTCCCCTTTTCTATCACTCCCTTTGTTTCTGTCTTTTGCTCTATTGTTCCCATCCTCTCTCTCTCTCCGTGCCTGTGAAGTTTGCACTTGGGGTGACAGTTTATGCTAACTTTGGTATTGCGGGTGGCGACATCTGAAATGGCCTTCGTGGTCAGCGGAGCTGTAAACCATATGATAATTATTTAATGAATATTCGTACTACGAAATAAATGACAACAATGCAGATTTTGAACACCAGAGCTACTGCTATGTTGTTGTTGTTTTTTGTTTGTTTTTATTCGTGTCACTATGTACCACTCGCCGTGTAAATCTGAAGATCTAACTTAAGCGCGTGAAATAAAGAGAACTTTCAAATTCTCTCTTCTCCCTTGATCAGCTACACATAATAATAAGTTCTGTTGAACTGTAACCACACTGTTGAAACATGCCAATCCATACTTACTGGTACGATCCAATATACTGTTGCCCTTTTCAATAGCAGCAGTCTTCTGCTATGTTGTCTGAGCCGGTCAGCGCAGGCAGAATGGTCATCTGTAACCGTCCCAGGCACCACATCCAGCAGAAGGGGTTCAAGCAGCAGTTGATTTGATTCTAATACTGTTGACCATATTGCTGCTACATCATTTTCGTTTTCGTTTTGTCGCTGTCCTTGATATGTGTTTGTTGTCTGTACAATTGCAGCGACTTCTGCCAGACCTTTTGTTTGTTTCCGTAGCTTATTTACAACCCCGTACAGCCAATACTGAAATAAAAACTGTTTCAAACTTTTCCCAATAAATGTTTCAAGCTGGTAATGCTATGTTTTACAGTACCAATACCGAGTACGCTTCGAACTCATGTTAGGTGAAAAGGAAAAAAAACCCAACAAAAGTGTTTGTACCCTGAAAGTCACCCAAAATATAATACAGTAATAGATATGCAGACCCCTAGTATTTAGATTCTATTTCAATACCAGCTGGGTTTTTAAAAAAAAAGACATCGATGCAGCTGGTGCTTGATCTTCTCTTTAAAAGATTTTACCTTCAGGTTTCATACTCAGCAAAGAAACTGAATATACGAAGGAAACATAATCTAACTAGAATCATTGCTTGTTAGTTGTCTACTTCTTATCCCTCACTGCCTAGTGTCTACTCCCTATCTCTGTGTATCGAACAAGGTGTAGGTTAGGTAGGCACATCACAGACGCCTTCCAGAGTAAGGAATTGAATGAAAAAATAACACATAAAAGCAAAAAAGACCCTACTACTTCACACATGTGCTAAACACAGAGAGAGAGAGAAAAAAAGAGAGCCACACAACTCCCCTCAAACAGTAACAATAAGCACAAAAAACAAGCCAGCACTTTGAAGCAGGAAAAGGGGGAGAGGCCCGGCAGGTCTCCAGCCAGGAACAGACGCTCACACCTTGCTGCCGACCGCGGGGGTAGGGCTGGAAACCCGACACAATGGCCCACTGACGGAGGGGTACGTACGGAAAGGGCACACAATGGAACGCTTCAGGTCTCTTGTCCGCTCACCCGCTGAGCCATCGCGACTTTGAGCATTGAGGCGGAACTGCTTGACAAGGAGGGTGTCGGATGTAGGACATTAGTGCCTTGGAGAACAGATACCAACGGGCAGGAGGGAGGAGGAGGAGGAGGGAGAAAGGGGGGTGGGATATGGAGGAAGAAGAGGAGGAGAAAAGGGAGGGAGGGAGGGAGGGAGGGTTGTGGAGCTGAAAGGAGGCCTGAAAGAGGAAAAGATGGGGCGTGAAGATGGATCACAGAACAGCAATGCTGCAAGTCTGTAGGATGGATGGATACACCTGACAAGGAAGAGCTAGGTCATGGTTCTGATGATACAGATAGGTAGACTTTGGACTTCTGTAGATGTGCAAGGTAAGGATGGATGAATGAATGAACGAATCAAAGCATTGATGAATGAATGAATTTATAAAGGAATGAATTAATGAATCTGTGATTTATAAAGCGAATAAAATGTCAAATAGTATCACTTTGATTTAAACTGCTTCATGACAGAGCGTCATAAGGGCATTATGTATGCAGCATAGGCAGAACCCACAAACTGGAAACCTAAATACTTAGCTGAAATAAAACACTAACAGTTTGTCAGTCTTTAAACGTATAATATTCTTGACTTAGACTTCTTCCTTAACTGCCCGAGCAGTCATCTGGCCACCACAGAAACCGTGCCAGGCAGTCTGTTATCAGCAAGTTGAACCTGACAGAGCCCATCCTTCTTGGGGTCACAGATGGCATGCTAGGTATGTTTCTGTCATAAATTTTATGTCATTAGGACTGGGTTTAGCTTATCTAACCTTCTGCAAAAGACGGATGGATTTTTAACGTACGTGGAAAATATTAGGTATGTGTGTTCGAATACAGAACACAGTGTAAAAGTTTACAAGTAGAAGGGTGTATGATGGGTGTAAAACATCTTTCCTTGAATCGCATAATGTCACATGATCTACCTTTTGTACACATCACGGACAGGATTTGCCACCAAAAAGAGAATTTGCCTGGTTTAAAAAGACTCGACCATCCATCTGACGTAAACGCGTTGTATTGCCGCTATGCGTCAGGGGCCCACTACATCCGTCTTCAGCATTACACCATGCATCCAGGCCAAGCAGCATAACAAGTAGATGCAGCAGCAACATCCACACGACAACAGGTCAGACCCCTACTACTGCCTGCTGACACCACCGGAGCAAATCTTTATATTCAGACAAAAGACAGACCTCGACCACCTGAAAAAGGTGACCCATAACCTATAAGGTCGTAGGGGGGGCGAGGCGTCAGAGACCTTAACTTCTCCAGGGGCCAGCATATTGAGGGCGGCGCCCATCTCCTCTCCCTTGCTGCTTTACCTTCCCCTGACCCTAAAGAGGACAGGTACCCATTTACAGGTGGGTGAACTGGGGGAACTGTACTGAAGCCAAGGCACGCAATCGGTCACCTTTCCAAGTGGTAACCACGCTCGACGCTGCTTAACTTGGCTGGGGGAAAGGAGTGCTCTGACCACTGAGCTATCCCGCCCCCTATCCCTCGACCACCTAAACAACATTAATTATTTATGTACATAAACTCCACATACGCCACGCAGATGAGTGCCCTTGCAAGACTGGCAGCCAGACAACAGACCATGTGCTGCAGTCCTGCCCGCTACATGAGGCAGCACTCTGAAAGAGGATCTGGCCTGACTGACCCATACCACCCCAGTGGCCAAGAAGCTCTGTGGGAAAGACCTGCAGCATACAGCTGCCTTCATCACAGAGACTGAGCTATCCATCAAAACAAAAGAGAGAAAGAAAATGAATAAGACTCGGCCGCTAGTGCCGTGACAGCCGTAAAAGAGAAAAGACTAAAGCCCGAACCATGACTTAACCTTGCACCAGCACTTGAAGTGATTAAATAGTCACAAATCGTCCGTTTAAGATGACTCATGGCTTTTATGCAGATTAAGTATCCCAAAGCTTACCTATAATACAATTCTAAGCAACAACCCCCGCCCCCACTCCCCACCCGAAAAAAAATGAACAAAAAGAAAAGAAAAGCGTTTAACATACTGTTATCAGTGAATGGCTTGAACTTCACAATGACGTCACAGCTAGCATTAAGACCACAACATTAACAGGAAGAGTAGGTTGTACAGGAACATAATTATAACTACCACTGTAGATTTGAACTGATTCATCCACTGTAAAAGCGGTAACATTCGGCCACATCTGTTTCCCTTTTCTGTTTCTGTCACTTTTTTGCATTCACTAAGGTACGAGCCTTTTATAAGTTCCTTGCTCGTTAATCTGTTGCTCTGGGTAGATCTATTCTGGGTTTTTATCGCCTTTTCTTGTTCTGTGCCAAGACTGAAATATTCTTTGACCACCTAGCTAAGTGATATGTATGCCAGTTGTATTGAATTTTATTGCATTGCATTGTATTGTTTTATATTGTGTACTACATATTGTCATGACAGACGTCTTTGCACAAAACTACATTGTATTGTATTGTATACTACTTATTGTCATGATATATCTATTGCATTGTACTGTATGGTATTGCATTGTATATTACTTACTATCATTACATTTCTATTGTATTGCATTGTGTTGTTTTCTATAATTGTGTACTACATATTGTCATGACAGATTTCTTTGCACGAAACTACATTGTACTCTTTTATATACTACTTATTGTCATGATATATCTATTGCATTATACTGTATTGTATTGCATTGTATACTACTTACTGTCATGGCATTTCTATTGCATTGCATTGTGTTGTGTTGTATACTACTTACTGTCATGACAAATTTCTCTGCACAAAAAACTCAACTACCCTTCTCATAGGAGAGGGCGTGGCCACAAACACAGCCACACCCATGTTTATTTTCTAACACTGTGCAAGATAAATCAAAGACAGTTTCAGTAACTGAACGTTGGTTTGATGTTTAAAAAAAAAAAAGCTTGAAAGAACATAACACCAACAGACAGGTTCAGTAACTGAACTTTGGTTTGACACTAAAAAGCCTGAAAGAAAAGAAAACCAACAAACAACTTGCTTCCATTTCATTGGCAGAATCATTTTCTTTTAAATATGTCAGCCCCATTCTGATTGGTTCAAGGCTCTTTTCCCACTCCACACACACTAGATAAGCCCGGGATGACAAAACACAGAAAGTTGAGATACACCCGGCACTATCTACCTTCCTATCGCCCCGTGTTTTGAATTACTTCCACGCTCATCAATCGTCCCTTGAATTGGCCAAGGTAGCTTCGGCGACGTAATCGTCAAGTGGAACAAGACGTTATGAAGAATGAGCAAAAACGGCGATAGCTCCAGGCGTTATTTCGCCGCGCTTGTCAGATTCGCCGCCTGTGGAAGGCTGAATTTATGGTTTTGTCTGTACCCAAGAGCTCAGACTGTAATCCTGGATTTGTGAATTGCTGGGACCCTGTTTGCTGTGTCCTGTTTCAGATAAGGTGTTAAAGGGATTGAGAGAAAGAGAAAGAGAGAGAGAGAGAGAGGGAGGGAGGGAGGGAAAGAGAGAGAGTGTCTGTTTGATGGTTTGTTTGTTTGTGTGCGTGTGTGTTTGTGTGTGTGTGTGTGTGTGTTGGAAGATGATAATGAGAGAGGTGGTTGTGGGCGTTATGTGAGATTTTTTTTTTAAACTACTACAAAAAAACAAAACAATAACGAAACGATTATAAGAAGAATTGTGAAGAAAAAGAAGAAGATGATGATGATGATGACGACGACGACGATGATGACGACGATGATGATGACGATGATGTTGAAGAAGAAGAAGAAGAAGAAGAAGATGATGATGATGATGATGATGAACAACAACAACAGCAACTAGTACGCTTGCTCCTCCTCCTTCTACTACAACGACTACTGTCACCACCACCAGTACTAATCCTAATCCTACTACTAACCTACCTGCACACAAAACACCCACAATAAAACCAAAACTCACAAAAACTAGATATCACACCTCCCTAAACCCTTAAACGGCACCACTTGACCCCAACAGAAAACACGACCCCCAAAAATCCCACCAATGCACCATTCACCGGCAAAGCATAGCTAGCATCTATCTATACTAAAGCAGAACTTGCAAGCGCCTCCCTCCCTCCCCGTCTCTCTTAGTAGCCCATCTCGGCAAACCAGGCTGGCCACCACGCTTAATCTTTTTTGACAGCCCCCACAAACAGGCCCCTGGGAATTGAAAAGCAGCGCAAGAGGCAGGAGGGTAATGCTATAATCTACTAGAATCCCTTGATACCCGGTAAGCATGGCGGGGTAAGCCTACAGATATCTAATCTTTGAGACGGCGGCGGCGGTGGCGGCGGTGGTGGCGGTGGCGACGACGACCTTGATACGGGTAGGTGTACCCGGCAAGGGCACGTCGTCAGCCGAGCGACAGGTTAAAAAAAAATGATGGTTGTGGGTGATGGGGGAGGTTGCGGTGCAGATGGAGGGTGTGCGGGACGGGGAAGGGGAGGGGAGGGGAGGGGGAGAAGAGAGTAGTGAATGGATGGGATGGGGAAGGAGGGGGAGGGAAGATGAGAATACGAGAGATGAAAGGTGTCCTTAAAGAAAACGACATCAACATCGTCTTCACCACCAGCAGCAATAATGACAACTACTGCCGTTGCTGCTACTGCTGTCGTTACTGCTGCTGCTGCTGCTGCTGCTGCTGTTGCTACTGCTGCTGCTATAACTAAAGCATCTCTACCACACCTTATTTTTTCTTTTTTTGTAAAGCGATTAAAAGAAAGATCCTGACTCTCTCTCTCTCTCTCTCTCACACACACACACACACACACACACACACACACAGCAGAAGCAAGTGACACGCACGTGCGGTCACACACAGAGAATAGAAGTAAGTGAAACGCACGTGCGCTCACCACACACACACACACACACACACACACAGCGTGGATATTGGATTTTTAGTGCCGAAGGCTTGGCTTCCGTATCGACGACGTATTTATGGGTATCTAAGGCCTACGTCATTTGGCGGGGTGACATCACGGCAATTTCCTGTGACATCATTTTCTGGCGCCGCTCCGTCTCCGCTGTGCTCCGTGGAATAACATGACACCATGTCGGATGTTTTCTTCTTGTTTATACCGAAAATTGGAATGGGAGAGAGAGAGAGAGAGAGAGAGAGAGACAGACAGACAGACAGACAGACAGAGAGCTTCCCCAAAATGGACAAAATGCATAATATCCGATGAAATATGTTAACGATGATAAAAGCAAACACAACTATGTAGACCTGCTAGCTTTCACTGTTCGGGTTTTTTGTTTTGTTTGATTTTTGGTGGTTTTTCGTTGTTTTAGAGACGGGCTTTTTGATTGGCTGATTTCTTGACAGATAGATTGGTTAATTCAACCATCAAAGCATCTAACAATCGTTTCTATTATTACTATTAACATTATTATTATCATTATTATAATCATCATCATCATCACCATCATTATCATCATCATTTTTTCTGTATGTGGACTAAAAAAATATCTCCACACCTTTGGGTAGGTAATAATAACTTCAAAAAACTATCTGTTGCTGTTCAGAACAAAACTTTCTCTCTATGTATTTTGTCTTTCTTTCTTTAGATCATTCTTCATACTATGTATTGCACCTTTGCTTTTGCTTTTCTTTTTTTCTCAGAGGGCTGGATGTAAAAATGCTATTGTTATGCTTATTCTATAACCCTCTATAAATAAAATTTGTTCATTGTTCTCCCTGTCTGTCTGTCTGTCTGTCTGTCTCTCTCTCTCTCTCTCTCTCTCTCTCCCAGTACAGACAAAACCCCTCTTTTTCTTTTAAAACCACACCACACATGCAATGCTTGCTAGACGTGACTCTGATGAGCTGATGACCCGTAAAAACGTCAGGGGGTCAATCTATTCGTCATCCATACGTCATCTTTCCTTCCCGCTCTCTCCTGATCCTGACTTCTGCTGTGTAGGGACAGAAGAGTTGGTTAGAGCGATGGACTTGGGGTCCGAAGTTATATTATACAAATGGCAGCGCAGGTTGCAGGTTCGAGTCCAGGTTTGTTTGTTTTTTGGCTTTTTCCCTCCCATCCCGTTCCTCGGCTAGAACTCAGAGGAGGTTCACCAACGGGGAGATTTTGCCTATGCGACCGTTCTGGCCCATCGTGGAGGTAGCCGCATTCCGGCTTCGGGGATGTATGCTGGGTGTGTTCGTGTTTCCGAAACTCACCGAAAGCTGAGATGAATTACGGGATCTTTAACCTGTATGTATGATCTTCTGCGTGTATATATACAAGCAGGGAATTAAGGCACTGGCAGCTCTGCACGAAGCTGACCTGGGAGGTCGTAAACATCCCCACCCTCTTTTTATCAGACGCCACCGAGATTCGAACCCACGACTTCATGGACCCATGAGACTGAAGTCGAACGGTCTTAACCACTCGGCTATAGCGTCCGTTAAATCGAGGCCTGAGATGTGTGTTCAATCCTCCTGAAGTCAAGGTCAGTGTGCCACATACTGTCAATATATCAAATTTAAGAAAGAGGAACACATTCCCCATCCACGGAAAAAAAGCTGACTACTGTCCAGGTTTAAAGTGTAGAGTTTATGTATGTAAGCGTTTATTTTAGTGGAATACAAAAACGATGGACATTTTTGTCTTATTAACATAAACGTGGGTATATCCGGTAACGTCACAAGTGACCCAACTTCAGGAAGATTTGATCATGATTATGCAAACATTAAACCGTCGGTTTGAGAGAATGTTTTCCGTTGGATCCCACTCAGTTTTACTTTGGATAAGGCCACAGAGTGTCAGTGCAACGCCGTTTGACTCAACTCCCATAATTATATAATGTCTTTGAGGTCTCACTGGTAAATAAAACAGTGATGTAAATTACTGCAGGAATGTCCATTGTTCACAGTTCGATGTTCTTTATGACTGCTTCAATGTATTTCAAGAGTTTGGTGAATTATTAATGTCTGTGCTCTTTCTCTCTTTCTTTCTTTGTTAAATGTTGCTTGAATATGGAAAAAGTTATAAGTATGTTACAATTGGTTCAGTCTTTCATGAAGACTATGGTTTACTTTGAATAAATCATTAGCTTTCTTTTCTGCCGTGTGTGTGTGTGTGTGTGTGTGTGTGGTGCTCTCTCTCTCTCTCTCTCTCTCTCTCTTTGCATCTAGTCACCCTGAGATTGTTCGCAGCCTTGCCTTATATTTGTGTAAAGCCTTTAGAATAAGAGATATCTTGGTTTTTTAAGTCATATTTTTTGTAACTGATTTTGTGTGTGTGGTGGTTGTGGTTATACAATAACACTTTGTTTTTTTGTGTTACTTATTGTTCTCACTAAAATACTGAGCAGTTTGGCAACCCCCCTTCATGTATGGGCCAATGGCCTTTTTGTGAATAAATCTTTTGAGTTCGAGTTCTCTCTCTCTCTCTCTCTCTCTCTCTCTGTGGAAGAAAGCAAAAGGACAGCAGCATGCAGGAGTAGCTTACCTTTCAAAATGACTAACCGATTTCACTGATGGTTGAATGAAATAAAAGGGTCACTGTTTCATGCATGTGTTATCAATTACACGATTTCTTGCACTCGTCACACGCTATAATTTGCTCTCTCTCACTCTCTCTCTCTCTCTCTCTCTCCTGTGCGCATGCACGCCCACTCGCTCTCTTAAAAGAATGCAGAATAAGAGGAGATACGCCCGAGTATAATCAAACTGACTACAGGATTGGTTGACTCAAAATACAAGGGTCACTGTTTTTTGCAGGCGTAATTAATTACACGGTTTCTTGAATTGGTTATGCTAGATTGGCATCTCTCTCTTTCTCTCTTCCCCCCCCCCCCCTCTCTCTCTCTCTCTCTCTCGTTCGAACTGTTTGAGTGCGACTTACTAGTAAACAAAGCCCCCCTACCCCTCTCAAAAACAACAACAACAGCAACAAAAGCAAACAAAAAACTCCAAACCAAAAACAAAATCAAACAAACCCACACCCACCCAAACAAAACAAAACAATTACTTATGAGTAACACAAAGTTGTACGTTGAGGCTCAAATTGTCAGACACTTTCAAATGAATTTCAGTGTAGCATTTTATAACCTGAACATACATTATTACGCAACGGAAAGGTGCGTAGCCCATTGTACAACTGCCTATGTAAAGGCAATGACAACAAACTACTCTCTCCTCCTCCTCATCCACCTCTTCCTCCACACTTCTCCCCTCCTCCTCCTCCACATTTCTTCCCTCCTCCCCCCCTCCTCTCTCTCTCTCACTGTGCTGAGATATCGAAACCGGATAAGACAGACCCAGCCATTCATGGGTGCACAGTGAAAATCTGGGCTGGTGTAGCACGTGAAACCGTGAGATGACCCATGACGAGAGCAAGCGGGTCAGCCAAGTGCTGACGTGTCAAATGAAATATGCACCCCTGTGCAATAATGGTATCGCCTCAAACACACCTCCCCACCTTCGCCCCCACCCCCTGTTATCTCTCGCATGGCTTCTGGGCTTAACGAGCCTCGTTGATCCTGAGCTAATTCTATTAGGCTTACTAGCCTACTGCCTGCAACACTCCTCTCTGTCTCTGTCTCTCTCTGTCTGTTTGTCTGTCTGTCTGTTTCTGTCTCTCTGTCTGTTTCTCTGTCTCTGTCTGTCTGTCTGTTTGTCTCTCTGTCTCTGTATCGGTCTGTCTGTCTGTCTGTCTCTCCCCTATGGGTTTAGAGGAGTAAGGGGCTACTTGCAAAGGATGGGGATAAGCGAAAAGGCGAGAGAGGGTTGATGGGGGTGGAGGTGGGAAGGTGTGTGTATGTGTATGTGTGTGTGTGTGTGTGTGTGTGTGCGCGCGCGCGCGTGGTGTGTGTGTAACTGGATGGACAGTAACACAGAATCAGAGACAGGGACACACACACACACACACACTTACACTACACTACACACCAAAGCACAGCAGACAGTCACAGACAATCAAAAACGACCATAGACACAGGCAGCCATTTAACAAGGAAGGAACGTCATAAAAAATCTCAACGGACAAGGAACAAAACAACTCCATTGTCACCGCTCTAAGTAATAACCGGGGGGGAAGAATCCCACTCCTCATGGCATGGGATCCCACAGAGGTTGTTAGACACGTCATCTGATGACGTCATCTGTCACGTCAGCGCTGACACGGCTACTTAGTGGCGGACCTTACGTCTACCAGCTGCAGACAGACGTCATCCGCCAGACAGTGTCATAACCGAAGATGAAATTTAAAAAAAAATAAAAAAAATGGCAAGTTTGTCTTTGTGAGCCAAGCACTTCAGATTTGGTGATGGTCTCTTTGTCCGATTTGTTTCTTTATCTGCTTTTTTAAATTAGTCAAACAGTGTAACCACCGGTATGGAAATGTCATACTCTATGTAACTATGCAATTTTTTTCTATCTATCATCTATCTATGTATGTATGTATGTATGTATCTATCTATCTGTCTGTCTGTCTGTCTGTCTGTCTATCAATCTATCTATCTATGTATCTATCTATCTGTCTACCTATCTGTCTGCCTGCCTGTCTGTCTATCTGCCTGTCTGTCTGTCTAATCATTTACATGTCTATCTATATTATATATATTATATATATATATATATATATATATATAGAGAGAGAGAGAGAGAGAGAGAGAGAGAGCTTGTGTGTGTGTGTGTGTGGAGAGAGAGAGAGAGAGAGAGAGAGAGAGAGAGAGAGAGAGAGAGAGAGAGAGAGAGAGAGAGAGAGAGAGAGAGAGAGAGAGAGAGCATCGCGCTGATCTCAGAGCACACAGAAAGACAAGACAGACCCAGCCTACTCCATAATTATTATAAACACCAACACAGACTTCCCCCCCCCCCCCCCCCCCTGCCCCCTCCCCCCACAACTCCAACAGCAAGCAGACTTCTATTCCAGCAGAAGGGACTGGAGTAGTAGAAGTAACAATAATAATAATAATAATATAATGTCAGCGAGGAGGGAGGGAGGGAGTGAACAGTGGCGAAAGAAGATTGGACAAGACAGGACAAGAGTAATCGGATTAAGGGCCATGTCCACAGCCTGAGCCTGACTGCCTGCCTGTCTCTCTTCCTCGGAGCCTGACTGCCTGCCTGTCTCTCTTCCTCGGAGCCTGACTGCCTGCCCGAGGAGTTGGCTGTGTACACTGACCTGACACTGTTTGTATGGCCTGGATGACCTGTGACCGACCAGAGGCAGTTTTGTTGTCTGTCTCGGTCTCTGTGTGTCTGTCTGTGTGTCTGTGGTTGTTTCTGTATCTGTCTGTCTGTGCTTTTGTCTGTCTGTGCTTTTGTCTGTCTGTCTGTCTGTCTGTCTGTCTGTCTGTCTTCTCTCTCTCTCTCTCTCTCTCTCTCCTCTCTCTCTCTCTCTCTCTCTCTCTCTCTCTCTCTCTCTCTCTCTCTATCTCTCTCTCTCCTCAAGTGGCGAATATGACAGTACTGTCTGGTGGTTGTGGTTTGTGTTGTGCTTTACTGTGTACATGTCTGATTTTTTAAAATTTCTTTGTTGTTGTTTGTTGTTTTGTTTGTTTGTTCTCGTTTTACTGTATGTGCAATAGTGTCTGCGTGCCTGTCCGTGTCCCCTCCCCCCCCCCCTATCTCTGCCTGCGTCTCTGTCTCTTTCTATCTCATGGTGTGTGTGTGTGGTGTGTGTGTGTGTGTGTGTGTGTGTGTGTGTGTGTGTGTAGAGAGAGGAGAGAGAGAGAGAGAGAGAGAGAGAGAGAGAGAGAGAGAGAGAGAGAGAGAGAGAGAGAGAGAGAGAGAAAAGCGTGGCTGCTTATTCCATTACCCTCAGGAAATATAAAATTCTCTCTCTCACCCCCTCTCTCTCTCTCTCTCGCTCTGTTTCTCTGTCTCTGTCTGTCTGTCTTTCTCTCTCCGCCCCGTCTCCGTCCCACCTCCATATCTCCTCTGCCGTGGCGTATGCTCTGCATAATAACTCCATTATTCAGTCTCCTGATAGTCTCCAAATCTAGAAGGCCTACTTGTGCTTGAAGTCCTTTTAGCGCTTGAAACACACACACACACACACACACACTCTCTCTCTCTCTCTCTCTCTCTCTCTCTCTCTCTCTCTCTCTCTCTCCCTCTCTCTCTTACACACACACACTCTCTCTCTCTCGCACAAACACACGCACGCACGCACACACACATACACTGAGGGCAGCATGATTACACATTATTCGTTCTGTCTGCCAGTCTTAGCTCTGTGAGTGTGGTGTGTGTGTGTGTGTATGTGAGAGAGAGGAAGGGAAAGAAAGAGACAGAGAGACAGACAGACAGAAAGAAAGACAGAGACAGAGAGAAAGAAAGACAGAAACAGACAGACAGACAGAAACAGAGGCAGGCAGACAGAGGAAGAAAATAGGCATGTGAACATACATATGTGCCAGATGTGTCAGCTCGAATGCGCGAGTACCTATCTATCTATCTGACAACCGGACATAGGCACATAACTATAAACTAATATTTTTGTCTAGGCCAAAACCTTTTGTCAGCTACTGATGTATGATCAGTGATTTTCCGACTCATAGAATTCAACTTCACAGCTTAGTCTTCAGTGACCGACTATGATGACTCTCTGACTAGGAGGCTTGACTTGCACAGTCCTTATGTGCTGCATCCCTGGGGGCTAGTTGGCCTTCGGAGAACATCTCCAACGCTGACTGTCTTATGCCCACTTGGCCGAGAGGGTGGGGATGTACTGTGGGCAAGGTATCTCCACTATAATCAAATTTCTGCCCAATTTCCAAAACAGCAGCTGCCTCCTCTGCTGATTTGGAGGTCATCCTCGAACGCGACAGTCAAATATATGTATGATGTATGTAAAGTGCTCAGATTTACATTAATATTACAGTGTTGTTATGGTCAAATATATGTATGATGTATGTAAAGTGCTCAGGTTTACATTACAGTGTTGTTATGGTCAAACATATGTGTGATGTATGTACAGTTCTCAGGTTTACATTACAGGGTTGTTATGGTCAAACATATGTGTGTTGTATGTAAAGTGCTCCGGTTTACATTACAGTGTTGTTATGGCCAAACATATGTATGATGTATGTAAAGTGCTCAGGTTTACATGACAGTGTTGTTATGGTCAAACATATGTATGATGTATGTAAAGTGCTCAGGTTTACATGACAGTGTTGTTATGGTCAAACATATGTATGATATATGTAAAGTGCTCAGGTTTA
>CM054159.1:24146609-24206609 GCA_028751875.1 Rapana venosa
TACCTCTTGACATGCTGACAACAAAACATGGCCTCTTTTTTTTTCTCTCTTTTATTCCCTAGTCTCTCCCTTCCCTCAAACTCACCATGCTTCTGCTGCCATTAACAAGGGCTGGTATGCTATGCTACACACGTTTTGTGGATAATATGATGTTGAGCACATGTTAAGAAGTTGTGTTCAGAAAATATTGTGTGTACAACTTTAAAGTCCCCGAAAATGACTCTACAGTATATAAATGAATGAATGAATAATAGAGCCTTTTTTGTGCAAAATGTTCCCCGCTTAAAAAAAGTAAAACCAACAAAAAAAACTATTCTATTTATTTACGTATTTATGGCTATTTATATTTTTCACTCTACTTTCATCTATGTATGTATTTATTTATTTCACTATATTAATTTTTTCAGGATTGCATGACCTGAATTTTGGAGGAACACCTAGAAAGCAAAGCATTTTAAAGCAAAACACTTTCGTGTCTAGGAAAGATAGTAAAAGACAGCAAAACCAGGAAAACAGCCAATTCATCAAATACTGGAAACAGTAAAACTAGTCAACCAATCACAACAAACGTCAAAGCTGATTGACCAATCAGAATAAATAGTAAAACCACTCAACCAACCACAATAAATGACAAAATCAGTCAACCCATCACAGCAAACACAGTCAACCAATCACAAATATCAGTAAAACCAATCACAGCCATCAACAGAACCAGTCAACCAATCAACACATCAACAAAGCCTATTGACCAATCATAATAAATAGTAAAATCAGTCAAGCAGTCACAATGCAAGACAAAATCAGCCATCTAATCACACCAAACAACACAATCAATCAACCTATCACAACTATCAGTAAAACCAATCACAACAAACAACAGAACCAGTCAACCAATCACAGCGTACAATAGAACAAGTCAACCAATGATAACATAGGACGGAACCAGTGAACCAATCACAACAGACATGACAACAGTGTCTTCACTAGCCCTTTATACCTACTGTATTTACGTACCGGGAGACATAATTCTGTCATCTAGACATGTTGGCTATGTTGATGTCTTAAAACCACAGAAACAGGTCTTCACCACACTTCTTGGTTAATTCCCCCCCCCCCCCCACCTCCCATATCTTTCTCTCCCCCCTATCCCCATGGAGGCATCCTTGTGTTCGGAATATTCCATATACGTTACAATCTGTTTGTGCTCAAAGACTATACAATGCGTATATTATATTGTACATACTACATACATTCATGTGTTTATAGTCCTTGGAATGTTATGAGATATAGCTTTTGTTTGCTTTTGTTTGAATGCTGGTGTTTTTGTTGTTTTTTTTGTATACGTCGGTTTTGTTTTGTTTGAATGCTGGTGTTTTTGTTGTTTTTGTGTATACGTCAGTTTTGTTTTGTTTTTCCCCATCACCCACTGAATTAATTATAGCACATTTTTATTGAAAGATATAGTCTAGGTCTATACAAAGCGTTTGAAATATTCATATAAAAGTGATAGAATGGTAGACTAAAAAAAAATAGTGCAATAAGTGTACCAGTCCTCCAGTGGGAATGGTACCTTAGGGTGGCATTTTAAAAATACAATGCACAGGATCATTCCTGTATACATAGTTTCTTTTTGATGATAAAAACCGGGTGGATGTCACGCGTGTATTCGTCATGTATGCTTTGAACATATATTACTGCGAAATATGCGATGTAAAATGTTACTTTTATCATTGTAATGATGAAGATGATGATGATATTATGATGATGATGATGACGATTACGACGACGACGACGATGATAATAATAATAAGAAGAAGAACAACAACAACATCAACAGCAACAACAATAATAATGATTACTATGATGATGATGATGATGATGATGATGATGATGATGATGATGATGATAATACTTACTAGCGTAATTATCATCATACCATGATGCCTAGGACAATAATGATCATTTATGACAGTTTTTCGAGCACTCTGTACTATTACATGTTACTAAATGCGAACAAGAGATTGGGGTAAACAGAGCTGAAGAAGACAACGAAGAAGAAGAAGAAAAAAACCGGTATTCAGTTAATTCTTAGCTCAACTACCCTGTACCCTTTTAAACTCAAATTTAGCACTTTCTTTTTGATCACTGTATTTTATTTCATTTCGTTTTGTTTGTATTTCCTATACAGTTTGTTTTTATTGTGTTCACTCTGCTTTGGTTTTGCTTTGAATTCCCTTTTTGTTCGCAGACATCCATAAAAGCTTGGGAAGTTTTTGTAATTGTGTGTGTTGAGTTCATTCAGCTATCAGTACACCAGTTACTTACCTAACACGCAACATGCAACAACATAGTATGCTTTCACACCAAACAGCAACTGCCCAAATTACACACAAAGAAAATCTGCTATAACTGAAAGCAGTAAATGCTACTACACCGCTCTCCATTGCACTGCACAACACAACACGACACGACACGACATGACACTACACTACACTACACTGCACTGCACTGCACTGCACCACACCACACTACACTACACCACACCACACCACACCACACGAACTGCCAAACTGAACAGGAAAGTTTTTTTGTTTTTTTTTAAAGCAATATACCAGCTTCTGAACGGCATTACAGAAAATCCAGATTCAAATGAGCTTAAACAGAATGTTATCAGATCAAAAACAACATAGCGGCAACACACGGAGTATGAGTACAACAAGCATAAGCCTGTATAGACTACTCAGAATATTCATAGGCAAAAAAAAGGTTGCAGCTCAACAACACCACATCACATCGAAAGATTTAAAAAAAAATAATGTATGGAATTTATATAGCCCTATATCTTGGAAAAAACAAATCAAAGCGCTTACACTACATACCAATAATACCAACCCATACTACTATAAAGTCCGTACATAACATGTTTCTGCAGTGAAAATATTAGGGAAAGAAGCAACAAAACAAAAAAGAAATCAGAATAAAATAAAAACGATACAAGTGTGTTTATGCTGTGAAAATATCAGAAAAAGAAACACCAAACTTAAAGAAAACAGAATAAAATGAAAACTATGCAAGTGTGTTTATGCTTTGCAAATATCAAGAAAAGAAACAACAAACAAAAGGAAAACAGAATAAAATGAAAACGATACAATGGGGTAGATGTATTAAGATAGATAGACCATTCAGGCATTAAACAAGGTCTGACATGGTCCCATCAGGAAAACGACAGAACTATAGACTCCATTAGTCATCACTGACTCTCACTATAACTTGAAAGGGTGTACACTTATAAGATCTCTGCATGGTAAATAGAAAAATTGGAAAGGGGAAAAAAGAAACTGAAAGGCAAGAACATACTCCCATCAAACAATACTCTTAGGTTTTCTGTTTGTTTGTTTGGTTGGGTGGGTTTTTGTTGTTGTTTTTTTTTTTCGTTTGTTTTTGTATTTTTATAAAATGTAATGGGTGTGAGATTTTTTTTCAATGGTTGCGGAATTGGGACTGATTAGCGTGGGGATATATAATAATAATAATAATAATAATAATAATAAATGGAATTTATATAGCGCTATATCTTGCAGAGACAAATCAAAGCGCTTGCACTCAACTCATTCTTACACAGTCATACAACCAGTAACAAGTAATAGTTCCATCAAGTCCAAATGTGCACACATGCACACATGCACACACACACACACACACACACACAGAGGTCACACACCCTGGCAGGGCAATAGAATCTTGGCTGTTGAAGGCAGGGAAAAACTATGAGATGAGGCAGGAGAGGAAAATCTTAGGTTTGAAATAAATATGTCTTGAGACTGGATTTAAAAGTGTCATAAGAAGGCTTTTGGCGGAGAAAGAGGGGGAGATCATTTCACATCAATGGACCAGAAATTGAGAAAGAGCGACGGCCGATGGTGGATTGGTTGAATCTAGGTATTCCTAAGGACAAGGTATATATATTTGTAAATGGAATCATTTCTTTGTTTTTTGCTTGATCCCCTCCCCCAACCCAGTGATTAAGGAATTTATAGAAACTAGTGTGTCAGTATTTTTCTATTGCTTTATTTGGGATTGATGTGGTAGACAATCACAAATGTTTGTTCGATCATTACAGGCAAAATATGCTGCTGCTGCTGCTGCTGCTGCTGCTGCTACTACTACTACTGCTGCTCCTGCTGTCCGTTAAACCTGTTATTATTATCATTATTATTATTATCATTATTATTATTATTATTAACCATCAATGTTAAAAAATAACCCAGAACACCTAAGAAAGCGATAATCCCCCTCAGTTATGTGTCAACTCTGTCAGGGAAACTGTTCATAAAGCCAGCAAGACTGGAGAGACTGGACATGACAGAATCCAAAACAGCCAGCTGTGATCTTGACAGTGCGCGCCATAGCCGGTATAGGTACAGATAAAAATAAAAACAAAGTCACACACACAAACATACCCCCCCCCCCCCCACACACACACACATATACGCACAGAAAGCATCCCCCAAAACAACAACAACAAACCAACAACAAATCAAAACAACAACAACAAACCAACAACAACCAAAAACCAAACAAAACAACAAGAACAAACAAAACAAAACAACCAACCAACCGAACAAAACCCCCACACAAAAACGACAACAACAAAACAAAAACACAACAGAATAAACATTCAATCACCACTCACCCACCCAGTCCTAGTCTCAAAAAAAAAGGTCAACCCCACCAACCCCTAAAAAAGCGACATGGGAAACCAACCAGACAAATGTAATGTACAAACCCCTCAAATTACATTTTGAATTTTTTTTATTTGCTGTATTACTGTGATGACATTGATGGCTTTGAAAAATAACCGGGGCAATTCTGCCAGAAATGTATATTTTCGATATTTGCTGTTGGCCGAATCAGGAAAGCATTAATAATAATAATAATAATAATAATAATAAAGCATACAAACACACACATGCTGCATATGTGTCCATGCCGGAAAATCTGAGAGCTCAGAGTACTTTTAAAACAGCAATATAAATGTAACAGTCTACTAGTAAACATAAATGAAACTTAGTGACTAGTCTGTAAACACTCCTGCCAACACATGACCCCTATATATCTGAATGGTGAAGTAAGCAAACAAACAAAATAAAACAGTCAATCCCTTTTTTTCAGGACACACCCACACACACCCACACACACACAAAACATGTGCGTGGAATCTCTGCTGAATATAAACCATTTATGACTGAATCATGATACAACCTTTAGACTAATACTTTTATTGGCACTACCCCAGAATTTTATTTTATTATGACTGAATTACAACACAACCTTTAGACTGTGAACATATCTTTTTTTTTCCGCACTACTGAATAATTTATTTTGTTCCCTATTCCCTATAAGGAAAATATGCTGTAGCTTGATGTCTTTCCCTGCTGTGTCCTTGTCTGCTTATGATGTATGTCTACTGAATAAACAATGCTTAAACCGAAAGACAGATAAAGACAACCAATACCTCATTTAGTCACAATGTGTCAACCAAAATACAGATAAAGACAACTAATACATCATTAAGTCACAATGTGTCAACCAAAATATAGCTAAAGACAACTAATACATCACACACACACACACACACAACACACACACACACATACACACACGCGCGCGCGTGCGCGCTTGCTTTTGTCTTATATCAGGTAATGTGAACAGACGTTAAATTAAAGAAGATCCATTACATAATTTAGTCACAATGCTTAAGCCAAAATACACTAAAGACAGCCAATACATCATTCAGTCACAATGTGTAAACCAGAAGAGCCCTAATGACAACCAATACATCATTCATTTCAGTAAGCCATGGAGTGACCCAGTTTACCCAGTCAGTCCTTTAGGCATTCATCCAGTTTTTAATCATTATGGTTACTTATCATTTTATGTCGTGCTTGAGATATTGGGTTAATTAACCTTACACGCTCTGCAACATTTTACTATATCAATATTGTGCTATAATGTGATGATGATATCATCATCATTATCATCATCATCATCATCACCATCATCATATATAATTATTATTATTATTATTATTATTATTATTATGATCATCATCACCATCATCATCATTATTATTATTATTATTATTATTATTATTATTATTATTATTATTATTATTATTATTATTTCATGTTTCAATTAAAGCAATCAACTTCTGACACATCATCGTTTGTGACGAATTTTTAAACCTGAAAAGGTTTTTTGTTTTTTTGTTTTTAAAAAGCACATTTTCTATCATATATGTATTATTTAAAAAACTATTTCTCTCTTTCTGTATGTATGTATGTATGTATGTATATATATATATATATATATATATATATATATATATATATATATATATATATATATATATATATATATATATGTGTGTGTGTGTGTGTGTGTGAGTGTGTGTCTGTGTGTGTATGTGTTCATATTTACCGTGTGTAATGCAGATAAATAAATTCAGTAAATGGGTCATATTTTTAAAGCAAAGGTAAAATAATAATAATAATAATAATAATAACATTAACAACAACATTAACAACAACATTAACAACAACATTAACAACAACGATAGTCTTTTTAAAAAAAAGCAAAGATAAACCGACAGTGATCATCATACCAACACACCATTTAATTTTCCTCTGTAAATTATTTTTTTTTAAGGCGAATGAAAGTATCAACACCCATCTCAATTTTACTGAACCTACTTTTTTTCTTTCTGCTTTTTTGATTAGTTTTCATACGTACTGCATTGTATTATGTTGTGCTGTGTTGTATTGTGTTGCGTTGTATTGTACTGTACTGTAGTACATTGTTTTGTATCGTACTGCATTGTATTGCTGTCAAATTCAGAATAGATTTCCCTGAACGAGGTTTGAACTTATTACAATTTTTCTACGGGTAGAGCCCTAGGACATAGTAGAAAGCGACCTCTTTTTCCTCTTCTGTTTTGCTCTCCGTGTTCATAATTGTTTGTTTGCCCAAGAGAGTGAGTATTTCTACAGCAATTTCGGGCACATTTATTTATCTTTTGCTGTGGGTTCTTTGACATATGCTACTGAACATGCGATGCACACAGAACCGTGTCACATCCCGCAAAAAAACAACAAAATTAACACTCAGACCACCATTCATAATTTGATGAATAAAAACAAACAAACAAACAACCAAACATGTTTAATGTGGCCCTGAACAGGAGTCATTTTCTACGCGGATGCATTTTTGGATCATTCATTCATTCATGAACAGAAACACACTTTCTTGTGTCAATTCAGTCTGTTTTGTTTAAATAGGGAAAGACAGTTATAGCTAGTAAGTTTGTTGTTTGAATTTTTTTTTAAATCATAACACGCTTCTGTTACTTCACGAACCAACCCGCTTTTTTCTTTTTGGATGTTAACCATCTGATAATGCCATTTCTGTTTCTTTTTCAACATAATTTAGTTTATTTTTCTAATACAGCTGTGGGGGGAAAACCAAAAACAAGAAACTGATGTGAAGATATCAGTGTATTTTTCCACAGTATGAGGTAAAAATATATTTTCGGTATTTGATATCGGGTACAATAACACCATTTCTTCATATTATGTATAATATCCACTAAATACAGTTTTGCACACACACACACACAGATTCCCTGATATCCGTAGGACCCCCCCCCCCCCCCCCCCCCCCCTCCAAATAAAAAAACCAAACAAACCAAAAAACCCCAAAAAAACCAAAAAAACCAAAACAAACAAAAAAAACCCAAACACAACACAACAAAACAAAAACCCCAACAAACAAACGAGAAAGCAGCGGCAACAATAACAAACCCTCAAAAAACAAACTATCAAAACACAATAAAAAAACAAACAGCCCTGGATGATCTAAGTCACCTTATCAACGATTCTGTCAATCCATCAATCAAACGATATTACCGCCGCACTGTAATCCATCAATCTAAATACATTATAATCTATCGCACTCCCTCTAATCCACTGTCAATACAGTCAGTAGGATCGCTGCAATGCTAAGAGAGAGAGAAAGAGAGAGAGAGAGAGAGAGAGAGAGAGAAGAGAGAGAGAGAGAGAGAGAGAGAGAGAGAAGAGAGAAAGGAGAGAGAGAGAGAGAGAGAGAGAGAGAGAGAGAGAGATGCATACAATAAACTTGAATTAGTTCAACAACCAACACACACTCTAGCACCTTCAACAAGTTTGTTTAGTTAACAAACTTCACACACACACACACACACACCACACACACACACACACACACACACCCTAGTCTCTACAGCAACCTTAAACTTCTGAAAAGCTTTGCTTTTAGTGTTTTGTTTAAACTGTAACTTGTTCAACTAAAAACCCCTTTTCCTGATCTCATATTAGGAGAGAAAAAAAATCTTATTTTGTAAATCCCAACAGCTTTAAGCGCGTGTATACAGGCGAGAGTGTGTGTGTGTGTAGACATGCGCGTTGACGAGTGTGCGCGCTGTGCGCAGGCATGTGTAGGTGTGCACGTGCGCACGTGCTGTGACGGGCAACTGTTGGGTCTGGCGGGCCAAACAGTCAGAAACAAGCAGCCTGGAAAGTTCATTTGGCCATCACTCACAGACCTGGGAAATTGACTTTACCCCCACCCCCATCTCGCACCCCCCCCCCCTCTCCCATCCCACCTTCTTCCACGCACGCACGCATATTTACATGCATACGCGCACGCGCGCGAGTACACACACACACACACACACACACACACGAAACACGATACACGCGGATTGAGAACAGACAAAGCACTCACTCCTGTCGATGAAAGCTGGCATGCTACTCTCCCCCTCTCTCTCTCTCTCTCTCTCTCTCCCCCACTCCCCCTCTCTCTCCCCTCCTCTTCTCTTTCTCTCTCCACTGGCCACAAGAACGTCACGACTGTCAGCAACACGTCATAAACCCGTGACGTTTCCAAAACCACTCTCTCTCCCCCGTGTCGTCACTTCCTTCAGCGCGGCAGTAAATCACTAGCGACTTGCTGACTGGCCAGCTGCCGACTCCAGGGAATGAATGTTCATTTTCTGCGGGGGAGAGTGAGTGTTGCTCCCTCTCCTGCAAAGCCAGCTTGGACTTCCTGTCGCTTGCCAGAGGGCCCAAGGCCTGGACTTGCAGCTGCAGGTTACGCCAGTGAAACGTCTGGCGAGAGTCCCTGAAGTCGTTTGTTACACTGACGTAAGATGTAAGCAGGGCCCCGGGCTTTGTGGCTTTCCGCCTGTAGAGAGGTGTGCCTGCATTGCCTGCCTTGCTTGTCTTGCCTTGCCTTGCCTGCCTGCCTGCCTGTCCGTCCCTTTTTCCTGGCACGCCAATCTCAGCGCAGGGGGGTTTATTTTGCTTGTTGCAACGCGTAGGGTCACGGTGCGTGATGCAGTGGGCGCGCACGCACACACGCACGGCGGAAAGATACGCACGGTTGCCCCGGTAAAGGGCAGGATGGCAAGATGCCTATGTAGATTGTGTTTATCTTGTCACCCCGTCAGATACTTTATCGGCTTCAGGGTCGGAAATCATCAGCCGAGCGTCACCCTGGCAAACTGGGGCTACAAAAGGAACCCCTTTTCCGTCTTGCTGCGTTCGGTCGCTCACGCCAGAGTGGAATTGTAAGCTGAAAGGGAAGCAGTCAAGCGGCCTGTGTTGTTTATGTTTATGTATTATTCATTTTCGCCCCCGTATGTTCCGAAAAAAAAGGTTCCGTTCCTGACGGCGAAGATCACAGTCATATTATTATTATTTCTTCCTTCTTCGTCTTCTTCTTCTTCTTCTTCTTCTTCTTCTTTCACGTCGTCAATAACTCAAAGAGGGTGGACACAAAATGAAACGTTCACGTTGTTGCTGTGTGGATGAGCTTAAACTATGCTTAACTTTCTGATGGAAAGGCTGGGCACCGTATCTTGGTAAAGGACGCTGTTACACCAGTTATAGTTATATTCTATTTCTGATTGAATTAAGAAGTATTTTACCCCCATGAGATTGCCGTGGAGCCTGTCAGTATAAACAGCATCCCCACCTGGACATTCTGTGCTAGAAGTTTCTTTTCTATCACTCTCTTTGTTTCTGCCTTGTTCCTTTCTTCCTGTCACCTCCTTCTTGCCCATTTTCTGCCTTCTTGGTCCATTCTCCTGCCCCTTTTTTTTCTAAAAAGACTTTTGAAAAAAAGATAGCAATCATCTCTTATGCCGAAGTCGGATGCGCTGGGACTGACTTGACAAGCGCTTAACGACAGCGTGACGCATTTTCGCTCATATACGACAGACAACAGTAGTTTCTGTCTGAGCGTTCGACGATGAGGAAGAAGAAGCGTTTAAAAGGTGTTCTCAGGAAAACACACACACATACACACATTCCTTTCCTGCCTCTCCCCATAAGCAAGTCTGTAGATAACGCATGCGTGCACATGATGTCAAAAGCAGGCACACATACAACATCCCCCCCCCCCCCTTCCCTCCCTCTGTGTGTGTGTGTGTGTGTGGACAATGCACGTATGTGTGTGTATATATATATATATATATGTGTAACTTTTAGTGTGTATACATTCTCTCCACTGACGTCACCTTACAAGCTTGAGCGCTCTGTATGTGTTGTGGTGTGTGTGTGTGTGTGTGTGTGTGTGTGGCGTGCGTGCGTGCGTGGGCAACTTTTAGGTATACCCAGCTAAAACAAGGCCAAGAGTCCACTTGGCTACTAGTTACAAACTTCTAACTCGATGATCTATGCACTTGTATGATCTGATAATTCTTTTTACTATGTTTCTTTTGGGCTAAGGCGTGTAGATGCCTCTGTGTGTGTGTGTGTGTGTGTGTGTGTGTGTGTGTGTGTGTGTGTGTGTGTGTGTGTGTGTGTTGTTGTTGTTGTTGTTGTTGTTGTAGTACGTGCATTGGACATTTTTACACGTGTAAACTCCTTAATGCACTGTATTAGACCGAGTAACAAATGGATTTCTGGATCGGTTGTCAACACACACACACTCTCTCCCTCTCTCTCTCTCTCTCTCTTCACGTGTAGCACCATCCCATAATCCACAGCTGCACAAACAGAAGCTAAGGGGTCCTGTAAAGTATGTTACAGACAGCTTTGAAAGCCGAATAACAGAAAAAATGAACACTATGTATGACTTTTAAATGTATTTATAAATAAAAATATTCCAAAATTTATACCGTTAGTAAGGAGAGAAAACTGCTAAGATTCTCTCTCTCTCTCTCTCTCTCTCTCTCTCTCTCTCTCTCTCTCTCTCTCTCTCTCTCTCTCTCTCTCCCCTCACAGACACACACACATTAATTTATCCACAAAAAAGGAAAAACACAAAAAACATCAATGTAGATTGAAAGTAAAGGATAACGTATTCAGGAAAAAAAGCTCTAGGGCTCAAAATTATAACAAATACCTCATATATATATATATATATATATATATATATATATATATATATATATATATATATATATATATTGTTTTTTAACTCAACAAAACATGTTACAAAGATAGACACCCCCCCCCCCCCCCTCCCCACAACTACCACTCTTCCTGAAACAGTCTAACAAAAAAACCCACAAAAAAACACAAAAATCAGCATACAAATGACTGGCATCAAACGCTATCCACAAAATAAACCACAACAATCCTTCAGCCTTCCCCACCCCCCACCCCTACTCCACCCTATGCCCCCCCCTAAAAGCCAAAGGGACAGAGGGATGCTAGCAGCTATAGCTAGCTAGTAGGCCCCCGGGTGGTGTGCTGCTTCCCTTCTGCTGGCTTCAGTCCCCGTCTGCTTTCCATTCTCTAATTGGACGGATTGGGAAATGGAAAACCAGTCCCGATCCTGCCTTCCCTCGCCAGTCCCATCTCGGTCAATACCACTCGCCCTCTGCCTTGTGAAAATATTGACACGATGATCGCCTCCGAGATGACGACCGCGTCGGGAGCTGATTGGTTGCTGACACAAGTGCGTGCCGGGCTCGCGCCGGGCTGGCAGCTGTGATTGGGTCATCATCCGCGGTGGTCTGCTTTGATTGGTCCATTTTTCTTGCAGGGGTCAATGGCAGCGTGGAGGGTGGTATTGAAGTGTAGGAACTTGAGGGGTGGTGTGACGGGATAGATGACGATCCGATCGCGTGACAACACTGCTGGACAGTTTTCCCGGAAAATTTGAAAACAACTGCGCCTGCGTGTCAGCAGATCAATGGAGTGAGATAATAGAAATTGTCTGTCTGCTCCGGGGCTTTGTTAGTGAAGGAAGAAGTTTTAGCATAGCCTGGCGATAGCAAGCGATACTTCTCTGATTCCAGCCATTTACATTTAAAGATAAGCTTAAGACGTCGTCTTGCCCACTGTCCAGGTCTTGAAGAGCTTTGCATGGCGGAAGGATGATACCTGCTTTTGCCATATTTTTTTGGGGGGTGGGGGGCGCAGAGGGGAGGGGGGTGATGTCTGTTCTGCTTTGTTTTCATGTTCATAACTGGTAAAAGAAAAAACTGTGTGAGTGTGTGTGCATGCACATGTTTTCACAACAAAAACTAATGTCTCAACAATATACTCCCCCCACCAAAAAAAACCCCAAACCCAAACCAACAACAACCCAAAAACCCCACAACAAAACAACAAACAAACAAACCCAAAGCCAACAACAAAACGAAAAAAACAAAAACAAAAAAACAAAAAAATCCCACCAAAAACAAAGAAAAACCAACATACAAAAACAAAAAGTCAACCCCCAAAAAGGACAACCCAAGAGGGAAAAAAGCACACACAGCTACAACAATTAGGTACAGCCAGTCGCGTTCTTTGATTAAAAAGTCTTTGATTTGATTGCATTACACATTTCATGATACAGTAAAACCACACGGTCTTCAGAAAAGAACACACACCACTTAAAAGACATAGGATCTTCCAGAACAATGTCTTACAAAGACTATGGTGTGTTTTCGCAATACGCATCCAAGGTATGGTAATAAAAACGGGATAGTTTTAAACTAACCCTTAGCTTCTAACAAAAAGATAGTCCTGGCATGACCTTTGTGGGCGGCAGAGCTCTAAACAATAGGATTGGATTGGATTGGACTGGACTGGATTGGATGCATTGGGTGAAGTAGCTTTTGGATTGTCACCGCATTTTTCATGGTCCTACTCAGCAACATACTCCCTGTTGCTGCGCATAATATACTGATGACACTTTGTAGGCGAGTTCTGTAAGGGGCACACAATTTATCAAGCACAACATGTACACATTTCTTGAAGTCGAAATACAGCTATCCATGATACCGCGAAATACTAGTAAACACCCATACAGGCAAAACTTTTCATTCAGCGTGAAGTTATGGTCTCACAATGTTTCCCAGCAGATGTTAAGAGTAAAGACAGAGTGCCTTTAGGGCCTACCGAGAATTGAAGATATTACACTACGCAACATCCCCGAAGTCGGATTGCAGCTACCTTAATGGTGGGTAAAGACGGTAGCTTGTACGCAAAATCTGACTACTGGTGAATCTCGGAGCTCTAACCCAGGAACAAAAAAACAAAAAATAAAATAAAACTACGCAACACCAAACAACACACACTGTCCTAAATTGAAACGAAAGTAAAGGGTTTTTATATCTTTTTCCTTATTTTATTATTATTATTATTTTTTTTTTTTTTTGGGGGGGGGGGGGGGGGGGGGGGCTTGGGTGTTTTTTGTCTCAGTTTTTTTTTCAAGGGTGGGGTAGAGGATGTTGCTAAGAACGTTTAAAAACTGGCCATTTTACCTACTTCGAAGCGTAAATCCTGTCTTCGCCAAAAAATGTTATTAATGGCAATCGGCTCTAAGCCCATCTCCTTCAAAGCGCAGCAGTACCCACTACTTTTCTTACTGTGAGATTTACACAATACCCATCTCGATTTTCTCTCTTTTCACTTGACTGGCTTCTCCATTAACCCCATCGAGGAGTCGTCGTATCACTTCTCTTTTTTTGTTTCTAAATTGCACCTGCAAGAAAAACCCACAACGATGTCTGTCTCGTCTGTCTTTATCGCCACTGTGGACGGTAGGAGTTTCCACGCAATGCCACCAGGGTTCGCCATCTTTCTCTGCCTGTCTCTGCTGAGTTCTGCGATCTCCTGTAGCCCTCCTCCCAGACCACTGATATCGGTGATGTTGGCAACGCAGGATGTTGAATTGAGTTGTTTGTGTTGGGGAAGAGGGAGGTCATTTTTTTCTTATATTATTGCATACTTGGCTGTTACTTAGTTTTTAAAAGTAAGGTTTCATATATATAAATATATATATATATATATATATATATATATATATATATAAGAGAGAGAGAGAGAGAGAGAGAGAGAGATAGATAGATATATACACACATACATATATATATAAATAAATATAAATATATATATATATATAGTTAGGTAATGAAGTTTAGCTTGTACTCTTCTTCATCTTAAAAAAAAAACAAATAAAAAAACCCCGAAACAACTGAATCATATATGGTATTACTGGAATCAGAATGAGCAGTTTATGTGTCTAAGTTACTTTTGCGCGAGCGCGCGTGTGTGTGTATGTGCGTGTGTGTGTATGTTTGTGCGTGCGTGCGTGCTTGTACGTGTGCGTGTTTGAGTGTGTGTGTGTGTGTTTGAGTGTGTGTATTGTGTGTGTGTGTGTGTGTGTGTGTGTGTGTGTGTGTGTGTGTGTGTGTGTGTGTGTGTGTGTGTGTGTGTGTGTGCCGGTGGGCATGATCCTAGAGGAAAAGCGTGTGAAGGGAGGAGAAAGATGGCACATACGTGAGGTACTTTCTTCCTTTTAAAACATGAGAAATACAGTTACGAAAAATACACATAGCGATTCATTTGTTCCAACTAATTTTTTTTCGAATCGCCAATACAAAAAAAAGTAAATAAAACGAATAAACAAACATCTTAGAGACAAGTCGCAATCTCAAGCTAGACACACACACACACACACACACACACACACACACACACACACACACCACACACACACACACACACACTCACACACACACACACACACACACACACACACACACACACACACACACACACACTCACACACACTCACACCTTTGACAGACAACAAGAACAAACCTTTCAGACATCTTAACCACAAACGACACTCATCGATCAATCTTCACCCCCACCCCCACCCCCACCTCCTCCATCCATCCTCCCCCCCCCACCCCCACCCCCCCCCCCCCCACCCCCTCCGACCTCGAATCCTCCGAAAACGAGAAGGGTCTAAATCAAACAAGGGGCCTTCTTCACGCATCAAACACCCTATTTCGCGCATCAAGATGCAAGCAAGCAAGCAAGCAAGGCGTTCAAGCCACCTCTGGCTGCCCGCCCGCCCGGCAGCCTCCCCTCCTTCATTTTCTCCGAAATGACTTCGCGTGCGAAACCTTCAACCTTCTGAGAGCGAGACCCCCTGGTCAGTCCCCCCGCATAAGAATGCGCGCGCAAACGTCGCGTGCGCACGTGCTGGTGTCAAGGAGGGAGGCTGGAGGTGATGGATGGTGGTCAGTTTTCCAGCCTGTCCAGGACAATGAGCAGTTTTGTGGAGAAGGATTGACAGAGAGAGAGAGAGAGAGAGAGAGAGAGGAGAGAGAGAGAGAGAGAGAGAGAGAGAGAGAGAGGAGAGTGAGAGAGAGAGAGAGAGAGAGAGAGAGAGGAGAGAGAATAGCTACACGGTCTATTGTCCGAACTGGACAAAAGAACAAGGAGTTCAGAAGCCCAAACACCACTTGTCGAAAAAGACGAATGTCCTTTGGGTTTGTTGTTGGTGGTGGTGGTGGTGGTGGTGGTTGTATAGAGTAGTGTGTGGTTTGAAAAGGTGTTTAAGGTGAATGGGTGAAAGATTTTCAACCCGATAAAATGAGACTGTGTGTTTTCTAGTTGTTTTTGTTGGTTTTTTCTATTTTGGTTTTCTTTTAGAGTGTGGGGAGCAAGCTTAATACCTTAATCGATAAATGTAGTCTCTTGTTTTCGGGGTCTTAAATACGCACGAGAGAGTGCGAAGAGAGAGAGAGAGAGAGAGAGAGAGAGAGAGAGAGAGAGAGAGAGAGAGAGGAGAGAGAGAGAGAGAGAGGGGGGGGGGGAGAGATTTCTATGAAAAGGTGTATACACACTATACAAAGTCTTAAGCACGCACCACACCCCCTCCCCTAATACACACAGTATAGTTAGCGTGCGCACAGGCGTGTATGAGTGCCTGTGTGCCTGCGTGTCTCTGTATCAGTCTGTGTATGTTGCTGTTCTGGCAGCACGGAACAACGCTAAATTAGGCTAGTTTTCGTCATTAAGCCGTTCAGTGAAAGCTGCCTCCATGTTTAAACAGAACTGAAGAGGACATAGATCTCTTTCCACCACGAACATCTAACCTTTTTCTTCACGACATTACTTCTTTTCCTAGCATTCATCTGGACAATAACTATTCACTTTTGGTTTTGACAGGAACAATCGCGACATGAAGCCATATCCTGCCATAGACAGCTGTGGTCAGCTGTACTGCCATACAGCTGTGGTCAGCTATACTGTCATAGACAGCTGTGGTCAGCAATACTACCATATACAGCTGTGGGAAGGCAGTCGGCTATACTGTAGAAAAGTGTGTGGATAAAGAGGAATGTGCTTTGCAATGAATCGCATAGTACCACCTGATGTGTGTAGTGTATATGTCGCCGACTTGACTTACTGAGGAGAGAAGATGCATTCCTTCTTTCACTGTTTAGCTACAGTCGGTCTGGTTTGCGCCCATGAAGAGCGGAGCAACTCAAATCTGTGTCAAATTGCAGAAAGTTATATATCTTACAACACAATGCTTTTACATTACATCACATCATATATCGCGTAGCCTTCTCAACCGTAGGGGAATCTTCCTCTCATCATCCTTTCTTGCGCTGTGCCTTGCTTACGGGACTGGTATGGCAAGCCTTTTTGTTCGTGAGACGTGCCAATACCACTTCAGTTTTCACCTCTTCCCCATGATCGTAACAATACACTAACGTGGGCGAAGTATTATATAATTATTAAACTGTGCTGCAGTCCTGCCCGCTACATGAGGCAGCACTCTGAAGAAAGAGGATCTGGCTTGACTGACCCCTACCACACCAGTGGCCAAGAAGCTCTGTGGAGACTGGGAGAGAGGACCTGCAGCAGAGTACAGCTGCCCTCATCACAGAGTCTGAGTTATCCATCTTACGAAGGCCCCCTCCCTCCCCCCCAAAAAAAACAAAACAAATGTTGCTAACATTTGAAATGTTATGTTGAAATCCACGTCGAACTTCCAATGTAACAACTTCATTCTCAATAGAAAGCAAAAGAGATCTGAAGTTGGACTACGGCTGCTTAGATGGCTAGGTATTTTTAATCAGCTACACTTCCCCGAGAACGGAATGCAGCTACATTAATGGTGGGCAAAAAACGGTCACATAATATGCAAACATCTCCAATACGATACCAATCGCTACATTAATGGTGGGCAAAAAACGGTCACATAATGTGCAAAAATCTCCAATACGATACCAACCACAAAAACCTCGCCATTGATAAACCTCTGAGCTCTCAACAACAACAAAACAAAAACAAATATACACGCAATCTTTTCATCATGGTCTTACACTGAATGATTCTCAATGGTAGAGACTGAGACACTGGACATGGCCTGGGTGACTTCCAGGGTGTTTTAAGCTGGGGAATGCCGATGTCAGTGTTTCACTTTGTTTTCAGTGATGAGCAAAGCAGGAGCAATCTCAACTAGTTTAAACCAAACCCGCGACAAATCTAAACCAAACTTGTTCGTTCTGAATGGACCCAGCCTTACCTGAGCACGCCTGGATGGTTAGTGTCGGCCACATCTCACTGTTAGCTGCACATTTCATGGTGGATGTTCTCACATCTGCAACGCTTAGTGTCTCTCTGTCCGCCCTCTCTCTACTTCTGACACGTTGATAAATGCAAGTATATTTCTGCCAGTTACCAAAGAAAATCGAACATTTTGTCAAGTCTTGACAAACCAAACCAAATTCATACAGCCACGCTCGCTGCCTTCCCATCCAGTTAAAGAAACCACCCAACTGACACTTTTTCTTTCCTCAAACATTTTCAACTACTTCATCAACGTATCAGACCACCCAGAAAGTTCAAGACGAACAATGACAAAAACATACACACACCTTTACCCCCCTCCCCCCCAAAAAAAAACACACCAAAAAAACAAAAAACACACACACAAAAAGACAGGACAACTCTCATTTCGCCAGCCCTACAGACGACACGTGTGTCATAAACTGCTTTAGATCTTGTCCGATGCAGATTTTTAGTGGCGAGAGCTTGAGGAACATATGTGGCCGGGAGGTGACAGGGATCCCAGACACGAGGACGTTACATTACGCAGTGTTATGTGATGTCGATGCATGAAGCAAACAGACCGTCTGGCCCGAAAGTGACCCATGTGGGCGCCAGGGAGATTACTCTGTCATGTTACTGCTTTGTGGAGAGGTACTTAAGACGTCATCCATACACAGACTTACGACTGCGAGATCGGGGAAAGTGCTCCCCCCTTCTTCTTCTTCTTCTTTCTGTTTCGTTTTTTCGTTCGTTCGTTCGCGCGCGCGGGCGTGTGTGTGTGTGTGTGTGTGTGTGTGTTGTTCGTGCGTGCGTGCGCGTGTGTGAGTGCGGGGGATGGGGAATGCGGTAGTGTGTGTGTGTGTGTGTGTGTGTGTGTGTGTGTGTGTGTGTGTGTGTGTGTGTGTGACGACTCCTCTCTCCTCTCTCTCTCTCTCCTCTCTCTCTCTCTCTCTCTCTCTCTCTCTCTCTCTCTCTCTCTCGTCTTCATTTGAACATCAGCTTGTCGCAGATGTCGCAAGTATGAGAGAATTAAAAAGAAACATTGAATAAGAGAACACAATCAAACGATCACACACACGCACGCAGTTGCAGAGAGAAGAGAAGGAGAGAGAGAGAGAGAGAGAGAGAGAGAGAGAGAGAGAGAGAGAGAGAGAGGGAGAGAGAGAGAGAGAGAGACAGACAGACAGACAGACAGACAGAGAACTCGAACTCGAAAGATTTATTCACAAAAAGGCCATTGGCCCATACATGAAGGGGGGTTGCCAAACTGCTTAGTATTTTAGTGAGAAGTAACACACACAAAAACCAAAGTGTTACTGTATACCCACAACTACTACAATAAAAAATCAGTTAAAAAAAATATGACTTAAGAAACCAAGATATCTCTTATTCTAAAGGCTTTACACAAATATAAAGCAAGGCTACGCACAATCTCAGGGTGACTAGTTGCCATGAGTAGACAGAATCTAAATAAATTAGGCTGTCTACTATAAAGCAGCGAGGGAGAGGAGATGGGCGCCGCCCTCAATATGCTGGCCCTAGAGAAGTGAGGTCTCTGACGCCTCGCTCCCCTACGACCTTTTAGGTTATGGGACTCCTTTACCTTTACTTTACTATACTTTACCGGAATGTAATTCTGTCTTACATCTTCTAATACTGGACAGCACAGCACAAAATGAACTTCATCTTCCACTGTTTGCTTACATAATGGGCATAGCAACCTGAGGTCATCATCATCATGTCCTATATATCTAAATTTATGAACATTTATGTCTGATACACCAAGTCTAAACCTAGACATAATTCTTTTCAAATGTATGTCCATATCAAGCTTTAGATCAGGTTTGACATCGTGTGAACCTAAAAATTTTCTGTACATTTGAAATCTTTCACTGTTTTGCATATGATCATTCCACTGCTGCCAACAGCAGTCAATCAGTCTTTGCCTGAAAACCTTGATAAACTCTCTACAATTTCCGACTTCTTGATTGAGCCAAACAAACCCAAAGCCAAGTTCACATAAACAGGTACGTATTTGTGAAGCCCAGGTGCTTTTCCCCTTGACATCTAGATCATAAAGCATCTTGTAAGACTTAAAAAGTAACCTGCACTCATCCATATGCAGAATCTTAATCCAATATCTAATGCATCTTACAGCAGCATTAATAGAGAGAGGATATCTATTGGTTTCACTATAAACAAGATCATTAGGTGTACGTCTATCTAAGCCTAAAAACTGCTTTAAAGCAAGAGGTGTACTAATTCACAATATGTTACAGCTGCATCCAGTCCCCAATATTTCCGCGCCATATAGCACAGTGGGTTGTATTTGTGCATCAAATATCTTAATCAACAAGTCAAAAGCATTATTATTCAATATTCGTAGTTTTTTCAAAACAATTAACAAGCTTCTTTTACCTCGACTTGCCAGATCTTTACATGCAATTATAAAACTAAGCTTTGTAGAAAAACAGACTCCTAGATACTTATATACATTAATCACAGGCATGACTTTTCCATTGTACAGCCATTTTTCGTGAGCCGCTAAATAACCACCTTTTCTGAATACAATAATATTACTCCTATTCAGATTAACCTTAAGATCAAATGCTGTTGCAGAGCAGAGACAGACAGAGACAGACTGAGACAGAGAGAGACAGGGATAGAGAGAGAAACAGACAGACAGACAGATAGACACACACATACACACTCGCACAGTCAGAGACAGAGCGTTGAGGTTAGAAAAACAAAAACAGCAATCACAAGATCAAAATGATAAGGAAAATCGTCAAACTAAACAATGCATCTGTCCACAAGTGATATAGACTTCATTAATTGAGTAATTACAGAGACATAAGTCAGAGTAGTTCTTACATATGGTTTGTCATAAGTCAGAGTAGTTCTTACATATGGTTTGTCATAAGTCAGAGTAGTTCTTACATATGGTTTGTCATAAGTCAGAGTAGTTCTTACATATGGTTTGTCATAAGTCAGAGTAGTTCTTATAATATATGTTTTGTTGTCAAGTCAGAGTAGTTCTTATAATATATGTTTTGTCATAAGTCAGAGTAGTTCCTATATAAGTTTTATCATGTCAGAGTAGCTCTTATATATGTTTTGTTGTTAAGTCAGAGTAGTCCTTGTGTATGTCTTTTCACACGTCAAAGTAGTTCTTATAATTATATGTATTGTCATAAATCAAAGTAGCTCTTAAATATGTTTTGTCATAAGTCAGTGTAGTTCTTACATAATTATGTTTTGTCATAAGTCAGAGCAGTTCTTCTGATACATGGTTTGTCACGGGTCAGAGTAGTTGTTATAATAATGTGTTTTGTCAAACAATGGACACGGATGGAATGGTTTATCTTTTCAGGGTGTCCAGTCCAATTAATCAAATCATGTTAATTTAGAGCCCCGCCGACCACAGAGGCCATATCGGAACTATCACCTAGAAGAAGAAGAAGAAGAAGAAGAAGAAGAAGAAAGAAGAAGAAGAAAGAAGAAGAAGAAGAGAGAGAGAGGAGGAGGAGGAGGAGGAGGAGGAGGAGGAAAAGAAGAAGAAGAAGAAGAAGAAGAAAATGTACAATAACAGAGAAATAATTCAAGTCAAATCCCCTGAAATTTCTCCTTGTGGACCTTGTGTGGTGGTAAGCATACAAACAACAGTCATCACGCATTTCAAACACACACGCGCACAGCAAACACGACTTTTATCAACATCAGATAAAATAAAATAAAAACAAAATATGATAAAATGATAAAATACAGATAAACTACATAGAAATAGAAAACACAATCAGATGAACGACATACGTTTATTACAACAAACAATAACAACAAAACATACAGTTATTAAATGACTCGAAGATGCCAAAAAAAAGCAACACAACAAAACAAGACCAACAAAATCTAAGCGAACTGCTACAATAGTAACACAGAAATGTAAGACAACAACAAGACAACAACAACAACAACACACACATGCATACACACACACACCACACTACACACACACGAACCAAAACCCTTCTAAAATCAAACAACACAACTCACGCCAACAAACTACAACAACACACACACACACATACACACCACACTACACACATGAAACCTCTAAATAACAAAAACTACTTCAATACTACAACAACACACACACTAAAACCCCTAAAACCTTACAAGACAACACTTACCCCCCCCCCCCCCCCCTCCACTCCTTACCCCCCCCCACCCCCACCCCACCCCCCTCACTCCAACTAACAAAAAAAAACAACCCCCCCCCCCCCCCCCCCCCCCCCCCCCCCCCCCCCTAAGGCGTCACGAAGACCCACACGTCACAAGGGGCTGGCTGGCGGTGTGACACACAAACCACGTCAGAAAGCCACAAACGTCAGAGCGGCGCCAAAGAAAGAGACAGACAGACAGACAGACAGACACGACAGAAAAGAGAGAGAGAGAGAGAGAGAGAGAGAGAGAGAGAGAGAGAGAGAGAGAGACAGAGAAGAGAGAAGAGAAGAGACAGAGAAGAGACAGAGAGAGAGAACAGAGAGGAGAGACAGAGAGAGAGAGAGAGAGACACAGAAGCAGAGAAGACAGAGAGAGACAGAGAGGGGTAGGGGGAAGGCGCTTGCTTGCCGCCGTCACTGAAGCATCAGGCCTACAAGTACAGCTTTGTTGGGCGGCCTGGCCTGGCCTGGCCTGGCCTGTAGGTGTAAGCCGATAGCTGCTTTTTAGTCGCTGCTGACATGAGAGGATCAGCTAGGATTAACGATCAGGGATCTTGTTGATAAATTGTTGTGTGCGTATCGGAGAGGGGGGGGAGGCGGGGGGGGAGGGGGGGGGGGGGGAGGAGGAGGGGTGGTGGTGGTGCTGACTGAAATTTTTGGGGGAGGGAGGAGGAGATGAGGATGTTTTTTTGGAGGGGGTTGGGGTGTGTGTGTGTGTGTGTGAAGGAGGGGGGGGGGGGGGGTTAGGAGGGGGGTGTTGTTGGGGGTTTTTTTGGGGGGAGGGGGGGGGTAGAGGTTGGGGGGGGGGGGGAGATGGAGGTGGGTAAGAAGCAGAGAATGTGTGTGTGTGTGTGTGTGCTGTGTGTGTGTGTGTGTGTGTGTGTGTGTGTGTGTGTGTGTGTGTGTGTGTGTGTGTGTGTAGGCGCGCGCTAAATGAGGGAGGTGGGACGGAAGAGGATTAGGCCCATCTTTCTTTTTTTTTTTTTGGGGGGGGGGGGGGGGGATGGAGGGGGTGTATCTTTTTTTATAATTGGGTAGAGAGTACGTTTCGATATGTGTACCCTTGTTGCTGCAATTTGCTGGGGTTTAAAAAAATATTAAATCTTAGAAATGATTATGAACTAAAAGGGCAAATCCCTCTCTCCAGGTGTTAGGTTTTGAAAGACCTACGAGGGAATAGACTCGGATAAAAACGCTAGTAACTCCAGGGTGAAATTTCTCAAAAGGGTACTCCAACGACGACCTTGTCCCAAGCTGCTGCTTGCTAGATCCCAAAGCTGGTGCTCTAACCACTAAGCTACCCTGCACCCCTTTGTATCACACGTAAGATGCTGTGTTAGGTACCTTACACTCTTCCCGGACCTACCTACTTAACATGTGTTGAGAGAGAGAGCGAGCGACAGACAGACAGACAGACAGACAGACAGACACAGACAGACAAGACAAGGACACAAAGACAAAGACACAGAGATACAAGAGACAGAGACCTCACATTTTCACGCTTTGGTTGTTTTTTTAAAAATAGTTTTAAAACATCGTCTTACCCCCACGTTTTTTGCCTCTTTCCTATCTTTTATTCTACTTTACAATGTTGTTTCTTTTTCTTTTCTTTTATTCCTTTTTATGACAGATCTGCCCTCTCGCACAGAGTGTGTGACACCCAGATTTTCCACGCTGTCTTTTATGCCTGCAGACGTTTAAAAGCTTAGCTACCCAGCCTTGGTCTTGTTGGCGCGACACCTTTCAGTATCGCATGTCCTCACCTTCTGAACTTTCAGCCTTTTCGTGGCACCGCTTTTCTTTCCTATAACAGCACTCCACTAAACCCCCCCCCCCCCCCCCCCCCCCCCCCCCCCCCCCCCCCCCCCCCCCCCCCCCCCCCCCCCCCCCCACCATCGTCTCCTGTTCCTTAGCGCGCGCGCGCGCATATGCAAGCATATTCACAAACGGGCGCGAGCGCACATACACAGGCAGTCAAGCAGGTATGCATGCGCAGACACACACACCATACTCTATATATCTCTCTCACTACACCCTCCCATCCCCTCACCCTCCAACACACACACACAACACTCTCTTATCTATCTCTCACACACACAGACGCACGACACCTCCCTCCAACACACGGGGACACACACACACACCCTCTCTCTCTCTCTCTCTCTTTCTCCTTCAAACACACACACAGGACACACTTCTCCCAACACACACACACACACACACACACTCTCTCTCTCTCTCTCTCTCTCTCTCTCTCTCTCTCTCTCTCTCTCTCTCTCTCTCTTTCTCCTTCAAACACACATGCACACACACACTCCTCCCAAACACACAACACACACACACACACACACACACACACACGGGGCACACACACACCACACACACACACACACACACACACACACACACACACACACACACACACACCTACCTTTTTTTTCCCATTCTCTTGTGCTCGACAGAGGTGTAGTATTTCTCAGGCCAGTCTGCATTGCGTTATCAAGCCTCTTGTTTTATTGTGCAATGCCTTACATGCTTGTTTGTTATTTTAAGCCAGGCATTAAAGCTGCCTAGGCTAGGCTAACTTCGTCTTATGTCGGCTATTTTCAGAAACTTGGGAGTTTACTTGATGTCTGTCTAGCCTGTCTGTCGGAGTGTGTGTGTGTGTGTGTGTTGTGTGTGTGTTTGTAGGTACGTAGGTACTGTCTGTCTATCGGTGTGTGTTGTGTTGTGTGTGTGTGTGTGTGTGTCTGTGTGTGTATTCGTGTGTCTGTGTGTCTGTGTGTGTGTTTGTATGCACATAGGTACAAACGTATGTATGTATGTATGTGTGTGCGTGTGTTGAGTTTATGTTTGTATGTATGTATGCAGTCCTTATGTGCTGCAGCCCTGGGGGCTAGTTGGCCTTTGGAAAACATCTCCAACGCTGACTGCCCTTACGCCCACTTGGCCGAGAGAGTGGGGATGTACTGTGGGCAAGGCATCTCCACTATAATCAAATTTCTGCCCAATTTCCGAAACAGCAGCTGCCTCCTCTGCTGTTTTGGAGGTCATCGTCGAACACGATGGGCAAACATACACACGTGTGTGTGTGTGTGTTTGTGTGTGTGTGTGTGTGTGTGTGTGTGTGTGCGTGTGTGAAATATTTCTCCATGTGTTAATATAAGAAAAGAAAAAAAAGGGAGGAGGGATCCCTGTGGTCAGAACATTGTACCAGTGGTGTAATGGAGCGGCTCCTAGTCTCCGCTTACTTATCTGTTCCAGGGGGGCTTTCCACTCTTGAGTTGACATTGAAGTTCACTCCACTGCCTCAGAAGTCCTTCAGGTGAAAATTTAAACCATGGTGCTGTGTACCAAAGCACGCATAACATCTGACGCACATGTTAAAACCCCATCCATATCATAGAAGAGTAGGCCAGCTATGAACCCATCTGCTATAAAAGAGTAGGCCATCTATGAACGGTAGCACAAATGATACGACCATGCCCAGCATGCACCCTGATACTTGGAGAGGGATGGGCTCTGCCAGGTTAAACATGAACGCCAACACGCTGCTTGAACAATTCCGTGCAGTGCTCCAACCACTCTAAAGAGAGTTAACAGGAAAATCAAGTCAAAGTAGAAACAAAATTTGTGAAGACTGGGAGAATGGCTTTATACTGAGCTATACTGTGGATGTGAACGAACAGGGTGATACTCGTTTCTCCAGAGTCGACATAAAAGTATACAAATGAACAGAAAACACAACACTGCAAAAGCTGAAAGAGAAACCTGGAGAGTGCTATTGTGTAAACACGTGCGCAATCAGAAACGCTGGCTTTGATGGAAAAGCGTAAAGCAGCTTGCAGAAGATTTGATTACAAATTTGAGCATAAAACTAGGGCAGAGAGTTGAATTTTATTTTCTAAGTTGTTTTTTTTAACTGTCCAAAGGTAAAGCTGATTGTTTAGTTCTTTTTCTGTCATTTCCCCAAGAAATAACTGACATATTGAACCAATTCACTGATGACAGACAAATATTTTGGAAAATTATACTTGTGTCAAATAATAAAAAGAGTAGGTGGAACTGTTGATCCCCGTGGAATTCGCAAGTCAATAAATTTGCAGTTCGAGTTTATGTTTTCAATCGTTATCTGAATAAATATACTGATCAAAATAGTTCCAAAATAGGTGTACATATCTGTCTAAATAAATCCAGTAACCCAATCTTATAAAGAAATCTTAAGCTCTGTACCCCATCATAAACTTTCCTTAAGTCAGAAAGGCAGCAAGAGCACCCCTTTATCAAAGAAAACACGTTTTATTGAAAATAACATATTAATACAGCCACCCTACTATTAATCAGCTTTGTTTTTAACCCTGCTTGGTTTATTGTATCATATCCATGTCTTGAAAATACTGAAGAAACTCCCCACCCCCTCCCCATGTATGTCATTCTCTCCCTTAGTCTGGTTAATGAACTAGGTCGTAACTGTTTTACTTCCCCTTTATTTGCAATGTTTAGGATTTGGGACGATACAATATTTTCATAAGGTTGGAAAAGTTCCATTTAACAGCACCCTTAAAGAGAATTGTAAGAAAGAGTACAGGGTTTTTTCTTCTTCTGGCAAATGGGTTTTTTTATGTTTTATAAAAACAAATCTGTGCCAAATGCAGACTGAGAGAGTTTGTGTAATACTGACTTTTTCAGTATCGTTATACTTTCTGAGCAAGATGCTTTCTTTTTTTTAAAATTTTTTCTTTAAAAAAACAACAACACGTGTTCACTTTCTAATGATGACATTCTCTAATTCTTTAATGTGTGTGTGTGTGTGTGTGTGTGTGCGTGTGCGCGCGCTGTGTGTGTGCATATAAACATAGTGTGAGTATGCATGTGCAGACAATTAATGACTCATCTGTATTTTTGTTCCAATGTGTCCTTGGGTCGTCGTGCTATGAAATGCCAAGGTTGCTTTTTTTTCGTTAATACGCCCCACCCTTTATTTGATTTAAGTGTATTATGATAATACTGTTATTACTCCACGCATAAAGAACTTGTGACAAAAACAGGTCAGCTAAAGAACGATGCAGTTTGAAAAAAAAGAACAACAGCAACAACACAAAAGGGACAGACAGATAGACAGAGATCAGATAGGCAGAATCACAAACGATCAGACAGACAGAAACAGACATACAGAGACAGAGTAACAGGCATACAAAATTTTAGACAAATTTATATCAGGCTTTAACAACACACACACACACACAACACACACACACACAACACACAAAAAATCAACGCACGCTTTGAATCGAACCTTAAAAGGCTATACTAGAGGCACAGCATAGAAGAAGAAAAAAAGCCTCAACATTAGTTCCTGCTGTGCAGCTGCTGTTGTCTATAGAATTCTAAAGAAACAAAAAGAAAAGGAGAAAAGAAAAACATGGGCCAGGGATCAAGCAAAGACGGCGTCTCTGCCCTTACCAACCAGCCCCTCATACTAATAGAGGAGACACACACACTTCCTCCTAATCGCCACACAGCGCAAGAAAAATAATCATGACTGTCTCCAATCATGGGATATATCATTACTCTGGATCGGTAGATCTCCTAAAGCCTGCGCTTATCATTATCGTGTCCATCTTCTTTTCTCAGGCTTGTCAACCAACACCACGGGGATGAAGAAGTGGCGTGGAGTTGAGTCCACAAGTGTGTCGTATATGCCACAGTATGAGACTGTCCCCCTCCCTGTCTTTGCCCCTGTCTCTCTCCTCCCCCCCCCCCCCCCCTCTCTCTCTCTCTCTCTCTCTCTCTCTCTCTTCTTTCTTCCACTCTCTCTCTCTCTCTGTGTACTCTCCTATTCTCCGGCCTGTAGGTCATTCTTCATTCTTCTCCAATCCTCCTGCCTCTTGTTCGCTGCCCGTCGCCGCTCCATGATAAATTAATATAATAAATGGCGGGTCTCCCAGTGTCAACCTGCCTGCCTAATTGTAGAAAGAGATGCATTGCCTGTAATTCGCAATCTCATCTTCCTCCCCTTGTACAGTCTATAAGAGGCCATCTTTTTCTTCCCTTTCGCTCATTGTATACGACCACTACTACCAGGGTTGTGGTTTTGTGATGGTGTCTGCTAGTATGTGTATATGAGAGAATGATAGTGTTCTGTTTGTTTTCCCCGCTTCTGGAAGCGAAGCGACAGTTGTGATACAGTGTGTCTACTTGTTTGGAATGTGCTGAGGAGTGTGGGGTTGGTGTTTCCTATGGTTTGTGTTTTCGCAGGAGCGTTACACTATGTGGGGTTCGGTACCATGTACATTTTGTGCTATGTGTCTCTTATTTGTTGCTTTTCGTGGAGAAAGCTGTGTGAAAACGATCAGTTTTGTTCAAATGTATAGTTTTATATACACATGGATTATTGTAAGAAAAAAAAAAGAAAGAAAGAAGGAATAGTCGGTGAAACTCTGACCGAACTGTGCTTGTGAAATGAATTCGGAAGTAAAGTGGGAACGGAAAAGGTGGTTAAGATCACTGTCTCTGTCTCTCTGCCTATTTCTGTCTCTCTATCCATCTCTGTCCATCTCTCCCTCTCTCTCTCTCGCTCACACACACAACACACACACAACACACAATACACACACGCACCCCGACCGAGCCCCCACGCTTAAGGGAAGGTGCTGAAAGCCGAAGGAGTATGGGTCATTACCTGTTGACAGATTTATGGACTGCAGCACACTGGTAGCCTATGTGTTTGGCACTGAATGAATGAATGACTGTACTCCAAGGCTCCCATTTCCTACCTTGAAAAAACAACAACAAAACCCCAACATGCCTTTAACCTTCCTCATCCTATGCTTATATTCACCCCATCCCTTCTCTATCAAATTAAGCAAGAAAAAAACAGATATAGGATATGTTCATAGGGAGCGTGAATTTGATTATCCCACTGCCCAACATATCAGGCCAGCGTATGACAGGAGCTGTGTATGATCATCAAGAGACAAAAATTCGTTTTTTCTTCAAACACAGCCAGAAATATCATAATCTAGTGTTCATATGGCGTGTGTGTGTGTGTGTGTGTGTGTGTGTGTGTGTGTGTGTGTGTGTGTGTGTGTGTGTGTTTTGTTTGTCACGGACTCAACAGTACATACCAGATGTTTTTCATTAACAGAAACGGTTCAGGGTGTTGGGTGTTGTGAATTAAAGGATCAATATGACGACTAGGTGCTTGTATGGCCCGAAATAAAGTCGCTGGGTATGTCAGGCATTTTCTTTTATGGCCTTACGACCACCTTCCCGGTAAGAAAAAAATATGTTGCTGTTGTTGGACGTTTCAAAGTTGAACACCTGGGGAGTCACCCAGAATATGTACTGTTTGACTCATCCCACCTTGGCATCACTGTGAAACTGGTGGAGGAGTTTGTGCGTATGACAGCTTTGCAACTACATGGCTATATAATTATACTGCCATACTCTGACTTCAGAGGACGTTAAATTGTTTTTAAAATGACAAGAAAGAGCAGTTTAGGGTTGGTAGTGTTTTTGTCCACCCTAGAAATGAAACGGTTTCAGTTATTATAGGAATCATCTGTCACACGATGGATACCAAGATTATACAACGAATAAAGAAGATATCTATTATGATTACGTTTGTCAGTTCAGTTATCAATCTATCTGTCCTTCTTTTGTCTGTTTGCCTATGACGACCATTGCTGGCATGTACTGCTAAAATATGGCACCCAAAACCCGTTCATATACTTATATACGTTTTTGAGAGTAGGTCAGCTATGGTGGGTGAGATGGATGACATAAACATACCTAGCATGCCGCCCTGACAGCTGGAAAGGGATGGGCTCCATCAGGTTCAACTAACCTATAATATATTGCCTGAACAGTTCAGTGCTGCAGAGTCCCAACGATTTCTCAAGGACTTTAGGGGGAAAAAGTCAAGTCATCACTTTTCTTGTGATGTCAAACCACGTGATGACAACCCCTTTCTGTGAGGTCTGTTCTTGGTTTCCGTTTGAACCAGGGCGTCAAGAAACAAGACCCTGTCACAGACGACAGTTGTGGGCAGATGATCAGCCCTTCTGCTATTGACAGCTGTGGTCAGCTCTTCTGCTATTGACAACTGTGGTCAGCTATACTGCCATAGACAGCTGTGGTCAGCTATACTGCCATAGACAGCTGTGGTCAGCTATACTGCCATAGACAGCTCTGGTCAGCTATACTGCCATTGACAGTCAGCTCTACTGTCATAGACAGCTGTGGTCAGCTATACTGCCATAGACAGCTGTGGTCAGCTATACTGCCATAGACAGCTGTGGTCAGCTATACTGCCATAGACAGCTGTGGTCAGTTATACTGCCATAGACAGCTGTGGTCAGTTATACTGCCATAGACAGCTGTGGTCAGTTATACTGCCATAGACAGCTGTGGTCAGTTATATTGCCATAGACAGCTGTGGTCAGTTATACTGCCATAGACAGCTGTGGTCAGCTATACTGCCATAGACAGCTATACTGCCATAGACAGCTGTGGTCAGCTATACTGCCATAGACAGCTGTGGACAGCTATACCGCCATAGACAGCTGTGGACAGCTATACCGCCATAGACAGCTGTGGTCAGTTATACTGTGACTCACAGAGTATAGGGTTACCAGTAATACGGTGTAATGGTGATGGACAAAAGTGTCTTTTCCATGACTCTCATACTGTCACATATAATGACTGTGTTGTGTGCAGATCACCAGTAAAATGGGGAACAAAACAAGATTTGCCTGCGCTCAGATGTCTGACATTATTCGTATAGACCTACAAACAATTTAGAGACAAATATTGGAAAGTCGGGAAATGTATGGGGAATGGATGTGTTTTACAAATTATAGAGCATGTCATCTCTCTCTCTCTCCTCTCATCTCTCTCTCCTCATCTCTCTTCTCCTCCTCTCTCTCTCTCTCTCTTCTCTGGTCCTGTCTGTCTGCCTGTTCTCTCTCTCTCTTCTCTCTCTCTCTCTCTCTCTCTCTCTCTCTCTCTCTCTCTCTCTCTCTCTCTCTGTCTCTCTCCTCTCTCCTCTCTCTCTCTCTCTCTCTCTCTCTCTCTCTCTCTCTCTCTCTGTCATATGTCTACTCCATACGCCCATCATTCCTTTGTATTGTGGCCTAAGGCCGATGTACAGTAAAAGTCTGAAGTCTGAAGTCTGAAGTCTCTCTGTCTCTGCTCTCTCTCTCTCTCTCTCTCTCTCTCTCTCTCTCTCTCTCTCTCCTCTCTCTCTCTCTCTCTCTCTCTCTCTCTCCAGCCTTTTCTTTCCCTTCGTCTTCTGTCTCTCATTCAGTTCAAACTCATCAGGCGTTAATAAAACACGTCATGCGTCTCTCTTCTCCCTTCCCTCAATCTCCAGCGCACCCCCCTCCCCCCCACCTCCCCCCGAACAAATTAGTCGTTGAAAAATGACGATGAGAAACTGATGAGGGCGATAAAGGGTTTGGATTTTTTTTTTTGGGTGGGGATGTGGGTAGGGGGGGAGAGGAAGGGAGAGTTGGGTGATAAATGGGTCCTATTCACTGTCTCTCTTTACTCTGCCCTCGTCTATCCCCCACCACCCTCCTCTTCCTCTCTCTCTCTCTCATAGCTATCGTCATTTATCACTGAAAAACATTACTAACCTTTAATGACAACGATGCATCATCACTGGGGTGGACTCCCAGGCGAGAGCTGAGGCTTTTTCTGGGCGCTCAGTGAGAGTGAATCTGTGGCTAGCCGAGGTTCGGGGGCTCTGTGTCTCCTAGCTTTTCGAAATATGCACGTGCAACATCACTCCAAGGATCTATATACGCTGGGTCAGGTATAAGTGGAGAGATGCCCCGTTTGAAGGATGTACGTTTGGTGTTTTTGTGGTACGACTGCGCAAATTCTGGATGAAAAATGCTATTCTAGAGCTACAACAATGGTTTCTGTGAGACTCGTGGAGTCTGTGAGTCTGTTCTGTAATCTTCTCTACTTCTTCAATGGCATCGTCCACGGAATCTTTCGTGAAATCTGTGATGCAAAGTCCCAGAATGGAGACATCACACTCAAAGACCAAGTGTGTCAACGCTGTGATGAGCAGGGATGAAGGAAATCTCTTTAAAAAAAAAAAAAATTTCTCTGCTATTTCCATGGCATCTTATCTTTGATACCAAGTTCCAGCATGAGAACATCACACACTCAAAGACAGAGTGTTGTCAGTGTTGTGCTGAGCAAGGTTAGAAGCCTGAAAGTTCCAGCAGTGTGATGACCTCATCAGGCATGCTCCAAAAGTCGGTCTGGTTTTCGTTTTTGTTTTCTCTCCACACAGATGTGTGTCACGAGTCGTCAATGACGGAATCTGTATGCTTGACGTGGACCCTGTTTTGCAGACGACCAACCTTTCATCTTCACGTGCTGATGCTAGTCTGGTGACTCCTGACTGCATTAGGTATGGTGTAGCGCGTAGCGAGGTGGGACAAAAGAAGGAAAACGGTGGCAGAATTGCAGGCTGTTTATGCAGAAATTGGTTTGTCATGTTGTTGGGGATGGGGGGGTCGCGAGTGTGTGTGTGTTTGTGTGTGTGAGTGTTTGTGTGTGTGAGCAAGAAACCAGTGACTGAGACACTAGGGAAAAAAGACAGGCAGAGGAAGAAAGGAGAGTGAAGGGTAATTGGGAGGAAAAGAGATGAATGGGGTGTGTGGGTGGGGGGGGGGGGGGGGGGGGGAGAGGGAGACGGAGAGACAGAGAGAAACAGGAAGAGACTGAGAGAGAGGCAGAGACAAAGAGTGAGTGTGTGTATGTGTGTGTGTATATGTATGTGTGTATGTATGTGTGTGCGTGTGTATGTGTGTGTTATGCACGTGCATGTGTTTATGAATTACAAAAAATGACTGCAATGACGCCATCCAGTAAACATGAACACCCTCCCTGAAGTCGGAATGCACTACCTTTATGGCTTTACGTTTGAAAATGCATCCCCCCCCCCCACCCCCCACCTCACCCCTATTGGTGGTAAACATCCGAGCTCTAGCCAAGGAACTAAAAAAAAATGTACATCCAAATCGAGCATCTATGCACAGGATAGACATTTTGTCTACGAGGCATGAAAAGAAACTGGATAAGCGATTAAGGTGTGTTCTCTCCAACTCCAGACCTGACAACAAAGTGTAGTGGGTGCACCCGAAAGGCCTCAGTGCAGTTCAGGGATGAATGTGGTCTATTCTTCTTCTTCCTCAGAATCGCAGCATTGTGTGAATGCTGTGACGAGGTCAAAAGGCCCTGCAGTGCAGAGAGGTGACAGGTTTACATAGAGACTTCCCTGTGTGTGCCGTGTGTGTTTTGGAATTAAGCACTTCAAAGTCTTTCTTTATTCTATTCTTTCAGAGAGAGAGAGAGAGAGAGAGAGAGAGGAGGGGGGGGAGGAGAGAGGAGAGAGAGAGAGAGAGAGAAGAGAGAGAGAGAGAGAGAGAAGAGAGAGAGAAGAGAGAGTGAGGAGAGAAAGAGAAGAGACAAGGAGAGAGCAGAGAGAGAGAGAGAAAGAGAGAGAGACAGGGGGAGAGAAGATTGAAGAGAGAGACATAGAGAGAGACAGAGGGAGAGAGACAGTAAGAGAGACAGAGAGAGACAAAAGACAGAGAAGAGAAGAGAGAGAGAGAAGATAGAGAGAAAGAGACAGACAGACAGATAGATAGAATATAAATAGATAGATAGATAGATAGATAAATAGATAGAGAGAGAGAGGATAGAGAGAGAGACAGAAGACAGGTAGGACAGACAGACAGATAGACAGACAGACAGACACAGATAGATAGATAGATGATAGATGGATAGAGATATATATAGAGAGAGAGAGACAGACAGACAGATACACAGAAAGATAGACAGACAGAAGACAGACAGATAGATAGATAGATAGATAGATAGATAGATAGATAGAGAGAGAGAGATAGAGAGAGAGAGAAATTGAGAGAGATAGAGAGATAGATAGATAGACAACAGATAGATAGACAGATAGATAGATAGATAGACTAGCAGCAGAAGACAACACAGATAGATTAGATAGAAGATAGATAGATAGATAGATAGATAGATAGATAGATAGATAGATAGATAGATAGATAGATAGATAGATAGATAGATAGATAGATAGAAAGAAAGAAGGAATAACCCCTACAGTCATTTGTGATTTTCCCCTTCAGTATAGATATCAGAGGCGTCAACACAGAACAGCTGGACACTGGTGCAGTAAGTTGTCTAGAAACAAGACTAGCACCGCAGGCAGTAGGATGATCGATCACCTGTGTACACACAGCCAAAGGGGACCAGCTCTAAAGAGCTTCCAGAATCACACTTTCTGTCTCCCAAATTCCACCTCCATCCTGTTATCTCAGATACCTTTCTGTGTCTATGCCTCTCTGCTTGTTTATGTCTGTCCCTCCACCCTCTCTCTCTCTCTGTGCTTGTTTGTGGCCTTCTCTCTCTCCCCCTCTCCTCATCTCTCTCTCTCTCTCTCTCTCTCTCTCTCTCTCTCTCTCTCTCTATATATATATATATTATATAATATATATATATATATATATATATTATATAAAGCACTGTGTCTATCTGTCTGTCTGTCTCTCCTCCTCTGCTTACCTGGATCTGTTCAGGCTTATCGATTTGCAGAGCACAGAACCACCAAAGTGTGGCAAAACTGAAGGTTCCAACCAGGCATCAGCTACGTCAGACGCAAAGTACCCTAAATTTGCTGGGCTTACACAGCTATTGTTGGAATATTCGGCGGGTTTTTTAGAGACCGGAAGTCGTCTTGCATACATCCGGCAGCAGGATTTCCCTTGCTTGATTTTTAAATTCTGCACTCAGGGTCGTAGGCACGTGTTAGGCTAAAAATTGAATGGCGTAAAATAGAAACCAAAACAACAGCCAACACACCCTTTTATTAATTTTTTCTATCCTTTTTCCTTTCTTTCATTCTTTCTTCCTTCTTTCCTTTTTTATCAGTAAGAAAATATACTACTAGAAAGGTATCAACTACATCTATGTGTAAGTGTGTTGCTTTTAGTTTACAAGAATCGGTAGCAATGTTGAAAATAGTTAATAACATCCACCACTCTGGAGCTGTATGATAATTATCTAAACTTGCATAGTACACATCCATTCAGGTTTTTATAACATTTTTTGACCGACTCAGACAAAACAATGACATCCTATGTCTACCTTCGTTTGCTTGATTTTATATGACAAAAAACATTTGCTTATTACAGATAAATGTGAACGTTTCACGCTGGTACTTCCATTCCTGCCCTGAAATTAGCTTTCCTATGTTGCCAAGACTATTCTGCAGAAGACATTTGAGGGAAGAAGACACAGGGGCAGACAGAGGAAGAGTTGGACAGAGAACATTGAAGAATGGACTGACATTGACATGGCAGAGCTACTGCCAAAAGATGAACACAGACCAGCCCGGAGAAAACTGTTGACCAAACCATCCTTTGTGACCTTTTCAAAGATCATCGAGGTCAAAGGCCTGATGATGACGATTGAATTACTATCTTCTGTTTTTATTCAAGCTTGTTTGAAGTACAAGATATTCTGCAAACTCCCTAGTTTCTCGAGAGGAATATGGGAAACCAAGGTATCTTATCTTGCCATTTTCAGAATCATTATGGTAAAACTTATGCTGAAGTGTATTTCAGCTGATCAAATAGCTTCAGTTGTTGACAGTTGTCATATACAACACTTTCTCAGAAGCCACAGCATTGTTTACACTACACTGAACATGTTGAGTTTTACACTAAGAATCTATGCCAAATCCCTTACACTTAGCGTCAAAGTTTCAAATCAATACATCAACAATCCGTGCTAAAGCCCTAGCACTCAAATTGATTATTTTAGTTCTACATATTAAAACATGTATAAGATTTCCTAAACTCTACTGGACTTTAGTTCGACGTCTATAACTTGCATAACAGCCCTCACAATTACCCGGATCTTCTAAGTTCTATGTCAATATTTACTACATTTCTTACATTATATGGGATTCTTTGAGTGCATGATCAGTCATTCGTGTCCCTTGAAAACTCCTGATTCTTAGGATTCTACTTCAACTTTACAAATGAGTATTTTGCATACATGAATCTTTAGTGCTTGGTATAGCCCTTAATCACCATGTTCCTCAGCCTGGTGTATCAGAGTTGCCCAACACTTTTCCAACTAGAGAATCAATATATGTCTAAATATTTGCAGTTCTCCATAAGGGTTTTCAGTTACCTTCATAACTTGCATGTGGATTTTCGAATTCAACACATCGACCCTCCAATTTCTATAACAGTTTTGTTGTATCAGTCCTCAAACATGCCTGGACTGACCACTGGAATTAAGATTTCAGCTTTGTCAACTTTCACTAAATAGATCTAATTCTTCGAATTACTACATCACTTTTTGTGCAACAACTATAGGATATCTCTTTATCTTCGAAAATCTACTATAGAAGTGTACCAGTGAGTATTTGTGTAATGTTTGTCGACATCTGAGTGTACAGAATTCTAATCAGCTTGTCTGCAATAAGAATCAAAGGCAATTGGATCTTCAGAACCAAAAAAAGAGTTTGTAACATGTATCAAATGTATCTGAATCTTCAGTCCTACATCTATTTTCTAGACTTTCGTTACTCAAATTCATCTGGATCTGTGAAGTTCTACACAAATTTTAGTGCTTCATTCTTTGTTAGTGTCAGCAGTTTTTGATTGCAACAGCACTTTATGCAATGTCCTATACAATATGATAATCAATCAGAGTTTATGAATTATTGGTATTACCACGCTTCTGTGCTGTGTTTCCAACAAATATTTTGCCTTTTGAAGTTCTGAAGTAGTCAAAGTGAGTGCTACAGTCTTTTCTGGTGTCTAAGCTTTCATAAGTAAAATGCCCAGTACTTCCTTGCTGGCTTGCAAATGTTACCACTCTACTCCACTGAACTGTGTAATCTTGTTCACTTTTGGAGTACAAAATGTTTTCTGAGCTACATGTCTTTGTGTATAACTGGATCTTCAAATTTCGACATCAATTTTCGTGGATATTTTCTTCATGAACATACAGGTTTTCATAGATCTTTACAAGGGTAAAATGATTGCACAAGTAGTAGGGGTACAGTGGAGTATCTACGTGCCAAATTCATGAGTGCCTGAATCTTCATCAAAATGTTGGCAAAGCTGCAACACTCATTACAATTCTACACTAATGTTTGTGTTAGTTTCTATGGAGATTAACGTCAGTTTCTTTGTGCTGTATCCCACTTAAGCCACCAGGAACTGCAGACTTCCCAGGAAAAACAAACAGCGCCATGGAAATCCTGTACAAGACTGCAGGATTCACAGCCATGAACAATTCAACGCTGGTCATTGCAGCATAAGCAGCTGAATAGGTGAGTATAATTATACAAGTCTGAGTAATTTCTTGATGGTGATGGTGACAACCACAACATTGGGTTGTATTCTTGGCATGTTTGGCATGAATGTCATTGATATTGATGACATCAAACCTAATACTAGGCTCACGTTCTTGGTTTTCTAGCAAACGTCTCATTTGTATTAATGACATCAAATGTAATGCTGGGTAATGTTCTTGGGATTCTTGGTGTGGCTTTTGTTAACGTTGATTACGTCGAACATAATTGTAGGTTTATGTTCTTGATGTGACTGTCACTAACAATTGTATATATGAAAAAAAAAAAACCAACGACAACAACAAAAATGGTTAGTGTGGGTATTACTCAAACTGTTTATCAATGTTATACTGATGTTCTTCTGACTGTGGTGATTATGCCTGTCATTTTCAAGTTTATTCAATATAAATCTTTGTTAATGTTGTTGACCGATTATGTAATGACTAAGGTGTTTCTGACTTCCAGCTTATGTTGGTTTTAGTAGAATTGTTGCCAATTTTGTTGTTCTGACTTTGCAATGATAAGGATAGTTATGGCCGCCTATCTAAAAATGAGAAAACGACTCCTGCACAGGAACTTAGCATTATTCTGACTCTGTGATGACAGTGATAGTTACGACTGCTAATCGAATAAGAGAAAACTACCCCGCACAGTATGTTACCATGTAATGACACGGATAGTTATGACTGTCAAACTGAATAAGAGAAAAGAATCCCTGTTGAGTATGTACTGATTAGTCTGATTCTGCAATGACAATGGTTGTTAGAACTGCCAATTTGAATGAGAGAAAACAATTCCTGCACAATATGTCATCATTATGTTGATTCTGTAATGACAATGATAATTACAACTGTCTATCTGAATACGAGAAAAAGATTCCCTGTACACCATTTTACCATTATTCCAATTATGTAATAACAATGATAGCTACGACTGCCAATCTGAATAAGAGAGAAAAAAAATGTTCAGTATGTTACCGTCATTCCAATACTATAATAAGTAAAGTATGTTCTTTCGAGCCAGAAGGCCCATAGAGCCGGAGCTTATCCCGGTTTCTGTAGCGTTAAGCGAACTGATGGTTTTTCACCACCCCTGTGACAGGACGCTAGTCTGTCGCCAGATACTTCCCCAGCAGAGCTGGTACCCACTTGTACACCTGGGTGGAGTGAGGAAAATAGGAGTAAAGTGTCTTTCCCAAGGACACAACACCGAGCCGAGCGGGGATCGAACCCGCGACCTCTGGATCACGAGTTGACCGCCTAAACCACTCGACCACGGTGCCTCCTCAATACTATAATAACAAGGGTATTAATCGTTTCCAATTCAAATATGAGAAAATACACTCTGGATATATGTTACCGTAGTTTTAACTGGCTTTCAACACTTTTCACGCAGCAGTCATTCTCCCTCATCAACTTTGTCCAGAGAGAGAAAAAGAGAGAGAGAGAGAAGGAGAGAGAGAGAGGAGAGAGAGAGAGAGAGAGAGAGAGAGAGAGAGAGAGAGAGAGAGAGAGAGAAGAGGAGAGAGAGAGAGAGAGAGAGAGAGAGAGAGAGAGAGAGGAGAGAGAGAGAGAGTCTCTAAGATGGAAAGAAAGGTTAATGAGTAGGGAAAGGTGACAAAGACGACAATTGTGGAGCTTTGTAGTTTCTATACTTTTGTTGTGCTTTTTGTGTTTCTTATGATTTTTGTTTGTTTCCTGACTTGTTTCATTTGTTTCCTTGGTTATTTCTTGAAGATGAAGTTGTTGTTATCGCGAATGTTCACAAAGGAAAGAAGGAAGGAAGGAGAGAGAGAGAGAGAGAGAGAGAGAGAGAGAGAGAGAGAGAGAGAGAAATAGAGAGAGAACTGATCATTTCAAACGATGATTATGCATTAATTGCTTCAAGTGTATGATTTGTGTGTGGTGTGTGTGTGTGTGTGTGTGTGTGTGTGTGTGTGTGTGTGTGTGTACGCGCGTACGTGCATGTGTGTGTTTTCTTCTTTGTGTGCTTCTGCATGTGTATTCCTACCTTACATCGCCCCCCCCCCTCCCCCCACCATCCCACTACCTTTTCAGATTTCTTCTCCCCCCAAAGCTGCAATCATGCCTATAGGTATGGATATTTTCATGCGATTCTACACATCGTTATTTCTGTCATTCATTCATAATCCCAGACCAGACAAGACAAAGAACAAGACAGAGTGAAGTAGAACGAAACGAAATGAAAAAGATACAATCAGCTCTTCCCTGTCACACCTGTCACCCCTACGTACTTGTAACAGTGTAGCTCGCACGTGCGAAACGGCTGTGTGTGTGTGTGTGGTAGAGTATTGTCGGCTTTTAAGATGATGTTTTAATTTTTTTTTAACCTGTACTGTTTAAAATTTTATGCTGTGTCATTTTAAAATGCCACAAGTAATTTCTCAAGTTGAGATATTAAAGTATTCTTGTAAAAGTATGTTCTTTCGAGCCAGAAGGCCCATAGAGCCGGAGCTTATCCCGGTTTCTGTAGCGTTAAGCGAACTGATGGTTTTTCACCACCCCTGTGACAGGACGCTAGTCTGTCGCCAGATACTTCCCCAGCAGAGCTGGTACCCACTTGTACACCTGGGTGGAGTGAGGAAAATAGGAGTAAAGTGTCTTTCCCAAGGGCACAACACCGAGCCGAGCGGGGATCGAACCCGCGACCTCTGGATCACGAGTTGACCGCCTAAACCACTCAACCACGGTGCCTCAAAGTATTCTTGAGTCTTGGAAAACAATGTTCGTTCCTGTTTTGTTTGTTTCGTTTGAGTAGTTGTTTGCTTCTTGATCTGAAATTCCTTTTCATAGGATTGAAATCTCTTTTTTGTGTAATTTCATTTCTTTGTCTGCTTCGTTTTGTTGTTGTTGCTTATCTGCGTGTGTACTTGTTTGTTTGCTTCCCTCATCCTTGTTTTTGATTGTTTTGGGGGGGGGGGGGTTCTTTCTTTTTCGTAGGCAGGTAAACAGTTTGAAGCACAGTATAATGCATTGCAACAGCAACATCTGCTCTAGCCAGACTCGAGAGGATCATCAGAAGCAACAACATCAGCTTCTGCACCAAATACCTTTACAAATCCCTCGTGATATCTATCATCCTATATGGCTGTGAATCATGGACTCTGTCAGCAGAGCTAGAGAGGAGAATCCAAGCATTCGAGAACAAGTGCCACAGAAGACTCCTCAAAATATCATACAAAGAACACAAGACCAACAACTATGTGAAAGAAGAAATCAAAAAGCGTGTGGGCCCCCAAGAACCTCTGCTCTCCACCATAAAGAGGAGAAAACTGATGTGGTTTGGTCACACCACAAGACACAACACCTTAGCAAAAACCATCCTGCAGGGAACAGTTGAAGGCAAGAGAAGAAGAGGCCGCCAAAAGAAATCATGGGTTGACAACATCAAAGAATGGACCGCCCAACCCCTGCAACACCTTCTACTAGCCACACAGGATCGTGAAGCATGGAAAAAGATCTCTGTCGCGTCTTCTCTCATGTCTCCCCTACGTCCTTTGGGACATGGGACTGAGTGAGTGAGTAAGTGATAATGCTTTACAGCCTTGTTTCACACCACAACCACAACATCATTAATATCATAAACATAATTGGAAATGTACAAAAACAAAACACACTCACCTATAATATATTTGACCTAGCACCGGCTTGTTGTATATGAAAAGCTCCCCAAATGCACAGTACTCTGCTTTATTACCTGTACAATATGACAATCATAAACTTGCCAAACGGATGCCCTTAAGGGAAGGGGACAGAGAGAGAGAGAGAGAGAGAGTAAACAGCCAAGCCATATCGGAGCCCCTCATTTTGCTTTGACCAATTTTTTTTCTCTTTATTCGTTTGTTTATTTGTTTGGTTTGGTTATTCTTTGTCGTTAATTTAAACGACTTTTGTTTTCTTGTTTTCAAACACGTGAAAGTTTCATAATATTTGTTTTAAAGGGGATGTTTCCTTGAAGACAAGCTTTTGTACTCTCGTGAGAAGGTCTGTTTGAAGTTTTTGTTGTGTTGTTTGTGTTTTTGCTTTGTTTTTGTGTTTGCTTGTGTTTGGATTTTTTGGTTGATGGTTGCGTTTTCTGTTGTTTATTTGGTTAGGTTTCTGTGTGTGTGTGTGTGTGTGTGTGTGTGTGTGTGTGTGTGTTTGGGGGAGGTGCTTTTTATTTGTTTGTTTTGTTGGTTGATTTTTTGTTCGTATTTTTATATTCTAAGCTGTCTTGTTCATTTCTTCAGGGTTTTTAATTGGAAGGGGAAGAGTGTCTATTTGGTGCTTTTTTTATTCTTCACCGATTTTTTAAGCAACACTGCGTCGAACGCTGTACATACTTTTTACACCTACTCTTTCTTACTGTGGAGAAGTAATGGGCCTCTAGGTCAGCGCCATAATTTCTGAATGCCATAAGGCTTTTTTTTGGTCAGATACCAACCATAGACGGTTTTTGCCTAGAGTAATCCAAAATCTTTATTTCAGAATACACTTCTACTATTGGTTTACACTTTTTGGTTGGTTGGTTCGTTCGTTGGTTAGGTGGTTAAGGACTTGGCTGGGTGGTTGGATAGATGGGAAGTAGGTTGGGTGGTTAGATGGATGGGATGGGTTTTTTATTATACAAGTTGCAAGCGTAACAAAAGCATGAGCGGCCTAGTAACAACAAGCAAGAAGTTTATGAATATTCTGTTATGCTAGCTTAATTACACCATCACCATTTACGTGGCCGCATAATTATAATCCCTATGATAGCCAAAGCTGATCGAACAAACCAAAAACATCGGTGCACAAAGCAACCAAAAACGCAACTGTGTCAACCTTTGTAGCATATATGATTATTATTTATACTACAACAGCGCATCCTCGATTCATGATTTGGATGAGATAACTTCCTTTTAAAAAAGGGTAAACATGAAAAGAAACATGTGCGCGGCGTGCACGCGCGCTCGACGGTGTGTGTAGACAGACAGACAGACAGCACACACACACACACACACACACACACACACACACACACACACACACAACCACACATGTCTAGCCTATCTAAATCGACCATCTTTTCTAATCTGTCAAAAAGGAAGACAAAGTACAAAAGCAGGTGCATTAATTAAGAGATGCTTGACGCCACGCTGTAGTGCAAAGATTACCCAAAAAAATCTCCACCGAAGATCCGGTCTCTTGTTTAAAAACAAAACGAAACAAAACGAAATAAAAACGATATGAAATTCATGTCAAAATCTTAGAGGCAAACAAACAGTAAACAAGCTTTGAAAAAAGAGAAGGAATAAAACCCCAAACAAACTTTTAAGCCACGAAAATATTTAAGAGAAAACAAACAAACTGGCAAACCTTAACAAAACAGAAATTTATGATGATACTTTGAGGAGTAAATGCATTGTCGATACTATAAGAAACCGAAAGTTCTACCTCTTTCTTTCACTAAGAAAAGACTGTGATGATGATGATGATGAAAAAGTACAATAAATGAAGTCAATCGGAATAGCATAACTTAACACAGTAATAAACTAAAAGAATGCATAATAAAATGGAATTGATTTAAGATGACATAACCGAAATAGAAGAATGGTTCCACATCTCATAGAAAACATAGAGAATATCCATCACACACACACACACACACACACACACACAACACACACACACACACACACACACACACACACAACCCCACAACACACACACACTGTGGTCTGACGACCTGGGTTCCCCACACACACACACACACAGTGATCTGCCGACCCGGGTTCACACACACACACACACACACACACACACACACACACAACACACACACACACACACACACAGTGATCTGCCGACCCGGGTTCAAATCAGCTTCAAGGGTATATTTTCCCCTGTGGTTAACATCAGTGCCGTTAAAACGTGTTCCGCTTTTCAGAAGAGTAGACGAATGTGTGCCGGTGGGAGCAGATGACAAAATGTACAAAACTTCATACACACTGGAAATGTATGTAAAAAAATCACATGAGTACTTATTCCATTATCCTCGAAATAAAGGAATAAATTAAAATAAAAAGATAACTGACACACAGAGGGAAAGAAAGAACAAAATTTCAATTCACAAGGTAATGAAGGAGGGAGAGAGAGAGGAGAGAGAGAGAGAGAGAGAGAGAGAGAGAGAGAGAGAGAGAGAGAGGAGAGAGAGAGAGAGAGAGAGAGAGAGAGCAGAGAGAGAGAAGAGAGAGAGAGAGAGAGAGCGCGCGAAGAAGGAGAGAGAGAGAGAGAGAGAGAGAGAGAGAAGAGAGAGAGAGAAGAGAGAGAGAATGAAAAGTGAGAGAGACAGAGACAGAGAGACAGAAAAACAGTCTTCCCCAAAGCCAGAGACCTAGACAGAGAGGCGAAACAGACAAACATAGACAAACAGAGAACTGAACACCCCCTCCCCCCACCTCCCTCTGCTCCTACAAGGACAAAATAATGCATAAACAAAGCCCATGGGCGTGGCTCCCTTTGTAGCAATACAAAAACAAAAGCAACGTGGAAAAAAAATCCCCTTTCCTTTGATGAAAAAACGACGACATTTGTAGCTCTAGCCTGGTTATAAAACCCATAAATATGCCCTGGACATGACGCATGTGCATGTATTAACATGCTTAATTTTTTTTTTTAATGTACATGGCTTTGCATCCTGTTACGTCATGCAACGCGTCACCATCGTCAGCAAGCAAGGAGACACAAAGTTGGTCAAGCCATAGCAGTATGACTCATCACTGTTTACACAGCCGCACACACACACACGCACACCACACACACACACACACACACACATATGCACGCACACAACTACACACAAATGCACACGCACACACACACACACACACACACCTACACATATCTACACACACACTCACACACCTAGCAATTACGAAATTGTTAGGTTACCTCCACTAGTTTTGCAGTATGAAGTTGTTTTTAGTTACCTGCACTCGTTTTGCAGTATGAAGTTGTTTTTAGTTACCTGCACTTGTTTTGCAGTATGAAGTTGTTTTTAGTTACCTGCACTCGTCTTGCAGTATGAAGTTGTTTTTAGTTACCTTTACTTGTTTTGCAGTATGAAGTTGTTTTTAGTTACCTGCACTTGTTTTGCAGTATGAAGTTGTTTTTAGTTACCTGCACTCGTTTTGCAGTATGAAGTTGTTTTTAGTTACCTGCACTCGTTTTGCAGTATGAAGTTGTTTTTAGTTACCTGCACTTGTTTTGCAGTATGAAGTTGTTTTTAGTTACCTGCACTCGTCTTGCAGTATGAAGTTGTTTTTAGTTACCTTTACTTGTTTTGCAGTATGAAGTTGTTTTTAGTTACCTGCACTTGTTTTGCAGTATGAAGTTGTTTTTAGTTACCTGCACTTGTTTTGAAGTATGAAGTTGTTTTTAGTTACCTGCACTTGTTTTGCAGTATGAAGTTGTTTTTAGTTACCTGCACTTGTTTTGCAGTATGAAGTTGTTTTTAGTTACCTGCACTCGTTTTGCAGTATGAAGTTGTTTTTAGTTACCTGCACTTGTTTTCATGCACTACTGTTTATCATGATGCACTGTTGGAAAGCCATGCTCTTTAGTTTACAAAAACAAAATCCTTGTATTGTCTTTGTAAGTATTGTTTTTGTAACCTCTCCTTATCAATTAACTTTTTCCCATTTTTTTTAACATCTGTTATTGCTGGTCAGTTCTAAATACTCGGACATTGTTAAGTTAACCCAGCAGCTGAGATTGACCTTTCAAGCTATACCATAATTATTATCTAAAAGGATCTCCGAAGTCGGAACGCGGCTACCTTAATGGTGTATAAATACGGTGCCATACGCCAAAATCTCACCGTTATTATGTGAACCTCAAAGCTCTAGCAGAGGAACAAAACCAGACACGCCCAAAACACAAACAAACAGACACGCCCAAAAAACAAACAAACACCAAACAACCCCCCAAAACACAAAACAAACAACAAAAGCAAAAAAACAACAAACAAAACAAAAAACAAAAACAAAAATTAAAAAAAAAAAAACCGGAACAAAAACCACCACTAAAACAAGCAAAAATCGAAGAAAAAAAAATCGGAATTCTGAGGATCCCAGACCACTACAGACACAACGACTTCATAGTTTGTTGTAATTTATTTGTCTGATTATGCATTTTGCAACTTTTTTCCCCCTTCATAACCATGCTTGCTCTTCATTTAAAAAAAAAAAAATGTTTTGGATGGCAGCTTTGGTAGGCCACATGTTTGTTGCTATATTCTTGTGAAAGCGATGACATCTCTGTTGTCTTAAAAGTTGTTTCTCCTAAAGATAGCAGTGGTGGTCAAATGATATCACTGCAGAAAAGCCTTTTAAATTGACACATCCGGGAGCTGAAAGTCAAGAATCAGATCTGATAAACCTACCGGTGCCTGGTTCTATATATATAATAAATCACGAAAGTTGTCACCACGATTTTGTTTTGATGATTTTAACTCCTGAATACCTACTTTCACTTTCTTTGATCCAGTATCAATCATAATAATAATAATATCACTGTGTTATCCTCTTCCTCCTATTTATATCTTATTTATATATTGTATGGTATCGTATTACACAATAAAGAAGAAATTCGTGGAACTCTGGTCTCACAAATAGAACAGCAACATCTAAGTTGTCATCTTTATAATGTTTGGGGAAGTTATTTTTTTCTCTCATAATTTTTAATACGACTTTCCTTCTGTGGGTGCTCTAAGTCAGCTAAATTTCGGCTACTTTACTAAAACAAAACACACCAAAACAAAACAAACAAAACCTCAGGAGAACTCGACATACGCACATACAAAGCAACAGATTTTCTTACCTGTTACAGGTGACCTGGTTCAGTTGATTGTCAGGTTTCTTTTTTCACTGCTGGACCTGAATAGCAAAGAAAAAAAAAAGATTATTTATATAATTGTATCATAGTACATGGTTACTCTTACAAATTTTAAGTTTGAATTAACAGACCACACTGAAAAGTAAAAAAAAAAAAAAGAAAGAAAGAAATGGTTGTCTCTCTCAATTAACCAATATTTAAAACATCGATCATCAGTGAAAGCTGAAAACGTTCCCAAACAAAATGCACTGAGTCATCAATCCTCACCTTCCTCTTCCCAATCTTTTTCTTATTCTGTGTCTACTCTTCTTATATCAGTAAAGTATAATAAACCTACATTCTCCATTCCCAGTCTCTTCAAAAATTGCGCCCACACAGCACCATATCTTACCGAAGAGCTGACACCTTTACGTATGTTGTCAAAAGATATGATTTGCGATCATGTGGGAATAAAACGTCGCCGAAGATCACGAATGAAACTTTTTTCTTTTTTTTTAGAGTAGACTTATTGCCACACAGGTGAAAATACATAAAAGACGACAAATCCTTGAAAAGATGTCTCTTATAAAGCATAAATGTCAATGTTACCTTTCTTTCTTTCTTTTTTAAGCGTAGGCTGATTTTACAATGTAGGCTGAAAAGGTAAGGCAAGAAAATTCCCCGAAAAGACGTCAACTAGATTTCGCAAAAAGTTGATTATAATTTATTTATGTGAGTGAAGGTCCATGAAAAAATGTCACACTTTTTTTTAAAGAGTACACTCAGCTAGAGTATGGTGCCATAAAAGAGAGAGAAAGAATAGGCAAGACGAGAGAATTTCTTGAAAACATGTCTGTCAAAATTCTTAGCAACTATTCGAAACAAATTGTACATTATTAAAGACATTATTTTGCATAGCACACCTAAATACTTTCAATTAGTCACACATATTGATAGGGGTGATAGCATATTACCTGTGCACAGAATCTGCTTTCGACTAGATTAACTAGTGACTATCGTATTCTCAGTAGTATATGGATAATACTAGACTAGATAGAATAGCAATCAAAACTAGGTTTTGTACCAAGTTTCAGTGAACAACTCGACTCAAAAATGCAAGCTGAATCTATTCAGATGGATGGATGGATGGATAGATAGATAGAGACAGACAGACAGACACACACACACACACACACACACATACACGCAACAGACAGAGGGAAGACTGAAGGGGGTTTAGCTTATTTACCATAAATAGAACGTCACTTAAAACTGACCAGTATCCTGATTCACCCGTAAACCTTCATGTGCTAAGGATCTCTCACTACACGAGTCATATCTGAGGGCACGAGCAGAAAATCAAACAATGGAGATAGCCCCTATCATCTGCCCTTGGGGCAATGGCAGGCTGTAGATAGATTAACAGTTAATTGAAGATGAGAGCGCTGAGAAGTCTCAGTCATCAAAAGCCTGTTTGAAATCCAGAGCAGAGCACACTGCTTACTTCCTTGTGAGGGTGTGTGTGTGTGTGTGTGTGTGTGTGTGTGTGTGTGTGTGTGTGTGTGTGTGTGTTTGTGTGCGTGTGCGTGTGTGTGTGTGTGTGTATCATGATCAATCTAATAGAAATATACAAACGAGTATTACAGTTATCGTAAACTCACAATGCTAACTTTGCACCAAAACTATTGATACTTTCTGCAGTATCAGAATGCTGCATCCGTCTAGACAAGGAGTCGAAATCAGAGGCCGTGATTTACTTACTGAGAAACATGTTTTTTGAATAAGGATAAAAACAAACAAAAATAAACACATATAAGACGGCTGTACGCGATGTACACTGACATAAATAAAGTCAAACAAGGCGTCACTTCAAAACTGACCACCACCAGAAGGTTCCCTTGATCCCAGATGCACAGACTCTTTCTTCGCCAGGGCTGTCTTCTTATCTTGTGTGCACACCTAAAATCAAACGGGTGAGATATGCCTTATCATCTGCATTTACAAACAGACTGGCTGGTGAAAAGATTGCCAGTCAATTGAAGATGAGAGCTCTGAGTAGCCGCTGTCACCAAATGCCTTTTCTGAAATCCAGTAAGGATATTATCTCGTCGCTTCGTTAGTCTGGAAAATGTAGCTTTAGCTGTGCACATGTTTTATCATTGTCTGTGCTCTTTGGTTGATTATTTTTTCTTCTTTATGGTTGATTATTCTTTCTTCCTTATGGTTGATGAGTCTTTCTTCTCTGTTCTCTATGGTTGATTATTCTCTCTTCTCTCTTCTTGGGCATTCTCTCTTCTCTATGGCTGATAACTCTCTTCCTTTTTGATGATCAATCTCTCTTCTATATAGTTGACCATTCTCTCTTCTATATAGCTGATCATTCTTTCTTCTTCATGGTTGATCATTATCTCGTCTTTACGGTTGATCATTATCTCTTCTTTACGGTTGATCATTATTTCTTCTTTATGGTTGGTCATTCTGTCTGGTTGATCATTATCTCTTCTTTATGGTTGATTATTCTCTTTTCTTTATGTTTGATCATAATGTCTTCTTTACAGTTGATTATTCTCTATGGTTGATTATTCTCTTTTCTTTATGGTTGATCATTGTGTCTTCTTTACGGTTGATTATTCTTTCTTCTCTATGGTTGATCATTATCTCATTTTTTCTGTTCAAGTCTCACGGGGAGAGGGGGGGGGGGGGGCAGAAAAGTGCTCTAAAAATATCCACCATCATCATTATCATCATCATCATCATCATCATCATCATCACCATCATCATCTTCATGCCTGTTATCATAACTAATACTCTTATTATCACTATTTACCCGTAAGGATGCCCCGAGGCCTGTCAGTATAAACAGCATCCCCCACGTACTGAAAATTCTGTACTAGAAATTCCCTCTTTTCTACCCCTCTCTTTGTTTCTGCCTTGTTCCTTTTCTTGATCCTGTTACCTCCGGTCCTTCTTGTCTATTTTCTGCCTTCAAGGTCCATTCTACTGCCTTTCTTCCAGAAAGACTTAACAGATAACAATTCTGGCCTACACCAAAGTCGGATGTGCTGGACCTGACTTGCCAGGCGCTTACTGGCAATGCAACGCATTTTAGCTCATATGATAGACAGCGATAGTTGCTTTCTGAGCGCTTGACGACGACGAAGATTATCACTATTATTCTCTGTCTGTCTGTCTTCCCTGGTAAATCCTGCAGTAGTTAAATGGGGCAACTTATTTTCATGAAGTGTGTCTTGGACAAATATAAACTGGCAGAGCCCAGCGCTTTGATTTGTTGCTTTACAAGATTCAGCGCTATATAAATTCCGTACATTATTATTATTATTATTATTATTATTATTATCATCAACATCATTATTATTATCATCATCATCATCATCATCATCATCATCATCATCATCATCATCATCATTATTATTATTATTATTATTATTATTATTATATCTCTTCATGGTGAAGGGTACAGGTTGGATGTTTGGTGTGTTTGTGCTCTTTACACCACCAACTATAGCTACTTAGTCTGCAAAAGTGAGATGGGTTTTTACGTGTGGGCAAAATGCAACATGCATCTCTCTCTCTCTCTCTCTCTCTCTCTCTCTCTCTCTCTCTCTCTCTCTCTCTCTCTCTCGCAGACAAGTACTAAGATGCCAAAATATGCAAGGTGATCATTTTGACTGTCAGAATATGAGACAACCTACCCTAACAACTCCTATCCAAATAAAGATGGAGGAGATAACAGTGAAGAGGGTAGGTGGAAGAAGAGGGAGGGGGTGAGAGAGGTTAAGTAGTTTAAAAAGTCAGGAAACGATGCTGGTTCTCCATGGCGAAATGCCCGCAAGTTGCACCGTATGACGTGATCTTGTCAAACACAGTGGCGTCACACAGTTTCCTGGGAAGCGCCGTGTGTATTGGGGGTTATCACCCCTGACTCTATCTTCCTGCCTGCTCGTGAGAGGCTGCTGACAACTCGGCAACAGGCTCACAGACAGACGCTGGTTTTCTTGGGAATAAGCAGCAGCTCCGTCTCTGTCTTTCTGTGTCTGTCTGTCGGTCTGTCTGACTGTCTGTCTGTCTGTCTGTCTGTCTGTCTCTCTCTCTCTCCTTCTTTCTCTCTCTCTCTCTCTCTCTCTCTCTCTCTCTCTCTCTCTCTCTCTCTCTCTCTCTCTCTCTCTCTCTCTTCTCTCTCTCTCCTATGTATTGTGGCCAAAGGCCAATGGATATTAAACCAGTTTAGAGTTTCGATGTCAGAATCCCTCTCTCTCTCTCCTCTCTCTCTCTCTCTCTCTCTCTCTCTCTCTCTCTCTCTCTCTCTCTCTCTCTCTCTCTATTTCGATTCTATCTATCTTATCTAAACCTTTAGAAAAGCATTTAAAGCACCATCTTCTGTCACACTTTACTAAACATAACTTATTTCATCCTAATCAAAGTGGCTTTAGAGAAAATCATTCATGTCATACTGCACTCACCAATCTCATAGAGCAATGACATTTAAATATTAACAATAATATCTTAACTGGAGCAATTTTTGTAGACTTTGCCAAGGCATTTGACTGTATTGATCACAACCTCCTAGTAAAGAAACTGGCTATGTATGGTTTATGCGCAGACTCACTAAAACTAATTACCTCTTTTCTTGATAAAAGAAGACAAGCTGTTTATCAAGATTCAATTATGTCGTCCCTTTTGCCAGTGAAGTATGGTATTCCTCAAGGTTCCGTGCTAGGGCCAGTCCTCTTTTCAATATATATCAATGATCTTCCTCTCCATGTTTCTTCCACTTGTGAACTCTTTGCCGACGACACTACCATACATACAGCGGATCATGATGTAAACTCTGTAGGTAAAATTTTGCAAAAAGACTTAAACAATCTAGCAGCATAGACAGAGTGCAACCACATGGTTCTCCATCCACTGAAATCAAAATTCATGGTTGTTGCAACAAGACAAAAGCGCCAAAACTTTAAAACCAAACTAAATGGAATAAAGATTTACGATAAAGTATTAGAAGAAGTCAGCTCATATAAACTACTTGGTCTACATATTAATAATAACTTGTCATGGTCTGATCATGTTTTTAGTATTTCAAAAAAATTATCTAAGAAGCTATTCCAACTTAACCGAATAAAACATTTCCTTGATCAGCATACTCGAAAACTATTCTCCTATGCTTACATTAAACCTGATCTTGATTATGCATCTACATGCTGGGATTTGGCAAGTAAAAACTGTTTACGACAACTTGAGAAAGTATATAAACGTTCTCTCAAGTTAATTCTGTTTAGAACTACTTCCTTAGAAACTAATAGTTACAAAGAGTTGAACATTCTCCCTTTTAGTTTACATTGTCTCTTTAATAAAGGCGTATTTATGTATAAGATTATGAATAAACTAGCCCCTCATTATCTTTGTCAGAGGTTCCCTGTTAAAACTGTTCGTAACAAAAGCAGTGTTGTTACTCCTCGTCCAAGAACCGATCTGTTTATGTCATCCCTTGTTTATTCTGGTAGCAAATTATGGAACGAAATCCCACTCATTATAAAAGAGAAAAGTAGCCTATCATCTTTCAAAAAAAGCGTTACCACACACACCTGTTTAATTTTCTGTAATATGCATTGGGTGAGCGTTGCTTGTTGAACTCTGTGTGTGTGAGTGGGTTGTGCGTGCAAAGCGCGCGCAAATGTATGTGAGTATGTGTGTGTGTATGTGTGTGTGTATGTGTGCGTGTGTGTGTGTGTGTGTTGTGTGTGTGTGTGTGTTGTGTGTGAAGTGTGTGTGTGTGTGGTGGGGGGGGGGGGGTGTCTTGATGCTCTATGGGTGTTTTTTTTTGTGCTTCAATAATGTTCATTGTTTGGTTTTGACTGTGTAATGTGTGGTTATGGTATTTGATGATTATGCATAAGGCATGTTATAAATGTGAGGAAATGTACATGTGTATGGATTTGTATCCTGGACGATTTGTATGATTTGTGCAAGCTCGCACGTGTAGTTGCGTGTCGTGCATATGTACGCGTAGTGTGTGTGTGTGTGTGTGTGCGTGCGTGCGTGAGTGCGTGCGCGCGTGCGTGCGTGCGTGCGTGTGTGTGTGTGTTGTTGTGTTGTGTGTGTTGATTTTTGGGGGAGGGTTGTCTGTTTAGGGGAAGGGTGTGTCAAGGAGGGGAGTTTGTCAGTGTTTAATTGGTTTTGTCTATTTATTCGATTGGTTTACTTCTGTGGTCTTTCATTGATTTCATGACTTCAGTCAATAATTGAATGGCTATTTGAATGATTCATTTCTTTGCTTTTTGACATTATCTTGTTTGTTGATCAATTGGTTTATTCATGTTTGTTTCACTTTTTTCCCCTTGAGGGCCTGGTGTAAAGAAGCCTCTGGCTTATCCAATTACCCTCATTAAAAATTCGAGTTCGAGTTCGAGTTCTATCTACCTATCTATCCATCTATCCATCTATTTATCTATCTATCTATCTATCTATCTATCCTCATGTTTCCTCTTCCTTCTCTGCATCTGATGTGTCTTTCTGATATATACTGTCTTCCTTGAGAAATTAATGAAGGCAATTAATGTGTCCCGTACCTAGTTCTTTAAAATGAATGTAAACTGTGCTCTACAGTCACATGGAACAGAAGTAACCCCTGGCTAGTCACAAGTCATCACCCATCCTCATATCAAAGGACCACAACTTCAGTGCTGAATGACATGATATGAATGAAGCCAGGCTAACGCCGTGGGGGAAAAAAAGGCAGGATTTGCAACGTGGGAAAACAACTGCACAGTCTGTTTCGTTTTTCAGGTACTATGTAAATGAATTAGGGGACGGGATAGCTCAGTGGTCGAGCACTCCTTTCCCCCAGCCAAGTTAAGCAGCGTCGAGCGTGGTTACCAGTTGGATGGGTGACCGTTTGCGCGCCTTGGCTTCAGTACAGTTCTCCCAGTTCACCCAGCTGTAAATGGGTACCTGCCCTCTTTAGGGTCAGGGAAGGTAAAGCAGCGAGGGAGAGGAGATGGGCGCCGCCCTCAATATGCTGGCCCTAGAGAAGTGAGGTCTCTGACGCCTCGCTCCCCTACGACCTTATAGGTTATGGGACTCCTTTACCCTTTTTTTTAATGTAAATGATATTATGTAACTACAAGTAACAACAAATAGCACTTTGGGTAATGTATATTTTTAATGTAACACGGCACTGCTTTGTGCGTGATTTAAAAAGGGTGTTATTTTCTTTTCTAGAAAAAGCGCTTCAGAAAAAGGCCAGTCCACAAGTTGATACAACTGCAAGTGTGACAAAAACAGAATATGCAGTGAATGTTTTAGTTGTTTTTTTGTTTTTTTTATATTATAGCATCATTCTAAGGTATACCTTCATACCAAAAGAAATGGCTGTACGTGTGCGCACGTGCACGCAAGACCACCAACCACATGCTTGCTTTCCAAGATCTCTCGAATTAATTGCATAACTTGTCTGTTGCCATTAGCTGAAACAATTTTTTATCACCTTTCTTATCTGTTTCATTATTTTATTATTCTTTTACACTCTCTTTCCCAGGCTGCAGGTCCACAGTTAGGTCGATGGAAGTGTGAATAAAATTAGCCTGATATTATCGCTAGTTATCGGCCGTCGCCACATCAAAGGAGGGCAGCTTCAGTGTTGAGTGATACGATAAGCGTGTGTGCTGCTGCTGCCTGGCTAAGGCCATGGAAAAGCAACAGAAAAGCTAGGCAGGCACTTTACCTCCATTACAACGCAGACAAGCAACTTTACTCTCTGTTTTCTGTTCTATATTTTATATACGGAGGAAGTGATTTTGAAAAGCATACGTGGAAAGGAGCAATAAACCTTTAGCAAACGTGACTGTCTGTCTGTGTCTGTCCGTATGTGTCTATGTGTGTATCTGTATGCTCTTTCCAAGGCCTCTCAGTAATTTCACTGCGCAACATGTATTTCACTCGTCACAAGAATCCTTTGTTATATCTGTTATTTCCTTTCCTTCAAGTTATCTTCTAAAAACATCTACTCTTTGTTTATCTATTGATTTATTTATACTCACTTGTTCATTTACTAACTTATCTATCCATCAATCTAGTCATTGATTTAATGCTTTGTGTATCTATCTATTTACAGCATGCATTTTTAAAAAAAACACCACACCTGAACCGGTTGACAGTCATAGGGAAGGAAACGTGAATAAATTGAACCAGATATCATCGCTAGTTATCACCTGTGGCCACATTAAAGCAGTGCAACTTCTCTGCTGAATGGCATGACAAGCGTGTTGCCACACCTAGGCAGAGGAAAATGGGGAGGACTTCTGCCACAAGTCAACAGCTTTGCATAGCCCGTTTATTGGGTTCTTTCTTTTTTATGTGGTAGGAAACCATTTGATTTAATCGCAAGTGCACAAAGCCTGATAAGATTTCTGCAAATGTGTGCCTGTTTCTCCTCCACCTCCTCTTTCTTTTCTTCTTCTTCTTATTCTTGTTTCTTCTTGTTTTGTTGTTGTTGTTGTTGTTGTTGTTGTTTTCTTCTTCTTCTTCTTCTTCTTCTTCTTCTTCTTCTTCTTCTTCTTCTTCTTCTTCTTCTTCTTCTTCTTCTTCTTCTTCTTCTTCTTCTTCTATGTCGAATGCTCAGACAGGAACTACTGCCTCTATCATATGAGCGAAAATGCGTTGTGCTGCTGCTAAGTGCCTGACAAGTCAGGCCCAGTGCATCTGACTTCAGCATGGAAGAGAATTGTTATATCTTACGTCTTTCTAAGGAAGAAAAAAAAGAACCACAGGAGAATAGACCAGGATGGCAAGAATGGACAAGAAGGAGGTAGCAGAAAGAAAAGGGACAGGGCAGAAATAAAGAGGGATAGAAAAGGGGGAATTCCTAGCACAGATGGTGGGGATGCTAATTATACTGACACCCCCCTCCCGGGTCCAAACCCACCAAAAAAAAGGCATTAGAAGGCACACTCTTTTGCGCTCACGCACACGCACACCTGCACACACACGCACCTGCATACACACACACACACCAAAGAATGAAGGAACACAAACCTTTGGTGAGATTGTTGGGGTGGGGGGGGGGGGGGGGGAGGAAGAGAGGCAGTAGGAAATCTTCTTATACCTCATTACCAGCCCCTAAATCGTCTGCAGGCCTGTTTGTTGTGAAGTTATCATCAGCCTCTCTCTCACCTGCAGGCAGGAAGTAAAGACGAAGTCAGGGGTGATAACCCCCAATACACATGGCGCTTCCCAGGAAACTGTGTGACGCCACTGTGTTTGACAAGATCACGTCACACGGTGCAACTTGCCCAGAAGTTCGTGACGTGATGTAACACTGCTTCCTGTCTTTTTCTGGCCTAAATTTGTCCACACGCTTTTTTTTTTTTTCTAATGTGGGAGTTGATGGGGGTTTTTGACACACATTTTTTATTTGGGTATTCGTCTTTTCCTGTGGTCAGTTGTTAAACTGCAGAAGTTTTCTTTCCATGGACTTTGGTTTAAGAGAGAGAGAGAGAGAGAGAGAGAGGAGAGAGAGAGGAGAGAGAGAAGAGAGAGAGAAGAGAAGAGAGAGAGAGAGGAGAGAGAGAGAGAGAGGGGAGGGGGGGGGGGGGGGTAGGGAGGGAGAGAAAGAGTGAGTGAGAGAGAGACTGAGATCGAGTCAGACAAACAAAGTCAGAGACAGAGAGAAAAGAGAGAGAAAGACTGAGACAAAAACAAAATATTCAGTGAAAAAACTGACGTGAATGAAAAGGTAGAAAACTTGCCATCCATTTTTACATCTATGTTTTTAATATCGTCTATATCTTGTTTGATATTTTGAATTTATCATCCCTAACATCATAATATATAAAGTCGCTCATCTGTAATTATGCAGCTTCCACACTATATGTTTAAAACCACAAGTTACTGTGGTCTGTGTGTTTCTCATCTCCTGCAATCAGTGACTTACCATTGGAAGGTGTTGTTCTTGACTTTTTTTCTCCCTTTCTAAAACAACAAAATTGTTCCTGATAGAAAAGAGAGAGAGAGAGAGAGGAGAAGAGAGAGAGAGAGAGAGAGGAGAGAGAGAGAGAGGAAGAGAGAGAGAGAGAGACATACGGGCAGAGAGAAGGACAGACAGAGAATGAAAGACTCATAAACAAACGAAAATTGCAGGGTGTAATGAATGAACAGATTATGATGACAAGATGTAAAAATTATCAACCATTTATTTTTTCCATCTAAACTTTCATTTCATTTTGTTTTCAATTCATTATGCCTGAATATTAGATAATTTGCAGACTGTGTGTAATCATGTAGTCATTACACTTCATGTCTCAAACATTCATTGGAAGGTGTTTTTTCCGCCAGAGAGTACTTAAGAATAAATACAATATGTTCAAACTGATTTGTCACATGGATTCTCTATCTTTCTTCACACAAATTTTCTAAATCAACATCATCAAAAAAATCACTGATGTAAAGCAATGACACTATAATAAGATGACTATCTATCTATCTATCTATCTATCTATCTATCTATCTATCTATCTATCTATCTATCTATCTATCTATCTATCTATCTATCTATCTATCTATCTATCTAATCTATCTGTCCCGTAGTCTGACGACCGTGGGGGCACCCTCAAAGACTCAGCAACCAGTTCCCTCCATTCCTCTCTCTGCTCTGCCTTTCTCAGGGTTTTGTTGAGTTCTAGGCCTGTCCATTCACTGATGTTATCCTCCCAGCTCTTCCTTGGTCTGCCTCTTCTTCTTCCTCCTTGGACGTGCTTGCAAAACTGTCTTTGTAATTCCTTGGGATCTTGTGACATGCCCATTACCACTTAAAGTTTTACGCTTTTTCACGATCGTTAGAAGGTTCTCATAGGGTCCAATGGTTTGCTGGATTCTGTTTATGCACGCTTTCGTTGCTTATGTGGTCTTTGTAGGAGAGATGCCAAGGAGTCTCCGAAAGCATCTCATCTCCACTGCCTGTACTCTTCTCTCCAAATCTGCAGTCAGGGTCCATGATTCACAGGCATACAGAAATACGGATATGACAAGGGAGCGCATTAGTCTGATCTTGGAGATAAGTGAGATATTCTTATCTCTCCAGATGGTGTTTAGTTTTGACAAAGCTGTTATTGTCTGTGCAGTCCTGCATACTACTTCTGGCTTGGATCCCTGATGACTATATGTTCATTAAATTTTATATCTAATTTTAGTGCGCTTGAATTTGTCCAATATCATACACAGTTACGCAACAAAAAACTAAAACAGATACACAGCTATACTCGCTTTTCCCACGATGTGTGAAGCCTAGTTCGCTTGCTGCATTCAGCTAGCATCATATTTATCCTGTTCTTCAACACTGAAGATGTTACTGCTTTGATGGGGAGACACATAATAAATAACGATAATATTGGGTAAGGTTGACTCATGTGTCTGTCAACAGACCTCGTGAGCAAGGCAGTCTGGGGAGGCAGGCCCCAAATAGAGGTTAGATGGTGGTAAAAGACTCTGCTCTATATGAAGCCAGGCCTTAAAAGCAGGACATCCACCCACACCTACACACAAAACAGAGAGAGAGATAATGATGATGATAACGATATTTCATGTTCTGAGGGTAATAGAATAAGTACTAGACTTTTCTTACATCCAGTCCAGGGAAAAAAGTAAACATATAAACAAACAAATATATGAGGAAAGTGAATTATAATAATCACAATGAAAATGAAAACAATATGTAAAGCACTAAACACAAACAGAGAAAGATAAAGAGAGACAGAGACATACACAGACAGACAGACAGACAGAAAGACAGACAGGCAGACAGAGTCCTATAAATGTCTAATATAGACAGTCAGAAAATATTTTAAAAATGTGGATAGGCAGGAGAGAAGACTGCAACAGAAAGCATATGAATAGTTGTGCAGACAGGCAAACAAGACATGGAACTTGTGTGTGTGTGTGTGTGTGTGTGTGAGTGTGTGTGTGTGTGTGTGTACGAATGTGTGTGCGTGCACGCACGTGCATGCATGCAGGCATGTGTGGTGAATGCACTGGGGAAAGGGTGCTGAAAGAGGCAGGAGAATCTTTTCATACCCACATCAGAACTTTACCAGCCCCTGAACTGACTGCAGGCCTGCCTGTTGTGAATTGTGGATGAATGTGTGCGTGCGTGCGTGCATGTCTGTGTGTTTGTGTGCGTGCGTGCATGTCTGTGTGTTCGTGTGTGTGCGTGCATGTCTGTGTGTTCGTGTGTGTGCGTGCACAAACATGTAGGCCTGTGTGGTGTGTGCGCTGGGGAGATAGGTGTTGAGAGAGGTAGGAGAGTCTTTTCTTCATACCTATGTCAGAACTTTACCAGTTCCTGAATCGTCTGCAGGCCTGTTTGTTGTGAAGTTGTCATCAGCCTCTCTCTCTCACCTGCAGCAGGCAGGAAGTAAAGACAGGGTCAGGGGCAGATAACCCCCAATACACATGGCGCTTCCCAGGAAACTGTGTGACGCCACTGTGTTTGACAAGATCACGTCACAGGGTGCAACTTGCCCAGAAGTTCGTGACGTGATGTTACACTGCTTCCTGTCTTTTTCTGGCCTAAGTATGTCGGCTTGCTTTGTTGTTGTTGTTGCAATTATTGTTACTGCAATTATTGTGGGTGAAGTGGTTGTGGCAAAGGGTGTGCCCGGTTGTTTGCTTCTAAAACAAATGTTGATTGAGTGGGGGGGGGGGGGGGGGGGGGGGGGGGGGGGGGCTTCATCTGTTTCAGTTAGTTATCAAACTGTGAAAGTTTTCTCAGTTTGTTTTTGTGATGAGAGAGACAGACAGACCGATAGACAGATAGACGGACAGACAGAGACAGAGAGACAAACAGACAGACAGCCAGACAGACACATAGCAAAAGCAAAATTGGGATTGGGTTATCACTGAATACACAAATATAGAAATGATTTACCAATTTTTAAAATATAATATTTAATTAAATGTAATGTTCAGCCATTCATTCATGAATATCACATAATCATAATGTAGTTAATGTACAATTGTGCAGTTTTTACACATTATATTCCAAACCATTTTGCAGGTGTTTTGTTGTTTGTTTTGTAGAACACGGTTATGAAAAGCTTATTTGCTACATTTATATTTGTTCCTCAGCCAGAGTTCCAAGGTTCATCAATGGTGAGATTTTGCGTTTGCGACCATTTAAAACTACAATTAAGGTAGCCGCATTCTGACTTCAGGGATGATTTACTACATTAATCCTCTTTCTTTTCTCATATTAATTTCCTGTTTCCCCAACATCAAGAAAATCACAGATAAAAGTAAAGGTCTTCTGTTCCCAAAATGTTTTATGGGTGTACGGTTTCATCAAGTAACAAGTTACGCCACAAGAAATAAACCAGGCACTCACCAACACGACTTGGTCCCACTGCGTGAGGCCTACGTTTCCCGCTGAATTAAGCCAGCATCATATTTATCCTCTCTTTCAACGCTGAAGATGGGGGGCTTTGATGGGGAGACACGTGATAAATAAGGATAATATTGGGTAAGGTCGACTCATGCGTCTGTCAACAGACCTCTTGAGCAAGGCAGTCTGGGGAGGCAGGCCTCCA
>CM054159.1:24209109-24214109 GCA_028751875.1 Rapana venosa
CTCTCTTCTCCACCCCCCTTCCCCCCCTCCCCCCTCTCTTCTCTCTTTCCCCCCCTCCTCTCTCTTCGCCCTCTCTCTCTCTCCCCCACCCCTCCTCTTTCCCTCTCCCCCCCCCCTCTCTCTCTGTCTTCACTCTTCCTCTCTCCTTGCTGTCTGTCTGTCTGTCTGTCTCTCTGTTCTTACCCTTACCCCTTCTTTCGTTGCATTTTCTTTTACCTGCCTTCACTGTCAGGGGACGTGTGGCATCGCCATTGCCTGCGCCGTCAGCAGTCGTTGATGTTGTCGATAAGCGACAACAATGTCGCCGACGACGGCGATAAAAAGGTAATCTGCCGTCGTCTGCACTGGGGCTTTGTGATAACAGGCAACCCGACCAGCCATCTTTTCCCTTCAGAGCTTCTCTCTTTCTTCTCCTCTGTTTTGTTTTGTTTCGTTTTGTTTTGTTTTTGGGTGGGTTATATGTTATATGTTTTTTCATGTGTTGTGAGTATGTGTATGTGTGTGTGTGTGAAGGGGGGGGGGGTGGGGAGTGGGGGTAGTGAGTGTGTGCGAGAGAGAGTGTGTATGTGTGTGACACATACAGAGAGAGGAGAGAGAGAGAGAGAGAGAGAGAGAGAGAGAGAGAGAGAGTTTGTGTGTGTATGTGATTGTGTATAACACATACAGAGAGACAGAGAAAGAGAGAGAGAGAGAGAGAGAGAGAGAGAGAGAGAGTGTGGAGATGAGAGGAAGAGAAAGTAGAGAGACAGAGAAGAGTGTGTGTGTGATGTGATACACATACAGAGAGCAGAGAAAGATGAGTGTGAGACGAGAGAAGAGAGTAGAGTGTGTGAACATACAAGAGGAGAGTGTGTGTGACACATACGAGAGAGAGAGTTGTGTGTGACATAGATGTGATTGTGTGTGACACATAGAGAGACAGAGAGAGAGAGAGTGTGTGTGTGTACACATACAGAGAGAGAGATGTGTGTGTGAAATACGAGGTGTGTGTGTGACACATACAGGAGAGGAGTGTGTGTGTGACACATACAGAGAGAGAGTGGTGTGTGTGTGTGACACATACAGGAGAGTGGTGTTGTGTGTGTGTTGACACATACAGAGAAGAGAGAGAGTGTGTGTGTGTGACACACAGAGAGAGAGAGTGTGTGTGTGTGTGTGTGACACATACAGAGAGATGAAAAACGAAGAATTTTTTTTTACACATACGAAGGAATGTGACAAGGAAATGTGCTTTTATTATACAATTCCAATCCAACCAGCCAGTAGGGATACATCTTAATAAAGCCCAACACTTATACTCTCACGCAGTGGAAACAAAGGAAATCACCCTTAAAAACAACAAACAAAAAACAACAAACCCACAACAACAACAAACAAATAAAAGAAAACCCTAAAACACCCCCCCCCCCCCCCACCCAAAAACCCAACAACTACAACAATAAAACCCACAAAAACAAACAACAACAACAACAACAAACAAAAAAAAAGAAAAGAAAACAAAAAAGAGAGAGAAAGAGAGAGAAAGTGTGTGTGTATGTGTATGTGTGTGACACATACAGACAGAAAAGAGAGAGAGAGTTGGTGTGTTGTGTGTGTGTGTGTGTGTGTGTGTACCCGCGCGCGCGTGTGTGAGTGTGCAAGCTTTCTTTGCGTCCTCTTTTTTTTTCTCCCTTTCCTTGTTTCTCCCGTTCTTTCTATTTTTTTCTCTCTTCTTTTCTTTCGTTTTTTTTGTTTTTGCTTTTTGTTCTGTATCTTTGGATTATTCTCCTCCTCTGCGTGTACCTTCTCAGACTGTCTCTTTAACATTCCATTTTCTGTACTACAAAAAGACTTCAGAACGTTACGAAAAAAGAGAAGAAGAGTAGGAAAGGTAGAGAGAGAGAGAGAGAGAGAAGAGAGAGAGAGAGAGAGAGAGAGAGAGAGAGAGAGAGGCAGCGTGTGTGTGTGCGTGGTGTGTGTGTGTGTGTGCAGTGTGTGTAGTGTGTGTGTGCAGTGTGTATAGTGTGTGTGTGCGCGAGCGTGTGTGTGTGCGCGAGTGTGTATGTGTGTGGGTGTGTGGGTTGAGTGTGTGTGTATACAAAAACCGAAAGAAAGGAAGACTTAAGCAAGAAAGTGAAGCAAATCGAAAGAAAAAGAAAGAAAGAAAAGCAAACAAACAAAAACAAAGAAAAAGAAACCAAACTAGAATGAAACGAACAAGCTGACAAAAACGAGTAGGAAAACAAACTAAGAACGTAAAAAGGACTGTCTGACGGTAAATTTACACCTTTGAAACAGACAACGACTGGCAAAAACAACACCAGAAAGAGAGATAAATTACTGAAGAGAGAGAGAGAGAGAGAGAGAGAGAGAGAGAGAGAGAAGGGAGGGAGAGAGAGAGAGAGAGAGAAGGAAGGGGGAGGGGCAGCTAAGTCTATACTTGTTATCCTTAAAGATAGCCCACAGTTTGATACTATAATAATATAGAGAAACAAATATATAACAATCCTTCTTATTTTTGAAAGAGGTAAGAATGAACTGGGTACACAAAAAATAATTGGCGGTGAAAAAAGTCCCAAACAAAATAAGCAGCAAAGTCCAAAGAAACAAAAACGAAAACAAACCGCAGAGTACAAGTAAAGGGAAGTAATTAAGTATATTTTGCCTTTTGTCTCCCCCCCCCCCCCCCCCCCATGCCCTAACTAACCAGAGTTTAATAGGTAAAGGGAAATAATTAAGTATGTTTTGCTTTTTGTTTCCCCGTATTTTTACACACACACACACACACACACACACACACACACACACACACACACACTGGCTTGTTGATATTTTAGGCCAGGCACAAAAACCTGGCCAAAAAAAAAGGATTGGTGCAAATAATTATTTATTCAAATGTTGTTCAAATAACATGTGTAGCTTCGTAATTCTCTATGAGTACTGGCGTAAACATATGTACTGATTTAAGCAAAATTACAGTTTTGAACGTTTGTCTTTGCTGACCTCCATAATTTTAGTTTGCTAAACCAACATCAACACCGAGAATACTACCATCAGGTGCAGCAGCAGCAACAGCAATAATAAATAATAATAATAATAATATAGACTTAGAGATCAAACAAATTCAAATCTCTATTTGCCCATCACAGTAGCTAAGTTTTACAGGCAGCTCTGTACATATGTTCTCAATTCACGAACAATCACCAACACTCTACTCTACAGCACTAAACACTTAACAAACATATTAGTCTTCTGCAAGTCTAATTTTCTTTTCTTTTTTTAAACTGCAAAACAATCTTGTGCATGAGGCCATCAGAAACGCTGTCCATCCATTCACACTTTTTCTTGTTTATAGCCCATACCACCGTAGAAAATGCTCTCTCTCTCTCTCTCTCTCTCTCTCCCCCTCTCTCTCTCTCTCTCTCTCTCTCTCTCTCTCTTCTCTCTCTCTCATGATTGCAAATACTGCCGATCTTATCCACACAGATTCTATACGATTTCTCAGACTATAGTACTCAACACCTGGATATTATTCACACAAAACTTTACAAGAAAAAAACGACATTCGTACAACACAAGCAGCGCAACATCACAGCACTACACACACACAAACACCACCACACACACACACACACACTCTCTCTCTCTCTCTCACACACAACATACACAACAACACACACACACACACAACACACACACACAACACACACAAAACACAACACACGTCTCCAAAACCCTCACGATTCCACAAAGACGCAGGCGGGAGGGAGAAGAGAAGAAGAAGAAGCAGAAGCAGAGAAAAAAAAGAAGTTCCCTTTAACTCATTCAAGCACAGGGGAAGCCTTTCACACCTGAGTGATTTCGTCAGGTGCGAAGGAGGGGAAGTTGTCAGCCTAACCCATGTACGTGCAAAGCATTCAAGCCCGCCGACCGTCTCGCTTCCACGCCTTCTTTGAAACAAACTTGACTGGGGCCTTTGTTGGCAAAGTAGTGACTTTTCTCCTTAAAGTCAGCCACAGGGGTAAACTGTTTTGACAGGTTAAAGAGCCACTTGCCTGCCCCCGATCTGTGTGAGATGGGGTGTGGTTTGTTGTGTTTTTTACATGTGTGTTGTGTGTGTGTCGTGTGTGTGTGTGTGTGTGTGTTTCTGACATAGAAACAGGAACTAAGGTAGATTTATTTAGCAACGAAAGGTTTGAGGTTTCAAATTTGTTTTCATTTGCTTTTTGCATTTTTTTTTTTACGTGGGATGAATTAGATCAGGATATAGACTCTCTCTCTCTCCTTCCCTCTCTCTCTCCTTCCCTCTCTCTCTCTCACACACACATACAGACACATACACTCGCACATGATGTTTAGATGTTTAAAAAATCTAATCATGCCACTTCTTTTTAGGGTGGGATACATAAGGTTTGACATAATACATAATTACAATTTACTTAAATATCAACAGTAATGTTGATGAGTTCGACAGTGAATGCACAACATCATACTTGACACTTTGTTTAAATTGTGCCCACTTCAGTTTTACACTCCTCGTATCCTAAGACAAAGTGTCAAACTTTAGAACATGCATTTGTCTTATAGTTTTCTACTTTTTGGAATAAGCTAGTTTTGAAGAATTTCATGGTTTAGATGATTAGTCAGAAAAGTAAAGAATATTGCATACATATCAATATTACAGCTGATACATAACTCACATGTAATATTACTACATCTGCCAGGTTTAGTAGGTAGTCATTCCTGCGTCTAATATGAATATGTAATAAGATATGAACTCCCAGAATATGCAAAGGCGTTTTTCTCTCCTTACTCTAATGAAACAAACACAACTATGTTTTTTCCAAGAAAACAATTTGTTACTTTTCTTTTTAAAAAAAACCCAAACAACTCCCAGAAAACAACTGACACCAGAGTTAGATATAAACCAATCTCGTTATACATTTTGATATTTAGAAACAACTTCGTAACAAGCCCACAAAGAATCTCAACATGCAGTCAAATCTGGTTTCTCTGGCAAT
>CM054159.1:24219109-24226609 GCA_028751875.1 Rapana venosa
AATAAAATAACTGCAGGGCAACGCATTTTTGCTCATTGACATACAACAATAGTTGCTGTCTGCGCGTTCGACGAAGAAGAAACAGGTTCCCATTATCCCTTGTTTTTCAGATAGGTTACAAATTTTGATGCAAATCTGATTAATTTTCTTGCAAAGTCGCGTATGTAACAATCTCTGGTTAACAGAAAAATTGTCTGAGCATAAAGAGGTAGAAGTAAGCAAATATTCAGATTTTGAGAAGAAACGTCTTTGAAATGAGGATGGAATACAGAAGGTATTGTGCATTAAGTTTGTTTTAAAACTGTTGGCTATAAACAGTTTACAATATTAACGATGAGGTAAGTGTCTCTAGAACTACCAAGGTAACCGATCCTACGTTTCAAGTAAACTAAACAAATATGTGGATAAGGACCTGATTTTCAGACAAAAGTTTGAGAAAGAAGGATCTACAAATATTCTCCAGGTTTTTGCCAACACATTCATCTAGTCAATAACTTTCTGAACAATGGGAATTGTAAATCTGCAGCAGACTTCGCGAAAGACCTGATATTATCATAATGGTAGTATGTGCAGTTCACGTCAGAAGACATACGTGCAACTCAATGAACAAGTCACTATCAAATACGATTCCGGTGGTCTTTTTCCAATAAGCTATAAATGGGGCATCAGTTTTCGTCCACTGTCAGTATTCAACAGGGGAAAAAAACAGTTATTCTAATAATGTTTTGTTGAAGGGGCTTCTTGTTTGTTAGGATGATTAGAGAGTTGCTTGTTGTTTAGGTGGTTGGTTGGTTGGTTGACCGATTTGTTTGCTGTTTCTGAGTTTAATGATTCTATTTTATCTTTCTTTAAATTTAGAATAGTTGTAGCAGCAGAAGCAACAACAGCAACAGCAGTAGCTCAAGGGGTAATGGTGTGATGGTGGTATAGGAAACAGGAATGATAACATCATTACAATTCTAAAACAAGGTTTTACAAGAAAAAATTTTTAAATCTTTTATTACTGTTGTTCACAGACCAAACAGCCACCAGCATATCAAGTGGTAACAAGTGGTAACTACTTATTTACTGGTTAATATAATTTTATTGATTTGTTTTATATTTAGTTTATATGAATCATCATTCCAGAAAAAACTGATGCTCTGTTAAGCCTAGAGGCAATGAAAACATCAGTCTGTTTCTGTGACATTTGGAAATTCAGGCTGGAACCGAAATGTTTGTTACTAAGCCAGAAAACTATTCATGTAAGCTAACTTTACTTTTAATTTTTCCTTCCACTTGTACTCTGTGGCGTCGCGGGGAGATATAACTGTCTGTCTGCAGCAAGGCGGGTAGCTTGGAGGAGGGACAATCCATGGACTTTCAGTGTTTCTGCCACGGAATCACTCCAGCGTCGCCTGGGTCTACCTCTGGCCCTCGTGCCAGATTACCTCAAGTTGTAAGCACGCAAGGCTGGCTGGTTTGGCAGCATCCGTGTGAGGTGCCCGAACCATTTGGCTCGTTGTTCAATTATGGTGTAGGACGGGTGTGGCTCCTACCATGTCTCTGATCACCTAGTTTCTTATCTTGTCTCTCCTGGTCTTGTTGACGACTTTCCTCAAGCACTTCATCTCACACGTTACCAGTTTCTGCTCCAGGGCTTCATGTAAGCACCACACTTAAAATTAGTAGCTCCCCCTCTCTCTTTCTCTCTCTCCTTCCCCATTTCTCTTTTTCTTCTCTCTCTCTCTCTCTCCTTCCCCCTCTCTCTTCCTCTCTCTCTCCTTCCGCCCCACCATCCCATAACTACCCACCTCGAAAAGAAAAATCGCCCCCCCCCAAAAAAAAAAAAATCACTTTTCATAATATCCAACACGCGCCATAGCGTCTTTCCACCGACAATTATGCCATCGAACGTGCGACTCCTCAAATCATCGCCCTCACACCCCCCCCCCCCCCCCTCCCCAACCCCTCCACCCTCCCCCCCCACCACCACCACCCCACCCCTATCCTCTGACCCTTTGACCCAGGGCAGATAAATCTTGCTCACATGACGATGGTGGTGGGGGAGTGGTGGAACTTGCCAGAACAGGGGGATTATGGATTAGGGGGGTGAGGGGCGGGATGCGGGAGGCGACAACCTACCATTACTCGTTTGTTGCTCCGCCGATGATCCGAGCGGCGGTGAAAAGGCAGCCTCTGGGCGAGAGAGAGAGGCAGGCGGCAGCCACGTTCAGTTCAGCGCCGCCGCCCGTGGGTGACACGTTGGGCGGATGTGGGGCCCAGCACAAGGCAGCAGGGAAAATCGAAACCCGCTCATTTTGACGCCTCCATCGCCTCGGCACAGGAGACTCGAGGTGTGGTGGTGAAAGGAGTGTGTGTGTGGGGGGTGGGGGGGGGGGGGGGGGGGGGGGGGGGAGGGGGTGTGAGAGTGTGTGTGTGTGTGGTGGTGGTGGGGGGGGGGTGTGGAGTGTGGGTGTGTGTGTGTGGTGGTGGTGGGTTTGGGGGTGTTGAGAGTGTGTGTGTGTGTTGGTGTGTGTGTTGTGTGGTGTGTGTGTGGTGTGTGTGTTTGTGTGTGTGTGTGTGGAGCGGGTGTTGAGAGTGTGTGTGTGTGTGTGTGTGTGTGTGTGTGTGTGTGTGTGTGTGTGTGTGTGTAGGGGGGGTGTGGGCGGTTGAAGAAAAGAGACGGGCAAGGGAGAGAATGCTGTCCTTTCCTGTTGTTGTAAGGTCATCCATCTTTTTCTACTTTCCATCTTTTCTTTCTTTCTTTCTTTCTTTTTCTTCTTTCTTTCTTTCTTTCCTTCCTCCTTTCTTTTCTTCCATTCTTCGTTCTTTCTTTCTTTTTATGTGCTTCTTATTTTCCGCCTTTTCTCGTCATCGTTGTCGTCCTGTGCTTTTTCTTCTTCATACTCTTCTACTTTTTTCTTCGCTTCCATCTTTCTTCTCTTCCCTTGTCCGTTTCTTCTCCTTCTCTTGCTTTTTTTTTTGAGTTATCCTTCTTTCTTTCTTACTTATTTCCTCTCTCTTTATCCATTTTAAAAATGTCCCTCATTTTAATTATCTTTCTTTCTCTTCTTTTTGTTCTCCTCCTTGCTCTTTCTCCTCTTCTTCTTCTCGTTCTTTCTCTTCTTGTTGTTGTTGTTATTGTTGTTGTTCTTCTTCTTTTTCTTCTGCTTCTTCTTCTCAACCTACACCTCTTTCTTTTTCTTCTTTCTTCAGCCTCTTCATTCCCCTCCTGGATGTTCTTTCGTCTACCACCCTCCTCATTTCTCCCCTCCTTTTTTTTTTTTTATCTTAACCTTTTATAGTTGTCAGTTGCAAGAATTCAGTTACCACTTTTTCTCTGATTTTGTTGATTGTTTTCCTTGTTAGGCTGGATATAAAAACAAAACAACAACAACAACAACAACAACAACAACAACAACAACAAAGAAACAAACGCAGTTCTCATGCTTATTCTGTTACTCCTGAAGATGAAATTTCTTCATTTCATTCCCTTTCTTGCTGTTCACCAACATTTTTTTAAAACGCCCCCCCTCTCTCTCTCTCTCTCTCTCTCTCTCTCTCTCTCTCTCTCTCTCTCTCTCTCTCTCTCTCCTCTCTCTCTCTCTCTCTCTCTCTCTCTTTTCTTCTCTCTCAGAGACAGAAACCAGGGGGGAAAAACATCCAATTATGTGCTGCTGCTGTTCTTCTTGTTGTTAAACTGTTTTGCAATAACCAGTTGCGCAGAAGTAGAAATAAGTGAACGCGAAATACTGATACCTTTGAAGCTCTCTTTTCTCTTTCTGTCTCTGTCTGTATGACTTTCTGTCCTTCTGTTTCTCTCTACCCCTTTTCTCTTCTCTCTCTTCGTCTCTCTCTCTCTCTCTCTCTCTCTCTCTCTCTCTCTCTCTCTCTCTCTCTCTCTCTCTCTCTCTCTCTCTCTCTCTCTCTCTCTCTGTCTTTGTCCTCTCTCTCCTTCTTCTGTCTGTCTGTCTCACTCTCTCTCTCTTCCTCTCTCTCTCTCTCTCTCTTCTTCTCCTCTCTCTCTCTCTCTCTCTCTCTCCTCTCTCTCTCTCTCTCTCTCTCTCCTCTCTGCTCTCTCTCTTTCTCTCTCTCTCCCTCTCCTCTCTCTTCTCTCTCTCTCTCCCCTTCTCTCTCTTTCTCTCTCTCCCCTCTCTCTCTCTCTCTCTTCTCTCTCTCCCCTCATCTCTCTCTCTCTCCTCTCTCTTCCCCTCTCCTCTCTCTCTCTCTCTTTCTCTCTCTCCCCCTCCTCTCTCTCTCTCTTCTCTCTCTCCTCCTCTCTCCCTCCTCTTCTCCACTCCTCTCTCTCTCTTCCTCTACCCACTCCGCTCTCCTTCTCTCTCTCCTTTCTTCACTCCTCTCGTCTCTCTCTTACTCTGATCTTTTCATTTTCTAAGCTTTCCTTAGCCCTACTACTTTTGCGCCAGACGCACATGCTTTTCACATTGGCAGCAATGGGTTTTCCTGCACACAACCCACTTCAGAGGGATGGAAGCAAGGAAGGAAGGAAGGTGGGAAGGAAGGAAGAAAAGAAGGAAGGAAGAAAGAAAGGAAGGAAGCAAGCAAGGAAGGAAGAAATGAAGGAAGGAAGGAAGGAAGGAGGAAGGAAGGAAGGAAAGAAAGGAAGGAATGAAGCAAGCAAGCAAGCAAGGAAGGAAGGAAGGGAGGAAGGAAGGAAGATAGTTAAATGAGAGGTGGAAAATGGATAGGATATTGTAATATTTTGATTTATAAGAAATCTCACAAAACTATCATCATCGTATACAAGCCACCCACTTTTAAATTATTGATGACCTGTGCTTAAAAGTAAAGAAAGCACACACACACACACACACACACACACACACAACACACACACACACACACACACACACACAGAGGAGAGACAGGGACAGGCACTGAGAGAGACAAGGAGAGAGAGACAGAGGGAGAGACAGACAGACAAAGAGAGACAAAGAAGAAGAGATAGAGACAGATAGAGAGAAAAACAGAGACAGAGAAAGAGAGGCAGAGAAACAGAGAACACTAAATAAGGGATAGAGAAGACAGACAGGCATAGACAGACAGTCGAATACCAAAACAGAGCTACACACACACGCACAGCACGCACTCACGCACGCACGCGCGCGCGCGCACACACACACACACACACACACACAGAGACTGACTGACAGACTGACAGAGAGAAAGACAGACAGACAGACAGACAGACAGACAGAGAAACAGAGAGACAAAAAAACAGACAGACAGAGAGACACAGACACAGAGACACAGAAAGGCAGACGGATGGATAAACAGACGGAGAGGCAGAGAGAGAGAGAGATGGTAAAAAGAGAGAGAGAGTTGGAAGACAGAGATACGCGGAGTAGTGGAGGGGAGTCAGGGAGAAAGTGGGAGGAGAAGAAAGAAGAAAGAAAGAATGAATGACAGAAAACAAAATAACAGAGAGAGAGAGAGAGAGAGAGAGAGAGAGAGAGAGAGAGAGAGAGAGAGAGAGAGAGAGAGAGAGAGAGAGAGAGAGAGAGAGAGAGAGAGAGAGAGAGAGAAACCGCCTGCAGCCGCTATTTGTTTTTCTGCTCCGTTACTGTCGTGAGGGAGTCGACAAGGTGTGTCTTTAACATCATGCTCATAAACAACTCCGATCCGCTTCATAAATCAGAACTAAACCCAAGCCCCATGAACAACTCCAGAGGGATTCGCGACTGCAAAACCTGTTGGGGGGTGGGGGAGTGGGGGAGGAGAGGCAAGGAGGCCAGATCGTGTGCCTGTATAAATACCTAGATGCACACACCAGCTCTCCCCGCGCAGACGACAGTTTAAAGATTCATTTACCCGGCCTCTGTTTCCCAGAGAAGAAGGGTTTGTTTGTATCAAAGTCGATGAAAGGTAGGGGATACTAAAAAGGGGGTAGGTAGAGGAGACTACAAAAGTTAAGGTTTGGGTAGAAAGGTAGAGGAGAGTAAGGAGACCCGATAAATCATTTTGATAGACCGCGTTGTTTTAAGATCATGGACTTCAGATTTGATTCTTTTTATTCTTTGTGAGCTGGAGGATAACAAACAAACAGTACTTGGAGAACAAACCCAACAGCAATTCGCCCAAAGCGTAATATTATGAATAAAAGTAACTCAGTATCAAAAGAACGAGAACCATCACTAAAGAAAATCTATTCTAAAACAATGCAGTGAACTGTTTTTCTTTTGGGGGAAAAAAGTTTGTTCTGACTGCAATCCAAATAAACTGTCATGGATTGGAAATGAACGTTAAAGATACAACTATTACAAAAGGCAGCATATCTTTACAAATGCCGGCTATGCTTTTTTTTTGTCAGTCATAAAACGGTTCGTGATTTCTTATCTTTCAGCATACAAACATTTTAACCTAAGCTGAAAGAAGCACGCGCACTCTTTGTGACATGGGATTCTGACGTTTTAACAGTAACTTTTATTGTTAAATTTGCTAGTAAATGTAATTGTTTTCAAAGTTGGCTTAAGTAGTCAATAATAACAAGATTTATGGAGACTGAAATCAGATAAAATAACATAGACAATCTGTGTTGGATTCATAAAATTATTATCGTACATGTTGTTGAAAATATTGTTCAGTAAAGTCATTCTACAAGCCAGGAAAAATAAAAACGATGACCAAAAGATTGGCTCGATGCATCGTGATTGTACTGTTTGAGAAAGGTCATTGCGAATTCACTACGATCACCAGCAGGACTGAAAGACATGCACAATAAAAGCTTTTTCACGAGTATGGAACTTCACTGTTCCCTTTCTAATAAATTATTCAGTTATTCTCACTTGTTCTTGCCAAAGCGTTCCTGATGAAGTTGTTTATAGGTAAAATGGACGTACATTCCCGACATCCGCGTTTATGAATCCTGTAACTGTTTATACCTCAACTGAAAGCAATGTTGTCGATAGCTCCTGATTCATAGTTACGTGTGTATACTTTCAGGTTGGGGTTATAAAGGGTAAAAGGTAAAGGGGTCTCCATAACCTATGCAGTCGATGGGGAGCGAGATGTCAGAGGACCTCAGCTTCTCCATGGGGCTACCATCTTAATGGCGGCGCCCATCTCCTCTCCCTCGCTTCTTTACTTTCCTTGATCTTAAAGAGGGCAAGTACCCATTTACAGCTGGGTGAACTGGAGGACTATAGGCCCTTCTGAAGCCAAGGCGCACAAACGGTCACCCATCCACTTGGTAACCACGCTCGACGCTGCTTAACCTTAGCTTTGGGAAAGCAAGTGCTCTGCCCACTGGTCCATACTGCTCCTACAATAGGGGATATGCATACATGCAAATGCATACCTTGACGTGCAACACGGGCAACACAAAACAAAAAGCTTTCAATATCTCGACAAATTCTTCTCTGTCCCTCTCCGTCTACCTATGTTTCCTTGTCTGTCTATCTGTCTGCATTTATCTGTCTGTCTCTCTCTGTCTCTGTGTAGAATCAGTCTTATCATATGGGTTTTTATGCTGGTTTGGTTCTTTGAATGTAAAAAACA
>CM054159.1:24231609-24249109 GCA_028751875.1 Rapana venosa
TAAATCGAATTTATCAGTCGCCTACTATCTTGCCCAATTAATAAATCAGAGCGCTTCCATTCAATCCGCTCACTACACAAGCAACAACAATGATTCACAATATTCTAACAAATCCAACGTCCCACACACACACACTCACACACACACACCACACACACACACACACACACCAGTTTGTACATTTCAGCAGGGTGAGGATTTTGGCTTTTAAAGGCCGGGACAGTTATGAGATGAAACAAGAGTGAAAAATCTTAGGTTTTGAAATAGGTATGTCTTGAGGCTGGATTAAAACTGTCCGTAAGTAGGCTTTTCTACGAAGGGAGAGAGGGAGGTCATTCCAATTGATGGACAGAAATAGAGAAAAAGCGATGGCCAACAGTGGATTGGTTGAATCTCGGTATTCGTAAGCCCAGGGTATCTGCAGCAGAGCGGAGGGAACGAGAAGGAGTGTACAGGTGAAGACATTCACAGAGATATGAGGGTGCTGTTTTGTGGTGACATTTGTAACAGAGGGTACTGATCTTGTACTTACTCTCTGTGGCACAGGCAACCAGTGGAGAGATTGCAGGAGTGGAGTAATATGCTCAGATTTGTTCTTTTTGAGGACTAATCGAGCTGCAGAGTTTTGTATGCGTTGAAGGGAGTGGATAGATGATGCTGGCAGACCAGCCAAAAGAGAATTACAATAGTTCAGACGTGAAAGAATAAGAGATGTGACAAGTTTGAATGTTGCATCAGTGGACAGGTACTTTCGGATTGCACTTATACGCCGTAATTGATAGTAGCAGGACTGGCAGGTCTGGGTGATGATTTTTTGCATAGAGAGTGTGTTGTCAATAACAACACCTAGATACTTAACTGCAGTGGATAGCGGAACTGATGTCGTGCCAAATTCTATTGAATCTGTTGTGATGGAAGAGAGTTTGTGTTTGGTCCCTATAATCATGGCTTCGGTTTTATCTGCATTTAGCTGTAACTTGTAACTTGATAACCTTAACGCTTGTTGCTGCTATGCTGCTGCTGATTGTTGTTCATTATAATTATGTTCTTTTTCATAAAAAAAATTTGTTAGACCAGTGACAGACACAAAAGCTGAGTAGACTGTGCATTTGACTTTCATCCCTGTAGGTCCACGAAGTCGTGGGTTCGAATCTCGGTAGCGGCGTCTGGTGAATTAAAGATGGAGAATTTTATAAATATCCTGGGTCAGCTTCATGTGCAGACCTGCCATTGCCTTAATTTTTTGTCAATAATAATACACGTGTAGAACATCAAATATACAATAGAGATGCTGAAATGTATGTTCGAGTTCGGTAGAGGATGAAAACACAAACAAACCTAACAATCTGCCGTGAGTGACAGGGGTTTATAATACAATGCCATATCATACATAATACACTACGCTACACTACACTACACTAATACACTACACTACACTACACTACACTACACTACACTACACTACAATACAATACACTACACTACACTACAATACACTACACTACAATACACTACACTACAATACACTCGCATCCATTCAGAAACCATTTTCTTGTTGTTGACAAGAATGAGAATGAGAGTATGGCTCTGCCGTTTTGTTTCCGTCTTTTCTCTTCTCCTCCTCCTCCTTTTTCTTGTTTGTTCTCAGCGATAAGAGATGTTAGAAGGTTTTACGCGTGCCTGTTGTAGCCTATAGATCATGACTGTGTGTCTGTGTATGTGCGTGCGTGCGTGCCTTCCTACCTGCCTGCGTGTGTGTGTGCGTGCATGCGTGTGAGTGTGCGTGCGTGCCTGCGTGTGTGCGTGTTGAAGACCTCAGTACCGTCTCTTATTCTCATTTTCAGCACGAGTGTTTTTATTGTGGCGAAAATAGCATACACATCGTTTGTGACGCTTTGGCGAATAGTAGACATTGTTGAACTTATTTACGTTTGTCAACAAGCACGGCAGCTGTAAGTCTAATTACCTAGCGCCTAGGGTACGCGCAGCGTTGTTGAAACACCCCGCGTGCGCGCACATGCAAACACAAACATATGCCGCGCGCGAATACACGCATTTAATGTTTTTATTCACACAGACAGACTAGACACACACATAGACACACAGGCACGCGCGCACACACACAGAACACACAAACCACACAGACACAGCGAACAAATACAAACAGAGACCAGGGCAGAGAAGAGAGAAGAGAGACAGAGAAGAGAGAGAGAGAGAGAGAGAGAGAGAGAGAGAGAAGGAGAGAGAGAGAGAGAGAGAGAGAGAGAGAGAGAGACGCAGGCAGACAGACCGACAGATACAGGCTGCAAGACACACAGACAGGCAGATAAACTGCCACACAGACTATAAGATATAGTGAGGAACAAAAGCGAGAATGCAGTGTCAGTTTTCGACAACTGAAATGTATAGTGTTTTACCAACTTTTTGGAGTGAGCACACAGTTCCGTTTGTTCTTTCCCTCCTATGTCTGACCTCCCCCTTCCCCATCCCTCGCCCCACCCCCCCCCCCCCCCCACACACACCGCACACACACACCTCCTCCTGTTTTCTTCATTTTTTTTTCACCAAGAAAAACAACTGCATGTGAAATACTCCACATTCGCGTCTGCCAAGACATTTACTCAACAGAAACTTGATCAACTGGCTTACGGGTGTGATGGTAAGGCTACGGGTTCCTGCTGCGTTGGGGTTTTCCCACAACCTTTAAAACGGGTTGTTTTTTTATTTCGTTCCTCGGGTACATCTCCAAGGTTTCTCACCAATGGTGAAATTTTTGCGTATGCGACCTTTTTTGTGTGTGTTCTCTCTCGACCGTGCTAAGTGGAGCCAGCTGGTCCACCGTTCGTCCACCATGCAGCGCCCCTACGACCCTGGCGGGTTACGGGACCAGTGAACAGTGAACCCACCTTTAAAAGTAGCCGCATTTCCGATTTCAAAGGTGATACCTAAACAAGACGCCAGTGTGTATGCAGGAATTTTTTTGTGTGGTGTAGATTCTGTCATCCGTTCCTACCGGCACACATTGGCCCACTGTTCTAAACGTCGGAACAAAGTTTAATGTTCACGCAAGATAGTCTGCGTGCGTTTGTACACAGGACCTCAGTTTACATTCTCCTTCAGACTTTCAGGGGAATCGAGTCAGTAGGCTTACTGGAGTTAACTCCGGAGAGAGAAAAAAATCCCCTTAAATGTGGTAGCTCGAACCAATTTCTGACATGACTTACAAGCTTTTTTGATGATCTTCCTAAATCTTCTGCATATGCCCGTACACAAAGGAGAGTACGACACTGGCAGACCAACATAACTATAAATTGCCCTGTGACATTTCAAAAGATGTGTTAAAGCATTGTAAATATCTCTATTTGCAATCAATCAGGCACCATCAAGATTTTAACATAGTGTGCATGATGTATTTGATTTTTTTAAAAACATTTTTATTCAGTTTTTGCATATGAACACAAAACAAGTATAAGTTGAACATCATAAGTATCGTTTCTAACCCGTGTCTCCACCGTTTTAACACATAAATGCACATGAATTCAATATAATAATAATAATAATAATACATGGAATTTATACAGCGCTAAATCTTGCAAAAAAACAAATCAAAGCGCTCTCATTCATCCTATTCTTTCACATGCAGCCAGTTACGATTAATAGATTTTTACAAATTCAAATGTAAACACACACACGCGCACAATTAACAGTTTTTTACAAATACAAATGTAAACACACACGCGCGCGCGCGCGCCCACAAACACACACACAAGTTGTACACTCGGGCAGGCTAATGGGGGGGGGGGGGGGGGGGGGGGTGAGTTGGTTATTGAGGGCAGGGACAGAGATGAGATGAAACAAGAGGAGAGAATCTTAGGTTTGAAATAAATGCGTCTTTAGGCTGGATTTAAAAGCATCATAAGTAGGCTTTTGACGAAGGGAGAGAGGGAGGTCGTTCCAGATCACTACATACACCATTTTTCAAGCCGGCTATAGTATTTTGCACATTAATTTTGTTAATAAATGGTACTAAGTAATAGAGGCACAACTAATTCAAAAAATGTTCTACACTTATGAGGTAATGTTAATGAAATGTTACATTCTAACACATGGGAACAGGGAAAGATACAAGCAAACATACATATAGATATGCATACATGTATTTGATATCATTATGATTAGAAGACTAGTCCTCTATCCACTAAACTAATATTCTCCGTGTGTGTGTGTGTGTGGTGTGTGTGTGGTGTGTGTGTGTATGTGTGTGGTGTGTGTGTGTGAGCGCGCGCGCGCGCGTGTGTGTGTGTGTGTGTGTGGTGTGTGTGTGTGTGTGTGTGTGTGTGTGTGTGTGTGTGTGTGCGTGCCTGCGTGCGTGTGTGTGTGTGGTGTGAGTGAGTGAGTGAGAGTGTGTGTATGTGAGCGTGTGCGAGCGAGTGCATGCGTGCGTGCGTGCGTGCGTGCGTGCGTGCGTGTGTGTGTGTGTGTGTGTGTCTGTCTGTCTGTCTCTCTGTCTGTCTGTCTGTCTGTCTGTCTGTGAATTTCTTAACAGACATTTTCTTGCCTTCTTTCTTCGACTTCAAGCAGCAGGGAATGAACCTGGTTTTTTTTCCGTACGAAAAGCTCTAAAAGATCAGAATCGCAAGAAAGAACAAATGTAATGCAACGAAACTGTGAGCCTATTCACAACCATTTTTCTAATCTGGTTGCATGGGTTTTTTTTAAAATTAAGTCTATCTCTCAGTCTGTCTCCGTATCTTTCTCACTGCCTCTTTCTCTGTCTGTCTGTCTCTCTCTCTGTCCTCCCTCTCCTCTTCCTTCTACTCCTCCTCCTCCTCCTCCCTCCCCCCTCCTCCTCCTCCTCCTCCTCCTTCCTTCTTCTTCTTCTTCTTCTTCTGTTTCTTCTCCTCCTTCTTCTTCTTTTCCTCCCCCTCCTTCTTCTCTCTGCTTCTTCTCCTCCTTCTTCTTCCTTTCCTCCTCCTCCCCCTCCTCTATCTCCCCCCTCTCTCTCTGACCTGCTGTGGTGACAACCTGTCACTTACACAGCTAAAATAGTAGTCCCCTACTCGTGCTGTCCACCCATTCTCATGCCACCCATTCTCCCCCTGTACTAATGGTGAGAAAGATTAGACGAAAAGCGGAAACAGGAGAAGGAAAAGAGAGAGAGAGAGAGAGAGAGAGAGAGAGAGAGAGAGAGAGAGAGAGAGAGAGAGAGAGAGAGAGAGACAGACAGACAGACAGACAGACAGACAGACAGACAGGCAGACAGACAGAGACAGAGAGAGTTCCAGACGTGGTGATCGAGCTGAGGGTGGACGGGTATGATGGAGAGAAAACAACAACATTTGTTTGTTTGTTTTGGTTTGTTTTGTTCTATTCAATGTCCATTCACTACTTGGCGGATTGGTGGTCTAGAGGTAACGCGCCTGCCTAGAAAGCAAAAAGTTCGGGTCAGAAGTGTGCGGTGGTTTGAATCCCATTTGGGCCTGAAACTTTTCCCCCATCCATTAGATCATGAGTGGTGGTCTGGGTGCTAGTCTTTCGGATGAGACGAAAAACCGAGGTCCCGTGTGTTACAATAATTATTTAGCGCGCGTAAAAGAACCCATGGCAACAAGAGATTTGTCCGTGGCAAAATTCCGTAGAAAAAAAGCCTTTCTGTTAGGGAAACAAATACAGCTGCGGACAGGAAAAAGAGAAAAAAAAATAATGGGTGGATGCTGCTCTTGTGGCGACGCGCTCTCCCCGGGGAGAGCAGCCCGAATTTAACGCAATCTGCCCTGACTTAAAGTAGTATAAAATAAATATAAATATAAAAATAATATAATAGAAACAACTGTATCAGAGTCGAACCATTCTTTTTCGATCCTCAGATACAAGAGCACAACGAGCGTACGCGACCGTTTTTGCCCACCATTAAGGTAGCCGCATTCTGACTTCGGTGTTAATGTCTATCTAGACACGGTACTAGTAGTATGCATATTTGTTTGTTTTTTTTCTTCCTCTTCGTATAACGCTCAGATATTTGCTGTTTTTGTATACACATTTTTTGTCATATGTTCTTACCAGCACCAATAATCTACTCTTCCAAAAGCGCACATCAAGTCTTAACGTGTGTGCAAGATGTTCTGTGTGCGTACGTACGAGCACGAGACCTCGGTTCATGGTCTCATCAGAAGGACTTTCTGGGGAGCGGAATCAGTACTGATGTTAACTCCAGGGCAATATCCCTTTGCACGGACGTCTCGGAAGTGGTTCAAACCTGGGCTCGATCCCGGGCTGTCAAATCGCGAGTGCAAAGCTTTAACCACTAGGCTATTTCCTACCCCCTGCCCGGCCTTCCAGTCAACAAGTGTTGGAAATAAGATAGGATGTAAGAGCAGCAGCGAGGAGGACGAGGGGGGTAAGGAAGAAACTTAGTACACAAGAGAAACTTGCGGACACCTGAAAACGGAGAGAAAGAAGAAAATGACTAATAGAAGGAAGGAAGGAAGAATGAAAGAAAGAATGAAAGAAAAATAGTAAACAGAAGTTTCTGAAGGAAAGTCAGAAAGGAAGGGTAGACAGAAAGAGACAAAAAAAGAGAGAATGATACTAACCATTGGAAAGAAAAAGCTGAAGAAATAAAGTAACAAAAAAAAGACGAACGGTAGAAACATTGTTTAAAACCAAAAAGAGGAGATGGAGAAAGAGAGACAAGCACTCATTCAAAATTAGAGGTGAAATGAAAGAATCGAACAAAACAAAATTTTTAAAAAACCATAAGCAAACAAAATGATAACCCCCCCTCCAAGAATCAAAACAACAGGGCAGAGGCAGAAGAAGATCGAGCAGAAAGACAGTACAATTTTAGAACTAGTGTGTTGGTGAACACAGGAACAAGATATATGGTGTTCTGAGAGAAAGAGAATGTATCTAATCATTTATGTATGCCTTCATTCATTTTTTTTTTTATAGTTGCAAGGATAAAGAATATTTATTTGTGCTTTTATTTAATCTCTTGAAAAACACACAAACATCCTTTATCCTTGAAATAAAAGAAGAAATGAAGGATAAAGGAATAAGCACTCATGTGCATAATCATTTCTTATATTCAGTTACCGTGTGGAGAGAGAGAGAGAGAGAGAGAGAGAGAGAGAGAGAGAGAGAGAGAGAGAGAGAGAGAGAGAGAGAGAGAGAGAGAGAGAGTGAGAGAGAGAGAGAGAACGATCTTTGTTGAGAGAATGGAATAAGACACACAGTAGCTTATCCTTTCTATACAACCTTCAGTCAAAACGAGAGAGAGGGAGACAGAAACAGACACAGAGAGACAGAGACAGACAAACAGACAGACAGACAGACAGACAGTCAAAGACAGAGACTCAAGCTCAAACAAACAAAAAGTAAACCAACCAACTAGCAACTCTAGCAAATGAAGAAAGCAAGAGGCTGAAGCAGACTTATCCCAGGAAAGCAGCAGAGAAGTTCAGGCAGACCCCTCCTATCTTTAGCGGGGATCACGACTGAAGACAGAGCAGTGAAAAGGCTATAGCAGGATGGATACACAGATAGAATGGTAAGGGTAGGAGGGTAGGGTGGGTGGGGTATAAGGGGGGGCAGAGAGAGGGAATCTGGCACCTGAAATCTGGCATCTTTGTTGACTGAAACTGACAGCCAAGCTCTTCGGGGATTCACAGGTGTTGACAGCTCACAGAATTACCTGGCAATACCTGAGTTTTCTTTTTTCCTTTTCCTTGTTTGCGTGTAGGCCTATGCGCGCGCGCCCGTGTGTGTGTGTGTGTGTGTGTGTGTGTGTGTGTGTGCGTGTGTAAAGGGGACGAGGCGGGAGTGGGGGTGGGGTGTGTCGTCTCTTATTTTGATATATTAGAGCAGTTCATTTCCTCGGCGTGTTTTTGTTTGTTTGTTGTTGTTTTAGGGTTGTTTGTTTGCTTGCTTGTCTGGATGTTTTCGTTTGCTGCGTTGTGTGTTTGTTTGGCTGTTTGTTGGCTTTGGGTGATTTTTGGTTTGGTTTGGTTTGTTTTTGGTTGTTTTGGGTGTTTTATTTTGCTTTGTGGGTGTCTTTGCTTGATTGTCTGTTTTTGACTGGTTGCTGGCTAACGCTTAAGAATATTCATTGACAAAATCTTTCTTTGAGTGCATTAATCCTAATTTACTAGTTTGGTTTTGTGCGTGCATACCTAAGTTCTAGTTAACATAGGATAAACCAAGCTATTTGATCACCGTGGTATGACCGCTACATCAAAATTCTTCAATAACTTTCTTGTCTTTGTTTTGTTGTTGTTGTTCTTGTTCTTGTTTTTTCTTGTTTTTGTTCTTGTTGCGCGTTTCTTGGCTTAACATCATGGAACTCACCCAGAATATGCACTCTGACTCACTCATTCCACCAGGGTATCTCTGAGTTTATAATCACACACTGGATGAGAATTGTGCTATGTATGACTGTTTTCAAGTACCTTGCCTTAGAGGCAGGCAGTCATATTCCGTCCTCAGGGGATTTTTTTTCTCCTTAAAAGGAAAGTGCAGGTTGTTCTGCAAAGAGCTTGTCTTGGATGAAGACAATTTCATTGTAAATCTAAAATTCAAGCATAACAACTATGTAATGTAGACCTTGACACCTAGCTTACATCAATAACTGATCAAGCTTTTGGCTTGGGCTAAGTCATTTTTTTAAAGAATAAAAGATGTTTGGCAGCAATCTACTTTTCCAGGCACCCCCCCCCCCCCCCCCCCCCCCCCACCTATCCTCAACCCCTTTCTTATTTCACTAGAAATGTGTTGCAGTCAATGCAGCAATGTATTTCAGGTTCGTTGCAAGTTGACCAAAACGAAGGAGCATTGTCTTGGACAGAAGGCGAGCTGGTTAAAATTGCATGCTATGTGTGTTCCAATTACACTGCCTTGTCTTCAAGAATCTGACCCGAGTGTGCGTTACTACTGGCCACCTTGCATTGATTCAGTGCCAGGCTAGCTTTGAACTGAACTTTCAGCGCCAATTATTCTGCAATATTTAGCAATGTCGCTTGCGGGTAATGAGACTTGTCAGGCGTGGGAAGTGAGTGAGTGGGTGAGTGAGTGGGTGGGTGAGTGAGTGGGTGTGTGAGTGAGTGAGCGAGTGTGAATGAGTGTGTGAGTTGAGTGTGTGAGTGAGTGTGTATGGTGTATGAATAAGTGTATGAGTGAGTGAGTGAGTGTGTGTGAATGTGTGTGTTTGTGTGTGTGCGTGTGTGTGTGCGTGAATGTATGTGTATGTGTGTTTGTGTGTGTGTGTGAATAAGTATGCGTATTTTAAAACACACACATACGTGGTTGCATATGAACTGACTGGCAAGCACTATTATGAAGACACTCAGATGAAAACACACAGATGGAGACACACAGATGAGGACACGAGGATGAGGACACAAGGATGAGGACACGAGGATGAGGACACAATGATGAGGACACAAGGATGAGGACACGAGGATGAGGACACGAGGATGAGGACACGAGGATGAGGACACAAGGATGAGGACACGAGGATGAGGACACAAGGATGAGGACACAATGATGAGGACACAAGGATGAGGACACAAGGATGAGGACAATCAGATGAAGACATTCCCCAGTGAGGATGCCAGGGGCCTGTCAGTATAAATAGATTCCCCACCTTCTGGAAATTATTTGCTACAAATTTCCTCTTTTCTGACACTCTCTTTGTTTCTCCCTTGTTCCTTTTCTTCCTGTCACCTCCTTTTAGTATATTTTTTGCCTTCTCGGTCCATTCTCCTGCCTTTTTTCAAAAAAGAATTATAAGATAAAAATTCTCTCTTATGCCGAAGTCGGATGCGCTGGGCCTGATTTGTGAGGCAGTTTAACGTAGCGTGACGCATTTTCGTTCATATAACACGCAACAATAGTTGCTGTATGAGCGTTCGATGGAAAAGAACATAAAGACAGACAGAAAGATGGCAAACGTGTCCATTAATGTCTTCTGTTTCTCACTGGTTGAAAGGGACTATGTAAATGGCTGTTGTTATCAGTATTCTTTCAAATGTTTTTGTTTCTGCTTTTGTTGTTTTACTTCCTGTTTGTTTGTGTGCTGTTGCTATCTGTTCCTTTTTATTTGTTATTGGTTCTTAGTTGCTGTTGTTTTTCTTTAAAGCAACTTAGCTGAATCGTGTGTAATGTTTTCATAAAAAAATTACGTTTGGTAACAGTTTGCCTTTTATACCTATATCATACAAACGTAACAAAACGCATTTTAACTTCTTAAATCCTTTAGTAGTCATAATTACGATACTTTAACAATATAAAAGTACAGGCAATGGTACATATATATATATATATACATATATACTTATACTCATACACACATACATACATCTATACACACATACATACATACATACATACGTACGTACACATATATGTGTGTGTGAGCTGCTAAGGCCAAATATTCAAAAAGCATATACACAGTCATTCTATCAACAATTCACCCTCTTGGTCTACTCTAGAGATCTGTAATTTGCGAGGGTAAACAGTTCAAGAATGAAATCTTTCATTTAAAGTCTTTTCTTAAAAGTGACTTTAATAATAACAATAATACATGGAATTTATATCTTGCAACAAAACAAACCAAAGCGCTTTCATTCATCCTACTCATTCACATGCAGCCAGTTACAATTAATAGGTTGGTCTTTTTAGTTTAAATATACACACACACGCTCACACGCACGCACGCATACACACGCACACCCGCGCACACACATAAAGGTTTACACTCCGGCAGGGTGATGGAGTTTGGGCTTTTGAGGTCAGGGACAAAAATGAAATGGAACAAGAGGGGGGAATCATAGCTTTGAAATAAATGTGTCTTGAGGCCGTATTTAAAAGCGCCATAAGAAGGCTTTTGGCGAAGGGAGAGAGGGAGGTTATTCCAGATCGCTGGACCAGAAACAGAGAAAGAGCGACGGCCAACGATGGACTGGTTGAATCTAGGTATTCGTAAGCACAAGGTATCTGCACAGAACGGAGGGAACGAGAAGGAGTGTACAGGTGAAGACATTCACAGAGGTAGGAAGGTGCTGTTTTATGGAGGCATTTGTAACAGAGGTTTTACTCGCTGTGGCACAGGCGCTAGGCAACCAGTGGAGAGATCGCAAGAGAGGAGTAATGTGCTCAGATTTGTTTCTTTCTGAGGACTAGGCGAGCTGCAGAGTTTTGTATACGTTGAAGGGAGTGGATAATGATGCTGGCAGACCAGCCAGAAGAAAAGTGCAAAAGTCTAAACGTGAGAGAATGAGAGACATGACTAGTTTGGATGTTACATCAGTGGACAGGTACTTTTGAACTGCTCTGATGCGCCGCAGTTAATTGTAGCACGACTGGCAGGTTTGGGTGATGAATTTTTCCATGGAGAGTGTGTTGTCTATAATGACCCCTAAATATTTCACAGCAGAAGATAGAAGGACAGACATATTACCGAATTCTATTGAAGCTGTTGTGATGGAACAGAGTTTGTATTTGGTCCCTACAAGCTTCTGTTTTATCTGCATTTAGCTGTAAAACGTGTTCTGTATCATCCAATTTTGGATATCTTGAAGGCAGTAGGACATATTAATCAAGAGAGAGGGCAGATTTTCAGGAGTATCACTGCTAAGAATTTGAGAGTCATCTGCATAAAAATGATGGTTAACCTGATGATTTATTATGTGTGAAAGAGGAGCAGTGTAGAGAGTGAAAAGAACAGGACGGAGAGCTGATCCCTGTGGGTCTCCACATCTCAGTTTGGCAGGTGTTGATTGAATCTTGTTTACTGCAACTGTGTGGAATCGGTCTGTAAAGTATAAACTGAACCAGGTGAGGGCTTTGCCTTTAATACCAAAAGTATTTTGGAGACGGGAGAGAAGATTTGAGTGGTCTATAATGTAGAAGGATGGAGATAAGTCGAGAAGAGTGAGAAGGGATATTTTTCCTGTCAGACGTGTGTTTAAGGTGCGGACTAGGGTGGTTTCGGTGCTGTGGTTGGCGTGATAGGCAGACTGAAAAGGGGGAAGGAGACTGTTTGAATGAAGATGGTTGTTGAGCTGTTTCAGAACAACTTTTTCAAGGACTTTAGAGATTGGATCTAGGTTGGATACAGGTCTATAATTCTTCAGAGTGTTAAGATCGAGGTCGTGCTTTTGAGTAGAGGTGTAACTATTCCAGTTTTGAGAAGCTGTTGGAAAAATTCCTGAAAGAGTGATGAGTTTGCTATTTTTGTGATAGTGGGTATAAGCTGTGGAAGACAATGAGTGAAAAAAGAAGCAGGTATAGGATCAAGATCACGTGATTTTATTGTCATTTCTTTCATACTTGTCGCGATTTCTTTCTCGCTTGCTGGATGAAAGAAAAGGAGAGGAGTGCCGGAAAATTGGGGGTCAGAAATTGCAGGCTGAAAAGGAGCCTGATCCAAACTAGAGCGAATGTTGCGGACTTTGTCAGAAAAGAATGCAGAAAATATAGAAGGAAGTTCAGAGTGGTCATAGATAGAAGCAGAGGGCTAGCCTTCGCAGATCCAAGAAGAGTGGATGTGAGGGAAAAGAGAGATGTCATAGATGTCACATCAAGAACTTGAGAAAAGTAAGACTTTATTTTTGATGAATGGATTAAGGTTTTGACTTTGTTGATTTGTTTACGAAGAAGCTGTTTCTTTATCTCAGTTTTGGTTTTTCGCCATTGCTGCTCTAGCTGTCGGCGTTTACATTTTGCGACCAGGATATCATGGTGCACATGGCCTATCAGGTAGAAGATAGTCAGCAGGAGGTGCATGCTCATCAAGAAGTTGGCTGAGAATGGTATTGTAGTGTTTAGAAGGGTCAGTATGGTCAGGGATTTGTGATAGACGTTCAGCGGCTTGTGATAGAAAAGTTTACTTTAAACGAACCCTCCCCTCCTCCCCCCACCTCCCTTACCTCCATCCCATCCTTCTCCCGTTTCCCCATGCTCACTAAAAATTAGTTTGGGTTATATAATAAACTACCAGCAGGTAATTTCAAAAGTACACACACAATCTTAGCAAGGTGAATAACGTTTTTGCTGCACAGCACGTCTTCCACGTCACTGAATCTGCCTGCATGTGTGTAAATGACCTGAATGTAAGAGCATCGATTTCTTTACTTTACGAGATTCAGCCTATATCAATATCATACATTATCATCATCATCATCATCATCATCATCATCATCATCATCATCATCATCATTATTTATTATTATTACTAGCAGCTGCTGCAGCAGCAGCAGCAGCAGTAGTAGTAGTAGCAGCAGCAGCAGTAGCAGTAGTAGTAGTAGTGGTGGTAGTAGTAGTAGTAGTAGTAGTAGTAGTAGTAGTAGTAGTAGTAGTAGTAGTAGTAGTAGTAGTAGTAGTAGTAGTCTATATACCTAGGTCCCTGTCGTTCCAATATTCAGTCAGTAACACAGGCCACCCCCACCCCCACCCCCTTCTCTCTCTGCCTGTTTGAAAAAAAAGAGATTGGAACATTATCCACAGACACTGTGTACATTTGTTTTCAAGGAACCAAATCTATAACTGAAACATGCCGAAAGCCTATCCCAAAAGAGCAAAAAAATAAAAACGGTAGCTCTAACAGAGGCAGCTCCTGCCTTGTGCCTATAAAAGATGAGGAGTGAGAAAGAGGAAGAGAAAATAGAGGGAGGGAGGGGGACCCCCCTGAGCAACTGGAGAGGCCCCCGGTGATGGATGGTGCAGCTACTCCAGAAAGAAAGCAATCAGCAAGAAGTCTTGATTTAAGAAGTGTTTATGACCTTCGGGTCTTGTCGGCCAAATCCGTTTTACGTCGGAAGTCATTTCGGGCCAATTCGGTTGATTCCGTTCGAATCACTAGCGAACAAGATAGAGACATCAAGCGCCATGAGGAGAACATGGTTAAAGTTGAGTGTTCTTGTATCCGGCCTTCCCCATCTGAGGGAAAGACTGTTGCCTGCTGCGGTTTAGTTTATGGGGTTTGAGTTTACACCCTTTCTGTGACCAATTACTGATGGTGACTATGATGAAAGTAAAAGGAGAAATGAATATCTGACGCGCTTTTGATCTTGTTAATAGCCTGTGCATAATTAACTGTCTGGAAATTACTGTTCGTGATTTAGTATTAGTCGCAATTGGTAGAAATCGCATCGTCTGTGATGTAGTACTAGCTGCAATTGTAGAAATCGCCCGAAACTTGCCTGGTTTAGTAATGGTTTGATAAAGTTTGTGCAATTGTTTCAAAGTAGCTTTTTTGTTAAGATTTAGATAATATAGCCTGGATGTCATTCATCAACTCGTGTATAGTGCCACCTTTATTTGACCCTATTTAGCCACTGATTTATCACATTGTTAGTGTGTGTGTGTGTGTGTGGTGTGTGTGTGTGTGTTGTGTGTTGTGTTGTGTGTGTGTGTGTGTGTGCACTTACATTTGCTTGTTTGTTTGCTTGTCTTCTTGTTCGTGGGTTTTTTTCGTTGATTTTTTTCTCTTTTACTGTTTGTGTCTTGTATTACAATTTTGGGATGTTTAATCTAAAAACTCATAGTTTATGGCTGATGAGCTTAGTTTCTCAGCAAAAAATGAACTGCAAAAGAACGGAGGCAGCAGAGATGTGGTTCTATGGATCATGAAGACTACTATGTGTAGACTGCTATGTGTAAACTGCTATGTATAAACTGCTATGTATAAACTGCTATGTATAAACTGCTATGTATAAACTGCTATGTGTAGACTTCCTTATGGAAACTACTATAATTATGTAAACTACTATGTGTAGACTTTTATGTGTATATTGCTATGTGTAGATTACTATGTGTATACTGCTATGTGTAGACCTCTATGTGTAGACTGCTATGTGTAGACCACTATGTGTAGACTGCTATGTGTAGACTACTATGTGTAGACTGCTATGTGTAGACTAGCTATGTGTAGACTGCTATGTGTAGACTGCTATGTGTAGACTGCTATGTGTAAACTGCTATGTGTAGACTGCTATGTGTAGACTGCTATGTGTAGACTGCTATGTGTAGACTGCTATGTGTAGACCACTATGTGTATACTGCTATGTGTAGACTGCTATGTGTAGACTACTATGTGTAGACTGCTATGTGTAGACTGCTATGTGTAGACTGCTATGTGTAGACTACTATGTGTAGACTGCTATGTGTAGACCTGCTAATGTGTAACAATTTATGTGTAGACTGCTATGTGTAACACTATGTGTAGACTGCTATGTGTAGACTACTATGTGTAGACTGCTATGTGTAGACTGCTATGTGTAGACTGCTATGTGTAGACTGACTATGTGTAGACTGCTATGTGTAGACTGCTATGTGTAGACTGCTATGTGTAGACTACTATGTGTAGACTGCTATGTGTAAACTGCTATGTGTAGACTGCTATGTGTATGACTACTATGTGTAGACTGCTATGTGTAGACTGCTATGTGTAAACTGCTATGTGTAGACTGCTATGTGTAGACTGCTATGTTTAAACAGCTATGTGTAGACTGCTATGTGTATACGGCTATGTGTAGACTACTATGTGCAGACTGCTATGTGTAGACTGCTATGTTTAAACAGCTATGTGTAAACAGCTATGTGTAGACTGCTATGTGTAGACTGCTATGTGTAGACTGCTATGTGTAGACTGCTATGTGTAGACTGCTATGTGTAGACTGCTATGTGTCAAATGGACTTACAGCAGAATCAGTAACAGTGCTCTGGAAGAAGTGATCTTCTGTATGACAGTGCACTCTACAGTGTACTGCTTCGTAAAAGAAAACGATTTTTAAAAATCTCGAAAATTACCACTCCCCCCAAAAAGAGTCCCCCCAAACAACAACAAAAAACAAAAACAACAACAACAAAACAAACAAACAAAAAACCCAACAATATCTACTGGCTACCAATACTGTTGAAACAAATGCTGCTCTGGATTTGATAGAAATTTCCATTATCCAATAAGAAAGTAACTGGTCAGTAACATACGTTTACGTAGAATTACCTATATGATAACGGTAGTCAATTTGAACGAAGTATTTTTAAGCCGGTACCGAAAAAACAACCTGCCATTTCTATTGAATATATATAAACAAACATGAGACAACACAAACAAAACAACAAGTAAACAAAAACAAACAACAACACACACACACACACACACACACACACACACACACACACACACACACACACACACACACACACACAAACCCACTCTTCCCACCAACACAACGCAACAACCCGAGCATCAAAAAATCCCTCCTCACCACTAAACCACACCAGCCCTTCCTCTCGAACTCCCAAGCTCTGGGTCGTGCAGTTTTACGACCTCCTCGGCGCTCGTGGTGAAATTTGAATGGGAGGATACTGCCGCTGGTTTATTGCGTTCAAATCTCTTTAACCCACCCAAGTGTCATCGCATCTTTAAAGGCCCATTGATGCCGAGGTGGGAAGCAGTGACAGTAAAACGGAGCCCGTAACTGCGGGTAAAAACCGTTCGAAGTCATAACTGGGCTTGTTGGGCGCTGAGAGGCTAGGGGGGAGGAGGATGAGGAGGAGGAGGGAGGAGAGGGAGAGAGAGAGAGAGAGGGGGGGGGGGGGGGGAGAGAAGGAGAGGAGGAGGAGGGATGGGGGAGGAGGGTGGTGACGATTATGAATTGTGATGGATAACGTGACGCTCGATGCAATGCCCTGTCGCTGTTTGGGGGGGTGTTGGTATTGTTGTTGTTTTGTCAGTGTAAGCAAGAGGATGGAAATTGAATGAATAAAAGAAGCTGCCAAAAAAAACAACAACTATGACACGAAAGAAAGACATGACAGTACAAGAGTAAAAGATAAGCAACGAAATAAAAATCGCATAGTGAACAGAATTGCCAAGTACAAATGCAAACAGCAGGCTAAGAAGAATAGAAGAAGAAGAAGAAGAAGAAGAAGAAGAAGAAGAAGAAGAAGAAGAAGAAGAAGAAGAAGGAGAAAAAGAGAAGAAGAAGAACAAGAACAAGAGAACATGAAGAACAAGAACAAGAAGATGATGGTGAGAGTGATGATGATGATGATGATAATGATGATGATGATGATGATGATGATGATGAAAAAGAAGAAGAAGAAGAAGAACAACAACAACAACAGCAACGACGACGACGACGACGACGACGACACACAAGAAATACCAAACACAGGAAAAAACATATTGTTAAGCATTTCGTTATGATACATGCTTTACGCACATACACGAAGAACAAAAAGAAGAAGAAGACATTGAGAAATTGATAGATGCTTTATGTCAGCTGCACTTCCGTTACCATAGTCCTTTTCATCAAGAATATCAATGGTCAGATTTTATAGGCCTACCAGCTGACAGAGTACAATAGAAGCCCAGTGCACAATTGGAGTGAATGACTTGTTTCTCCATTCAGATCAAAGCACAGGTCTCTCTCTTTGTGTGAGTGTGAGTGTGAGTGCGAGTGTGAGTGTGCGTGTGCGTGAGAGAGAGAGAGAG
>CM054159.1:24254109-24261609 GCA_028751875.1 Rapana venosa
GAATTAGTCATGATACTGTCCTGACAAAGGGTTCGTATTGGAAGCATTGGTGCCACGGTTGAGTGACCGTTTTGTTTCCATGTTTCGAAGTATGCTTGTATTAACTAATAATGGTAATGACGACGGTGGTATAATGATAGTCGTAGTATAAGTAGTTTTAGTAGGAATCGTAGCAGTAGTAGTAGTAGTAGTAATAGTAGTAGTAGTAGTAGTTTCAAGTAGTAGTAATCGTCGTGGTGGTCGGGGTGGTGGTGGTAGTAATAGTGATAGTGCCACTGCTGCTACGACCACCACCCCCGACCACCACCACCACCACTACTACTACTACTACTACTACTACTACTACTACTACTACTACTACTACTGTTCTACTACTACTACTACTACTACTGCTGCTGCTGCTGCTGCTGCTACGACTGCTACAACGACTACTACTACGACCACTGCTGCTGCTGCTACTACTATTATTACTACTGCTGCTGCTGCTGCTGCTGCCTCTTCTTCTTCTTCTTCTTCTTCTTTCTTCTTGTGTTGTTGTGTTGTTCTTCTTCTTCTTCTTCTTCTTCTTCTTGTTCTTCTTCTTCTTCTTCTTCTCGCTGCTGCGCTGCTGCTGCTGCTACTACGATGCTACAACGACTACTACTACGACTTCTACGACCACTGCTGCTGCTGCTACTACCATTATTACTAAATGCTGCTGCTGCTGCTGCTGCTGCTTCTTCTTCTTTTTCTTCTTCTTCTTCTCTTCTTTCTTCTTCTTCTTCTTCTCTTCTTCTTCTTCTTCTTCTTCTTCTTCTTCTTACGCATGCAGAACATCTTGCGCAAACGTTAAATCCTGTTCCGCTTTTCGAAAGAGTAGGCCATTGTGTGCCGGTGGGAATAGATGACAAAATTTACAAAACCGCATTCAAACGGGGACTGGATGTAAAAAAAAAAGCACATGAGTGCTTAATCAATTATCCTCGATTAAAAACAAACGTCATCTGAGCGCTTTGATTTGTTGCTTTACAAGATTCAGCGCTATATAAATTCCATACATCATCATCATCATCATCATCATCATTATTATTATTAGTAGTAGTAGTAGTAGTAGTAGTAGTAGTAGTAGTAGTAGTAGTAGTAGTAGTAGTAGTAGTAGTAGTAGTAGTATCCTCCTTCTTCTTCTTCTTCTTCTTCTTCTTCTACTCACAATAATGATAAATGGTAGTAGAAGTAGTGGTAGAAGTAGTAACAGCAGCAGCACTGCAAACAGAAGTAGAAGCAACAGTAGCAGTTGTAATTGTGGTTGAAGTAGGTCTCGTAGTTCAGGATCCCGGGTGGATTTTCGTTTGTTTGTTTTTGTTTGTTGGTTAGTTTGGGTTGGGTTTTTTCTTTTATTTGCTATGGTTTTGTTTTGTTTCTATATTTAAGACCACGTCATACTGCTCATCAAAACGAAGAGTCTGATATCCTGTTCAAGAATTCTAGATGTTTAACTTGTACATCGTTGTTTCTTCATTCCAACATTCCCCACATGATGCAGGCCTACATGCCTTATCTAACACACACAGAGGCAATCTCCATCTCTCTCTCTCTCTCTCTCTCTCTCTCTCTCTCTCTCCTCCTCCCTCCCTCCCTCCCTCCCTCTGTGTGTGTAAAGGTGTCCCATAACCTATAAGGTCGTAGGGGAGTGAGGCATCAGAGACCTCAACTTCTCTGGGGGGCAGCATATTGAGGGCGGCGCCCATCTCCTCTCCCTCGCTGCTTTACCTTCCCTGACCCTAAAGAAGCAGGTACCCATTTATAGCTGGGTGAAGTGGGGGACTGTACTGAAGCCAAGGCGCACAAATGATCACCCATCCAAGTGGTAACCACGCTCGATGCTGCTTAACCTTAGCTGGGGAAAGCGAGTGCTCTGACCACTGAGCTATCCTTTCCCCATATATATACCTATACATATCATACTTTTAACAGCACGTTACCTAACAAAAAGATAAGTTATCATTATAACTAATGTTCATCTTTCAGAATTTGTGTTTTTTTAAGCTTTCACACACACACACAAGTGTTTATACACAAAAAGTATTTCCACACACAAAAAGTATTTACACACACAAAAGTATTTATTCTTTCGTTTGTTCTAGGCCACATCCAGGAATTCGACAGGTTACTGACAGTAGAAAGGACGAACAGAAAATGCAAAGGGCGGACAACTCAGCAGAATGGGGAAAGGAACCATCTATCTGCAAAGACCTGTCCTGGCCTTTGACGGGATGGTGGAGTGGCCTAGTGGTTAGAAAGTGGAGCTGGTAGCCTGAGGATGGTGATCTGACGGCGCGGGTTCGACTCACCGATGAAGTGTATGTTTGAGAGACATGATCCTCCAGGAGGGTTTGGGGTCTGTCTGTTTGTTTGTTTGTTTTTCGTTCTTCGGCTAGAGCTCCGAGGTTCACCAATAATGAGATCCTGCGACCAGTTTTGCTCACCATTAAGGTAGCCGCATACCGACTTCGGGGATAATGTCTCAACACAGCACCATCGTGTGCAGGCGGTTTTAGAATTTTGTCATTCGCTCCTGCTGACACGAAGTGGCTTAGACTTTCTACTCTTTCGAAACGTGGAACGGGTTTTTAACGTGTGCGCAAGATGTTATGTGTGCGTTTGCACATGCGACTTCGATTTACGGCATCACTCTATGGACTTTTGGGGGAGTGGAGTCTGTAGTGTAAAGTCCAGGGAACCCATTTCTCTCTACCCCACCCCCTTTCGATCGGGCATCTGGTAGTAGCTCAAACCATGGCCATCAGATCACGAGCTCAGCGTGCTAACCACTAGGCTATCCTTCCCCGTCCCCCAGGACTTAACTTCTCTCTCTCCATCCATAATGTGCGCGTGTATGTGCTGGTGTACATTCTCACGTGCTAACTTCTATACAAATATGGCGAGTGCACACACGTATCAACACTCACACACCATCAACAAACACACACACACCATCAACAGACACACACACTTACACACACACACACACACACACCATCAACACACACACACCATCAACACACACACACACAGATTAGATAAAGAAGTAGACATATACAACCCCTTATAACTGCACACTTTAACTCAATGCAGATGATCGACCGATAATTAACGGTTGATAGAGCTGTTTCATTATGATATAACTAGTCAAAGGGATAGCTGAGAGACTGGCGCCAGTAATTTGAAAACGTAATCAGGCCTTTTGAGTCCAACGTCTTTTTGCTTGCCTGTCTGTCTACCTGTCAGTCTGTTCACAAGTTCTGTTCTTGTTGTTTTTGCTCTCTCTCTCTCTCTCTCTCCTCTCTCTCTCTCTCTCTCTCCTCTTCTCTCTCTCTCTCTCTCTCTCTCTCTCATCTCTCTCTCTCTCTCTCTCTCCTCTCTCTCTCTCTCTCTCTCTCTCTCTCTGTATGTGTGTGTGTGGTTTTGGTTTTTGTTGTTTTTCTTTTTGGAGAGAGAGAGAGAGAGAGAGAGAGAGAGAGAGAGAGAGAGAAGGGAGAGAGAATGGGGGGGGAAGAGAGAATGGGGGGGGGGGGGGGGGGTTGAGAGAGAGAGAAGGGGAGAGGAGGGGGGGCAGAGAGAGAGAGAGAGACAGAGACAGACAGAACAGTTTGAAAAGAGAACGAAACAGACAGATCAAGATACAGAAACAAAAACACAGACAAACAGATGCACGAATACAGGCAGACCCTGCATGGAATGACATAAAAAAGGAGGATAGAGATACAGAAAACGATTGCCAGAGACAGACGCAGGGAGACAGAGAGATTAACGACAGTCAAACCAAATCCTCCCTCTTTTCGCATTGTCCATTACACACAGTAGCGATCTTTCACAGGCAAACTAATAGCATTTAGCGGATTAGGAGAAAAGAACTCGCTGAAAACTTGCGAAAAATGGAAGTCTTAACACAGTTATCCCCCTGGAGACCGACAGAGGGCGCGTGATGTTGATTACCATGGTGACGATGACGGAGTGCGCATGTCATCTCATTTGCATGATGCGCACGCACTGCACTGGTTGCGGTACGAGCGAGTTAAATCATGCAAAACTTTTTTTTTAATTGAATCGCATGCGCGCGCACACCATGGCCTTTCATCACGTTTATTCGGTTATGCAAACTGAATCAAATTTATCACATACATCCTGCATTTCAGAGACACCTTTAGACTGTGCTTGCTCTTACAGTGCGATTTCTCTATTCTATTATCTTTTAGTTACTTTCATTGACCGCATTCGAATTGCAGGGTCCCTCGCAATGTAACAAGCAAGAGGTGATAAAACGGCCTGAAATATTCCGCTAATCTGTTTATCTCATTCACCAATAGCAGTGCAGATACCCCCCATCCTTCAGACTGTTAAAAAGCTGTAAAACTTTTCACTCACACACTTACAGAATTATATGCACACGCTATATAGCGTGCGCGCGCACACGCACACACTCGCGCGCGTGCACACACACACGCATACACACACGCGTGCGCGCATACACACGAACACACACACACACACTTTTCTGTATGTTCACCTTTCTGTCCCCTTGTCTGTCATCCTCTATCCCCATCTCTCTCTCTGTCTCTGTATATCTCTCTCCACCCCCCTTCCCTATCTCTCTTTCGGTCTCATACCAGCTTTCCTACCTTCTAACCTCTCTGTATGCCTGTCTGTCTGTCTTTCTGCCTGACTGTCTGTCTGTCTGCCTGTCTGTCTGTCTGTCTGTCTCTTGTTTATTGTAACAACATATGGTGATTTAGAGCCTAGATGATATTCCAGACAGCTGTTTGTCATGCATTTTTTTTTTCTCCTTTAGGCAAGTGAAATCGCACAAACAAACAAGTAAACATAAACAATCCTGTGAATATTTTTCTACACCCCCCCCCCCTCCCCCGCAAAAAAAATCCAAGGTATTGTTGCATATAAAACAAGTAAACAAAAACAACGCCACAAGCCATCTTGGCACAGTGGTCCTCTCAGCACACTCCAAAGTAGTAGTAGGTCGTGTCGTTGGGCCTCGTATCACCACCACCACCAGTAGTACATTTGGGGATGGGGGGGGGGGGGGGGGGGGATTTTTTGTCATGGGACTTAGACCGGCTCCTGCATACATCACCGCACACTATGGGTTCTTTGAAGGAATGTGACACTACTTTCAGATATTTTATCTTCCACATAACTGATAATAATTATTGTCTGTTCCTCAGAATAATCTTTTATAATCTCTGTAAAAAAAATCTGTTCAGTGTTTGCGTTAGTATCCAAAACAAAAAATCGCGTCAGTAATCACCAGTGCTTTGGAAAATCAGCTTTGCACTGAAAGGAATTATGTTTATATTTAATTTGGCCCCAGTCGGCAACTGTGGGGTATCGTCCAACTATGTATTATGAAGAACTTTTCACCAAATTTCGCCTTTTCAGAATAATAGTCTGTGCCGAAGCATGGTACTCTGAAGCTTTCCTTGTCAATTCTGCAAAGTTGTCAGTACACTATTTTGTTTCCTTTTAACCCGTATGTCTTCTCTGTTTTGCTATTCCCAGGCAAACTGTTTCTGCAGGGCCATTCCATCGTGTTGTCTGTTTTGTGTTATTTCTCAACTGATGACAAGAGATGTCGGTTTGACACACTTTTTACCCGTTTCTCGGCTAGAGCTCCGAGGTTTACCAGTGGTGAGATTTTGCGTATGCGACCGCTTTTACCATTAAGGTAGCCGCATTCCGATTTCGGAGATGGTATCTAAACACGACACCTGTGTGCATGCATTTTTTTCAAAATTTGTCATCCATTCCTACCGGCACGAAATGACCTACTCTTTTGAAAAGCGGAACGGGGATTTAACGTTTGCGCAAGATGTTCTGCGTGCTTTCGCACACGGGGCCTCGATTCATACTCTAGTGGCACTCTAGTGGGAACTTTCTGGGGAGTGGAGTCCGTACTGAAAGTTAACTCTAGGGTATAATTCCTAAAAGGGGCCCCTCTGTGGTGGCTCGATCCTGGCCCGTCAGATCACGAGCGCAACGCTTTAACCACTAGGCCATCCCGTCCCCTGATGTACCTGCTTATTGAGTTATTCTCAGTTTACTGACGCAAAGTCTCTTGCAACAGCAATCCCATTTTTGTAGACTGGCTTCTTCTTCGTCGAACGCTCGTTGTCTGTCATATGAGCAAAAATGCGTCGCGCTGCCGTTAAGCGCCTGAAAAGTCAGGCCCAGCGCATCCAACTTCAGCGTGGACAGGATTCTTATTTCTATGTTTCCTGTCAGTGTCATATCCTGCACGCGTGCAGGAATATGATATTAAACCAGTAGCGAACAGGAGCCTCATCTCATGTTTCATATTGCAGGTGTTCTTGCACTTCCACATTTTATTCTGGACAGTGTGGTGGTTGCCTTTGTTGCCGTCGAGGGAAATGCTGGTTGGGACATCAAAACTTATAACCCCAAACATATCCACACCAAGCAAAGACAACAAATACATTGATCAACAAGACTAAACATGCTATCAACTCATGAGCAAAGGTATACGAGGGAAAACAAGTAAAACACGCAACACCCAAGTGTCTGGCAGTGCAAATTTTTGGTTAATTTAAAAACCTTATTCAGGCTAAACGGTTGGCCAGCTCAAATGTATGTATGTGTATATCTATCTATCTATCTATCTATCTATCTATCTATCTATCTATCTATCTATCTATCTCTATATGTATGTATGTATGTATGTATATATATATATATATATATATATATATATATATATATATATATATATATATATATATATATATATATATATATATATATTATATCAGAGGGGAACTCTAGTGTGTCGTAAACATTTGTAATTTTCTGTTCCCCTTCTACACCACCAACTTAGTCACAGAACTGAAATTAATTTGCATACCCTTATAATGATGACAGTCACTATTCCTTCATAAAAATGATCCTCTGTCACTCTCCCCTAGCCAGTGCTCTGAGACTCTCCCCTAGCCAGTCTTTCTGCCCTAGCCAGTCCTCTGTGACTCTCCCCTAGCCAGTCTCTGCCCTAGCCAGTCCTCTGTGACTGCCACAGCCAGTCCTCTTTCCTAGCCAGTCAGTCCTCTGTGACTGACCAAGCCAGTCCTCTGTGACTCTGACTAAGCCAGTCCTCTGTGACTCTGCTCTAGCCAGTCCTCTGTCACTTTGCCCTTGCCAGTCCTCTGTGAATCTGCTTTAGCCAGTCTTCTGTGATTCTGACAAAGCCAGAAACTTTGACATGATCCCACTACAAACATGCAAGTGGATGGGGATGATATAACACATAACAACTCTTGAGGTCATCGAAAGATATCGGCAGGAAAGGGGTACAAAACACAACAGCTGTCTTTCGTGATCGTATGACAATTGACGGAAGAAAGGATGACGATAATGATTCTATAGAGAATCAGTGAGGTTTGAGAATGTGTCTCAAGAGTTGTAGTTTACACTTTATTCCATAGCATGTCTTTCCCT
>CM054159.1:24266609-24269109 GCA_028751875.1 Rapana venosa
GACAGGCACAGACAGTCGACAGAAACCCCAAATGTATTGGTTCATACACATGTACATACAGATGCATAGATAGGTAGATAGATAGATAGGTAGATAGGTAGATAGGTAGATAGATAGATAGGTAGATATATAGATGATAGATAGATAGATAGGTAGATAGATAGATATAGATAGGTAGGTAGATAGATAGATAGGTATATAGGTAGATAGATAGGTAGATAGATAGGTAGGTAGATAGATAGATAGGTAGGTAGGTAGGTAGGTAGGTAGATAGATAGATAGATAGATAGATCGACATATACATAGATCGATACAGACAGACAGACAGATAGGTAGATGCATAGATAGATAGATAGATAGATAGACGGACGGACGGACAGATAGATAGATAGATAGATAGAGAGATAGAGATAGATAGATAGATAGATAGATGGACAGGTAGGTAGACATGCGAGTGGACTGATATATTAACACTGAGAAAGACGGACAGGCAGACAAACAGGCAGAGAGATTAATGGAAAGACAGACTAATAGACAGACAGACGGACATGCAGACAGATGGATGGACGGACGGACTGAAGGGCAGACGGTCGGATGGAGACAAACAGACAGATAGATAGATATCTTAGAGCTGCTTCGGCAGAGATTTTTTTTTAAAGGCACACAGCCAGTCAGATGGACGAATAGATTAGTTTTGTTTTTTATAAAAACATATTTTATATCGACGATAATGGAATAAGCACTTATATACTTTTTTACAAACATATTTTATATCGACGATAATGGAATAAGCACTTATATACTTTTTTTACATCCAGTCCCTGTGTGTATGCGGTTTTGTACATTTTGTCATCTGTTCCCACCGGCATACACTAGCCTACTCTTATGAAAAGCAGAACAGGATTTAACGAGTGCGCAAGATGTTCTGCGTGCGTTCGCACACGGGACCTTGGTTTGTAGTCTCATCCGAAGGACTTTTGGGAAGAGTGGAGTCGGCTCTGATGTTAACTCCAGGGGAAAATATCCCCTTGAATGGGAATCGAACCCGGGTCGTCAGGTTGCGAGCGCAATGTTCTAACCACTGGGCTATCCCGTCCTCCCGTCCCCCCCTCCCAAACTTAACTGAATTAGTGATTGACTAACTGATCAGTAGTGGTTAACAAACAGACGTACACATAATAATGTAGAGAAAAAGACGGATAGGTATATATACACAAACTGACACACCTGACAGACGAACAAAGACACCAGTACACCTCCTCAGCATGTATTCTCAAACATCTAAATTGATTTTTGAATAACCACACCACACCCACATAAACTGGTGACAGCAGAGGCTACATCAGAACTGTAATACTCTATCAATATCAAAACTTCCTCCTTCCCCCCCCCCCCCCCCCCCCCTTTCCAGCCGTCACCCCTCCCCACCAGCTCCTTTCTCTTTCAAACTCTCTTCATCATAATCCTTTTTCCCTGTCGACATTTTTTGTGAAAAAAGCGAGACAGGTTAAGACTGTATTAACCAGTAGATTAAAGCTTTCAGCGACGCGACAACTCTGCTCCTTGCTGGAGTCGTGTCCCTTGGAGCGCCAGGGGCCGCAGGCAGAGGTGGCGTCCCTAGCGACCAGAGTGTAATGGCCACCGGCTCTGGGAAGAGGAGGAGAGCGGTGTGTTGGAAATGAAGATCATCTGAGGTCTGTTTTTCTCCCCCGGATATTTTCATTTTTATTTCAAGTTTAGATTTTGAGCCGATTTCTGTTTATGTCATTGTGTCTTTCATTTCCTTTTATTTTGTTTTACTTTTTTTAAAACTTTCTTTTATTTAGTGTCTGTTTACCTTATTTTTCTTTTTTTTTCCTTCTTTGTCTTAATTCACGGAGATTCTTAGTATATTTCGATTTCCTTCCAGTTTTCTTAAATGCATGTCACTTATTTTCATTTAACTCTGGTTTTAGGGGGACATGAAGTATAATCGATAGAAATTTAACTTCAGTTCAGGGAGATTTTAAGCACACTTCCCTTCTCAAGAGCTTAGCTATTAGAAAGTCAATATGCAACAGGACATCAAAACAGTATTGAGATATAAAGGTAAAATTCTTATTTGGAAAGATAGAGTTTCCCGCCACTATTATACACACTGGTTTTAATCCTTTTATCTACAACGTGTCAGTGATCTGACTGTTGCGGTTGAGACGTCTTGTGTCCAGCAGCACCTTTGACATGTATTCCATTGCTGTTAGGAGGATTCTAGAGCTTATATTCTTTTCTTCTGACAGGCTAGTTATACCCTTTCAGTGAAACTCTCTCTCTCTCTCTGTCTCATTGGTTAGTTACTAGGACACTGTCTAAAACATACCTCTTATTTTTCCTTTTAACTGATTAAAATAGGGTCATTCTTGCTAATAACGAAGTTTCGGTATATTTAACAGCAAAATACAACTTCTTCAATACGTAAATCACCTAGTTATACTGTGGAAAAGGGCCAGTCAGTATTCTTAAC
>CM054159.1:24271609-24286609 GCA_028751875.1 Rapana venosa
TGTTTTTTTCTGTTTTCATCCTTATTTTTCTCTTCCAAAATCGGGGAAATTTAGAAGAACAAAAAAACTAAGACATTGTCTCTTTGTTTCAAGTTTCTCATTCTTTTTTCTCGTCAAGGTTCACGTCTGAAATATCTGGAACCACCCACCCCTTTTCCGACTTTTCTCCCCCCCCCCCCACTTCTTACCTCCGCCCCTCAACTCTTCATCCTCCACCCCCCTCACTCACGAACGTTCACCCACACGCACTCATCTCCGCCCCACCACTAACCAAGGTTTTCTCCTTCCGCCGAATTTCTTCTGGTCCGTTAGAAGCGCGATCTTTCGAACGACAGAGAGTGTCCACGAATTAATTTTATTCACGATGATTTACGAGCTAAGGGGCCCTGATTCAAATTGTTCCCATAATTCACTGTCCAGAGAACTCCCTTGACAGAGCCCCCACATCTGCGCATGTGCAGCACGCGCGTTTTTGCACACGGTACTGAAGGCGAGTTGTTACAGCTAATGAGAGGGAAGAGTGATGAGACTTTTGTTGTTGGCCAAGTGTTGGTTGGTTGGTTGGTTGTTGGTTGTTTTGGGTTTTTTTGGTAGAGAAGGGGAATGGAAAATGGTGTCTTCGGTTCGGTGCTAGAAGCAGACATTCCTAGCTCAACATTATTTGTGTATGCTAAGATGACACCCCCTTTCCCCCTTGCTTTCTCCACCCCTATCCATCCCTCATGCCCTGCAGTTTCGTTGGGGTTTTTTGCCCTGAAACTTTTTCTTTTCGATTTCTTTACCTCCTGTTCTTTTCAACCTGTGTTTTTTGTTGCTGTTTTTTTTTAAAACTAAAAAAGATGTTTTCTTGCTTAGGTATTTTTTTTGTGTTTCAGATTGGGATTATTTTTGTTAGGTCTGAATCACCACGCTTCCCCCCCCCCCCCCCCCCCCCCCCCCCCCCCCCTCTTCATCCCCCCCCCCCCCCCCCCTCCTTCTCTACTCCCCCCTCTTTTCTCTTTTTTTTTGTTTCAAAATAGTTGAAAACCTGGTCGAATGCCGTTTACAAATCAATACTTACTTTGGTAATGCTGCTACATAATTGACAAACTGAAAAATGTACTACGCATCTTAAAGGTTCCAATCTTGCAAATGTTTGTTTGGTATTACTAAGTTGACTCACACTTTTTTGCAAACAAATAGATAAATAGAAATTAAAAGAAACTGCCACATAAAAAATCTAATATAAACCTAAAAGGAAGATAATCATATTTTATCTATTAAAAAGATAGCACTCATCAAAATTCATCAGTTTGTCCTTAACTTTAAGTTTGGTAATTTCTTATATGATTATGGCTGTACTAAAATGTGCATTTGTTAGCAATGTAACTCAAAATAGATTAAAAATCTCTCTTGTTGTTTGCTGGTTGTTGTTGCTGTTGAACACACACACACACACACACACAAGCAGAGACAGAGTGACAAAGAGGTATAGTCAGATAGGCAGAGAGAGAACACTGAACGCCAGAAGACAGTCCTATTGGCAAGAGACCCAGAACAAACTCGTACCTGCAACATTACATAACACTGGATAAAAGCAAACAAAAGACATAAGGAAACAGAACAAAACAACAAAATACCTAAGGGTAAAAATGCATGATTCAGTTATCAACAGTACAGCTAAGAATACAGGACCAATCGACCATGCATACATACCTTTGGACAATAATTTGCAAATCGCAAACTTGGGGATGGGAGGGGGGGGGGGTGTACTCTATTACTTCAGTACACACTTTCAGGAAATTTCGATTGTTTTTCTTGTAATACACAGGAATAAAGAGAGCTAAATAGGGAATAAGACAAAAAGACAGTGACAGACAGAAGAAGAAGAAGAGAGAGCAGGACAAACAGAGACAGAGAAAGAAAGACATATAGAGACAGAAACAGAGACAATTACAGAGACAGAGAGCGCCTAGCAAGTAGCGCCCCCGTCCCCTCCCCCCTTCCCATAAATCTTTCAGATCGGGGAATCGCTAGACTACCGTCTGGTTCCCAAGTATCCTCAGATGGAGTGTCCATGAACTGCTCGTCTTCTCACTCCGTCACATCAGCAAAATGATTGTAATTTGTCGTCTGCTGTGTCCTCTTGACAAGGCAGTTTCCACTGCCTTGCTTCGCTCTGTCTTTGTCAGTCTGGCTTTGTCAGTCTCTGTTTCTGCCAGTCTATGTTTCTTTTTTTCAGTCTCTCTTGATCAGTCTCTGTTCTGTCTTTTCCAGTCTGTCTTTGTCTGCGTCTCTTTTTCCGTCACTGTTTTCTGTGTGTGTGTGTGCGCTGTCTGTCCATTTTGTTTCTCTTAGGTGTACATTGTTATTCGTTTTATTTTTGATGGTGCAAAAGGATTAACGGTTCTTGTTTCTTTATTATCATTAACTGATCACTGTCTCTGTGTGTGGTGTGTGTGCGTGTGTGTGTGTGTGTGTGTGTGTGTATGTGTGTGTGTATGTCTGTGTGAAACAGACGCAGAGAGAGAGAGAGAGAGAGAGAGATTCGGATTCGGATTCGGATGTTTATTCATTAGGCCATAGCCCATAATGAAGGGGAAAGTGAACAAAAAACCAAATCATCAGAAACATTAAAAACAAACATACAATCAACAATATGATAATCATAATAATGAACTATGATGTTGCAATTTCTCTCAGCTTGAAGGCTTTGTGAAGGAAGTGAGACAAGTTCCAAATATCGTTATGTCTTGCAGAGGACATCAGCAAAGTTAATTTGAACATGCAAGGCTGTCGAAAATATTTAGGTGAAATAAACTTATCTCTGAGCTCCTTAAGAAATGGACAGCACAGAACTAAATGTAACTCATCATCTTTACCACCTTTACAGAGAGGACATATCAAATCAATGTCATTACAATCTCTATATCGAAAGTGATGAGTGGCTAAACTTGAAATACCCAACCTAAACCTTGTGGTCACTATTTTCAAATGTCTGTCCATATCTGAAATCAAATACAACTTCATCTCATGTGAGCTACAAAATAATCTATAAAAATCAAACCTCGTGCTATTTTGAACATGTTCACTCCACTTCTGCCATCTGCAGTCAACTAAACGTTGACGAAAAATTCTTAGAAATGCCTTTACACTTCCCACACCTTGATTCATCCACACATCACCAAAGCCATATTCATGCAAACAAATACGTATATCAGTCACCCAATTCTTCTTGCCCTTACTATCTAACTCAAATAACATTTTATACGCTTTGAAGGGTAATCTTGATTCCCCCATTTCCAAAATTTTGAGCCAATATCGTATACATTGAACAGCTGAGTTAATGTATATTGGGAATCTATTGGTTTCACCATATATAAGGTCGTTAGGTGAGCGCATGTCAACACCCAGAAACTTTTTCAGAGCAAATAAATGTACAGATTCACAGGAGATTGCAGCTTTATTCAACCCCCACAACTCGGAACCGTACTGTGCAACAGGCTGTATTTGAGAGTCAAATACCTTCAGAAACAGTTTTATGGACGAGTTGTTAAGTGTGGACAGTCTTTTCATTACACAAAATAAAGCATTTTTTGCTCTGCTAGCCAGATCCTTACACGCTGAGACAAAACTAAGGCGAGTTGTAAAAAATACTCCCAAATACTTGTACGCATTAACAACAGGCATTACATTACCATCATAAACCCACCTCTCCCTAGCACTCAAAAAACCGCCTTTGAGAGAGATTCAACGCATTCAGATGTAGGCCGAGGCCCCATTCTTCAAGGTGGTGTGCGCACCATGATATTTGTTGAAGAAATAACCAAATATATTAACTAGATGATAAAACCAAGATAAAATGTTTATCGACCTGTTTACATTGTTGATATTACAAAGTAACTGTACGTAGTCTTTTTAATGACATGTCTAAGTATGCAGCCATGTTACTTATGGCTGAGTTTTGTTTTGAAGACATGATCAGAACTAGTCAACGTTAGCATGGATGACTGTAAAATTTTGGATCGTGCTAGCTTCTGTACAATGTTTCTTAGAACAGGACCACAAATTACAAATTTTACCTCTTTCTCGACTCATTTGCTATGCTATATAAACTATGAACATGTTCATTTTCAATTCCATTTCGATGTAAACACAATGAAAACACGTGACATTTCAAGTTTCTCTCAATACTTTGGAATTTTCAATGATAACGCCTCGTGTGCGTCGCCTTTTTAGGAGAACGATAAATGCAACGTAAAATATTTCTATTCCTTCATTTTTTTTAAAAATAAGCAAAAGAAACCAAGCAAATGACAGAAGACAAACTCGGGTAATCGACCAGCGTATCTATCCAGGCCAATACAAAGTCTGATATTTGCATTTTACCCTGATCCCTAAACTGGTATCGTCTGTGCTGATACATGATATCAGTGCCAGAAAATCAATAGATACACAAGGGAATGGCTTGGTGTCTCGGCGTTCCATACAGCTTCACCCACGTTGCGCTCTACTGTCGCCAAGCCAAGCTGAAACTGCTTCTTAAGTCCCTTTCTTGAGGAATATGATAGTAGAAACAGGTTGTAAGCCATGCTTGATGACTCAGAAGACGAGGTTGTGAGGTCACTCCAGCCTAAGCTGAAAGCTGGCCAAAAACTGGCAAAGTCCAGGATGTAACAAATGCCGCAGAAAGACAGCCTCAAACTCAAAGTAATGACAGGGCATACACAAAGCGACAGGCAGGCACTGGGATGAACAAAACAAATTAAATGGTAGTCGAAGGCCAAGGAAAAAGCCAAGAGACGTTGTATTACCAAAAGAGACATAGTATTACAAGAGATGAAGACAGAAGAAGAAGACGCCACACTATTTCAGAAAGCAGTCCAGCACATCAAACAGCCCAAGAAGGATGGACAGCACGGAAAAGATCACTCCGAAGAACGCGCAGCGGGGGATGACATTTTGCATGTGAATTGTCTTTGGTCAGCTTCATCCTTAGGCCTCCTACCCTCCAGTGCTGTCTTGGTGAAGTAGGAAAAACAGTAGAATATGTCTTGAGCCCATGCAGAGCAACTCCAATCCATGGAGGTATAAGCAAGCGCTCGAAGTGATTACAGATGCTGTCGGTAACGTCGGCTACTCCATCAGAAGCTATGCCAATGTTCTATGTGGAAGATGGCAGCAAATCGTGGCCTAAAACAGCAGTGTCATGCACAGCACAAAAGCGAAGTCTGCTGTGCAAAATGAAGGGTTGGGAATGCACAGAAGGCCTTCGTAAGCGGAACAGCCAGCCAGAAATTATCAGTTAGAGTGAGATAAGACCAGAGATAGTAAGGCACTCCCAGTCCTCAGAACAAACACTTCTGATTGAGCTCACTGTTGTCATATAAGGCCAAACTTGAAAAGCGACTTTGCCGTGAGACCTTCAAAATCCTGAAGTCACAGGCTGGAAATTCGTTTGCATGGGGAGGGGAGTCAGCTGCAGAGGGGCATCGAGGCCTCATCATCTGGATGCAGCCTGGTTCCCTAGACTGAATCTACGGTCTGAGGCATTTGGAAATGTCTGAGATCACAGAAATCAAAAGAATGTAATACTGACAAAGAAGTAATGCTCCTGCATTTCTACACAGAGTCCAGGTAATGAAGGCAGTGGTGTGGATCACAGAGGAAAAGGTCATTTATTCATTCTCTCCCTAAAAGGTGATCAAAACATCCTCTCAAGCCGGAGTCACCGCAACGTGTGTGGCGAGGTACTTGAAAACAGTCATGCATAAAGACTCTTCATCCATCGTATGCTTATGGCTTCACAGTCACTGCCAGGTGAGATAAGCGAGACAGAACACATAATTATTCTGGGTGTCCAAAATGCGGTTAAGCTAGGAAACGTCCAACCATATTAACATTTCTCCCTTGTGCCATCTAATCTTGAGCAATGACTAAAGTGCTTCAAATGAGGTCGTGAATTTAAGTGCTATGAACAGCATATATTAAAAACACAGAGAAAACTGTCTGGCAATGAGAGTGTTGTTAATGACAAAACTCACGCAATAACGCAGAGAATCTTTCATTTGTTAAACATACAAGCGGACTAAATCTGGGAAAGCATAATCATCCACTAAGTTTCTCACTGTTCTGATTTCTTTTCTGAATTATAGGCCGCGTGGACTAACGTTTTTGTGTAAGATTTAAATGACAGGACTTTAGATTTAATATAATGTCTTCTTGTTTTGCCTAACACATAGCCTACTTTGGGATGCATTCGAGTTCTGACACAGATGAAAGAGACGTTAGACTGAAATGTCTTGTTCTGTCTAACATGTGCTTGTGTGAACATTGTGATGCATTTGAGTTTCTGAATCAAATTACAGGATTTTGAGATTGAAAAGTCTTGCTCTCGCAAACGCACGCTAGTATATAAAATGTGCTGCATTTGAATGAAAATAAAACTTTTGGAAATAACAACATAATGTAGAATACAAACTAGTGCAAAATAATTAATGCTGAAGAAAAACGGGCTAGTGGCAAAATGTATCTAATTTGTAATTTGTTGTGATTTAATATAGATTTGTTTAAGTGACTTTTTCCAAACTTTCAAAAAGACTTTTTGTGAAAGCACTAAATATCTGAAGTCAGATAGTTAATAGGCTGGCACAATTATGAGACAATACCTGGACAAAACACACTTGGGCACACATAAAGAAGACAGCCTTCCATTAACATAAACTTTAAGACCGCCACCACCACTCTCTCTCTCTCTCTCTCTCTCTCTCTCTCTCTTCTCTCTCTCTCTCTCTCTCTCTCTCTCTCTCTCTCTCTCACCACATTGCCTCAAAGAAAGCTTAAATCCAATAAACCTGCAAAGGTTTAGGGGAAAAAAAACATTTCAAGGGAAAGCACTCCCCTGTGGCCAAATTCTAAATGACCAAATCGAGCCAAGCTTGGTGTTGGGTTCTCACGTGCCCTCAGTTGCCAATTCAGGAAAGCAATTGGAAGGCCTGGGATGGGTTATTTGGACCCTAACCATCTGATTCTGTCTTCAGCGGCCCTAACTAACAGTTGATCAGGCCGCAGTCAACACGTCGGAGGTCCATCTTTAACTCGCCGTTTGCGTGGTGATGGGGGTTCCAAGCCCGCCTAGGCGGGTGCACAATGGAAGCCTGTTAGGTCCTTTTCTACCGGGTCCCACCCCACTGTCCACGCACCCGGCCTACCACAATGGTCACAAAGCAATCTGCTCCACAACGGCCTATGCAAGGGAGCAGAAAGCCAAGCCATAAATTATCACCCCCACAAACACACACCCCACCCGGAAAACCATTACACAACACAAGTTTTGCTCCGATCTCTTCGATTCAGTTCCACTGGTGCCTTTTCCGAACGCGCCGTAAATTAGAAGCGCAGTGACAGGCCCGTCTTTACGACAGAAAAGGGAACGCGCGATTCGCTGACAGGCGGGCTCTTTCAAGTCGACGGGCCTCCGACTGTGATATATGTCGTTCTGGCCGCGCCATTATTTATCAAATCGTGGGTTCAGGGAGGCGGAGCGAGGCGCCGAGACTAGGAGGAACTTCTGAATGGGTGAGGCTGGGGGAGAGGGGAAGAAATCTCCCTCCCCCGCGCCCTTCCAATCCTACTGTCCTACCCTCCTTCCCTTCTGTCTCGCTCTGATGTGTACAGGAGCTGTCAGGTATGACAAATCTGCCTGGCTTTGACGTTCCAAGTCCGCTTTGATTCACTTCTTCCAAACGCTGTCGAGATTTCAGTCTTCTTTCTCCTTTTCTCTTTTTTCTTCTTTTTTTTGTGTCCAGGTTTCTCTCGCCCCTACTGACTTTTTGAAGTGTCGGGTATCTTTGAGGTGGATTCGGGTCAAGGTGTGTAGAAAGGGGTATCGCTAGGGGTTTGGGGGGTTGTGGGGGGGATTGGGGAAGAAAGGGATGATGATGAAAAATGATGGGAAGGACAACTTGAGATTCAGCACATCCGTATAGTCAGTCGTCAGGTGGGGTTTCAACCGGGTAGTGTTATAGTGTTCACGGTTAAAAACAAATAAGAGGGAAATTAAAAAAAGCATCCTTGATTAGGTTATTGCTTATCGTTTGTAGACCATTTCTAGATCTCACTTACTCTCTCTCTCTCTCTCTCTCTCTCTCTCTCTCTCTCTCTCTCTCTCTCTCTCTCTCTCTCTCTCTTACACACACATTTTTCATCTTCCTTATACCAAGATGATACAGCTACAAACACTTGTGCACATAATCATCACTATTTTCCCTCCTTTCTTGTATCTCAGTAACATTCGGATCTGTTCTCGCCTTTATTGTTGATGTTGTTGTTAGTGTTGGTAGTGTTGGTGGTGGTGATGTTGCCATTGTCGCTAAGGACAATGTGTCTATTTTTCTTTTCTGGTTAAGTTCATTCCTCGCCTTCATACTACATATTGAAAGACACATTAACATTTCTTCTTCTTTTTTAAAAAATCTTCTTTGCATTGTGTTATATTTCATCACCGACTCATCATTTTTAATTGAAATTATAAAACACATTTATCAGTCAAAATTTACTACATCCGTACGCAGGTACACCCTAATACTTCAAAGCAGATGCGAAGCGGTGGTTAATTCAAAGAAGTGAATTATTTCTTCCGAAGATTTGTAGAATAGTCGTTCCTTTAATACATAATGGATTCCTAACAGAGGCTATTGTAACAAATGCATTAACAGCAACAACAAGCTAACAGCTTGACTTCAACACAAAACAAAACGATATTAATTTGACAGCTGAAAAGGCAAGTAATCATCACAAAAACGTTGTCTTTCGTTTTCAAACAAAATATAATCACCCAACTGGAAAGTCCCGCGCCCTTTTTATCTGGCCTTCTCATTTCCAACAGTTTGAGAAGGGAGACAACTTGATTATTCATACCACTGCATTGTTGATGATAAATACATCAAGAAAAAGAGGAAGAAGGTTACAAAAAAGGGATATTATTGAGACTTTAAAAAAACCAACTCCCGACAACAGATTAACAACAAACACGACAACCCAAAACAAAAAGTAGGGGGGAGACACGGAAGAATAGTGACAAGGCAGTGACAAGCAGTTGTTGAAACGAACCACGGTTTCCCGTGACGCCATCTTTCGCCCCGTTGCTCCCCGCCAGGCGAATTAAGCCAGGCTTCAGCCAAATTACCTGATATCTGTTGTTCCAGGAGGATTAGCACCGTGTTTAAATGGTCTCTCCCAGATCAGCAGACATCATTGTGGGCTGAGGTTCGCGCCTCCGCGGCTTAGTTCAGCTTGGGCAGTGAAGCGTGCGTATGTGCAGGAAGGGTTGCATGTCTGTGGTTTTTTCTTCTCTGACGAGGCAACAAGTTTGGGTTGTTTTTTTCCTGGTATGTGTGTGTGTTTGCGTGTGTGTGTGTATGTGTGCGTGTGTGTGTGTGTGTGCGTGTGTGCGTGTGCGTGTGTGTGTGTTTCTGTTTTCTTTTGCCGTCTGTTAACGAGGGAGTGCACCCGTGCATTTCTGCATGTTCGGAACCAGACAGGAATCAACAGTTTCAAGCGAGAGAAAGAGGAGACGGAATGACCTGTTGATGATGACTTGAGTCTGGATTTCCAGACGGGGAGCGATGCTCAACTTCACATGTACTTTGTGTTGGATAGAGATCTCACAGATGCACGAAGCGACCTGTCGATTACACACACTGGTGATGTTGCATCCTGTATCCACAATGGGCAATGACCTGACTGCTGCTGTCCTAGCTCCTTCACGAGTCGTTGGGGTACCGCACTATCTGTCCTTACTCAGGTAGATCCACAAGAGGTATTGAAGTTGCTGAGGAATATGTTCAGCTTATATATAATATCATATATACTCTATACTGTAGTGTTACTTTGAGGAATCATGTAACCTGTAGCAGGCTGATTCTCCTTCATTGTTTCTCTAGTTTGCTTTTCTTCCATTTTTGTTCCTTTCTTTTACCAGTCTTCTTTGATTATTTCTGCTTTATGATTATCATTGTGTATTATCATTACTACAGTAATATTTTCTTTCCTTTCTCAGTTAATATAATTGTATGTAAAGTCAATGAAATAAGTGCGACTTTAAGCCATTGATTACGTTTGTTTGTTGTTATGTTGTTGGGTTGGGTTTTTTGTTGTTGTTCGTTATTTTGTCCTTCATCGGTTAAAGCTCCGAGGTTTACCAACGGTGAGAGTTGTGTGTATGCAACCGTTCTATTCTGTTTATCGTGCGACTACATGCTTTTCAGCTGCCGATTAATATCGTTTTGTTTTGTTTTGTGTGGAAGCACAACACACACACACACACACCACACACACACACACACACAACACACACACACACACACACACACACACAATAAGCTGTGAGCTCGTTGCTGTTCCTAATGCAATTATGAACGGTACGTTCTTTTCTGAATAAACAGCTTGACCTCTGCTGCAGCATCATCATCGTTATCATCCTCATCACCCCCGTGGGGGTGCCAAGGGCTCTGTCAGTGCTAGTCAATAGCGTCCCCACTCCTGGAAATTCTGTGCAAGATATTGCCCTTTTTTCTATCATTCCCTTTGAGTTTGTTTTTTTCCTTACCCCACTATCCCTCCCTCTACCCACTGTTTCTCTGAATCTTTGTCTGTCTGTCTGCTTGTCTGTCTGTCTGTCTGTCTGTCTGTCTTCTCTCTCTCTCTCTCTCCTCTCTCTCTCTCTCTCTCTCTCTCTCTCTCTCTCTCTCTCTCTCTCGCTGTTCTTCTCTCGCATGATTATTTTTGGCCGCACTGTTTCGACTGAAGCCAGTAGGTATACCTGATGCAGAGCTCAGGAGAAGACCCGGTACAACGTATTCCATCCACAGTGGCCATCATCCTCATCATTACTAGTAGATCACCACCAAGCCATGCCTTTCATTCAGTGGTGCATGTTGCCCCGGTCATCTTTCTTGTATAAAGACTTTCGTTCTCAGCAGATTTGAAAGGTTATGGGTAGACATAGGGTTGTACTCCATTCTACAGAAAACGTAGCCATCAGTGCATTCTCACAATAAGGGCGCATGGTCATGTATTATCCTTTGATATGATAATAATAATAATAATGTATGGAATTTATATAGCGCTGAATCTTGTAAAGCAACAAATCAAAGCGCTCAGATTTTATTTCATACCACTTTAAGTCACGGCAGATTTCTCTCCGTGAAATTCGGGCTGCTCTCCCCGGGGAGAGCGGAAGAGCGCGTCGCCACTTAGCGCTGCGCCACCTTTCACCCTTTTTTTTTTTTTTTTTTTTTTTTTTTGGCGCGATTGTTTCCCTATACCAAGTGGCTTTTTCTAGATTGCCAGGGACAACCTCTGTTGCCGTGTTTTTTTACGTGCGCTAAATAATTACGTCGTACACACGGGACCATCGTTAATCGTCTCATCAAAGACTAGCGCCCGGGACCACCAACTCAGTTCTAAATGGAATGGGGAGAAAATTTCCGTCCAACGGTACGAAACGCCGCACACTTCGCCCGACTTTCGCTTTCTAGAAGGCGCGGTTACCTCTAGACCACCGATACCAGCCAAAGATAAGAAGAAAAAAGAGAGAGAGAGAGAGAGAGAGAGAGAGAGAGAGAGAGAGAGAGAGAGAGAGAGAGAGAGAGAGAGAGAGAGAAGAGAGAGAGAGAGAGAGAGAGAGAGAGAGAGAGAGAGAGAGAGAGAGATATGGACAAAGCGCTTTTGCACAATGGTACGTCTCATCAGTAATGAGGAAGTGATAACAAGAATTAAAAACGCTATGGGACCTTATGAAGAGCACCTGACTTCAGTGAAAAAACGCAAACTAAAGTGGTACAGGCACGTCACTCGAACATCTGGACTGGCCAAGACTGTCCTACAGGGAACAAGCAGTACAAGGAGGGAGACGAAGAGGCAGACAGAGAAAACGATGGGAAGACACCATCAGAGAGTGGACTGGCCTTGAGTGGAACGGATTGTTAGGAAAGCAGAAGATCGCGGGGAGTGGTGGAAGCTGGTTTCAAAATCTTCAGTGGTGCCCCCATGGTCTATAGGATTACGAATAGCTGAAAGTGAGGTGAAGAGGAAGTGAGTGAGCTCCATACTTGAAATGCTTTTGGTACGAATTGTTTCCAAGACAGGGCGTTTCGGGCTTTGGCAAGCTTCAGCCTAGAATGGAAGGTCTGTTCCGAAGTCCTTGGTACTACTGGAGACCGGGACTATGGAACTGAGACCCATCCATTTTACAGACGGGATTGTGAAGGAGTTTCTGGAATTACTATGTTAGTTAATCTTATCATTGTTCATTGTCACAAACTGAAAGGAAATTATCCCTGATCCACTAGCCCCTCTGTGCGGCGTGGTCTGGTGTTTATCTCCAGTTTCAAGTCAAGTCAAAAACATTGTTATCATCCCGTGAAGGGCAGTTACAATACTGACAGGCACATTGATACGTATCATAATCTCGATAGACACAAGAAGGCTACATTTTCATATTGGTTTCCTTACAGCTAGCCTCAATTATCATGTGATGAAGTTTTAGGAGTCTGGATATCGAGGAAGACTATCGGTAACCGTTTTGCATTCACATTTTCTCTGCATAAATCAAAGTTTTAGTCTGCAATAATTTACGATAGAATGTAGAGATAAAGCTGGATATATTTGACTGGATTGTTCGAGACTGCATGAACCAGACCTGGTTGGAGCAGGACAGACTATATCGACTACGCTTGGCTGGAACAGCGCCGTTAAGTCTACGTGCGACTAGATTAGGTCAAACTGGATTAAAACGGACTGACAACAACAGATCAAAGTGGTCTGGAAATAATAGCTTCAACCGGAGTTATTTACAGGGGAATGAACTGCGTCAGAGTTAAATAAAGTAAACCAGATCACTGGGGACTGAGATTGCTGACCTGGCCCACACTGCCGCGAAATGGAAGAGAAATGGTAGGAATGGATTTTGATGGACACTGAACCCTTTCTTCTGCTTTGTACATTGGTTAGTACTTTCAGATTCACGTAATTACACATTGACGGGATTTTAGCGTGTGATCATTTCCTCACCTCTGTGGTATACATGATCTCACTTTGGGATTGATGTCTAAATACGAGATTAGTGTGTGTGTGTGTGTGTGTGTGTGTGTGTGTGTGTGTGTGTGTGTGTGTGTGTGTGTGTTTTCATTCATTTCGTGCTGGTGTGCGATTACCTAGTTTCCTCTGAAAGATTGAAATCAGACTAATGCTCGTACGACATATAGTCAACGCATATGCCTAGGTCAATGTATTGGACTTCAGTTTAAGGTTTCGTCCAAATGATGAACAGTGGAATGGGGCCTTCAAAAAGGTTGCTCAGAAGATTTTTTTGTTTCACAATTCTGGTGGCTGTAGGTCGCCCTCGAATCAAACATCTGACATCTTACTTGCCTACAGGCCGCTTAGTGGGCAATGACTAAGTTACTGTCTTTGTGCTTCCAGAGACATGGCTGAAATGAATCAGATCATGGCTGAAATAAATCAGATCATGGCTGAAATAAATCAGATCATGGCTGAAATGAATCAGATCATGGCTGAAATAAATTAGATCATGGCTGAAATAAATCAGATCATGGCTGAAATGAATCAGACCATGTTAGAATGAACAGAATCTGATCGTGGAATTGGGATAGAATAGATGCTGGACTGGAATGAACTAAGGTTTAGATAATTTTTCTTCCAACCCAAAGACAGTATCATAGTGTGTGATATATTCCATACATTTAATCTACCACACTTCCCAAACGCCGGTATAGCATATGGGTTATCAACTGCGTTTCCCGAAGCGCCGGGGAAAAAAATCCTGGATTAGACCAGAATGAGAGAACGCATCACATCTGAATGGACAAGACTGCATTATAACAGAATGGACTGAATTCGACTGGAGTTGGCTGGCTTAGACCAGACACGATAGAACGGACATTAAATGGATTTGTTTCGAATAAGACTTGTAACACTGAAACGGCAGGAATGGAATAGCATTTAGATAATCATATGCAACTGGGTTAAAAACGACTAGGAACAAATGGGTCAGGCTGAAGTGATCCGAACTAGACCAGAAAGGACTAACTCAGACAGGAATAATATGAAGTAGTTGAAATGGGTGGAAAAGATTGCAATGAACAGGCTTTTATCACATACTGAATAATTATGCTTGATTAAGATGGCATACAGTGATTATACTAAAGGAGCTGGACTGGAAGAAAATGGAATAATTATGCTGCTTTGGAGAAAGCTGTATTAATATTGTCTGGTTCAAAGCGAACTGGGTTAGATTGGATTAGAAAAAACAACAACTATTGAACAGAGCTGGATTTGGTCAGAAAAGGGAGAAACGGCCATACATATGTTGAAATATACTGGATTGAAATTTGTCTAGATATCATCATTTAGAACATTTTGAGCCTCATTGACTACATTATGGAACAAGAAGAACTGATTCGTTAATAATGAACTGGGATGGTTGCGGGCAGGATAGACTGGGATTGGAATAGAACGAGTTACATTGTCTAAACTGCTACAGAAAAGATTAACGTTACGTTACGTTACGTATCTCACAGTTTGCTCAACCCTACAGGCGTCACGTCACGAATGACTTGGTAGCCGGACTGGACTGAGTTAAACTGAGCTGTAGTGGACAGGGTTGACTGGAACTGGACTCCATGGATTCCATCAGTCTCTTTGGTCTGGTGAATTCCAGAATAATGGGAAAACGAAACACAAAAGGCAGAGGGAATAGTGGGGAAGGAGAGAGGGGAGGGGGAAGGAGGGAGGGTGGGGATGGGGGCAGGCAGGCATGCTGACACACTGACGACGAAATAGACAAACGGACATACTTACAGACAAGCAGAACGACAGTCAACCAAACAAAAGTGTATACTTGGTGACAGAGCACAGAGGAAAGGAAAAAGCGTTGATGCTGAAGGCAGTTGTTCTCCTGTATAGCAAGCATCGGTGCGATCCCTCATTCTACAGGTA
>CM054159.1:24289109-24303686 GCA_028751875.1 Rapana venosa
CTCTCTCTCTCTTCTTCTCTCTCTCTCTCTCTCTGTTATCTCTCTATCTTGTATAGCTACACACACACACACACACACACACACACACACACACACACACACACACACACACACACACACTACACACACACTTTTCAGTATGTGAACCGTTAATCATGAACGTAGGTATGTCTATAATTATATAAATACTTGCATGTAAGCGAAGTGTCTCCTAGACACGTAATCATGGCTAGGTATAAAAGAACAATGATATACTACAGGAATACATAACAGTAATGGCTGGTTGATGGTACAGTCCCTAAATCGGCTAGCTTCTCTGGGACTCTCATACAACCAAACGATACCAAACCAGGCAGCCATGCATTTAAGAAAACAAACTATGATTGTTTTACCATTTGGCAGACAACTGACAAAGAATTTACAATCTCAGGAATTAATGTTTCTTTGTTACAAATAGGTTTACATAATTTTTATCCATATTTTCAGTTGGTATATGCATACACACTGGACAAGATATTTTTCCACAAGATTTCTTTTTTATTTCAAGAACCACCCCACCCCCCTCCACCCCCACCCCAAGGGATACATGAAATTTAATAAAACCACAACTTGCGGATGTGGGCGCGTGAAAATACTCATAACGACCTCTCCCTGCATTTCTTAAGAAATCACTGGGCTAAACTTTTTTCGTTATTTTTGTTATCTGTATGAAGAAGATTGCCAAAAAAGACGAAGTAAAGGTTAAAAATCTTTACTGTTCGATTTAAAGTTGTTTTTTCGTTCCTCAGCTAAAGCTCCGCGGATCACCAATGGCGAAATTTTTGCGTATGCGACGTTTTCTTTGTCCACCAATAATGTAGCTGCAATCCGACTTCGGGAATGATGTCTAAACACGACACCAGTGTGCATGTGGCTTGTAAATTGTGTTCGCTCCAGCACACAATGGCCTACTCTTCGAAAAGCAGAACGGGTTTTTTAACGTGTGAGCAAGATGTTCTGCGTGTGTTTGCACACGGGACCTCGGTTTATGGTCTTATCCGGACTTTCTGGGGAGTGAAGTCAGTACTGATGTTAACTCCAGGGTGAAATTCTCTAAGGCGGGCGTCTCTGTGGTGGCTCGATCCCGGGCCGTCACATCACGAATGCAACGTTCTAACCACTAGGCTACCCCCCCCCCTCCCCCCCCTCCCCCCCCCCCCCCCCCCCTCCTCCCGGAAAACTATTTGATATAAAGTCACGTTTGTAAAGCGTTACACTGATTTTGATGATGTTAATCAGCTACCACACTAAGCAGTGTCAAATAATAAACTACTTGTTGCTGTCGATGTGTATATCATGTATAATGCTTAAGCGTAAATAATAAACTACTAGTTGCTATCGATATGTATATCATGTATAATGCTTTAAGTTTAAATAATAAACTACTTGTTGCTATCGATATGTATATCATGTACAATGCTTAAGGTTAAATAATAAACTACTAGTTGCTGTCGATATGTATACCATGTATACTGCTTAAGTTTAAATAATAAACTACTTGTTGCTGTCGATATGTATATCATGACTGTATAATGCTAAAGTTTCCTGAATAAAGATGTCTACTTGTGAAGTCACGGAGTCACTAGGGCACAGTGGTGGTAATTTCTGTCAGCGTGTCGTGGGCAAAGTTGATCCTGGCGAAGCCTCTCCTTCAGACAGCATACAAATTAGGTTAGGTGAAGTGTTCTTCTCTTCCTCAGCAGGACAAGTTTATCATTCTCCTTCGTCATAAACTTCTGTCTAAAGTACAGGTATATTATACACATAAAAATTAAGCTTCATTTTTACATTCTGCAAACTTTGCGTTTTATGAAGCTTCGTTCTAAGTTTGTGTCCGCTCGAGATGTTCTGCTCTTTTTAAATGGTTAGTTAGTCTTCTTCTCTCTCTTCTCTGCATTGCCATACTTGGTGGGGAGTGTAGTTTCTGGTCTTCCCTTGTACTTGTAACTCTCCAGGAGTCCTATTCGCTGGCCTCAGCTGATATATTCCGACTTCAGAGCAATTTTATTTTTAAAGATGCATGCTGGGTATGTTCGTGTTCCCGTGATCCACCGGACGCTGACATAAAGTGCGGGACTTTAAACGTGCATTTTGATCTTCTGCACGTGTACATACGCCAAAGGAAATAGGGCACTGGCAGGTCTGTGCTTTCGGATGATCTGGAAGATCGTAAAAATCCTTACCGTTAATTCACAAGGCGCTACAGCTGGTATTCGAACCCACGACTTAATGGACCCAGAGGATTGAGGTCAAACGGTCTTAACCAATCGGCTGTAGGGTCTCTCAAATGACGTCACGTTCTACTTGACAAATAAGCCTGTAGGTTCTTCCTGTGTTTGGATTTTCCACATGACTTCAGATGTATGGTTGCTTTAGTATTGTCCTCACTGTTTCTGTCGTTTGACGATAATTTAGCAGGTTATTTTTATGACATAATCTATCAGGTTATTTTTATGCGGTATATAATTGCTCTTGTTAAATGTTTTCATTTACAAGTATGATTTTACCGATCAAATCATGTTAACTACCAGTATAATTCAGGTGCAATCGAATATCACCTATATGGAGGTATTGATTTTAAACAAAAGGACCATATTTTATCAGAGCTAGGTACATTTCCTGTCATGTTCAGCAAGACTGAAAAAGGGATGAAGCGACAAAAAAGGGAAAAAATACACACATGTACACATCATGGTCTAACAGTAGCAAACACCGTCTATATTGCCAAAAGTTCAGGGCTCGGATTCCGTACACAGTGGGATTTTTTCCATCATTTACAAGTTAATGAGCGGTACTTTGGGTGCTAGAATTTTTAAGCAGACGATAAACTGAAGTTCCGTGCATAACAAGAGAGCTATCTGGCAAAATCATATGGTAAAAAATTTGCTGTCATTGACGAAACTATGCACAAAAGCTCTTCTGCTTCTTTGAAGAACAAGAGCAGCAACTGTCTGTCATATAGGCAAAAATGTGTTGTGTTGCCGTTAAGCGCCTGACAATTCAGGCCCAGTGCTCCGACTTCGGCGTGGGTGAGAATTGTTATTCTTTAAGTCTTTCCGGAAAACAAAGGCAGGAGAATGAACCAAGAAGGCAGAAAATAGACAAGAAGGATATGGCAGGAAAAAAAAGAACAAGCCAGAAACTATGAGAGGGTAGAAAAGATGGAAGTCCTAGCACAGAATTTCCAGAAGGTGGGGATGCTGTTAATACTGACAGGCCCCTGGCATCCCCACAGGGGTACAGACATAGAAACAGGGAAAACAATCATTATAAACAGATGGCCCTGCGCTGGGGCGACGGGCTATCTATCCCACACGAGACCAGCCTGAATTTCAGCATAGAAATCTGCTGTGCCCAAATCCGATATGTGCCACAATATTTAACGCTACGATGTATCGCAATATCAGATACTCAGAAATGTTTTCGTACATTTTGTTCGTAGCAGAAACAAGGGCAATGCACCTTGCAATGTTGCATGGAAAAACATATGGAGAAAACATGTTAAAAAAATTATGTTGAAAAAGAAAAAAAAAATTTATAATGAAAATCAAGATGTGTGTGTTTGTGTGTGTGCGCGGGCCCACGCGCGCGTGTGTGTACACCCGCGCGCCCATGCGCGCATGCGGGTGTGCTTCCACATGTGTGTGTGTCTGTGTACGTGACAGTACCAATAAGAAAACCAGTTCTCTTTTTCACTATTGTCCGATCAGTTTCAAGATGTGCTTGCTACAAAATGTAAAAATAATGAATCAAATCATTCTGGCGCCTTTTCTAATACGTTGTGTCTGGTCTGGTTTCAGATTGATGGATAAAACAGGATGGAGATGGAAGGAAGGACTACTGGCTCCACTCTAAAGTCCACCATCACTGCTTCTGCTGCTCTGTCTTCTGGCAGTCACCACAGGGCTTGAGCGATAGAAAACAGTTATTCTGTATTCAGGTCTCTGTGCGTGCGTGGGGACGTGTGTATGTGTGTATGAGTGTGTTGTGTTGCGTTGTGTTGTGTTGTGTTGTTGCGTGTTTATTTCATTATTTATTTATTTTATTTCGAGGATAATGGAAGAAGCACCCGTGTGCTTTCTTACATCCAGTCCTCGTGTGTATGCAGTTTTGTAAATGTTGTCATATGTTCCCACAGGCACTCAATGGCCTACTCTTAAGAAAAGCGGAACAGGTTTAACGTGTGCGCAATATGTTCTGCGTGCGTTCGCACACAGGACCTCGGTTTATAGTCTCATCCGAAGGACTTCTGAGGGTGTGGAGTCGGCACTGATGTTAACTCTAGAGGAAAAAACCTCTTGAACGAGACTCGAACTCGGGTCAGCAGATCATGAGCGCATCTCGATAACCACCAGGCTATCCCGTCCGTCCCGTTCCGCGCGCGTGCTCGTGTGTGTGTGTGTGTGCGCACGCGTGTACATGCTAGTTGTGTATGTTGCATTAATGAAATGTTAAATGCTTTTGTCAATTAAAAATTACATTAAAAGCTAGTTTTGCTCTATTTTTGTTTATATATATATATATATATATATATATATATATATATATAATATATATATATATATATATATATATAAAATATATATATATATATATATTTATATATATATATATATATATATATATATATATATATATATATCAGCAAGATTCAGTGTGTGTGTGTGTGTGGGTGTGGGTATGGGTGTGTGTGGGGTGTGGTGTGTGTGTGGGTGTGTGGGTGTGCAGGTGCGTGTGTGGTGTGGTGAGGTGTGATGTGGTGTGGTGTGGTGTGCATGCGTGCGTGTGTGTGTGTATGTGTGCGTTTCTGTGTGTTTGTTTTAGTTTTAGATCTTACGTCTGTTTACTAGAAGTGATATCACACAAAAAGAGCAAGAAAAGGGTTTAGACTCTCACACTAAAAAAAATATATGGAGACTAGTAATACGCTCACCACACAAACATTTTATATTTTCGGTTTTATCCTTTCAAGAAAGGAAAATCAAACCGCATTACTCTTCTTACCAATACAAAATTTGTATAGATCTCAGAATAGCCAATACCCATTAAAACACTGACATTGATCAATGAAAGATCTATTTGAACATGGGTCTTTTGGCTGATAGGCTTTTTTGCCCAGGTTCACGATGCCTCTTCTGGTAAATGTCAGCCCTCATTGGAAAAAATATCATAGCACATGTAGTTCTGTAGAACCCTCTTCATGCTTTGCACCTCTCTGTGCAGCTCTGTCAGCCCACTCAGTAGGGAAGAATCCTAATGTGAAGACACCCGACAAAAACACCCCTTTAAGTTAAAACATTCTTCGGATGAGACTATAAACCGAGGCCCCGTGGGCGAACGCATGCAAAACATCTTGTGCACACGTTAAATCCTGTTCCGCTTTTCGAAAGAGTAGGCCATTGTGTGCCGGTGGAAACAGATGACAAAATTTACAAAACCGCATACACACGGGGACTGGATGTGAAAAAAAGCACATGAGTGCTTATTCCATTATCCTCGATATAAAAAAAGTCACCTGAGCGCTTTGATTTGTTGCTTTACAAGATTCAGCGCTATATAAATTCCATACATTATTATTATTATTATAATTATTATTATTATTATTATTATTAAAACATTTATGTCATGATTGATCTCTAATGTGATTTTAGACATTTTCATAGAACCTGTTGGTTTTAATGCACAGACTACCAAATTAGAGTCGACACAAAGTAAAATCTGAAATGTGTTTTTTGTGGAAGATCAAGACTTTTAATCAAGAGCCATTAGAATTGCTATTAGCTCCGCTATCAATATTGAGTGATGTTTACCAGCATAACAAATTTTCTCTATTTTAAGCACCGGTACTACGAAAGATAAATCTTCTTCTTGATCATCTAGATGTGAGCCGCATGTAAGGACTTTTGAATGATGAAAATTTTTATGATAAATCTGTGTGATCGGACTTCAGAGACCATGTCTTCGTGGTCACTCTGCTATTGTTAGGGATGTGTGTGGAGGGTGTGAAGTGGTGTGGTGTGGTATGTGTGTGTGCGTATGTGTGCGTGTGTGTGTGTGTGCGCGCGCGCACCCATATGTGCGGTCGCAGGCTTTCTCAGGTGTGTATGTATAAATTATAGTAAAGCACACTGTAGATTTCTACTTACCTACTTCATTACTTATAATTATTTATCAATTCTCGGGAGGGGGGGGGGGGGGGGGGGCCAAAAATAGGAGTAGTCTATTCTGAAGCATTTTAAAGAACAAAGAAGAAGTTACTTGCAGGTAACTTTAATCATCAAGAATAAATTATCATACTAAATCTCTCAGTCCTTCGGATGAGACAACCGAGGCCCCGTGCGCAAACGCATGCAGAACATCTTGGGCACGCGTTAAATCCTGTTCCGCTTTTCGAAAGAGTAGGCCATTGTGTGCCGGTGGGAACAGATGACAAAATTTACAAAACCGCATACACACGGGGACTGGATGTAAAAAAGCACATGAGTGCTTATTCCATTATCCTCGATATTTAAAAAAAAAAAAAAAGGTCAGTATAAACACAGAACTTAAACCTTTAAGAAAAGTGCAAGCTGGTAATGTCTCGAAAGGAAACAAACAAAACCAAAAGAGCCCCACGATCCCAAACAAACAAGAAGGAAGTAAGAGTAGGCAATTTTTTTTCAAAAGTAAACAAATTAACTAAACGAAATAAGAACCAGCAGTGTCTCGATGTTCTATTTACTTTCTGTTAACTATAGTTTTTTCCTTTTTTAACAGAGGAAAATCTGAAATAAACAACAACAACAAAAACCCAACCACCAGCTAATTTCGCAGCAAAACAACGACGCATTATGTCAGTTAAACCACGCGTCTAACCAGTAGTGTCGCGTGCCACATTTGCCACAGAGAGATGCCGCAAATCTTCATCAACGCGTCTCCGCGTGATTTATTCGCGACTCAAATTTGGAACCGTAGGGGCGCCCGCCATTAAACCGCCAGTGGTCTCCCTTGACACTTGGCGAATGACCTGCCTTCGCCCAATAACCGTCGCTGGAAGTTTGTGCAACCAAGATGTTCGAGAGGGAGACGAAAGTCAACGGGCGAGGGAGGAGATAAGCAGCCCCCCTTCTGTGTTTTTACAACCTGCGGGATATATAAAAATCTGCGTGACGGCCAGTCGCCGATCTCTGCCAGTCTCGAACGATGGAACTGTTCCGGAAACAGCTTGTGTTTTCCGTTTCCCAGTTCTGGTGATGTCAACATTCACGCTGGTTATTTCAGCTTGAATTATTGCGTGCATGCTTGCACCCACGACCGTACACGATTCAGCACGCATGCACGTAAGGTGCAAGCACGTGCGTGTGCGTATGTGTGTGTGTGTGCCACACACACTAAAAGAGAGAGAGAGAGACAGAGACAGACAGACAGACACCTGACAGACAGATGTGCGCACACGTTACAACCAGCTCTACTGTTTGGAAGAGTAGGCCATTCGTCCCGGCGAGAACGGATTACAAAATTAACAAAACAACATGCACACAGGGACTAGATGTAAATAATCAACAACACACGAGTGCTTATTCCGTTGTCCTCAAAATAGAAAAGGAGCAATAGGATAAATGAATGAAATGCAAAATATTAATACATAAGATAATGATAAAACTCAGCACCTTTACAGGGTTTTATCCATCCATATAGCATTCATTTAGTTGTATGAATCCTATCTATTCATTCATCAAAAACAGCGTAACTACAAAACGGAAGGCCACTAATTGATTTGTTTTGTGCATGTGTATTCATCAGACAGAATGCAAAGAAACTTCTGTCTGTCTGTCTGTCTGTCTGTCTGTCTGTCTCTCTCTCTCTCTCTCTCTCTGAAACGCGATTTACACACTAACCTAAATACACACACACAAACACAGACGCACAGACAGACACACATACATACACACACAGGCTCGCGCGTACTTGCGCGTGCGCGCGCGCGCACACACACACACACACACACCTCCGTGTAGTACCATTTATACTATCGTGTGTGTGTGTGTGTGTTTGGTACCATGTACACACTACAGAGAGAGAGAGAGAGAGAGACAGACAGACAGACAGACAGACAGACAGACAGATAGACAGACAGAGAGAGAAGGAAAGGGAGGGAGAGAGAGAGAGAGAGAGAGAGAGAGAGAGAGAGAGAGAGAGAGGTGTGTGTGTGTGTGTGTGTGTGTGTGTGTGTGTGTAGTACCATGTACACTACCGCGTGCGTGCGTGCGTGCGTGCGTGTGTGTGTGTGTGTGTGTGTGTGTTGTATGACCCACTGGTGCGCTGTCTAAAAGTCCAATTTATATGCTGATTTTTCTGATAGAGTGACGGAGACACTAGTATTACGGCTATGGGTGATTAATAGGGCGCACAGAGAGAGAGAGAGAGAGAGAGAGAGAGAAGAGAGAGAGAGAGAGAGAGAGAGAGAGAGAGAGAGAGAGAGACAGGCAGAGAGAGACAGAGATACACAGAGAGAGAATGTCAATGGAGAGAGAGAGAGAGAGAGTGTGTGTGTGTGTGTGTGTGTATGACAAAGAGAGACAGAGACAGACAGGCAGACAGACAGACACACAGAGACAGGGAGACAGAGACAAAGAGAGAGCGAGAGACAGAGAAAGAACGACAATGGAGCGTGTATGTGTGTGTGCTTGTGTGTGAGAGAGAGAGAGAGAGACAGAGAGAAGAGGGGGGAAAGAGAGACAGAGGTGTGGGGAGAGAGACAGAGGTGTGGGGAGAGAGACAGAGACAGACAGACAGACAGAGAGATAGAGACAGAGACAGACAGACAGAGACAGACAGAGAGAGGGGTGGGGAGAGACAGAGAGAGAGAGACAGACAGACAGAAACAGAGAGATAGAGACAGAAACAGACAGACAGAGACAGACAAGAGAGGGGAGAGAGAGAGAGGGGGGGGGAGAGAGGGGGCGGAGACAGAGAGAGAGACAGAGACACAGACAGAAACAGAGAGACAGAGACAGAGACTGACACAGAGACAGAGAGATTGTCAGAGATAGGGGGGGCGGGCGGGTAACGAGCAATATATGGCCTTTTAAACTGAAGACAAATTGAGCCAATGTCGCCCTTAGGCCCCCCTCTTCAAACATCCATAAAACAAAGTCTGCACCCACATCTCAATCTCTCTCTCTTTCTGTACCGTCTCTCTGTGTCTTTTTTTCTCCGTCTCTCTGTGCTTCACTCACTCTCTGTGCCTGTCATTGTGTGTGTGTTTGTGTGTGTGTTTGTGTGTGTGTTTGTGTGTGTGTGTGTTTGTGTGTGTGTATGTTTGTTTGTTTGTTATAGGTGAGTGTAAGTGTTGTGTGTAAGTGTGTGTGTAAGTGTGTGTGTTTGTGTGTGTGTGTTTTGTGTGTGTGTATGTTTGTTTGTTTGTTATAGGTGAGTGTAAGTGTTGTGTGTAAGTGTGTGTGTAAGTGTGTGTGTGTGTAAGTGTGTGTGTGTGGTGTTGTGTGTGTAAGTGTGTGTGTGCGTGTAAGTGTGTGCATGTGTGTGTAAATGTGTGTGTGTATGTGTGTGTGCGCGCGCGTGTATTTGTGTGTATGCGTCTGTCTCTGTCTGTCTGTCCATCTGTATGTGCGCGCGCGTGCATGCGTATGTGTGTGTGTGTGTGCGCGCGCGCGCGCGTGTGTGTGTGGTGTATATATGTGTTTGTGTGTGAGCGTGCGCGTGCGCGTGCACGCCGGTGTGCACAGTCATGAGGATGGGTGGTAGGATCTCTGTTTGCATCCTGCAACATCGTCTTTCAAGGAACGGACGTTTTGACCAAGACGAAGATCTTTTTATTGACTCGTCTTGATAATCTCTAAACTGGAAAAAGAGAGAGAGAGGGAGAGAGAGAGAGAGAGAGAGAGAGAGAGAGAGAGAGAGAGAGAGAGACTGTCAGACAGACAGACACAGAGACAGACAGACAGAGCAGACAAACAGAGACAGAGACAGGGAGAAAGGGAGGAAGAGAGAGAGAGAGAGGTGGGGGGGAACCAAGGCAATTCTATTTCACGAGCGTAATAGATTGTTACACAGACTTCTTTTCATCCAGCCCTCAACATGAAGAGGAAAGAAAAGGAGAGAGAGAGAGAGAGAGAGAGAGAGAGAGAGAGAGAGAGAGAGAGAGAGAGAGAGAGAGAGAGAGAGAGAGAGAGAGAGAGAGAACGCAAACGTAATTTTATTTCACGAGCGTAATAGATTGTTACAAAGACTTCTTTTCATCCAGCCCTCAACATGAAGAGGAAAGAAAAGGAGAGAGACAGACAGACAGACAGACAGGCAGACAGACAGAGAAAGTGACAATTTATGTGTTTTTTTCTCTGAACTTCTTGAGGAGTCATTGGGGCACTGCAAAGATTTTTTTCAGGCAAAGTGTCTTGGGCAAGCTGAACCTGGCTGAATCTATTCTTCTCTTAGTTCTTTGTGCATGCTAGGTATGCTGTAACCCTGCGAAAGCTGACATGAATAGCGGGTTCTTTAACGAATACGTATAATATTCTGCACTAGTATACACGAAGGGAAATTAAGGCACTAGCAGGTCTGCCCTTATGCTGACCTGTGGATATTGTAAACAGTATAAACGTTGATGATGATGATGATGATGATGATAAACGTACTTGACAGCAAATAAAATAAAACCCCTCAGATTCTAAATTTACTGAAAGAATACTTTGAAGAATCCTGATTTTATCCCGTTTGTTTTATTGTCTAGAAACTTAGCGCGAAAAGAGAAACTCAACCCAAACCTGGATCCCTTCAAAATACCTCCACTTCAGATTGCCTTTAGCAGGAACATACATAGCATTGTGTGACACAGTAGCTGGAGTCGACCTTTTGTTTGTTTCTTTCTTTAAACTTGATAAAGGTAAAGGTGTTCCATAACCTATGTGGCCTTAGGGAAGCGAGGCATCAGAGACTTCAGCTTCTCTTGGGGCGAGCATATTGAGAACATTTTCAACATGTGGCAGAAATATTTGATGGAGTCAGAAATTTTCAGAGAGAGAGATAGAGAGAGAGAAACAGACAGACAGACAAAGACAGAGAGGGAGAGAGACAGACAGACAGACAGACGCACGTAGGCAGGCACACACACAGACACACACACACGGGATACGGGATAGGGAACGGGATAGCCTAGTGGTTAGAACATTGCGCTCACAATCTGACGACCCGGGTTCGATTCCCGTTCAAGGGATATTTTCCCCTGGAGTTAACATCATTGCGGACTCCACTCTTCCCAAAAGTCCTTCGGATGAGACTATAAACCGAGGCCCCATGTGCGAACGCACGCAGAAAATCTTGCGCACACGTTAAAATCCTGTTCCGCTTTTCGTAAAAGTAGGCCATTGTGTGCCGATAGGAACAGATGACAACTTACAAAACCGCATACACACGGGGACTGGATGTTAAAAGCACATAAGTGCTTATTCCATTATCCTCGATATAAAAGAATGAAATAAAATTTTAAAAATTTAAAAAACACAGACACACCCATTAAATTGAAGACAACAACAACAACACACAGAAAGACAGACGGACTTAAACAACGAGCGAGAGGCAGACAGACAGACAGACAGACAGTGAAAGAAAGAGAGCCAGACGCACAGACATAGAGCTCAAGGGAGAGCAACAGTCTGGCAGGGAGGGCACTCTTTTACGTCACTCTGACGTAAGGTTGACGCATGTCATGGTGTCAGGGTATACTCTTAAGGAGGAGCACGTCATAAACGTGTCAACAGCCAAGTGCCAGCCATTTCACCTTGAAGGAAAGGGTGCCTGCATGCACGCACACACACACACACACACAGCTAGGTAGGTGGTGATGAAGTGTGTGTGTGTGCATGTGTGTGTGTGCGTGCGTGCGCGTGTGTGTGTGTGTGTGCGTGCGTGTGTGTGCGTGTGTGGGGCGCGTGTGCGCGGGTGTGTGTGTGTGTGTGTGTGTGCGTGTGGTGTGTGTGTGTACGTGTGTGTGTGTGCGTGTGCGTGTGTGTGTGTGGTGTGGTGTGGTCTGTGTGTGTGCATTTGTGTGTGTCAAATCAAATCAAATCAAATCCTTTTATTTCGAGGGTAATGAATACGCACACATGTGCTTTTTTACATCCAGTCCCCGTGTGTGCGTGTGCACGCGCACTCTCGTGTACATACATGCTTGTGCGTGCGTTCTCTCGTATGTTTTCTTAGAAAATGTGTTTTGTCGTTGTCTGTTGCTCAAGTCCGGAAAATTGACCTTTTATACATCAGTTTTAAACGGCGGTAGTAAAAGACTACAGGAAACATTGACAGGAAGAGGATAGAAAGAAAGAAGGAAGGAAGGAAGGAAGGAAGGAAGGAAGGAAGGAAGAAAGAAAGAAAGAAAGAAAGAAAGAAGAAGGAAGAAGAAAGGAAGAAAGAAAGAAAGGAAGAAAGAAAGAAAGAAAGAAAGAAAGAAAGAAAAGAAAGAAAGAAAGAAAAGCATAGAAGATTACAAAGAAATGAAAACAAAGAAAAAAAATGAAAGAGAACAAAAAGAAGGAAAACAGAAGAATAAAAAAGAAACTGGGAGAACTTTTTTTTTTATCATTCTAAAAAAAAGGAAGCCTTTAAAGCACTCCCTAAAACCCCCTCTAGTGGACAGGTAAAACTTTCCACAGCGAGTTGTCTCGTGATTCTAATTTTCTGAATGGAACAAGCAAGAAAAACAAAATAACTTTTACATATTATGCGTTTATCCACGGGTCTCAAAGAAACAATAGTGGGGGAAGAGCAGCCATACAAACTAGATATTTCAACCATACTATAAAATCTTTGAATCCTGACGATTTTGATTGTGGTAGGTCAATTAAGGTTGATATGAAAATGGCTTACATAACAAACCAATAAAATATGACGAACAACCTCCTTCCACTTATCATATGCCTAGATGGTCAATGTCAAATAAATACCAGTCTGGGTAAAGTGACTCATGAGAAAATAATATTTGTTGTTTCTTTCTGGATTTTTTGTTGTTGTTGTTTTGTTTTTCTTGGCTAGTAGGTGTAAAGTCTTTCCACATTGCATTTTACTAATTGGTTATTCACTTTTCACGGTATTTAGAGTGAGTAAGTTTGGTTTTTTTTTATGCTCAACGCGTCGAAACTTGTAACTTCATACTTGTTGATATAAGAGAGGAGATATGATTGAAGTCCACGTACTTAAACCATAAATCTAAACTGGTACATAAATATAATAGCCAGAAACAAAAACAAACAAAACAAACAAGAAAAGTCTTGAGTCTCCCTCCAAATCCGCTGATTTTGTGTGGTTCTTATATGGCAACAAACCCACAGCTCTTCACTCAGGTACACATGCGAGCGCGCACGCTCGCGCGCGCGCACACACACACACACACACACACAGAGGCAAGCAGGCAGGCAGACAGTAGAGACAGAGAAAGACAGAGACAGGAAGAAAAAAAACGGAAACAGAAAATAAAGAGACATGGACAGAATCACTGTGTATCTACCTAACAGTTTTGACTTGAAAAATTGTTATTGGTTGTTATGATTTTCATGATTCGAAAGGAAGAATATCTTTGGGGTTTGGGGTTTACCTTTTCTCCTAAGAGCTCCCCCCACCTCCTAATATCTCCTTTCTGTCCACTTGCTCTGTCTTGACTTCAAAGCTTCTCGGAAAATCAAGCTCAGAGTAGGTCTATGTCTTTAGTCCACGAAGAGTTCACTTAAACCGTCCTACACTACAGAAAACTTCAAAGAGCCTTTAAACTGCTTTAATCATCCAGAAGAATCCTTAAACCTGCGAGAATTCAAAACTTGTGAACAAGCTTCGGAAATCTCAAGACGCCCTCAGAGCAACTTAGGCGATAGCTTCCCTCCCTACCATTGGCTGGCTTGGCAAACTTCCACCAATCAACAGCTCTCATCCTTCACGCGCTTGACGTAACGCACATGTGGCAAGACCCCCATGATAAAAGAAAGATAATTGAGTATGTCACAGCACCCAGAGGTATTCGGAACCTGGAAGGAGATTGTGTTCGACCAGCTTTCAGTCCCAGGCCGTGGTGTTTGAACTCGCCCCTGTCCCAAGGACCCATCTTGAAGAAGCCGCTCGAGCAGTACGTGCAGATTTACAACTGACCAATCCATCTACGCCAAACTTCCCGAGCAGTGACGTGAGCCGACGACGCCACCTATCAACGACGAGAGGGGGCTGCTTAATTAAGATGAAGAAGTCGCGGATTGGACGGTATCTTCTGCCGGAATCTACTCCGATGGCTTTCTGGGTTCTGCTTTATACAAACATCTCTGCTCTTTTTTTCAGAGCGTTTCCACGCCTCCAGAAAACTGAAAAGGGTATCAAAGGTAGATGAAAAATGTGTGTGCCTGGGCGTCTAGCTCGCCGTCTTGGATATGTCTTTAAGTATCATGATTTAGCACCGGAAATTTCCCAGCGCCCGAAGAGCGGTGTAGAGATGAGCACAGTTAAAACTGGATAACGGCAGATTTGGAGGCATAAAATATGCTTTTGGTGGAGTCGTTTATCGTT
>CM054159.1:24304186-24320619 GCA_028751875.1 Rapana venosa
ATAAAAACTACTTGTTGCTACGATATGATTTCATTAAAATGCTTAAGGTTAAATAATAAACTACATGCTGTCGATATATATACCAGTATCTGCTTAATTTTTTAAATAAAAAAAATACTTGTTCTATCGATAGTATACTGAAAATGCTAAAGTTTCCTGAATAAGATGTTTTACTTGTGAAGTCACGGAGTCACTAGGGCCAGTGGTGGTAATTTTTTGTCAGCGTGTCGTGGGCAAAGTTGATCCTGGCGAAGCCTCTCCTTCAGACAGCATACAAATTAGGTTAAGTGAAGTGTTCTTCTCTTCCTCAGCAAGACAAGTTTATCATTCTCCTTCGTCATAAACTTCTGTCTAAAGTAAAGGTATATCATACACATAAAAAATTAAGCTTCATTTTACATTCTGCAAACTTTGCGTTTTATGAAGCTTCGTTCTAAGTTTGTGTCCGCTCGAGATGTTCTGCTCTTTCTAAATGGTTAGTTAGTCTTCTTCTCTCTCTTCTCTGCATTGCCATACTTGGTGGGGAGTGTAGTTTCTGGTTTTCCCTTGTACTTGTAACTCTCCAGGAGGTCTGTTCGCTGGCCTCAGCTGATATATTCCGACTTCAGAGCAATTTTATTTTTAAAGATGCATGCTGGGTATGTTCGTGTTCCCGTAACCCACCGGACGCTGACACAAAGTGCGGGACTTTAAACGTGCATTTTGATCTTCTGCGTGTGTACATACGCCAAAGGAAATAAGGCACTGGCAGGTCTGTGCTTTCGGAGATCTGGAAGTTCGTAAAAATCCTTCCCTTTTTAAATTCCAAGCGCTACAGCTGGTATTCGAACCCACGACTTAATGGACCCAGAGGATTTGAAGTCAAAAGGTCTTAACCATTCGGCTGTAGGTCTTCAAATGACGTCACTTTTCTACTTGACAAATAATAAGCCTGTAGGTTCTTCCTGTGTTTGGATTTTCCACATCCCTTTTCAAATGTATGGTTGCTTTAGTATTGTCCTCACTGTTTCTGTCGTTTGACGATAATTTAGCAGGTTATTTTTATGACATAATCTATCAGGTTATTTTTATGCAGTATATGATTACTCTTGTTAAATCCTTTCATTTACAAGTATGATTTCACCGATCAAATCATGTTAACTACCAGTATGATTCAGGTGCAATCGAATATCACCTATATGTAGGTATTAATTTTAAACAACTGATCATATTTTATCAGAGCTAGGTATGTTTCCGGTCATGTTCAGCGAGACTGAAAAAGGGATGAAGCGACAAAAAAGGGGATAAAAATACACACATGTACACATCATGGTCTAACAGTAGCAAACACCGTCTATATTGCCAAAAGTTCAGGGCTCGGATTCCGTACAAAGTGGGATTTTTTCCATCATTTACAAGTTAATGAGCGGTACTTTGGGTGCTAGAATTTTTAAGCAGACGATAAACTGAAGTTCCGTGCATAACAAGAGAGCTATCTGGCAAAATCATATGGTAAAAAAGTTGCTGTCATTGACGAAACTATGCACAAAAGCTCTTCTGCTTCTTTGAAGAACAAGAGCAGCAACTGTCTGTCTCCCCGGGGAGAGCAGCCCGAATTTCACAGAGAGAAATCTGCCATGACTTAAAGTGGTATGAAATAAAATCTGAGCGCTTTGATTTGTTGCTTTACAAGATTCAGCGCTATATAAATTCCATACATTATTATTATTATTATTATTATATAGGCAAAAATGTGTTGTGTTGCCGTTAAGCGCCTGACAATTCAGGCCCAGTGCTCCGACTTCGGCGTGGGTGAGAATTGTTATTCTTTAAGTCTTTCCGGAAAACAAAGGCAGGAGAATGAACCAAGAAGGCAGAAAATAGACAAGAAGGATATGGCAGGAAAAAAAAGAACAAGCCAGAAACTATGAGAGGGTAGAAAAGATGGAAGTCCTAGCACAGAATTTCCAGAAGGGGGGGGTGCTGTAATACTGACAGGCCCCTGGCACCCCCACAGGGGTACAGACATAAAAACAGGGAAAACAATCATTATAAACAGATGGCCCTGCGCTGGGGCGACGGGCTATTATCCCACACGAGACCAGCCTGAATTTCAGCATAGAAATCTGTGTCCCCAAAATCCGATATGTGCCACAATATTTAACGCTACGATGTATCGCAATATCAAAATACTCAGAAATGTTTTCGTACATTTTGTTCGTACAGAAACAAGGGCAATGCACCTTGCAATGTTGCATGGAAAAACAAATGGAGAAACATGTTAAAAAAATTATGTTGAAAAAGAAAAAAAATTTATAATGAAAATCAAGATGTGTGTGTTTGTGTGGGTGGGGGCCCCACGCGCGCGGTGTTGTACACCGCGCGCCCATGCGCGCATGCGGGTGTGCTTCCACATGTTGTGTTTTCTGTGTACGTGACAGTACCAATAAGAAAACCAGTTCTCTTTTTCACTATTGTCCGATCAGTTTCAAGATGTGCTTGCTAAAAAATGTAAAAACAATGAATCAATCATTCGGCCCCTTTTTCCCTAATACGTTGTGTCTGGTCTGGTTTCAGATTGTTTGGTAAAACAGGGTGAGATGGAAGAAGGACACTGGCTCCACTCTAAAGTCCACATCACGCTTCTGCTGCTCTGCTTCTGGCAGTCACCACAGGGCTTGAGCGATAGAAAACAGTTTATTCTGTATTCAGGTCTCTGTGCGTGCGTGCGTGCGTACGTGAGTGCGTGTGTATGTGTGTATGAGTGTGTTGTGTTGCGTTGTGTTGTGTTGTGTTGTTGCGTGTTTATTTCATTATTTATTTATTTTATTTCGAGGATAATGGAAGAAGCAACTCATGCGCTTTGGGACGGGATAGCTCAGTGGTCGGAGCACTCGCTTTCCCCCAGCCAAGTTAAGCAGCGTCGAGCGTGGTTACCAGTTGGATGGGTGACCGTTTGCGCGCCTTGGCTTCAGTACAGTTCCCCCAGTTTACCCAGCTGTAAATGGGTACCTGCCCTCTTTAGGGTCAGGGAAGGTAAAGCAGCGAGGGAGAGGAGATGGGCGCCGCCCTCAATATGCTGGGCCCTAGAGAAGTGAGGTCTCTGACGCTTCGCTCCCCTACGACCTTATAGGTTATGGGACTCCTTTACCTTTTTACCTCGTTTGTATGCAGTTTTGTAAACGTTGTCATATGATCCCACAGGCACACAATGGCCTACTATTCCGAAAAACGGAACAATTTTAACGTGTGCGCAAGATGTTCTGCGTGCGTTCGCACACGGGACCTCGGTTTATAGTCTCATCCAAAGGACTTGAGATGTAAACTCCAGAGGAAAAAACCTCTTGAACGAGACTCGGGAAACCCCGGGTCAGCAGGATCACGAGCAAATCCCTCTAACACCAGCTGTCCCGTCCCGTTCCGCGCGCACGCGCGCGCGGGTTTTGTGTGTGTGTATGTGTGTTGTGTGTGTGTGTGTGTGTGTTTGTGTTTGTTTGGGGTGTGGGGTGGTGTGTTTGGGTGTGTGTGTGTGTGTGTAAAGCGTGTACATGCTAGTTGTGTAATGTTGAATCGATAAAATCTTAGATGCTTTTGTCAATCAAAAATTATATAAAGCTAGTTTTGCTATCTTTTGGGGGCTTTAAAATATATATTATTAATATATATTATATATATATATATATATATTATATATATATATATATATCAGCAAAATTTAGTGTGTTTGTTTGTTTGTTTGTGTGTGTGTGTGTGGGGTGTGTTTTGTGTGTGTGTGTGGGTGTGTGTGTGGTGTGTGTGTGTGTGTGTGTGTGTGTGTATGTATTGTTTGTGTGTGTGTGTTGTTGTTGTTGCTTCGATTTTACGTCTGTTCACTCAAAGTGATATTAGGACGGTGTGTGTGTGTGTGTGTGTGTTGTGTTGGGTTGTGTGGTGTGTGTGTGTGTGTGTGTTTTGTGTGTGTGGGGTGTGTGTGTGTTGTGTGTGCACGCGTGTACATGCTAGTTGTGTATGTTGAATCAATGGAAATTTTAAATGTTTTGGGCAATAAAAAATTACATAAAAGCTAGTTTTGCAATATTTTTTTTTTCATATATATATATTATATATAATATATATATATATTATATTTATATATATATATATATATATATTTTATATCAGCAAGATTCAGGTGTGTGGTGTGTGGGTGGTGTGGGTGGGTGGTGTGCGTGCGTGCGTGTGTGTGTGTATGTGTGTGTGTATGTGTGTTTGTTTTTGTTTCAGATCTTACGTCTGTTTACTAGAAGTGATATCACACAAAAAGAGCAAAAAAAGGGTTTAGACTCTCACACTAAAAAAATATATATGGAGACTAGTAATACGCTCACCACACAAAAATTTTCTATTTTTGCTAAATTTGCTGAGAACGCATTCAGTTTTATCCTTACAAAAAAGGAAAACAATCAAATCGCATTACTTTTCTTACCAATACAAAATTTGTATAGATCTCAGAGCAACCAATACCCATTAAAACATTGACATTGATTGATGAGAGATCTTTTTGAACATGGATCTTTTGGCTGATAGGCATTTTTGCCCTGGTTCACGATCGCTCTTCTGGTAAACGACAGCCCTCATGGAAAAAAAAGTCATAGCACATGTAGTTCTGTAGAACCCTCTTCATGCTTTGCACCTCTCTTTGCAGCTCTGTCAGCCCACTCAGTAGGGAAGAATCCTAATGTGAAGACACCCGGCAAAAAGTTACAAAACACCCCTTAAAGTAAAAAATTTCATGTCATGATTGATCTCTGATGTGATTTTAGACATTTTCATAGAACCTGTTGGTTTTAATGTACAGACTACCAAATTAGAGTCGACACAAAGTAAAATCTGAAATGTGTTTAGTGGAAGATCAAGACTTTTAATCAAGAGCCGTTAGAATTGCTATTAGCTCCGCTATCAATATTGAGTGATGTTTTCTAGCATAATAAAATGTCTCTATTTTAAACACCGATATTACGAAAGGTAAATCTTCTTCTTGATCATCTAGATGTGAGCCGCATGTAAGGACTTTTGAATAATGAAAATATTTATGAGGAATCTGTGTGATCGGACTTCAAGACCATGTCTTCGTGGTCCCCTCTGCTTTTTGTTAGGGGTGTGTGTGGAGGGTGTGAAGTGGTGTGGTGGGTGGGTATGTGTGTGTGTGCGTAGTTGTGCGTGGGGGTTGTGTGGCGGCGCGCGCACCCATATGTGCGGTCGCCAGGCTTTCTCAGGTGTGTATGTTATAAAATTTTAGTAAAGCACACTGTAGATTTCTCTTACCTACTTCATTACTTATAATTATTTGTCAATTCTCTGGGGTGGGGTGGGGGGGGGGGGGGGGGGGGGGGGTGGGGGGCGGCCAAAAAATAGGAGTAGTTCTTCTGAAACATTTTAAAGAACAAATAAGAAGTTACTTGCAGGTAACTTTAATCATCAAGAATGAATTATCATACTAAAACTCTCAGTCTTCGGATGAGACTAAAACCGAGGGCCCCGTGTGCAAACGCATGCAGAACATCTTGGGCACGCGTTTTAAAACCTGTTTCCGCTTTTCGAAAGAGTAGGCCATTGTGTGCCGGTGGGAACAGATGACAAAAAATTTACAAAACCGATACACACGGGCTGGGGTGTAAAAAGACACATGAGTGCTTATTCCATTATCCTCGATATTTAAAAAAAAAAAAAAGGTCAGTATAAAAACAGAACTTAACCTTTTAAAAAAAGGCAAGCTGTTAATGTCTCGAAACGAACAAACACACAACCAAAAAAAAGCACCACAATCCAAGCAAACAAGAAGGAGTGTTTGGCTGGGTTTTTTTTTCAAAGAAATAATTAACTAAACGAAATTAAACCCATGTCTCTTTATTCCATTTTATCTTTCTGTTAAACTATCTTTTTTCCTTTTTTAACAGGAAAATCTAAATAAACAAAACAACAAAAAACCCCAAACCCCCAGTAATTTCGCAGCAAAACAACGAACGCATTATGTCAGTTAAACCACCGTTCTACAGTAGTGTCGCGTGCCACATTTGCCCAACCGAAGAGGACCGCAAATCTTCATCAAAACGCGTCTCCGCGTGATTTTTCGCGACTCCCAAATTTTTGGGAACCGTAGGGGCCCCGCCATTAACCGCCCGTTTGGGCTCCTTTGACATTGGCGATGACCTGCTTTTAGCCCAAAACCGTCGCTGGTGTTTGTGCAACCAGATGTTCGGAGGGAGAACCCAAATCAACGGGCGGGGAGGAGTAAGCAGCCCCTTCTGTGTTTTTTACAACCTGCCGGATATATAAAAAATCTTCGTGCGGCCAGTCGCCTCTCGCCAGTCTCGAACGATATGAACTGTTCGGAAAAAGCTTGTGTTTCCGTTTCCCAGTTTGGTGATGTCAAACATTTACGCTGGTTATTCAGCTTGAATTATTGCGTGATGCTTGCAAAACCCCGACCAACACGATTTTGCACGCATGCACGTAAGGTGCAAGCAAAGTGCTGTGCGTTTGTGTGTGTGTTTGCCACACACACTAAAAGAGAGAAGAAGAGACAGAGACAGACAGAAGCACCTGACAGCATGTGCGCAAACCGTTACAACCTCTTTTTACTGTTTTTGGGAAAAGTAGGCCATTTGCCCGTGAGAACGGATGACAAATTAACAAAACACAAGCCACCTTGGACTAGTGTTAAACAACAACAAAAAGAGTGCTTTTGGAAAATTGCCCAAAAGAAAATTGAACAATGGATTAATGAATTTAATGCAACAACATAATATTGAAAACTGCCCTTTAAAGAGGGTTTTACCTTCAAAATGCCATATTTACTGTTGATCTATCTAACTTCATTTGAGGTACATGAAATGGGGAAAAAAAAAAGGGCTTTTTTTAAAAAAAAAGGGAAAATTTTTTGAGTTCATTTTAGGAAAAAATTTAAAAATTTTTTAAAAATTTCCCTTTTAAGGGAAACCCAAAAGGTTTTTGCTTTTTTGGGGGAAAGGGGAAAACCCCCCCTTCCTTTTGGGACTTCCTTAACCTTCTTCGTTTTTTTTAAACCCCCCCCAAAAAAAAAAACCCCCCTTCCCCCTTTTTTTTCCCCCCCCCTTTTGGGATTTCCTTTAAACCCCCAAAACACACAAAAAAAAACAACCCCCCCTATTTCCCCCAACACACAACCCCAAAAATTTTTAAATTAAAAAAATTTTTTGAAAACCCAAAAAATTTTTAAAATAAAAAAAAGGGGGGGGTTTAAAAAAAAGAAAATGGGGGGGGAAAAAATTTATAAAAAAATTGAAAAGGGGGGAAAAAAAGGCCCACAAATTGATTTGTTTTGTGCATGTGTAGTCATCAGACCAATGAAAGAAACTTTTTTGTCTGTTGTCTGTCTTCTCTTTTCTCTCTCTTCTCTCTCTCCTCTCTCTCTCTCTCTTCTTTTCTCCCCTCTCTTTCTCCTTCTCCTCTCTCTCTCTCTCTCTTCTCTCCCCCTTTCTCTTCTCTCTCTCTCTCTCTGACCCCCGATTTCACATAACCAAAATCAACAACAAACACGACGCACAGACAAACAATACATAACCACGGGCTCCGGGCGTACGCGGTGGGCCGCGCGCCACACACCACCACACCTTTTTTAGTCCCTTTATACTACTTTGGGGTTGTGGTGTTTGGGTTTACCAGTACCCACAAGAAGAGAGAGAGAGAAGGGAAAAGGGAGAGAAGGGGGGAAAGAGAGAGAGAGAGAGGGGGAGGGAAGGGAGAGAGAGAGGGGGAGAGAGAGAACAGATAGACGAAAAGAGAACAAGAGGGGTTTGACGCTTTGCCCAATTTATTGTATTGCCCAAAGGGGCCAATTGACAAGGGGGGTTATACACGTTTCTTTTGAAAATTTAAAAATAAATACAAGAAAAATCACATGATGATTTACGTAAGAAACCAAAAAAACCAAAAGATCTTATGAAGGGTACGATTTTAAAGCTGTACGTAAACTCAGTTTCAAATTGAACACAAAGTAATAAAACAAGGTAAAAATAAAAACAAAACAATAACTAAAAAAATGAAAAAAACATTCTAAATGTTTTTTTAACCATCCTTTGACATTGTAGTAAAATTTTCAAAAAATATTTTGGGGGGAACTACGGTAATTAAAAATGTTTCTTTATTGTTTCAAAAAATGCTGGATTTTTACTTTTTTAAAATTTATTTTTTGTTTGTAAACAAACTGTTAAGTAATTGGAACTTAGCTGTTTTTGTCTTAATTTCAGTGTTTGCAATAATTTTTGAAAACCGATTGTTCAAATACTTTGGACGATAAGATAAAAAAAATATCTTCCCTTCGGAAACTTCAGATTGAGAACCCACAGTTTCACGTAGGGAAACTAAAGGGGGGAAAATTGAAACGGAAAAGCATTCTCTCAAAATAGACCCACATGGGGCAGGGGAAAACTGTGGGACGTTAGGTTGAAACATCTTTTGTTTCATTGAAGGAGTGTTCTTGTCGAATTTGCATAAATGTCGAGCCATTTGTCATGACTTTTCAAAGAACTTTTCGTTTAAAAACCCAATTTTAAACGAAAAAAACCCCAGCAGTATTTATTTTACTTTCCTGCCCGATCCCAATTTTGTTTAAATGAACAAAGGTCGTCTTTCAATTCAGAAATAAACCCTGCCGCTCCCTTTTCCCTGAACACCAACGACCAAAACCTGTTCTGTAAAAAATTTTTAACTTGTATCCCAATTCTTTTTACCACCCCATTTCTATAACCATCAGTCAAAGCTGCCTACATAAACTGCCCCGGAATTTTTCAGTGTTTTAGCCAGTATTTAATCCCTTAACAGCTTTTTGTTTAAAGGATATTTTCCCCTTTTTCCCCTATAGTACAGTTTTTGACGAAGGGTTTGGGGACATTTAAAAACTTTTGTTGCATATTTTATGTTTTTTTTTCTATTTGGGGTTTAAGTACCCCCCCATTTTCGGGGGGGCTATGTAAGTAAAGGTTTTTTTTTAAACATCAAAAAAATTTCCAAAATAAAGAACAATCTACTGAATTCAGCTTTCGTAACGTTTTTTGATTTTTGATTAACCTTTTTTCCCTTTCCTGCAAAATTCACGCCATGCAACATTCAAACTTTGCTTCGTTGAAATGTCATCCCTGGTACTTTAAAAAAATTCCGACTTTACTTTCCCTTTCCATAAAACCCCTTTTTCACGCCCTGAAAAATGTACCCCTTTTAAAAATCATGATGTTGTTTTTTCCCTTTTTTGACTGATAATCTTGGCGTTGCTCTTTCTTTAAAATGTCAGGGTTTTGTAAACCTTAGTACCGTTTTTAGACAAGAGAACAATCTCGGCAAAATATAAAAAAAACCTCCATTTTCCTAAAAAATGAAAACCCTGTTTTCCTTTTTTTGTTAAATTTAACGGTAATTCGTTTCAAAAAAAAAAAATAATTGTGGATTAAACAGCCCTGCTTCATCCTTTTTGGGCTTCGAAATATTCCGAATAATCATATCCCGCGGACACTTTAATATGATTTATAACACCTTAGTGATGTATAATTTACCGTTTTTTTCCTTTTTTTCGCGAACAGTATAAATATTACGATTAACAGAATCGAACGCCTTAAAAAAATCGCAAAAACAAAAAAAGTTTTTTTTTTTGATTGCAAGTTTTTTGAACAAAAGATATGGGTGAAATTATGATCAGTTTCATAATTTGCTCGAAAACCTGCTTGTTCTTCAAGCAGTTTTTATTCTCCTCAGCCCCTTAGTTAAAATTTTTTTCAAAAAAAGATATATTTTGCGCGATGTAGTGAGGGCTCTCCCCGATAAAATTTTCTGTTTTAGTGCTGGCCTTTTTTTTTTAATTGGAAAAAAATTTTTAGCCCGGCCCACTCCCCAAAAGGGGAAAGCACCCCTTTCAAAAAATCGTTGAAGAGTTGATTAGGAGGAAAAACAATTGGTTGGCTTTTTTTTAGATTTCGTTTATTTGTTGGCCAGCACTTTTTTGTTTTTAAAAGCGGTCCGGCTTTTAAATTCATTTTCTTTGATAGGTCATTAAACAAGGGTTTGAAAACCTCTTTTTCCGTTACATTATTTCCTCTGTGTTACACATCATCCAGTGTTAAAAAATGTAAAAGTGATCTTTCCATTCTTTAAAAGATTTGTTATTTATAAAAAGCCTTTCATTCAAGACCCAATTATAGACCAAAAAGTTTTGGCGCGTTAAGGAATTTTTCAGTTTATCCAATATTTCAGTTCAAATTCCCTTTTTTTAGTTTTCCCAATTTGACATATTCTTTTTGCGCTGAGTGTTAACTTCCTTTTTTCTAACTTACATGATTTGTCTACATCGCTGAATTTTTTAGTAACCTCTTACTTCTTGCTTTTTATGTTTGCATTCAGTATCAAAAACCCGTATTAATTTTCCTTTTCCCCCCACCAACTTTTGGACCATGCATGCGCGCCCCACATAAGGGATTTTACAAAATTTTCTACACTTTCATTTATAACCGTCGGCAAGGTTAAAAGCTTTCGTAACTTTCGAGAAATTCAAAAGTGTTCAGCTCATTTTTGTTGTCTCGCATTACTGTAGACCTAGATTTTCTTTCACCTTTTGCTCTGATCCTGTTTTCAGTACAATGTAGGGATCTTTCCATGTTGTTTCAATGGGAAAATGCCACGATTTCCAACACAGTCTCCAAAGCACAACGAAACTTGATAACATATGAACCCGGAACAAGAAAATAATCGTAACACTGCAACCCTTAGGAGATACAAAAATGTTACCCGAACAGAGGGGAGAGAGAGAGAGAGAGAGAAGAGAGGAGAGAGGAGAGAGAGAGAGAGGAGAAGAGGGTGTGTGGTTCCATGTACACTACCGCGTGCTGCGTGCGTGCGTGCGTGGGGTGTGTTTGTGTGTTGTGTGTGTGTGTGGTGTGGTTTTGTGTGTTTGTATGACCCCCTGGTGCGTGTCTAAAAGTCCAATTTTTATGCTGATTTTTCTGATAGATGGCGGGGGCATATATTTGGGGTAGGGTGATTAATAGGGGCACAGAGAGAGAGAGAGAGGAGAGAGGGGGAAGAAGAGAGAAAGAGAGGAGAAAAGAAAGAGAGGAGACAGGCAAGAGAGACACAGAAAGAGCAGAGTACCAGAGAGAGAATGCAATGGAGAAGGGGAGAGAGTGGGTGGTTGTGTGTGTGAAAAGAGAGCAGAGACAGAAGGGAGAAACGACACACAAGACAGGGAGACAGAGACAAAAGGGGAGCGAGAGACGGGGGAAAAAATGACAATGGAACATATTTTGGTGCTGTTGTGTAGAGAGAGAGAGGAAAAGAAGAGAGGGGGGGAAAAGGGGAAAAGGGTGTGGGGGGAGACACAGGGAGGACAGAAGAGAGATAGAGACAGAGACAGAAGACAAGACAGACAGAGAGAGGGGTGGGGGAGAGAGAAAGAGACAGACAGAAAAAGAGATAGAGAAAAAAACAGACAGACAGAGACAGACAGAGAGGGGGGGAAAGGGAAAGGGGGGGGAGAGGGGGGCGAGACAGAAGAGAGAAGAGACACAGACAAAAAAGAGAGTAGGACAGAGATGACACGAGGGCAGAGAGATTGTCAGAGATGGGGGGGGGGGCGGGTAACGAGCAATAATTTGGGTTTTTAAAAATGAAGACAAATTTGGGCCCTGTCCCTTTTGGGCCCCCTCTTCAAACATCCATAAAAAAAAGTCTGCACCCACATCTCAAATTTTCTCTCTTTCGTCCCTCTCTCTGTGTCTTTTTTTCCCGTCTCTGTTTCACTCACTCTCTTCCTTTTGTGTGTGGGGTTTTTGTGTGTGTTTGTGTGTGTGTTTGTGTGTGAGGTGCGCGTGCACCCGGGGGTGCCAGTATGAGGGTAGGGGGTAGGGTCCTTTTTTGCTCCCGCAACATCGTCTTTCGGGAAGGACGTTTTGACCAAGACGAAAATCTTTTTATTGATGGTCTTATAAACCTAAATGGGAAAAAGAAAAGAGGGAGAGGGAGAGAGAGAGAGAGAGAGAGAGGAGGGGGAGAGAGAGGAGAGAGAGAGAAAGGGGAGAAATGACAGGCAGACAGGGGCACAAGCAGCGACAGAGGGAACAGACAAGACAGAGACAGGGAGAAAAGGGGAAGAGAGAGGAGGAGGTGGGGGGAACCAAGGCAATTCTTTTCACGAGGTTTAGATTGTTACCAGACTTCTTTTCATCCCGCCCTCAACTTAAAGGAAAAAGGGGGAAGGGAGAAGAGGGAGAGAAGAGAGAAGAAGAGAGAGAGAGGAGAGAGAGAAGAGAAGACGAAAAGGGATGGAGAGTAGAGAGGGGAAGAGAGGGGGAAGGGGGAAAAGAGTACTCTGGGAAATTTTTTGAGGAGTCATTGGGACACGGGAAAAATTTTTTTTAGGCAAAAATGTCTTGGGGAAACTGAAAAACCCGGCTGAATCATTTTCTTATGCTTTGTGCAGTAGGTTGTGTAAACCTGCGAAAGCTGACAGAATGGGGTTCTTAACGAATAGTATAATATTCTGCTAGATCCGAAGGGAAATTAAAGGCCCGCAGTTGCCCTTTTTCTGACCCGTGGATATTGTAAACATATAAAGTTGAGATGATGATTTGATTGATGTATGAAGATTTATGATGATGATGATGATGATGATGATAAATTTCTTTACAGCAAATAAAAAAACCCCCAGTTTTTAAATTTACTGAAAAAATCTTTTTAAAAATCCGATTTTTTCCCCTTTGTTTTTTTGTCTAGGAAATTAGCGCGAAAAAAAGGAAACTCAACCCAAACCGGACCCCTTCAAAATACCTTCACTTTAGATTTCCTTTTGCAGGGAAAATAATAGCATTTTTTGGACAACAGTAGCGGAGTCGACCTTTTTTTTTTTCTTTTTTTTAAACTTTATAAAAAGGGAAAAGGGGTTCCATAACCTATGTGGCCCCTTTGGGAAGCAAGGGTCAAAAAGACCTAGTTCTCTTGGGGCGAGATATTTGGGGCGGCGCCCTCTCCTTCCTCGCGGGTTTATCTTTCCCCGGCCCCAAAAAAGGGGGGACCCCTTTTCAGCTGGGTGAAATATAATTCGATCAGTTGGAAAAACCAAAAAATTTGATTTTTTTCGAGATGTAATAACTTGATTTACTTATTATTGTTGAATACTATACTTGAAACATTTTTTAAATTGCGTAACAATCTTAAAGGCTGACTTTTTCTCTCAAAAAGTCTTTTTCAGAAACGTAAAAAACCGGGGGAAAAAAACCCACACAGATTAGCAAAAAATCAAAAAAGCAACGCAGAAAACACACAACACAGACCACCACCACGCAGCAGCACCCACCACCAACACACCACACCACACCCACACACACAACACACACACAAGCGCACATACCAATACCAAACAGAGAGGAGGGAAGGGGTAGGGGGACAAACCTGTGCGCGCGCACACAAAAACACAAACTTTTCCCAAAATGTTTATGTTTTTTTAAACCCCTGACCCCTATGGAGCATGGAGAATGTGAAGAAAAAGTGTTAAAAGTAACGTTTATGTTTTGCATTAACTAAAAATTTTTTAACAGTGGGAGTTTTGATGGAGCGAAAATTTCTAATTTCATGAAAATTTTCTCTTTCAGGGTATTTTACCAACTTTAAAGACGTTTTTTGTCTAAGAAACACACACCACACACAAATTTTCACTGAATAAGTAAATTTTGGATCGTTTTAATGGAAATATTTTACTTTTTTAGATCGTTATTTGGCACACAGGGAGGGGGACAAAAAGAAGCAAACAGGAAAACAGAGACAGACAGAGGGAGGGCTGACAGATAGAGACAGACAGACAGACAGACAGAAAAAGCGAAAGGAGAAACAGAGATATAGGAACCCGGAGTGTTTGCAAGGTATTAAACTCTGGCTAAAAGAAAAAACCCCGTTCAGTCATTATTGAAAGAGTATTTTGCTCTGTGTGTATTTGTGTTGTGTGGGGGGAGAGAAAAAGGGGAACATAAAAGGGAGACAGAGAGAGACAGAGACAGACGGAGAGGACGGAAAATGAAACAGAGAGACGGAGACAGAAAACACGAGAGAGCGAAGAGTGGAGAGAGAGAGAGAGGAGAGAGAGAGAGAGAGAGAGAGAGAAGATAAGAGGAGAGAGAGAGAAGGGGAAACAGAAGACAGAAGAAAAACAGAGAGGGGGAGACAGAAGACGAGCCGTAGGCGGCACACCACCAACACACACAAGGGGGTCGGGTGGGGAACGGGAGGGGCCTAGTGGTTAGAACATTCGCTCGAAATTTTGACGCCCGGGGTTCGTTCCCGTTCAAGGGGATTTTTTTCCCGGGGTTTTAAAACTCATTGGACTTTCAACTCTTCCCAAAGTCTTCGGAGGAGGACTGTAAAAACCGAGGCCCCATGTGCGAACGACGCAAAAAAATCTTGCGCACACGTTAAAATCTTTTCCGCTTTTCGTAAAAGTAGGCCATTGTGTCCGTGGGAAACAGATGAAAATTACAAAACGCATCACAGGGGGGACTGGATTTAAAAGAAATAATTTATTCCATTATCCTCGTTAAAGAATGAAATAAAAATTTTTTTTTTAAAAAAACACGACACCCCCATTAAATTTAAAGAAACACAACAAACACGAAAGACAGAGGACTTAGACAACGAGCGAGGGCAGACAGACAGACAACAACAGACAGACAACAGAAAAAAAAAGAGACCCAGCGACGAATAGGCTCGGGGAGAGCAAAGTGGCGGAGGGCACTTTTTTTACGTCACTTGACGAAAGGTTGACGCAGTCTGGGGTCAGGGTATACTCTTAAGGAGGACACGTCATAAACGTGTCAAAGCCCGTGCCAGCCTTTCACCTTGAAGGAAAAGGGGCTTATGCCACAACACACACACCAACCACACACACACCCCACACACACCACCACACTGGGGAGGTGGGGGATAAGGTGGTGTGGTGTTGTGTGTTGTGTGTGTGTGTGTGTGGTGCGTGCGTGGGGCGTGCGGTGTGTTGTGTGTGTGTGTGTGTGGTGTGTGTGGTGTGTGTTATGCGTGTTGTTGTGTGTGTGTGTGTGGAGTTGTGTTGGTGTGGTGGTGGGTTTGCGTGGGTGGTTTGGGGTGTTGGTGCGTGTGAGGTGTGTGGGGTTTGGGCTGTGTGGGGGGCGTTTTTGTGTGTCAAATCAAACAAATCAAATCCTTTTTTTTTCGAGGGTAATAATACCCCGGGGGTTTTTTTTCATCTCCCGGGTTTGTGTGCTGTGCCCAACGCCTCCGTGTAAAATAAGCTTTGTCGTTTTTTTTCCCGTGTTTTTCTTGAAAATGTGTTTTGTCTTTGTCTGTTGTTCAAATCCGGAAAAAAATGACCTTTTCACTTTTAAACGCGGTGTAAAAGACTACAGGGAAAAATTACAGAAAGAAAGGAAGAAAGAAGGAAGGGGGAAGGAAAGGAAAAGGAAGGAAGAAGAAAGAAAGAGAAGAAAAAAGGAAGGGAAGAAAGAAAAAAGAAAGAAAAAAAGAAAAGGGAAAGGGGGAAAGGGAAAAGGGGGGGAAGGAAGGGAAGGGGAAAGGGAAAGGGAAAAGAAGGAAAAAAAAGAAAAAGAAAGAAAAAAGAAAGGAAGGAAGAAAAAAAAAAGAAAGGAAGGAAGGAAGGAAGGAAGGAAAAAAGAAAGAAAGAAAGAAAAAAAAGAGGAAAGGAAGGAAGAAGAAAGAATGAAAAAAGAAAGAAAGAAAGGAAGGAAGAAGAAGGAAAAAAAAGAAAGGGGAAAGAAAAAAGAAAAAAGAAAAAAGAAAGAAAGAAAAAAAAAAGAAAAAAAAACATAGAAGATTACAAAGAAAAAAAGGAAAACAAAGAAAAAAAATGAAAAAACAAAAAAAAGGAAAACAGAAAAATAAAAAAAAAAATGGGAAATTTTTTTTTTTACATTCTAAAAAAAGGAAAGCCTTTTTAAAGCACTCCCTAAAAAAAACCCCTTAGTGGACAGGTAAAACTTTCCAACCCCAGTTGTCTCGTGATTCAATTTTCTGAAAAGGAAAAAAGCAAGAAAAACAAAAAACATTTACAAAAATTTTGGTTTTTCCACGGGTTTAAAGAAAAATTTGGGGGGAAGAACAGCCAACAAAACTGTATTTCAACCATACCATAAAATCTTTGAATCCTGCGTTTTGTTGTTTGGGGGCAATTAAGGTTGATAAGAAAATGGGGTTACATAACAAACCAATAAAATATGACGAACAACCCCTTCCCTTTTTCATATGCCTAGATGTTCAATGTCAAATAAAAACCATCTGGGTAAAGGAAAACAGAAAAAAAATAAGTTGTTTTTTCTGGATTTTTGTTTTGTTGTTTTGTTTTTCTTGGTAGTGGTTAAAGTCTTTCCCATTGCATTTTCTAATTGGTTATTCTTTTCACGGTTTTAGGTAGTAGTTTG
>CM054159.1:24326119-24328619 GCA_028751875.1 Rapana venosa
ATATTAACATTTAACTGAAGATCATTACAGAAGTCTTTCAAAATGTTTAATTGATGTTGCAAACCTCCCGGGGTTGTTGAAAATAGGGCAACATCATCTGCAAACAGCAGTATAAAAATATCCATAATATTAGGTAATAGCTGTACTCCATGTTTGCCTTTTTCGTTCACATCATTTGCTAGCTGGTTAATGAATATTGAAAACAATGTAGGACTTAGAACACAACCTTGTCTGACTCCTAATGGACATTCAAAAAACTCTGATAATTGGCTATCTATTCGTATACATGAAAGTAATGGCTTGTACATAGCTGATAATGAAACAAAGAATTTTCCTTTTACCCCCTGGCTTTTGATACAATTCAAAAGTTTCTCATGTATAACCTAGTCAAAGGCTTTTTTGAAGTCTACAAAAGCAACATACAGTTTTTTCCCTTTCTTGGACATGCACTTTTGGACAATTGAATATATATTAAAGATCTGATCTACTGTATAATACCCTTTTCTAAATCCTGCTTGGTTTTCACAGATCATGTGATTACTTTCTAGCCATGAATATAATCTAGTGTTTAATATAGAAGTATAGCATTTAGATAAGATGCTCAGTAATGAGACACCTCTATAGTTATCTACAAGCTCCGGATCCCCCTTTTTATATATTGGAATAATAATGGCTTTGGACCAAATCAGTGGATATACACCTTTATTGAAGATAGCATTAAAAAGTTTAAATATAAACTGTCTGACTTCACTGATTCCATTTTTTAGCATTTCTGCAGTGATTCCATCAATTCCACAAGCCTTGCCAGACTTCAGTTTATAAATTGCTGCATTTATTTCTTCTTCTGTGATCTCTCCATTTAATTCATGGTCATTTTCTTCTAACATATTTACTTCTGTGTGCATGCAGTTATTAGATACAGCTTCATTGCTTTGAAAAATCTCCTTGAAGTAGTTAACCCACTCTGTAGATGTTATGCTGTTTGTTATTCTATCTTTATTTACACATCCCATACTTCGAAGCTCTTTCCAGAACAGAGCTGAATTTGAACTATTGTTTGCCAAAGATTCTACCTTTTGTCTTCTATATGTTTGGCGTTTGGTCTTTAATAAATGTCTATATTTTTTTCGTGCTGTAACATAGATTTGTCTGTCGTTTTCATCTTTTGTTTTCCTAAATAAATTCAAGGCTCTTCTGGTCTCTTTTTTAGCCTGGCGACACTCATCATGAACCACCTTGACAGTTTATTCTGACAGGTATGATGTCTAGTGAGCATACACCTACTAGCCTCATTCAGACATTGTGTAAATTGCTCCAGAGCATCATCTATGTCACTGTCAAGTAGGTTTAGTGCACTTACAATTCTATTCTGCATGGTGTGGCTGTTAAGTGATTCAATAAATTCTTCTTTTTTATCATCTTTCCAGACAATTTTTTCAACAACACTATTTTATTCTTTGTCTGATTGTTCAACATTTTGTTTGGTCACATCTGGTTTCAAGACAATCCTCATAACAACAGGTAGATGATCTGATTCTGTAGTACTTTTTATGTCTACAGCTACAATATCAACACATGCATACAATTCACAAGACATGATATAATAGTCAACTATGCTGGCTCCTGAGGATGAAATAAATGTGTACCCATCATCAAAGTCATGTTGACACAGACCATTTAAAATTAAGAGAGAGAGAGAGAGAGAGAGAGAGAGGGAGAGAGGGAGAGAAGGAGAGAGAGAGGGAGAGAGAGAGAGAGGGAGAGGAGGAGAAGAGAGGAGAGAGAGAGAGAGGGGAAGAGAGAGGGAAAGAGAGAGAGAGGGAGAGAGGAGAGGTAGAGAGAGAGAGAGAGGGAGAGAGAGAGAGAATGACTGACTGACTGACCGACACTGACACAATTTTATTTTCCATTCAACATTACAGCTCTGTCGACAAAGGTAAAATAACAAGTTCAGATTTGTGTAGCATAATAACAGTCTTCAAATAAATATTAACATATTATATAATCTAAAACATAATTATAAATATAATGTAAATGCACATATACATATAATATAAAAAAATTATATAATTATAAATATAAAACATAATTAATAATTAGCATATCTATAAAGGCATCACATTAAGTTACTTCGCACTTAACATGTACAACTGCACAAGTCTCCCTGTCTCTCCCCCCTCCCTCCCTCTCCCTAGCAGGAAAAAGCTTTTTAAAAAAACAAACCCAAACGAATAGATAAATAGATAAATACATAAATCGGACAGACAAGCAAAAAACCCCACCAATTGAACAAATAAGAAATAAACATATAAATAAATAGACCAATAAATGATTGATAAACAACTAGACGAATAGATATGTAAATAAACACATAGACGAACAAACAAACGAATGAATGAATAACTAAATGGATAAATGAATAATAATTAAATAAATAAATAAATAAATAAACCTCAGCTTGCTCTAAAGGGACAGAAGAGTCCATAAAATCACAAAACTT
>CM054159.1:24333619-24341119 GCA_028751875.1 Rapana venosa
GGCAGGTACCCATTTACAGCTGGGTGAACTGGGGGAACTGTACTGAAGCCAAGGCGCGCAAACGGTCACCCATCCAACTGGCAACCACGCTCGACGCTGCTTAACTTGGCTGGGGGAAAGCGAGTGCTCCGACCACTGAGCTATCCCGTCCCCTTTAAATAAAAGGTACAAGGCATTAAAATTAAACACAATCTTTTATGTGACCGGAAAGTTGTAACGGTCAGAGAAGACAGCAAAAAGACTGGTATCCTGAATAAAAGTTTTGAAAAACTTTTGACATCAACATTGTTAGATATTACTCTAAAGTTTTTCAAATACCCCCCCCCCCCCCAACTATATTTTAACATAAGTTCTTTTTATGAATAGGAACAGTGTGATTTAGACTTTTCCAGAATAAATGCTAGGCAAACAGACAGACAAACAGACAGACAGACAGCAGCCAGGTAGACACAGAGAACAAGTGTAACAGAATAAGGCATAAAAAGAGTCCGTGAATATAGAAAAGGAAACGAGAAAAAAGAACAAAATAAAACAGGAAAAAAGATCAAAGAGACACCTAAGAAGGGAAAAGAAAGAAAGAATGAAAGAACAGAAAGAAAGGAAAAGAAAGAAAGAAAAACAAAACAAGAAAAAAGAAAAAAGAAAAAGAACAGAACAGAAAAAAATCAAACAAAAGAGAAAACCCCTCTCAATTATCATGGGCAGCGTACGGAGAAGGGAAATAACTCCTTGACAATGGTACCAAGGGAAGCGATCCAAGATGATGTCAAGGGAGACAACGCTCATCCATCTTCCAGTCCTTTGGCCCGAAGTGCTGTTTGTTGGGCTGGCTGGTCCCTTCGCTTCCTCGGGTTGCACTGCTCTGCTGTGCTGGACACTTGTTGACTGGACTGCTGGCCAGTCCAGTGTTGTTTGTGAAGATGACCAGAGTCAGTGTGATCTGTCTCTGTTTGTCTGTCTGTCTATCTGTGTCTGTCTGTCTGTGTCTGTCTGTTTTGTCAGTCAGTCAGTCTGTCTGTCTATCTGTGTCTGTCTGTTTTGTCAGTAAGTCAGTCAGTCTGTCTGTCTATCTGTGTCTGTCTGTTTTTTCAGTCTGTCTGTTTGTCTGTCTGTCTGTCTGTCTATCTGTGTCTGTCTGTGTTGTCAGTCAGTCAGTCTGTTTGTCTATCTGTGTCTGTCTGTTTTGTCAGTCAGTCAGTCAGCCAGTCAGTCTGTATGTCTGTATGTCTGTCTATCTGTGTCTGTTTTGTCAGTCAGTCTGTCATTCAGTCAGTCTGTCTGTCTGTCTGCTGTCAGTCAGTCAGTCAGTCAGTCTGTCTGTCTGTCTGTCTGCTGTCAGTCAGTCAGTCTGTCTGTCTGTCTGCTGTCTGTGTTGTCAGTCAGTCAGTCTGTCTGTCTGTCTGTCTATCTGTTTTGTCAGTCTGTCTGTCTGTCTATCTGTGCCTGTCTGTTTTGTCAGTCAGTCAGTCTGTCTGTCTCTCTGTCTGTCAGTCTGTCTGTCTGTCTGTCTCCCAATGCAGTTTCAGTTCTCCCAGAGCAGTGTCAGGAGGACAGACGTGTTAGGAGTGGAAGAATCCAAGATTGATGATCTTCAGTGATGGATGTCCCCCTAACTCCCCCCCCCCCCTTTCTGTCTGTCTGTCTGTCCGTCCGTCCGTCCGTCCGTCCGTCTGTCTGTCCGTCCGTCTGTCTGCCCGTCCGTCTGTCTATCTGTCTGTCTGCCTGTCTTTCTGTCTTTCTTTCTCTCTCTCTCGTGTATGCCATTGTGTGCCGGTGGGAACAGCTGACGAAATTTACAAAACCGCATTCACACGGGGAATGGATGTAAAAAAGCACATAAGTGCTTATTCCATTATCCTCGATATAAGAAAATAACATACAAAATAAAATTAAAAAAACAAATCTCTCTCTCTCTCTCTCTCTCTCTCTCCTCTCTCTCTCTCTCTCTCTCTCTCTCTCTCTCTCTCTCCTCCGAAAGTCCTTCCGATGAGACTATAAACAGAGATCTCGTGTGCAAACGCACGCAGAACATCTTGCGCACACCTTAAAACACTAGGAAGTGTGGGCTATCTGTGCTGGTGGGAACAGATGGCTGCATGCACACAGGTACATGATATAAAAAAAAGAAAAATCCCATGAGTGCTTCTTCCAATATCCTCAAAATAAAGTATTTTGAAAAATAACTTCTCTCTCTCTCTCCTCTCTCTCTCTCTCTCTCTCTCTCTCTCTCTCTCTCTCTCTCTCTCTCTCTCTCTCTCTCTCTCTCTCTCTCTCTCTCTCTCCTTCCATTCTACTAGCAGGAACAGGCTTCTGTATCATGCTATCTCTTGTTCTGTGTCTGATGGGACAGGACATCATTGGTTCCTTAGGAAACGGGTGCTGTGGTACAGTGATCACGTGCCGATAGATGCCCAGCGCATTGGTGCACCGTGTAAAGGGGCCGTCACACGAATCGCTTCGTTCGTACCGTTAACGAAATTCGTGCTTATTTCATTCGATCACATTCGTTTCGGGATTATAAACTGTTCATTAGTTCATTGTGGACTCCAAACGATTTTGCTTGTCGGGTCACGCTGCTCAACAGGGGTGGCTTAGTCCATCTGGTTGTTGAAGTGTTTTCAGGACCTTAACTTCTTGATGGCTGGGTGGTTTTCTATCCTGCTGTAATGAGTCTGGCAATTTTCACGTTCACATTTTCTTTTATTTCTTTGCTACTTCCAATTAATATAGGCATGCGCCGTGTGCTTCCGTAAGAAGATTAGTAATGCATAATTATTGTAAAACAATAGTTCGATGTCATTTTGTTAATTGCTTTGTTTATCAGCGCAGCAGGGCTTACTGAAACTGCCATGCACAGCAACCAGCCGCCATGGTGTAGTGGTTAGCGCATTAGTTCCTTCCTGAGAGGCAGCTCGAGGTTTGAATTTCTTTTCTTTTCGTTCCTAGGCTAAAGCTTCGATGATGTTTCCCAACGGTCAGATTTTGCGTATGCCACCGTTTTTACTGACCATTAAGGTAGCCGCTTTCCGATCTGGGGGAGTTTGAATGTTTTAGGAATGGTGAGGCTTTTCCAGACTCTGGCCGGCTCCGTTCCAAAAGGAGTTTGCTGTGGGCTCTGGAATGACCTCCCTCTTTCACTTTGCCAAAAACTTTCACTTGATACCTTCAAATCCAGCCTCAAAACACACTTATTTCCTACCTGACACTTCCCCCTCATATCCGCCTCTACTTTTCAACAGCATCCTTCATCTCCTAAGTGTGTTCGCGGGTGTGTGTGTGTGTGTGTGTGTGTGTGTGTGTGTGTGTGTGTGTGTGTGTGTGTGTGTGTGTGCACGTACGCGTGCATAAATTTGAAATATGTTATTTATTATATTTGAGGAAAGTTGCATGCGCGTAAATGATTTGAGTGCAAGCGCTTCGATTTGCTTGTTTTACAAGATTCAGCGCTATATAAATTCCATATTATTATTATTATTATTATTATTATTATTATTATTATTATTATTATTTGTTATTATGTTGTAAAAATGTTGTTTGAGGTTGCCTTCAGCCATGATAAGCTCTTAACATAACTACCTGCGCTCTCCTTTAAAGGAAGAAAATTCATCTGAAGTCGGAGTATGGCTGCCTATATGGCAAGGTACTTGAAAAAGAGTCATACACACAAACTTCTAATCTGGTGTACTTCCTATCTCACAGTGATTTCCAGGTGGGATGAGTGAGTCAGAGTGCATGTTCTGGGTGGGTCACCACCAGGGTGTAAAGCTGGGGAACGCACGACAGCATCATCATCAACAACAACAACAACATATCTCAAGATGTATGGGAGTATGCTGTAATGGTCACCGCTACAGTTGGGCGTCTCATCCAGTCTGGCCCAGCGACTATGCAAATGTTGTTAATAGGGATCTTTGCAGGTGGTGGCAGGTCAGAACAGGCATCAGCGAACACCACAGAAATGACACACCAGCGGTGCAGGGCTTCTCAAGCTGGTGGCCTTACGACATCGCGATTTTGATAAGCTCCCTGTGGACTCCTGGCACTGAAGATACGACATGGCAAGACTGGGTATGGCTATGTGATGAGATCGGATTGAACACGGTGGGAACAGCATGAGAGGCTTATCTCACAGAAGATGAGGAAGAGAAAGAAACAGGGTGGCATGTATGTATGTTTGTCCGTCGTGTCCGACGATGACCTCCAAAACAGCAGAGGTGGCAGCTGCTGTTTTGGAAACTGGGCAGAAATTTGATTATAGTGGAGATGCCTTGCCCACAGTACATCCCCACTCTCTCGGCCAAGTGGGCATAAGGACAGTCAGCGTTGGAGATGTTCTCCAAAGGCCAACCAGCCCCCAGGGCTGCAGCACATAAGGACTGTGCGAGTCAAGCCTCCTAGTCAGAGAGTCATTGTCGATCACTAAAGACTAAGCTGTAGAGTGGAATTCCATGAGTAGGAAAGCCACTGGTCATACAGCCTCTCACTTTGCTGTTGCCCCCAGCGTCAATGGTTTAATCCAGAACTGTGATAAACCCCAGGCGCTGGGTGGCATGTACAAGCCTTCAGCTCGCTACTGCTAACCTCTTCTCTTCTGTTGTCAGCCATGTACATACGTACCTAGTGGGTGAATACAGCATTTTCACTCAGAATTTTTTGTCTGCCTGACATGGCATTATTTTGCTGAGATAACGTTTCTCCCCAACATCTTGCTATAGTACAGGTTTCTGTATGTCTGGTATAGGCCCATAAATTGAGAAGAAAAATGAGCTGTGTGTGTGTGTGTGTGTGTGTGTGTGTGTGTGTGTGTGTGTGTGTGTGTGGTGTGTGTGTGTGTGTGTGTGTGTGTGTGTGTGTGTGTGTGTGTGTGTGTGTGTGTTGTGTGTGTGTGTGTGTGTGTGTGGTACGTGTGTGAAGCGATCAAGTATTGTCTTGAAACTGATGCAGAAGGAGATGTTATGTATCAGTCAACGTCCTAACCGGGAAGGGGTAGCCTAGTGGTTAGAGAGAGGGGATGGAACTCATGATTTGATGGGAACGAACTCAGTGCGCAGATTCGCTGGGGTGTCCTCCTGTTTGGGGACATTTTTCCTCTGATCTTCCCCATTGGTTTCTACTCCATTCCTCCTAAGGTATTTTAGATGAAACTTTAATCAAAACTTAAGTGAAACTACGCATAAGTATGCAGATGCACTCAAAACAACTTACCTACGTGTTACAAACCCTTCAGATGAGACTATAAACCGAGATCCCGTGTGTGAACTCGCGCAGAACATCTTGCCCACACATTTAAACCCGTTCCGCCTTTCGTAAGAGTAGGCCATTTTTGCCCGGTGGGAATGGATGTCAAAATTGACAAAACTCGAGGAATGGATGTTGAAAATACACTAGTGCTTATTTCATCATCTTCGAAATAAAAGAATGAATAAATCCGTCCATCTTTGTGCAGAAGGGTAGGCCAGCTATGGCCAGCGACAGGAAACATACCCAGCATGCAATCTGCAGTCCATGAGAGGGATGGGCTCCACAGTGTTCCCCTTGCCCACCATACACTGCTGTAAACACTCAGTGCAGTGCCCCAACGACTTCAAAGATAACAGCTCTCTGCCATGCCCAGGTCGTTTGCGCTGAGCCTGACTTGTCAGTCGCTTAACGGCAGCGCAAAGCATTTTCCTTCTTATGACAGACAACAACAGTTGATGTCTGAGCGTTCGATGAAAAAGAAGTATCACTGTATGATGTAACTGTAAACAAGGGAAAGGTTTTCCCATAACCTATGTGGTCGTAGGGGAGCGAGACGTCAGGGACCTCAACTTCTCTAGGGGCCAGCATATTGAGGGCGGCGCCCATCTCCTCTCCCTCGCAGCTTTACCTTCCCTGACCCTAAAGAGGCAGGCAGGTACCCATTTACAGCTGGGTGAGCTGGGAGATTATACTGAAGCCAACGCGCACAAACAGTCACCCATTCAAGTGGCAACCACGCTCGATGCTTAAGCAGGGGGAAAGCGAGTGCTCTGATGTGACTGTGGACTGCTTACAAAAAAGTTAACAATCTATGTTTTCATTGTTAAACGAACTTGGGTGTCCTCTTCCTTCACCTACACCTATCCCGTTTTCCTGTAGACCATGAAGGAACAATTGACGATTTTGCAACCAGCTTCCTCCACTCCCTGCAGTCCTCTTCGATAGTTTATAAGACCCCTGACTACGAGTGTCATAGCCCAAGCATTGTTGGGTTGTTGTTTTTTTAAGTGATCCATATGTGAGATCGCTGAAGAAGTAAATGAAGAAAAAAGCAACGAAAATAAGACTATAAAAACTTGATAAAACTAGAAGAAAGTAGATATCTTAACTGAATAACTTTCTAAATAAATGATATACAAAAGAAAAAGGGTGTGTGTAAAGTTGAATACCAAAAAAAACAGCCAAAGTATAAAAGAAGCAACAACAAACAAAAAAACCTAATGAATTGATAGATAAATAAATTTATGAGAAGATGGATTTCAGCTTTCTTAGGTATTCGTGCTGTCAAAATGATAAATGCACGCATCTTTCAATTGTATTTTGGAATTTAAACCCTTTAATGACTGAATACTGGACTTAATAACAAAAATAATGAGCAATTAATCAAACCGTTCAATAATGAAACAAGTAAATTGGTGAATATGAAATCAGTGAAGAAACTAAGTGATGATGAATATATCTAAATGGTTATTCAATATAATATATATATATATATATATATATAACAACACTAAAAATCAAATAAACAAACAGGCAAACAAATAAATGAATAAATAGATGAAACAATGCATGAACATGTGACCAAGCATTCAATCAAACTAACATATATAACATTTTCGTAATCGTGTCTGTCATTTTACTTATCTTTAATTGTATCATTCTGAGAAAAGCGATAGTTGAACGAAGGAAAGAAGAAAGAAAGTGGGTAAAAAAGAGAGAAAGAAGTGGCGAATGGAGGAATGAATGGAATGATAGATAAATGAAACTATGAAAGGAACGGAAGATAAGGAATAAAGAATTCGTATAAGGAAAAAAGGAACAGCGGCATTGAATTGTATTGTTGTTTATTGCATTGTACTGGAATGTATATGCTGCATTGTATTGTATTGTATTGTATATTGTTGTATGGAATATTGTTAAGGAATGGAGGAAGCTGGTTGCAAAATCCTCATTGGTGCCCCAACAGTCTATCAGACCACAATATAGGTGAAGGTGATAGTATGGTATGGTAGGATAGGGTATGGTATGGTATGGTAGGATAGGGTAGGGTATGGTAGGGTAGGGTATGGTATGGTAGGGTATGGTAGGGTATGGTAGGGTATGGTAGGGTATGGAAGGGTAGGTAGGGTAGGGTAGGGTAGGGTGGGTAGGGTAGGGTAGGGTAGGGTATGGTTTGGTAGGGTATGGTAGGGTATGGAAGGGTAGGTAGGGTAGGGTAGGGTAGGGTGGGTAGGGTAGGGGTATGGTATGGTAGGGTTG
>CM054159.1:24346119-24353619 GCA_028751875.1 Rapana venosa
GGTGTGGTGTAGTGTAGTGTAGTGTAGTGTAGTGTAGTGTCGTGTAGTGTAGTGTAGTGTAGTGTAGTGTAGTGTAGTGTAGTGCAGTGTAGTGTAGTGTGGTGTAGTGTAGTTTAGTGTAGTTTAGTGTAGTTTTAGTGTAGTTTAGTGTAGTGTAGTGTAGTGTAGTGTAGTGTGGTGTAGTGTGGTGTAGTGTAGTGTAGTGTATGTGGTGTAGTGTAGTGTAGTGTGGTGTAGTGTAGTGTAGTGTAGTTTAGTGTAGCTTAGTGTAGCTTAGTGTAGTGTAGCGTAAGTGTAGTGTGGTGTAGTGTAGTGTGGTGTAGTGTAGTGTAGTGTAGTGTAGTGCAGTGTGGTGTAGTGTAGTGTAGTGTGGTGTAGTGTAGTGTAGTTTAAGTGTAGTGCAGTGTAGTTAAGTGTAGTGTAGTGTAGCGTAGTGTAGTGTAGTGCAGTGCAGTGTAGTGTAGTGTGTGTGGTGTAGTGTAGTGTAGTGTAGTGTAGTGTAGTGTAGATGTGGTGTGGTGTGGTGTAGTGTAGTGTAGTGTAGTTTAGTGTAGTTTAGTGTAGTTTAGTGTAGTGTAGTGTAGTGTAGTGTAGTGTAGTGTAGTGTAGTGTGGTGTAATGTAGTGTAGTGTAGTGTAGTGCAGTGTAGTTGTAGTGTAGTGTAGCGTAGTGTAGTGTAGTTTAGTGTAGTGCAGTGTAGTTTAGTGTAGTGTAGTGTAGTGAGTGCAGTGCAGTGTAGTGTAGTGTGGTGTAGTGTAGTGTAGTGTAGTGTGGTGTGGTGTGGTGTAGTGTAGTGTAGTGTAGTGTAGTGTGGTGTGGTGTAGGTAGTGTAGTGTAGTGTAGTGTAGTGTAGTGCGTGTAGTGTATTGTGGTGTAGTGTAGTGTAGTGTAGTTTATTGTAGTGCAGTGTAGTTTAGTGTAGTGTAGTGTAGTGTAGTGTAGTGCAGTGCAGTGTAGTGTAGTGTGGTGTGTGTATGTAGTTAGTGTAGTGTAGTGTGGTGTGGTGTGGTGTAGTGTAGTGTAGTGTAGTGTAGTGTAGTGTGGTGTGGTATGGTGTAGTGTAGTGTAGTGTAGTGTAGTTGGTGTAGTGTAGTGTAGTGTAGTGTAGTGTAGTGAAGTGTAGTGTGGTGTAGTGTAGTGTAGTGTAGTGTGTAGTAGTAGTGTAGTGTAGAGTATGGGGTGTTGGTAAAGTGTAGTGTAGTGTAGTGTGGTGTGGTGTATTGTAGTATAGTGTAGTGTGGTGTAGTGTAGTGTAGTGTAGGTGGTGTGGTGTAGTGTAGTGTAGTGTAGTGGTGGTGTAGTGTGTGTAGTGTGGTGTAGTGTAGTGTAGTGTAGAGTATGTTGTGTTGGTATAGTGTAGTGTAGTGTAGTGTGGTGTGGTGTAGTGTAGTGTAGTGTAGTGTGGTGTAGTGTAGTGAGTGTGGTGTAGTGTAGTGTAGTGTAGAGTAGTGTAGTGTGGTATAGTGTAAACACAAACGCAAACGCAAACGCAATTTTTTTTCACGAGGGTAATAGATTAAGTAACAAGACTTTTTTTCATCAAGCCCTCAAAATGAAAAGAAAAGAAAAAGCTGCAAGAAAAGTAAAAGCATAATTATGATAGTGTAGTGTAGTGTAGTGTGGTGTGGTGTAGTGTATGTAGTGTAAGTGTAGTGTGGTGTTGTGTGGTGTATGTGGTGTAGTGTAGTGTAGTGAGGTCTGGTGTGGTGTAGTGTAGTGTAGTGTAGTGTAGTGTAGTGTGGTGTGTGTGGTGTAGTGTGGTGTAGTGTAGTGTAGTGAGGTCTGGTGTGGTGTAGTGTAGTATAGTGTGGTGTAGTGTAGTGTAGTGTGATGTGGTGCAGTGTAGTGTAGTGTAGTGTGGTGTGGTGAAGTGAAGTGTAGTGTAGTGTAGTGAAGTGTAGTGTAGTGTAGTATGGTGTGGTGTGGTGAAGTGTAGTGTAGTGTAGTGTTGTATAGTGAGTGAAGTGTAGTGTAGTGTAGTGTGGTGTAGTATGGTGTGGTGAAGTGTAGTGTAGTGTAGTGTAATGTAGTGTAGTGTAAGTGTGGTGTGGTGTGGTGAAGTGTAGTGTAGTGTAGTGTAATGTATGTAGTGTAGTGCAGTGCAGTGTAGTAGCGTATGTAGTGTAGTGTGGTGTGGGTAGTGTACGTGAAGTGTAGTGTAGTAGTAGTGAAGTAGTGTATGTAGAGTAGTGAAGTGTAGTGTAGTGTAGTGCAGTGTAGTGCAGTGTAGTGTAGTGTAGTGTAGTGTAGTGCAGTGTAGTGTAGTTTAGTGTAGTGTAGTGTAGTGTAGTGTAATGTAGTGTAGTGTAGTTTAGTGTATGTAGTGTAGTGTAGTGTAGTGTGGTGTAGTGTAGTGTAGCGTAGGGTAGGGTAGGTAGTGTAGTGTAGTGCAGTGCAGTGTAGTATAGTGCAGTGCAGTGCAGTGTAGTGTAGTGTAGTGTACTGTAGTGTAGTGTAGTTTAGTGTAATGTAGTGTAGTGTAGTGCAGTGCAGTGTAGGTAGGGTAGGGTAGTGTAGTGTAGCGTTCGTAGTGTAGTGTGGTGTAGTGTAGTGTTGTGTAGCGTAGTGTAGTGTAGGGTAGTGTAGCGTAGCGTAGTGTAGTGTAGTGAAGTGCAGTGCAGTGCAGTGTAGTGCAGTGCAGTGCAGTGCAGTGTAGTGCAGTATAGTATAGTGTCGTGTAGTGTAGTGTAGTGTAGTGTAGTGTAGCGTAGTGTAGTGTAGTGTAGTTTAGTGTAGTGTAGTGTAGTGCAGTGCAGTGTAGTGTAGTGTAGTGTAATGTAGTGTAGTGTAGTTGGTGTGGTGTGGTGTAGCGTAGTGTAGCGTAGTGTAGGTAGTGAGTTTAGTGTAGTGTAGTGTAGTGCAGTGCAGGTAGTGTATGTAGTGTAGTGTAATGTATGTAGTGTACTGTAGTGTAGTGTAGTGCAGTGTACTGTAGTTAGTGTAATGTAGTGTAGTGTAGTGTAGTTTAGTGTAATGTAGTGTAGTGTAGTGTAGTGGGTGTAGTGTAGTGTAGTGTAGTGTGGTGTAGTGTAGTGTAGCGTAGGTTAGCGTAGTGTAGTGTAGTGTAGTGCAGCGTAGGGTAGGGTAGTGTAGTGTAGCGTAGGATTGGTAGTGTAGTGTAGTGTAGTGTAGTGCAGTGCAGTGTAGTATAGTGCAGTGCAGTGCAGTGCAGTGTAGTGCAGTGCAGTGCAGTGCAGTGCAGTGCAGTGTAGTGTAGTGTAGTGTAATGTAGTGTAGTGTAGTTTAGTGTAATGTAGTGTAGTGTAGTGCAGTGCAGTGTAGGGTAGGGTAGGGTAGTGTAGTGTAATGTAGTGTAGTGCAGTGTAGTGTAGTGTAGTGTAGTGCAGTGCAGTGTAGTGTAGTGTAGTGTAGTGTAGCATAGTGTAGTGTAGTGAAGTGTAGTGTGGTGTAGTGTAGTGTAGTGTAGTGTAATGTAGTGTAGTGTAGTGTAGCATAGTGTAGTGTAGTGTAGTGTAGTGTGGTGTAGTGTAGTGTTCTGTAGTAAAAACCTGTCAACGCCTCACACTGACAGTGTTGTATGGAAGCACAGTCCCAGTCTATAGATCACCCACTCCCCAGATCAAAGCACTCTCCCTCCCTCCAGTCTGCGTAAACAGAAAGATCAGGGAAACACACACACACCACCCTGCCGCTGTCCCCCCCCCCCCCCCCCCCCTCCCCCCATCGCCCCCCACGCTCACATTCCATGAAACAAAACGGAAAGAAAACACAAACACACACACACACACACACACACAGACACACACACACACACACACACACACACACAACGGAACAATCCCAATCCCCAAACATACACAGTCTGGAATGACATAGTGACCTAAAAATCAATCAGTTCTTTAAGAAAAAAAAAAGTTTTTCTTCTTTCTTTTCCTGTTTTTCTTCTTCTTGGTTTTTAATGTTTAAGTTTGATTTATTAAGTGTAAACCAGTCGAATTGTGAGGGTGTTGTTGTTGTTGTTGTTGTTGTTTTTATTTGATTACAGTGACTAGAGTCCCGTATTTTCATTTCATTAACTTAATGCCACCTTTAGGAGTGACATAAAATGGACACCCCCTCCCCCCTCCCAACCACCACCACCAAACACACACACACACATACACACACACACACACACACACACACACAGAGGAAAAGACAAGCAGAGACAGACATAGAGGCAGACTGAGACAAACACGTATAGAGACAAACTATAAAATTGAGAGAAGGGGTGATTGAGAGAGAGAGAGAGAGAGAGAGAGAGAGAGAGAGAGAGAGAGAGAGAGAGAGAGAGAGAGAGAGAGAGACGCTTTGACGCTTTGAGAGAGAGAGAGAGAGAGAGAGAGAGAGAGAGAGAGAGAGAGAGAGAGAAGAGAGAAACACAGACAGACAGACCAAACAGACAGACAGATAGAGAGACAGACAGACAGTGGTCTAGAGGTAACGCACCTGCCTAAAAAGCAAAAAGTCCGGGTCGGAAGTGTGCGATGGTTTGATCCCCGTTCGGACCCAAAGCTCCCCCCCCCCCCCCCCCTATCTATTAGACCATGAGTGGTGGTCTGGGTGCTAGTCTTTCGGATGAGACGATAAACCGAGGTCCCGTGTGTTACACATAATAATCTTGCACACGTAAAAGAACCCACAGGAGCAAGAGAGTTGTCCCTGGCAAAATTCTGTAGAAAAAAGCCACCACTCTAACAGGGAAACAAAATATACAGTTCCACACAAGAAAAAAAAAAGGGTAGCGCTGCTCTTGCGGCGACGCGCTCTCCCTGGGGAGATCAGCCCGAATTTTACGCAGAGAAATCTGCTGTGACTTAAAGTGGTATAAAAAAAAAAAGACAGGCAGACAGAGAAACAGAGACAGAAAAAGAAAGGGACAGACATAAACAGACACACAGCAAGCACCCAAAGCAATCAGAGACGAGTAACATGTATTCGTTGTCGACGTGCAGTGTTCTAAAATCCTATCAACTCTTCATGCACACGACGTTCTTCAGAAACAAGGTGCAGTTGTCCATGATTCACCGCCAGATCAAAGGACATTCCACTTAGCTTTTGTAAACAGAGAAAATCAGCCAGACACCAAAGCCACCCACCGCCACCCCAGGGCCCACATTATATGGGACATAAAACACCACAGAATAGAGTCTCTCATGACATGGGAGATCAAAATTCAATCAGACCTTAATGCCAAATTTGACCTACCTCCCTCCCTCCCTCCCTCCCTCTCTCTCTCTCCCCCCTTTTGTGCAGTTTTCAAGCTTGCTAAAGGCATGTAAACCAATCACCTCCATGTTTACTCAGTTTACAATGGTGTTCCACACTTTGGGTCACATTTGGTAATGACAACGTCACCAGTCATGTGAACTCGAGCACAACGAAAACAGAGAATGGAGTTGCTTTTTTTTTTCTTGTTGCTTCTGTCTCTCAGCTTAACGTTCCTGCTGTTTCCACGTCTTTAACTCCAGTCTCTCCGCTCCAGCCCTACCTAAGCTTGTTCCTGCTGCACGCAACCTTTGAGGTACGAAGTCCACAGAGAACTTATCCATGTTAGGCCGCTACGCGACCACCAGCCAGAGGGACCCTGCACTGCTGTTGGGTCATGTTGGTGGTGTTCGGTGGTACCTGTTCTAGGTTCACATACACAGGATAGCATCTAGTAAGCCTCTTATTGACAAAATAAACAAACAACAACAACAACAAAAACCATAAGTAGCCGAGCCAGACTGAGTGCGATGCCTTCCTGGAGTGGTGACCACCACAAGGTCCCTCGACAGATCTTCTCCGGTGAACCCCCCAATAATAATGTCTTTGACACTGTTAAATTTCCCCATAGAAACAGAAGTTGTGTGGGAAAACAGAAAGTGAGGTCCCCGTGAGATCAGAGCAGCCAGAGTCATCGAACCAGAGACAAACTTCTGTCATTGCACGGCGATCACTTGTGATGAAGATGGTGCGATGCTGCTGCTAGTGAAGTGTGCCTTCTTTGAGACCTAACCACTGGACAGGGCTGTCTACTATACCTCCTATCATAATGTATCCAGGCATCAACCCGGCATGAGAGATACAGACACCCGCAGTGTTGGTCAAGTGATTAGAGCAACATTCTCAAAATTGCATCCGTAAAGTGAATGAAGCTCGATTGAGTTACCCCAGTCTTCCCAATGGAGCCCATGGGAGAATTATGCTGGGTAGGAGCCAGCCAAAATCAAAGTAACCTGTGACTTTGATGGGATTACGAACCCCTGACCTTCCAACCAAGAGTACAACGGGGGCTGCTATGGAGAAAGAAAGTGTGGAACAAAACCCACCCCACTCCCCTACATAAAAATAAAAAATAGAAAAATAAGAAGAAAAGAAAAAAGCTAACAAACATACAAACAAACAAAAATCCTGTAAAAATAAACAGCAACCATTGTGTGTTATTGTGGGCAGATAGAAGCATCAATTCTTGGACTCTGGTTTTAGAAGGGTGAATACTTACTAATTAACCAGTATGCTAACGATTGAATAAATCAAAAAAGAAAGAAAGAAGAAGAAAAAAAACATGACCTCATCACTTAAAAGAACCCCACGACAACTATCCTAACTCCATGCTCTCCCAGAGCCAGCTTCAGCATGATGACATCATCCCGACAGGGGCACAGCAGGGTCCAACTTTACTTTTCTCCTGACACACACACAACCCCAAACTAGCTGGCCGGCTTAGCGGAGACTTGAACCTCGTCCTACAGATCAGACGCTTTAACCACCTACCTCCTGCTGTGTTGGTACTTGCTTATGTTGTATGTATGTTGAATAAATCACGTTCAAACCACAGGGACAACAGTAATGAAGGCGGAAAAGTGCTCTGCCGCACACGCAATGCCTGTTGCTTTTGGAAGTAAAAATGTCCAGGAAGGAAGCAAGGCTGCGAAATGACATCACATTTCTGGCACTGACGGAAAAGTATTGTATGTTTGTCCGTCGTGTTCGACGATGACCTCCAAAACAGCAGAGGAGGCAGCTGCTGTTTTGAAAACTGGGCAGAAATTTGATTATAGTGGAGATGCCTTGCCCACAGTACATCCCCACTCTCTCGGCCAAGTGGGCATAAGGACAGTCAGCGTTGGAGATGTTCTCCAAAGGCCAACCAGCCCCCAGGGCTGCAGCACATAAGGACTGTGCGAGTCAAGCCTCCTAGTCAGAGAGTCATAGTCGATCACTAAAGACTAAGCTATAAAGTGGAATTCCATGAGTGGGAAAGCCACTGGTCATACAGCCTCTCCCTTTGCTGTTGCCCCCAGCGTTAATGGTTTAATCAAGAACTGTGATAAAGCCCAGGCGCTGACGGCATGACGAAAAAGTAGGCCTAACACGCTCACATTTCTCACAGAGTAAAATCATAAACGTTGCTTTCACTCTATTATAATCTTTTACATGAAAAGTATAGCTAGTTATTTATCAAGAAAATACAATGTAAAGTGAAGGAGCAGAGGTGCAGCTGACGTCACATAG
>CM054159.1:24358619-24361119 GCA_028751875.1 Rapana venosa
GGGCGGCGCTCATCTCCTCTCCCTCGCTGCTTTACCTTCCCTGACTAAAGAGGTAGGTACCCATTTACAGCTGGATGAACTGGAGGACTATACTGAAGCCTAGTCGCGCAAACGGTCACCCATCCAAGCGGTAACCACGCTCGACGCTGCTTAACCTTGGCTGGGGGAAGCGAGTGCTCTGACCACTGAGCTGTCCCGTCCCCGGAGGGACCATAGACTAAGGAAAAAAAAGAGATATATATATCAACAAGCAGCAGAAACCAAACAACGTTAACAAAACTAATAATCACCCCATTACCTTCAGTGCCTATATCACACGTGGCTAAAACTGACGAGTAAAACTGATATCCCAAGAAGAACACTGCAAAAGCTTTGACCGTTACTGTGATTATATCTTGAATAATAAATACACGGTCGATTAGTATTTTCTGCCTGACACCTATGCCGTAGACATCTATGTGATAAGTATTATATCCGAACCTAGGGTGGCATATATGTTACGTGCATACGTAAGCGCGTGCGCATACACATTCCCATTGAAGTCATAAGTGGGCATACATCTTAATGCATAGACTAACCCAGTCCTGTCTCCCACTCTTAATTAACAGAATAATAGTGAGTTGGCCAATCTTTTAGCCTGAAGAATGTTTCAAATAAACCGATAATTTGCTCTGTCAAACACTTGGGTGTTGTGTTTTATCTTGTCTGCTTTTATATATTACTAACCGAATAATATCGGGGGGGGGGGGGGGGGGGGGGGAGTTTCTGTCGAAAGACGTTGAAGTGAAAAACTGTTTTAAGTTAAGTTTAAAAGCATTGTCTTTTGTGATCTTTTATAATCAGGTTCGCCTCTTTCCTACTTGAAATTCCCAAAGAAATATAACTTGGTGGGGTTTTTTTCACTTTTGTACCCAACTTTCTAATGGAACTTTCCTTTCATTCCAGGTTTACTTGCAATAGTGTAGCTAAAAGTTTGTTGAGCTTTCCTTCAATTCTGACATTACCGTGACTGGTCGGTTGAGCTACAATGTAGAAAGAAAACAATAGAAAGAAAACCTGACTTGAAATTATGTCCCTTGTGAAGGAAGAGTTTTTGTTCTTTACATGGCTGGATCTTTGGACTTCCACGTTTATTTCTCTTGGATTTGGCCTAGTTTCTTGGACTTTGAAGTATCACAATATTCCAGAAGCCATCATTAGTGCTCCAACACTGAGGTTCTGGAATGATGCTATTGGAGGAGTTTCAAAACACATTTCTGTGTTTGCAAAGCCTGTGGTAGGCCTATGTTTAAGTGTTTTTGACTTGTCTTGACTTGACTTGACTTGAGGCTAAATCTGCCGTTTCTTGAAGTCTTTACTGCGTGTGTCATGATGATGATAATCACCATGATCATGATGATTATCAGTATGATTGTGAAGATGTTTCTTCTTCTTCTTCTTCTTCTTCTTCTTCTTCTTCGTCTTCTTTTTCTTCTTCTTCTTCTTGCATTTGTTCTTCTTTGTTGTCATTTTTAAGCACACAATTATTGCTTCTAAATTCAGCATGGACAGGACAGAAATATCTGCTTCATAAATATAAACATTACAGTCGATTCCAACTGGTACACACACACACACACACATACCCACGCACGCACCCACACACACGCACACACACGTACACACACACATACGCATACACACACACACCCACGCACTCACACACACACACACACACACACACACACACACACACACACACACACTGGCTGAATCAACCCGGAACGGGGAGTAGAAGGTGTGGTGGGAGAGGCTTGAGAGTCCTGGAGTCGTCGAGGAGGCTGCTTGCTGTGTATTGGTAGCAGATAGTGAATATAGGGCGGGATGATAGGATAGGAACAGTGACTGTGCTTATACATACATACCAAGCCATGGAGAAGAGGGGAGGGGGGTATAACTGGGGAAGGAGGGAACAGGAGGGAAGGAAGGAAGGAAGGAGATAGGGGGGAAAAAAAGAAGAAGAAAAAAAGAAAAGAAAAGAAAAAGAGCAGCCAAAAAAGTGTTGACGGGAATCATTTTTCAAACGATACGTTTTAACGACGATCTCTCAACTGCCGCGCGCCCCCTACCGGCTCAAGATAGAAACCTAGACGGCCAGTCTCCGAAGCGGGACAACTCTAGTTTACTTCCCAGCGTGCAACTCTTCTCTGTGAGCGACCCCATGCGGTGAGAAAACTTCATAAATTTTCTCGGCTTGTCGTCGTCTTCAGGTTCGCTATAGGATTTTTTTTTTTTGCTTTCTTTCTTTCTTTTTTCTTTCTTCTTCTTATCCTTCTCCCTCTTCCACCCCCTACCCCTCCCCTTGCCCCCTCACCACACTACAAGTTTTATTTTCTGCCTTTTTTTAGGGGGGGGGGGGGAGGGGCTGAGGGGGGGGGGGGGGGGGGGGTCTTGACTGTAGAGAAAGCAATGCCAGATCTTTTGGTTTTGCGGGTATGCTTCGCATTTAGCCATTTGCAGG
>CM054159.1:24366119-24368619 GCA_028751875.1 Rapana venosa
TGTGTGTGTGTGTGTGTGTGTGTGTGTGTTTGTTCTATATTCCTTTGTCTTCCTTTCTTTATTTTATACGATTTATTAGAAACAAAACTGGGGTTATACTTTGCTCTCTCTCTCTCTCTCTCTCTCTCGTTATATTTTTCGTTTTGTTTTGTTTTGATGCTTCTTCTGCTATTTTTTCGCTTCTTTCTTTCCTCTTGCTTAGTGTCTTTTTCTTTCTTGTTCCTCTTTTTTTTTCGTGTTGCTGCTGCTGCTGTTCTCTCTCTCTCTCGCTCTCTTTCTCTCTCTCTCGCTCTCTTTCATATCCCTTTCCCGTCGGTGCAAGCCTTGTCAAAGGGCGCTAATTTATGGTGTCCACAGCAGCATGACGCAGTTGTCGGTCTTGGGGGCCAAGCCACAGCCGACAGAGGGCAGAGCTGGTTTTCCCATCATGCAGTTCTGCATAGTCTGCTTCATCACCGCCCTGAAAAATCTGTTTGACTGACTGTGCCCTCTTCTTTCCTGTCTGTCTGCTTGTCTGTCTGCTTGTCTGTCTGTCTGTCTTTCTGTCTAGTTAAAAGGTGGGTGGATGGATGGATGGATGGATGGATGATGGATGGATGGATGGATGGTTGAAGGGATGAACAGGTGCGTGTTTGCTTGCATGGTGATGGATGGATGAATGAATAGGTGAGTAAGTGTGTGTGTGTGTGTGTGTGTGTGTGGTGTGTGTGTGTGTGTGTGTGTGTATGTGTGTGTGTGTGTGTGTGTATGGTGGGTGATGTGTAGAGAGGGAGAGAGAGAGAGAGAGAGAGAGAGTGTGTGTGTGTGTGTGTAATGGGGAGTGTGTGTGTGTGTGGGGGGGGGGGGGGGGGGGTGGAGGGGGGATCCGAATAGACGTTTGACTTATAAGCTTGTTTCTTCTTCTTTTAATGGCATGTTCGAATCTTGGCGGCCCACTTTGGGCTTAGGGTGAGGTGAGTCTGTGTGTGACCCAGGTCGGCGTTTTACCTGTCAGCCTTAGCTTCAGGTTCCTCCTATCTTCAGCATGTAACGCACTCAAAAGTAAAAAATTTCAGGATTTTTTTAATGCTGCAGTTTTGTGCTATGTGAATGGGAATACACCTAAAAGCCATTTCGGTACCAAAGAGAGGCAGGAGATTAAACAGCACCAGCCAACCAACAAACAAAAACTAACAAACATTTATTGCGGTCATTGAGGTGGTGTAGCTGTTGTGTAAAACTGTACTGCAAGCAATAGTGTAGTAATGGGGCTTAAAAAAAACCACACTCTCTCTCTCTCTCTCTCTCTCTCTCTCTCTCTCTCTCTCTCTCTCTCTCTCTCTCTGGAAGAAAGTCGAATACCTTTTAAAGCCTACAAAATGTTTGAATTAGATGTTAGGGGTAAAATAAACTGGGTAACTGATGTGCTTATTTGTCTATGTGAATACGGCTTTGGTGATGTATGGTTAAACCAGGGCATTGGAAATGCAGATGTCTTCATAAACACTTTTCGTCAGCGCTTAGTAGATTGTAGATGGCAGAAATGGAATTATCATATTCAGGACAGCGAAACATTTAATCTGTATATAACTTTTTGTAGCAATCATGAAATGAAACCGTATTTAACCTCTAGCATGGAGAGATATATAAAAATTATAGTGACAAGATTTAGAATGGGCGTGTCAAAAATGGCAACCCATCACAATAGGTATAAGCTGTATGATCACACGAAGTTAATTTTATGATTGTATGTGGATGGGAGAAAGACGATGAAGTAAATTTTGTTTTATGTTGCCCTGCCTTAAATAAACTAAGACAGCGGTTTATCCCAGTGAAATATTATCAACAACCATGTATGTTCAAGCTAAGTTTGTTGATGGCATCTACAAGGCATACTGATGTTTGGAATTTTTCTCTTTTTCTGCATAAAGCATTTAAGCTTCGAGATACTGCAACGTCATAGATGATTGCTGTTCAACATGTTGTTAGCTGTGACTGATGCATTGTTTCTTTTTGTTATGTTCTTTTATCGATTGTTATTGTACTTCTTTTCTTTCACCAACCCCTTCATGAAGGGCGGTGGCCTAAACGTGAATAAATCATGCAAATCCGAATCCGAATCTCTCTTCCTCTCTGTCTGTCTGTCTGTCTGTCGATCGGTCTCTCTCTCTCTCTCTCTCTCTCTCTCTCTCTCTCTCTCTCTCTCTCTCTCTCTCTCTCTCTCTCTCACTTACACACACACACATTTACACACACACACACACACGCACGCACACACACACGTACACACGCGCACACTTGGGGTTTATGAATGAAGCCATATGCTATTTGATCTTGCTTAAAAGGTAACTGAAAAAATCTTCAAGAATATAATTATTTGTTTAATTTTACTATAAAGACCAGTTCTCTCCACTTTTTCCTCCCCACCCTACCCTCTACCCACACCCCCAAAGAGAGAGAGAGAGAGAGAAGAGAGAGAGGAGAGAGAGAGAGAGAGAGAGAGAGAGAGAGAGAAGAGAGA
>CM054159.1:24376119-24386119 GCA_028751875.1 Rapana venosa
CAAACAAACACACACAAGATCAACACACACACACACACACAACACACACACACACACACACACACACACACACACACACACACAAGTCACACACACGAGATCACACACAGAAGAAACCGCTTTCTTTGAGGGCGAGGGGGGTATGTAAGTGGGGTTACTAAGACTACTATATCTCGTTCGTTACATTTGTTTACTGTGCTGTAATCATCAGTCCTTAGTGACTAAGACAACATCTAACAGAAGAACATCTCTCTCTGTCTGTCTATCTGTCTGTCTTTCTGTCTGTCTCTCTGTCTGTATTTCTCCGTCTCTCTCTCACATACTTATTACAATTATTATTACTGCTCTTTCTTCAACCACTTTTTATCTCCTTTTCGGCCCATTTCCTTCCCACTCGCTTTGCTCAACTTATAACGTTTATCATACATATGTATATATCTATATATACATATATATACTGTCTCCTTCTCTCCCTCCTTTCCTCCTTCCCTCACTCCATCTCTCTCTCTCTCTCTCTCTCTTTCTCTCTCTCTCTCTCCTCTCTCTCTCTCCTCTCTCTCTCTCTCTCTCTCTCTCTCTCCTCTCTTTCTCTCTCTCTCTCTCTCTCTCTCTCTCTCTCTCTCCTCTCTCTCTCTCTCTCTCTCTCTCTCTCTCTTCCCTTCCTTCCTTCCTCCCCATTCTCTCTCTCCCTCCCTCTCTCTCTCTCTCTCTCCCTCCCCCCTTTCTCTCCTCCCTCTCCCCCACTCTCTCTCTCTCATTCATCTTCACCACCTATCCTTTTACCTGTTGTTCTCTTTCATTCCATCCCTCTTTCCATCCATCCATCCATCCATCCTTCCTTCATTCCCCCTCCTTCCCCCTCCTTCCCCCCCACCTCTCCCCGTCCTCCCTCCCTGCTCTGCTTTCTCTTCCTTCTCAATAGCTGGTAAGCACTTTTTGTCTGTGGAACTCGGAAGATGTTGTTCCGCTGTCAGTTGAATGTCAGATCAAAGAGACTTCAGTCTACAGACCGGCATTTTTTTTCTTTTCTTTTTTTTAAAAACATTTTTTGTTTCCTTCTTACCTCTGCTTTTCTACTTTTCCTTCTTGTCTAGTCTAGCCAGAATTTCTTCAGGGTTTTTTTGTTGTTGTTTGGAGTTGGGGTTTTTTGTGGTTTTGTTGTGTTGTTGTTTTTCTCTTTTTCTTCTTCTCTGTACGCGAGCGCACGTGTGTGTGTGTGTGTGTGTGTGTGTGTGTGTGTGTGTGTGTGTGTGTGTGTGTGTGTGTGTGTGTGTGTGTGTGTGTGTGTGGTGTGTGTGTGTGTGTGTGTGTGTGTGTGTGTGTTATGTGTGTGTGTGTGTATGTGTGTGTGTATGTGTGTGTGTGTATGTGTGTGTATGTGTGTATGTGTATGTGTGTGTGTGTGTATGTGTGTGTATGTGTGTGTATGTGTATGTGTGTATGTGTGTGTATGTGTGTGTGTATGTGTGTGTGTGTGTGTGGTGTGTGTGCATGTGTGTGTAGTTAGTTTGTTATTTAGTTAGGTAGGTAGGTAGTTAGTGTCTGTATGAGAGAGAGAGTGTGTGTGTGAGAGAGACAGATGATAACAATGACAAATTCTTTTATTTCAAGGATAATGACTAAGCACTCATGTGCTTTTTTACATCCAGTCGCCGAGAGAGAGGTAGAGGTCTTCTTATTCATTTTTCTTCATATAAGTTCATTTTTGGTTTTGTTTTGATTTCCTTAATTCAACCTATCGCTTCTGTCGTGTCCTTTTTTTTTGGTCATGTCTATTTTTGTTGTCTTTAAAAAAAAAAAAGATTGATTAGGTTTATTTTGTTTTTGATTTTCTCTTTGTTTACGATAGTTTTTGTCTTTCTTTTCGTCCTTCATATTTCTAAGTAATTTGTTTTTAACTGTTCTTTCCCTTTTCTTTTTTACTTTTCCTCCTCACAATTTCTTTCGTTATTTTCTAATTCTACTTTCCTATAATGTGTGTTCCTCTCCTTTCTGTGTCTTTTGTTGTTGTTGTTGTTGTTATTGTTGTTATTTCATTCTACCTTGTTTTAAATGTTGCTTTGCATGCTTTTACTTTAAAGTTTAAAAAAAAATGTTGTATTTGTTTGTTTCTTGTTTTTTGGTTTGTCTACTAACGGTCTTTAGTTTGATTTATTTTAATTGACTTGTCTTGTTTCCTGAAAGATTGAGGGGGGAGGGGGATGTTGCTTAGCTTTTTCTTTCTTTCCACCAACACCTAGGAAAGTATATATAATAAAAGGCACGCATGAAACATCATTCCCACATCTCTCTACTTCTCTCCTTTCTCTCGCTCTCTCTCTCTCTCCTCTCTCTCCCTCTGTGCACCCCCATTTCTCTCTCTCCCCCCTCCCCCTCTTCCTCCCTCCTCTCTCTCTCTCTCTCTCTCTCTTTCTGTGCACCCCCATCTCTCTCTTCTCTCCCTCTCCCCCCCCCTCCCCCACTCTCTCTCTCTCTTTCTCTCTGACACACAAGCATTCACACACATACCCACGGTATTGGCTCATAAATCACAATCGCTATTGACGTAGTAAAATATAGCCACGAACAGAAAAGTCTTGAAAAGGAGAAAAAAAGGTAAAGGAGGAGGTAAAGGAGTCCCATAACCTATAAGGTCGTAGGGGAGCGAGGCGTCAGAGACCTCAACTTCTCTAGGGGCCAGCATATTGAGGGCGGCGCCCATCTCCTCTCCCTCGCTGCTTTACCTTCCCTGACCCTAAAGAGGCATGGTCCATTTACAGCTGGTAAACTGGGACGTACTGAAGCAAGCGCTCAAAGGTCACCACAAGGTAACCACCTCGACGTGCTTAACTTGCTGGGGAAAGCGGGCCGACACTGAGTATCCGCCACTGAAAAACCACACAAACCCACAAAACCCACCCAACAAAACGAACCACCAACGAGTTATGACATGAAATCAAAGAAAAAGAAAGACACACGACCAGAAAGGAGACATAAACAACCAACAACACAAAATAATGAAAAATAAAAAGAAGATAACAATCAGAGCGTAACACTCACACACCACAACAACACCAACACACCCACACACACAATGACACGTCAACACACACACACACGTACAACAAAACACACACAACACACATACGTACACACACACACACACACACACACTACACACAACACCACACACAATACACAAACACACACATAACACACACACGTACACACACACACACACACACCACAACACACACACACACAGAGTATATAAACCATTCACATTTTTTGTCAGACAAACAAACAAAAAAGACCAAGAAAACAAATAAGCGAAGAAGCAAACAAACGAGCAAAACATATTCATTTATTCCTGAAGTCGGAATGCGGCTGCCTTCATGGTGGTCACAAACGGTCGCACACACAGAAATCTGACCAGTGGAAAACCTCGGACCACTAGCCGAGAGACAGCCTCACCCCCCCCCAAAAAAAAAAACCAACAACAACAAACCAAAACAACACACCAAAAAAACACCACCACCACAAAAACCCCAACAACACAAAAACAACAACAACAAACAAAACAAACGCCAACAAAAAAACACCCCCAAAAAAACCCCAACGCACCCCTCAACAACAACAAAAAACACACACGCACACACAAACCCAAAACAAAAAACCACCAAACAAACGAACAAACAAACATATAACAAACACACAAACTCTTACAAACAAACGAAGAAGACATGACGACGCAACAAAAAAAAACAAATCTCTTACCTGTGTCTTCCGGTGAAACGCACGAAATCTGCTTTCTGAAGGAATCACCATGCTGAGTGAGTAAATCCTGGTGTGCGGGAACATCCATAATCCTTCCAGATAGCGGGAAACAGACACACGGAGGACATACGGTGAGGCAATTATGCGTGGAAGAGATCCATTGTTGGAGACTCTACTGTTTCCATGCTTTCAGATAAGTTTCCCACGGTCAAGAAGTATAGGTAGGATACATAGTGTAGTTTAAGACCTATCTGAGGAATAGAAACTCATTTGAAGGTGACAATGTATCGATAAAAGAAGAAAAAAAGAAAAAGTAAGAAGGTAGGATCGGTGGTTTCTAATGCTTTCGATTGTGTGTGTTTTTGGTACAGTTGTGAAGTTTCTTTTTTCTTTTGATTAGACTGAAACATTTTGAAACCAAAATAACGTAAAAAATGATAACAGATTATCAAATATTTAGTTTTTCACCTTGTTAACTTTGTTGTTAAGAAATTCCCAAAGTTCAAGCAAAAGTCCCCCGGTTTTGTGAAAAAAGATCTATTTAATAAACAATGTACAATCTAGATAATTAATCATCGAAATATCTCAATAAAATTCGGCTTAGGAGTGAACAATGAATAAATGCAAATTATAACAATGTGAACAAAATCCGGAAAAAAATCAGCTGGTTTTTTTTTCTTCCTAACTCTCGGTATAAGTTTTAATTTTTGAGGAAAATAATGGTTTAAAAAAAGCTGAGAGCCTCTTAAAAAAAATCTCCTGATCGATGAAGATGTGGTTAGAGAGGGTAGAAAAAATATAGATATTTAGGTACGGTTTTAGATAGAAAGCTGATCTTTGACAACCACGTCGACAATAATCATTCACACAAGTGGCCCAGGCCAAAAGCTGTGTCAGTTATTGATGTCAGCTAATTGCCAAAGCCTACACTAAAATGTTGTTATGTTTAAAAACGTTGTGTTGAGATTGCCCTCAGCCATGACAAGCTCTTAACATAACAACCTGCAATCTCCTTTAAAAGGAGAAAAAATCCTCTGAAGTTGAATTATGGCTGTCTATATGGCGAGGTACTTAAACACAGTTATACACGCATACTTCTTATTCAGTGTGCAATTTCAATCTCACAGTGATTCCCAGGTGGGATGATGAGAGAGTCAGAAGTGCACATTCTGGGTGACCCCCAGAGAACACACAACCACAACAACAACATTCACACAAGAAAATTATTATCAAGATTCTTCTCCTTTTGCAAAAGTTAAGAAATATTGGTATTCAACCTCAACTTTCACCAATTCTTCAAGAATTTATTTCCAAAACTAGTACTGCCTTTGCTGCATTGAATCTTTGGTCACTTGCTCATTCAATGCGATGGTATTGAAGTTTGGGTGTGTGAAACAAGCGTCTCTTGAACAATAATGTGTTAGTGTGTGTGTGTGTGTGTGTGCGTGCGTGCGTGCGTGCGTGCGTGCGTGCGTGCGTGCGTGTGTGTGTGTGTGTGTGTGTGTGTGTGTGTGTGTGTTGTGTGTGTGTGTGTGTGTGTGTGTGTGTGTGTGTGTGTGTGAACCTCTCAAAGAATTCTTAATGGACTGACTAAAAACCCCGTATTGTATCGCAGTTTTTTTTCATTTTGTATCGTATCATTTTTTTTTTGTTTGATTGGGTTTTGATTGTTTTGAATGGAATCATTGTATTGTGTGGACTGTGCAGTTTTACTTTACATTTGCCCCCTTGCTTGTGTTGTTTCTGTTGATTGTGGTTTTTTTCCCATACAACAAAATTATTTATTGCTTTACTTCAATGCATTTTTTTGGGGGATAGCTCATGGTGGGAGCATTCGTTTTTCCCCCACCAAGTTAACAGCGTCGACGGGGTTACCAGTTGGAGGGGTGACCTTTTGCGCCCCTTGGCTTCAGTACATTTTCCCCCCCAGTTCACCCACTGTAAAGGGGTACCTGCCCTTTTTGGGCCCAGGAAAGGAAAAGCAGGGGGGAGAGGAGATGGGCCCCCCCCTCAAATGCGGCCCTGAGAAGTGAGGCTCGACGCCTCGCTCCCCTACGACCTTATGGGTTTAGGGACCCTTTCCCTTTTACCTTACCTGCAAACAACGATGCATTATTTTGCGATGTATCGCATTGCACCGTGTTGTGGGGGATTAAGCTGCATTATTTCAACAGATTTTCTTCAGAAAAAAAAAGCGCATAATGCATACACCAATCCCGGGAAAGGGAGCAGCAAGGCAACAGCTTTTAGTTAGATACCCACATCACACAACCGAAACTGTTTTTGGGGCAGCGAATCAAATTGCATTATACTGGGGGGCTACGTATTGCATTGTACACATTGCTTTATATATTTTTTTTTTGTTTTGTAAGTATTGTATTGCATAGCATTCTTTGTATGCAGGATGCATTCTATGAATTGCATTATAGCATTCATTGCATTTTTTTTGTTTGCATTATATATTTTTGTTCCTTGCATTGCATTAAATATTTGCAAAGCTTATATTGATTGCGTGCCTTACATATTGATTGTTTATTGCATTTCATTGTATTTATTGCATTGCATTTTTATTTATGTATTGCATTGTTTTATTTATTTCATTGCATTGTATTGCGTTGTATTTATTTAAATGCATTTTATGTTATTGTATTTCACTGCCTGCATTATAATTGTATTGTAAAGCATTTTAATTTTTTGTATTTTTACGCTTATCAAGTTTTGTATTTTCTCTGCAGGGGTGTATCTGTTTTCCGGTTGAGACAAACACGGTGCCCCACTGGGAGCGGAAAAGCCTAAGGGTTAGAACATTGCCCTCGCAACTGACACCCGGGGTTTGATTCCCCTTTAAGGGGGTATTTTTCCCCCGTAGTTTTAAAATCATGCAGACCCACCCCCCAAAAGTCCTTCGGATGAGACTATAAACCCAGCCCCGTTGCAACGCAAAGCAAACATCTTGCCACCGTTAAATCCTGTCCCCTTTCGTAAAAGTAGCCATTGGTGCCGGGGGGGAAAGGTGACAGAATTTTCAAAGCCGCAACACACGGGACTGGAGTAAAAAAACACATAATGCTTATTCCATAAATTTTCGTATAAAAAAAAAAAAAAAAAAAATAAATTAAAAAAAACACAACTTGTCTCCACTTTGTACTGTTGGCATGTACTACTGTTTGCATTTGAGAACGAGCAATTTTATACAATTCCCCCTTTCTTTACTTGCATTGGGTCCTTTTACGTGCGTTCAATTTGTATCGCAGGCATGACTAGGTTTTTGGGGGTTTTGAAAAAGAAAAATTATTGACTCATCAAAAACAGTCTTAAGAACATGTTTGTGTGTTCTCAGGGCTATTCCATTAATCTCTGCTGTCGGCATTGATAACTGCTTTTAACCACACACACACACACACACACACACACGCACACACACACACACACACACACACACACTGCACGTTGAGAGGAGAGGAGGGATAAAACTGCTGACAGTATTGTCGATGCAATTAGGTCTGGATGCATATGTATTTTCTTCTTTTTGTTTGTTTGTTTGGGGGATTTTTAAGTGTTTCCTTTTTGTTAATGTTTTTATTTATTGTTTTTTTTCTTTTTCCTTTCTTTTTCTTGAGTGGGGGATGCTTTGTTCGGTTTGTTTGTTTCCTTGTTGATTCTTTTGTTTGTTTGTTTGTTGTTTTTTTGTTTTGTTTGTTTTCTTTGTTTGTTTTGTTGTGGGTTTTGGGTGTTGTTTTTTTGTTTTTTGGGGGAGGGGTTGGGTGTGGGGGGGGGGGGGGGGGGGGGTGAAGCTTTTTGTGTGTTGGTTGCTATTAATCATAAAGTATGACAATGAAACAGGTAATATTGTAACCTGATATATTTTGTTTGATATTTTACTTTTTTTCCTCTCATGTTCTTGTAATCCAAATCTAAGTGAGTACAAATGTGCGCGTGTTTGTACGTGAGTATGTGTATGAATGTGTGTGTGTGTGTGTGTGTGTTGGTTGGTGTTGTGTTCTATGCGTTGGTTGCGTGTGTGTGTGTGTCTCAATTTGTGTTTGGTGTGGTGTGTGTGTGTGTGTGTGTGTGGTGCGTATGCGCGCGTGTATGTGTGTACACTAACACACGCATACACACACATACACACACACTCCAACACACACATGCACACACATACGCACGCACCTCCTCCCCCCCCCCCCCCCCCCACACACAAACACACTCAAACCCGCCCCCTCCCCCCCCTCCCTCCCCCGCTCCCCTCTCCCCTCCCACCACTGAAAACCCCCACCCCCAACCAACACACACAAATTTTAATGCCTAACATCCTGTACACCGTATGAATGGCCTATACTCACGGGCCATTTTTTTTCAAACTGCTATTATTTTGTTGTTTGTGGTTTTTGGTTGTTGGTATGGGTGTTTTGTTTTTCTGTCGCTGTACTCTTCGCGTCAGGTGCACAGTTTGTGTTTCCTTTCTCCATTTCTTCATAGTTTTGATGGTAACTTCTGCAATGAAAAGGGTAGTATGTCAAATAATGGTGTGTTGTGTGTGGTGTTGCGTGTGTTTGTATCTGTGTTGTGTGGTGTGAGTTTGTGTGTGTTGTGTCCTGTTTGCTTTGTGTTGTGTGTGTATGTGTGTGGGTGTTTGTTTGTGTGTGTGTGTGTGTGTGTGTGCGAGAGAGCGACTGTGTGTGTGTATGAGAGACCTCTGTGTGTGTGTGTGAAATGGTGTGTGTGTTGTGTGTGTGAGAGAGAGGTTTGTGTGTGTGTGTGTGTGTGTGTGTGTGTGAGAGAGAGAGAGGAGGGGTGAGAGAGATGAGGTAGTAGGAAGAGAACAGGAGGGTGTGTGTGTGTGTGGACAGAGAGGTTGGTGTGTGTGTGTGTGTGTGTGTGTGTGTGTGTGAGTGGTGTAAGAGAGAGAGAGAGACAGAGAGAGAGAGGTTGGTGTGTGTGTGAGACAGAGAGGTTGGTGTGTGTGTGTGTGTGTGGTGTTGTTGTGTGTGTGGTGTTGTGTGGGTGTGTGTGTGTGTGTGTGTGTGTTTTGTGTGTGTGTGTGTGGTGTGTGTGTGTGTGTAAGAGAGAGAGAGAGACAGAGAGAGATTGGTGTGTGTGTGTGTGTGTGTATGTGTGTGAGACAGAGAGAGGTTGGTGTGTGTGTGTGAAACAGAGAGAGGTTGATGTGTGCGTAAGAGAGAGAGAGGTGTGTGTGTGTATGTGTGTGTGTGTGATGCAGGTGACAGCACAAAACATCTCAGCCCTTGCCTCTTCCATTCCGTTTTTTGAAATATAGTTTATGATCGCTTTTTATCGAAAGGTTGAACAAAGAGAAGAAAAAAAGAAAGAGAGAAAGAAAGAAAGAAAGAAAGAGAGAGAGGGAGCGAGAGAGAGAGAGAGAGAGAGAGAAGAGAGAGAGAGAGAGAGTCTGTGTGTGTGAGAGAGAGAGACAGACAGAGACAGAGAGTGAGAGAGAGAGACCGACAGACCGACAGACATATAGACGAACAGTCAAACACACAGACAGACAAACAGAGAAAGACAGAGACTGATAGACAAACAGAGATACAGAGACACACAGACATTCCAGCACACAGAAACACAAACTGAGACTTAGAAACCCGGAGAAAGAGAAAGGGGAAAGACCAAACCCAACCCAGAGAAAGAGAAAGGGGAAAGACCAAACCAAACGCAGAGAAAAAAGGCAAAGAGAACAGACAGACAGTCTATGACACTCAGTCTAGTCTTTCCATCTGTCCTTGTAAACATGCATGTATACATCATAGCAATCAGTAAAATATGAAAATCACTAAAATATTGGAGGGACATGTGCACACACACATACACACACATGCACACATAGGCACGCACACACGCACGCACGCTTGCACACACTCACGCAGGCACGCACGCGCGCGCGCGCGCGCAACGCACACACACACACACACACACACACACACACACACACACACGCCAGTTAACATCAGTGCCGACTCCACTCTCCCCAAAAGTCCTTCGGATGAGACTCTAAACCGAGGTCCCGTGTGCGAACGCACGCAGAACATCTTGCGCACACGTTAAAACCCGTTCGGCTTTTCGGAAGAGTAGGCCATAGTGTGCCGGTGGGAACGGATGACAAAATGTATAAAACTACATACACACGGGGACTGGTTGAATAAAAAGTACATGAATGCTCATTCCATTATCTTCGAAATAAAAGAATAAAATAAATAAATAAATAACACACACACACGCACTCACC
>CM054159.1:24391119-24393619 GCA_028751875.1 Rapana venosa
GTTGAAAAATCAGACTATAGGAAGTTTCTTGACACGTTTTCAAAATCTTCATCTGCTTTACCTTTTTTTCTTTTTTGCGGGATGATAAATCTATCATATTTTTCCGCATCTATTTTCCTTTATGAATAAGTTTAATTATCCCACTCAAAGCTTTTTAATTATTCCACTCAAAGCTTATCATTTATTCCTCTCTATATGAAACTTACGCTGCTACTTCCATTCAGAAAAAAGCTGCCGCCGACATTTCAAGCTGAGGATATGACGTCACTTACGTCGAATAACTGCTAGCTTCCGGTCCATAGTTCCGGACAAATGATACGGCACCACCACTTTCGATGCCCTCTCCTGAAGCTGCTTGTCCCTCTGACGTCCAGAACCAGTCTAGAACCAGGATCAGTTCTGTATGTCTTCGTCATGCTTCCAATACCTTGACCAATCTGAATGATCACAGAGAACGTTCAAAACCCTCCACACACACGTTACATGAAGCTGCACCACGGCAAAACATCATGGCCACTAAACAGACTAGAACTCCTCACAACCAGAAATCCCTCAAGAACGATTTCATCACATCTCCGCTGGAAATTGACCAGACAGAATTTAATCCGCAAGGGACGAGTTTCCTTCAAGGTAAAGAAGTGTATGTCACAAACCGCGCAAGGTACACCCAGTAAACAAGGAAAGAAGACACCATTCTCCCAAAACGACACCCAAAGTGCAAACACACACTCACAAACTCAAACACAAACACACACAGCCCTGTACTAGGCTAGCGATTCGAATGACCAAAAGCGTCAACCCCTCTGGAGAAGAGAAGAGAAGAGAAGAGGAGCCCATGGAGTTCAGAACAAGCAGATGCATCTTCCTAAAAGAGGGAGAGCATGAGAGAAAAATTACAGGGGCTGGAAGCAGAAAAGATAGAAGAGGTTTGTAAGAGCGGAGAGGGAATAATAAAACCTTTAACATAAATCACGAAAATGCGGGAAGCGGTGTCTCAGCTAATGGCTTTTGAATGCGTTCATCTTTTGCCTCTTGGCGACAATGGATTAGAGCGACATGATGAGCGTTCAAATAGCTAATAAATAATTCTTTCGCTGGCCACCCTTCTGCCCCTACCCCCCAACCCCCACACCCCTTCACCCCCCCCCCCCCCTTTCCTTTCCTTACCCTCCTCCCTTCTCCCGGTTCCACCCCACCCCCTCTCTTTGCTACAGACAAGGGCCCCCAAACCGTGGCTACATCGTTGACTCGACATTTTTATGGGTCGGTCGGCCTTTTTGTTGTAGTGGTTAGTGGTGGTGGTTTTTTAGTTGTTGAGGGCAGATGAAAGGTTTCTTAGGCCTTTTGGGTCGGTCGGTCTGTCTGTCCGTGTGTCTGTGTGTCTGTCTGTCCGTGTGTCTGTGTGTCTGTCTGTCCGTGTGTCTGTGTGTCTGTCTGTCTGTCTGTGTATGTGTACCCATGGATAGCTTCACCCTACTACTGCCTGTGTGTTCTTCTTGATCACTCCAAAATGACTCCTCCTCCTCCTCCCTCTTCCTCCTTTCTCTCCCTCCCTCTTTCCGTCCTTTTCTCCATTCTGGCTGTCTCTGTCTGTCTGTCTGTCTGTCTGTCTCTCTATGTGCCTGTTTCATTCGTCTCTGTCTCTGTCTCTCTTTCTGTGTCTCTGTCTCTGGCAGTCTTAGACTCTAGTCTGTGTTTCAGAGTGTCTGTCTGTCTCTTGTGTTTGACTGTCTCTCTGTCTGTCTGTCTCTCTCTCTCCCTCCCTCTCTCTCTCGCTCCCTCTCTCTCCCTACCTCCCTCCCCCCTCTCTCTCTCCCTCTGTCACCCTCACTCCCTCTCTCTCCCTCCCTCACTCCCTCCCTCCCCCCCCCCCCCCCCCCCCCTCTCTCTCTCTCTCTGTCTGTCTCCGTGGATTGATGACATTTCAGAAACCTGCCTCTTGTCCACAAGCATGGAGCAAAGCCAGGGTCAGAACAGCTGTGTTCTGGACAAATGTTCGTGACGAATTTCCAGTGTGGAGAGAGAGAGAGAGAGAGAGAGAGAGAGGAGAGAGAGAGGAGAGAGAGAGAGAGAGAGAGAGAGAGAGAGAGTTTTGGATTGCACCAAAGAGACTGGCATAAATCTGTCTTTTTTTGGACTGCATCAGCTATTCCACAGACGAGAAAGCAGCAGAAGATCTGAAAATTGTTTGTATATATATATATATATATATATATATATATATATATATATATATATATATACATATATATCCAGTAGATTGAGGCATTATCTCTCGGGAATTCTGTGGATTTGTGTTGTTGTCATTGGTGGATCTTAGAGCAAATAACAATAGGAAGAATTCAACCCCCCAAATTTGCTGACGCAGACTGCATCACCACTAAGTGCATATTCCATAGGAATCAAACATTTAAAGACCACCCCCCCCCCCCCCCGCCCCCACCCCCTACCCCAAAAAACCAACAAACAAAACCAAACCCCACACCACACCACAAATCCA
>CM054159.1:24401119-24406119 GCA_028751875.1 Rapana venosa
TGGTGGTGGTGGTGGTGGTGGTGGTGTGTGTGTGTGTGTGTGTGCGTGTGTGTGTGTGTGTGTGTGTGTGTGTGTGTGTGTGTGTGTGTGTGTGTGTGTGTGTGTTGTTCTGCATATCTGTCTGTCTGACTGTCTGTCTGTGTTATGATTATGATTATGCTTATTATTTTTGTTTTTATTATTATTATTTTAAATATCATTTAATTCTTCTGCATTTTTTTTCGAGAAACAATTAAAAGATAACAATTCTCCTATGCCAAAGTCGGATGCGCTAGGCCTGACTTGTCAGGCGCTTTAACGGCAGCGTGACGCATTTTCGTTCATATAACAGACAACAATAGTTGCTGTCTGAGCGTTCGACGAAGAAGAATGTAATCTTTTCCAGAAACTCCACTCAAACCGCAGTTTATGTAAAAGTTGATTTTGTTTAGATGTTATGCATTTTTATTGTCTGTCAGTTATCTTACTATAATTGTCCCTTCTGTATTGTACGCTTGTTTTTCGGGTTGTTATTGTTGTGAATGTTAAGTTTGTCATGTTCAATTTGTAATGGTACATATCAAAAAGGGGTTAAAAGAATTAAGTCTTAAATCTAGAATTGTATGTGTGTGTGTGCACGCGCGCGCGCGAGTGCGTGCGTGTGTATGTGTGTGTGTGTGTGTGTGTGTGCGTTGTGTGTCTGTGTGTCTGTTTGTCTCTGCGCGTCTATGTATCTTGTATATGTTGTGTGTGTTGTGTGTGTGCGTGCGTGCGTGTGTTTGTGTGTGTGTGTGTGTGTGCGTGTGTATGTATCTTGTGTGTGTGTGTGTTTACGTGCATGCAAGTCTGCAAGCGAGCGTGTGCACGCACCCTCGCGCCGTGCGTATGTTAGACCGAGACAGGAATGGCAGTTCATTATTGCCCTAAGGCAGGCAGCCATGTTTGCCATTTTGCCCGCTTGCCAAAGGCCTGCTACTGTAATGTGAAGTGCCATAGCAGGCACGACACCATGTCATATCTCATAGCATACCTGTTCCACATAGCATCACTGTTGTACGCTAGTATAGCACCGCTCGCAGTCAGAGGTTTGGAGGTTGTAAAGGGGCAGATAATTATATTACCTCCCCTCCTTCTATTCTCTACTGGGGTTCAGTTACTCGACTCTGGGGTGGTGATTGGTTTTCTCCCTTGAATTTGTGTGTGTGTGTGTGTGTGTGTGTGAGGGTTACATCAGGTTTTTGTTTTTTGCTTTCATTTTCTTTTGCCTTTGGGTTTGTGTGGTGGTTTGTTTTGGGTTGGTTTTGTTGTTGTTTTGTTTTTGGTTTATTTCAAGGGGAGAGGGTTAAACTGCATAATTATCGAGAAGGGAATGGAAGATAAGTTTGAGAGTAGGGGGAGGGAGGGGATGGGGGTGGAGGATTGAACTTGTTTGTGTTGGAGTTTGGGATCTGTCACTCGACAGTACTCTGAAGATAATTCTGATTCCACACACACACACACACACACACACACACACACACACACACACACGCATGCACACACACATACACACACACACACACACGCCCAGCAACACACACACACACACACAGATACACACACACACGCACGCACGCGGCGCGCGCGTAATTCATCTAGTTAAAAGTTACCACCACCACTACCACCATCCCTCAAAGAAAAAGAAGAAAATCTACCAGAACGAAAAATGTTGTACTTGCAAAATGTCTCGTTTTATCCAAGAAGAAGAAGAAGAAAAAAGCCTATGATAATTATAGTCTGTCATGAATAGTTATTCCCTCAGCTGACATCAGCGGAACTTGACGGCTGAAGACAGAATCATTTTAAGGCGTTCATAAACAAGACATCTCTGCGAATAAAGCTGGGAACCAGGCACTACTCTTTATTTTTTTTTAAATGTCCCTCTTTTATCTCGAATAAGCACTCATGTGCTTTTTTACATCCAGTTCCCGTGTGTATGCGGTTTTGTAAATTCTGTCATCTGTTCCCACCGGCACACAATGGCCTACTCTTACGAAAAGCGGAACAGGATTTAACGTGTGCACAAGATGTTGTGCGTGCGTTCGCACACGGGGCCTCGGTTTATAGTCTCATCCGAAGGACCTTTGGGGAGAGTGGAGTCTGCACTGATGTTAACTCCAGGGGGAAATATCCCCTTGAACGGGAATCGAACCCGGGTCGTCAGATTGCCAGTGCAATGTTCTAACTACTAGGCTATCCCACAAGGGTCTGTAATAACTACAGTCATTGTGAAAAGGTTTCATATCATGATCGTTCCGGGTCAGTATTGATTGTTTCTTGTTTTGAGATTTGTAGCAAAGGACAGGATAGCTCAGTGGTCGGAGCACTCGCTTTCCCCCAGCCAAGTTAAGCAGCGTCGAGCGTGGTTACCAGTTGGATGGGTGACCGTTTGCGCGCCTTGGCTTCAGTACAGTTCCCCCAGTTCACCCAGATGTAAATGGGTTCCTTCCCTCTTTAGGGTCAGGGAAGGTAAAGCAGCGAGGGAGAGGAGATGGGCGCCGTCCTCAATATGCTGGCCCTAGAGAAGTGAGGTCTCTGACGCCTCGCTCCCCTACGACCTTATAGGTTATGAGACTCCTTTACCTCCTTTACCTTTTTAGTATGTAGACGATTTCTGCATGTATAAACAGACGCGATATGGCCTCTGTGGTGGGCGGGGCTATAAACAAGAATGGACTGAATGTAGATCAAGGATGAACTCATGAAGAGCACCCTACTTCAGTCTGTAAATGATACTAACAGAAATTTACCAAATCAAGCTTGATTAAAAACCAAAAAAATTGAATAGAGTGTTTAAAACGGGCATGTTTTCTCGTCAAGAAAAAAAAGAGACACTTTTTCATCGTTGCCGTTATCATGCTGAAACGCTTCCTAGTTTTAGATTAGATAGATGTATCTAACGTGGAATGCAAAAAAGTTGTTAAATTCTTAGCATTTCATCTTATATGCAAACTATTGTGAAGTTATCATCTAGAATATCTTCAAATAAAGGCCCCCCAAAACTGGTGAGTTGGCAATCTTGTGGACAGGACATTCCCACACTTACATTAATTTTAGCAACATCATCGAGCCGCTTACAACTAGGATGTCATGTACAGGAAGTGGGGGTGTGTTTTTTGTTTTGTTTTAAAGTATTTACTGAATAACTACTGATTCACGCTACATAGCAACTATAGACAGTAGAGTTTATAAAGCTGCTCGTGGTGTTGTTACCATGCCAACCTCTATTTTTAAAACACGTGCAGGAATTTCTATATTACCTCTCAAAGATCAAATAAAGTTGGCACCAGCAAAATATATATTGGGAAGTTATACTGTACAGAATTATGATATTATAAAGCTTGTTTTAAATGCATTGTTTCTGAAAAGAGCGAAAACAATAACTTTTTGGATATCAATAAATTGGAGTCTTTGCGTTTAATCTTAAAAAATAAGAAAAGGAATCAACCCCCGAAATTTGGTTCTGAATTTATCGTTCAGTCAGATCCTACATAGTAACTTAGCATAGCAACCTTTTACAAAAACTGTGTTATGGACTTGAAGAGATATATTTGTTCTGTCATCTCAGCTTCTGTAAAACCCCACAGCCAAAGTAACAGCCTACATCGTTTGAAAGTCTCTACAGAAGGCCTTGTACTTGAGAATAATGTTGTACGCGCAGGATTTGTCACACCAGTACTGAGAGTGGGAAGGTTGTATATCATAAGCAAGAATTGTTCCATGTATGCATCTGAGCATGTTGCAATTGAAATCAGCACAAACTATGCATCTGAGCATGTTGCAATTGAAATCAGCACAAACTATGCATCTGAGCATGTTGCAATTGAAATCAGCACAAACTATGCATCTGAGCATGTTGCAATTGAAATCAGCATAAACTATGCATCTGAGCATGTTGCAATTGAAATCAGCATAACTATCTTTTAACTCTCCCAGCTGCGATGTCTTCAGAGTGTTTCTCTGTTGATTCTAAACATGTTCTAGAATCACCGAAATCTGTCAATACAAAACTCAGAAGTTATTCATTTAGTTTCAGAAGATGTTCACTTCACTCACATTTGATCTCTAATACGTACCAGTTTCATACACTCTGACCTTTCTGGAAATAATCGGGCAGATTGCACAGCTAAACGGAGCACAATAAACAAAACAAAAAAACAACTCGATACCAGTACAGGCTCCATTAAACATACGGGCAGGATGCTGTCTGCTAAAAAAGGCATGCTGCAATTAATTAGCTTAATACTGCAAAGACAAAAACTTTGCCTCGTCAAAGAATATGCAAGACACGATTTCATCAAGCTCAGATTCAAAGATTTTCATGCTGAAGACAAACTCTGTGATTACAGAGTGATTTTACTGTCCATGATATTGCAGATGCACACTTGATGCTTTAAAGCCGAAATCTAATAATAGTAACGTTTCCTGCATTTAGGTGATCATTTTTCTTTATCTGTGCATGATTAAAAAATTTTTCCATCCAGTCAGAGAGAGAGAGAGAGAGAGAGGAGAGGAGAGAGAGAGAGAGAGAGAGAGAGGAGAGAGAGGAGAGAGAGAGAGAGAGAGAGAGAGAGAGAGAGAGAGAGAGAGAGAGAGAGATATTGTCTGTCTGTCTGTCTCTATTGTCTCTCTGACATGTGATTAGTATTAAAAAAAAAATTAAATGTTAATGTTTGCCAAGAACTGCACTCCTCGCCCGCCCATGCCTTTTTCTCTCTGTCTGCCCATAATCTGTCTCCTAGTCTGTCTGCCTGTTTTTGGGTCTGTCGACCTGAGTCTTTCCGGCTGTACCTCTGGTGTTTCTGTCTGTCTTCCAGTCTGTGTTGTCTGTCTGCATGTCTGCCTGTCTGTGTTGTCTGTCTGCATGTCTGCCTGTCTGTGTTGTCTGTCTGCATGTCTTCCAGTCTGTGTTGTCTGTCTCGCCTGTCTTCCAGTCTGTGTTGTCTGTCTGCATGTCTGCCTGTCTGTGTTGTCTGTCTGCA
>CM054159.1:24408619-24411119 GCA_028751875.1 Rapana venosa
CCTCGTCCCTCACCCCCCTACACACCCAACCTTCACTCCCACCCCTTCTTTCTTGTCATTGACAAAGGAAAGCTTGTGATATTAATAATCCTCCCTTATAAACTGGAGAATCAGTATCACATCTCCCCCCTCCCCCCCCCCCCCCCCCCCCCCCCCCCCCTTTCTTCTCCCTTCTTGCTTCCTTCTGCTTCCACCCCCACCCCCCACCCACCCCCACTCTCCCCACCCACCCCTATCTTCTAATCTTACTCTCCCACCTCCTCTTATCCTCCCCTCCTCTCCACATCTCTTTTCCATCATCGACAAAACAAGTACCTTTCGATAAGGCAGCGTCACATACAATGTAATCTGGTTTGTCATTAAATCCATCTGTTAACGCCCTTATCTTCTCCTTCTTCTTTTTTCGTTTTATTTTTTATTTTTAATAATGTATAATCTGGATAACGTTGGTGGTCATGTTAGTGTGTGTGTGTGTGTGTGAGTGTGTGTGTGTGTGTGTGTGTGTGTGTGTGTAAGTGAGTGTGTGTGTGTGTGTGTGTGTGTGTGTGTGTGTATGTATTTATGTATGTGTACGTGTATATATCTGTCTGTGTCTGTATGTCTGGGTCTCTGTCTTTCTGTCTGTCTGTCTGTCTGTCTCCCTCTCTCTCTCTCTCACATACACACACACACAACATGCACGCACACACACACACACAAACATGCGCGCGCACACACACACACACACACGCGCGCACGCGCAGAGAAAGTTCTATTGTTCTGTTATTTCCTCATGGGAGGCCTAGATTACATCAATGGGGTGAGTTTTCAATGCCACACAGATCGTGCTCGTATGCGCGCGCGTGCGTTGTGTGTGTGTGTGTGTGTGTGTGTAACCGCGCGCGCGCGCGCGTGTGTGTATGTGTGTGTGCGCGCGTGTGTAGTGCAGTGTAGTGTGTAGTGCGCACGCGCGCGCGCACAAACACACACACACACACATACACACATCATTATGATCATGATTAACTTGGTGATGGTGATGGTGATGTTGATAAGTGTGATGATGATAATGACGATGATAATGATAACTGCTATGATGACACTGACGATGATAATGATCAAGATTATTGTCAGTGTTATCTATTCCTATGCAGTTTATATTGTTGTTGTTGTTGTTGTTGTTGTTGTTGTTGTTGCTGCTGCTGCTGCTGCTGTAACTTTGCAATCTGTCTCCCTGTTGGTGGTCTGAATCTACTCGTTACTTCAACTGATTTATGGTACTGTGTAGCAGTTTGTTTAGGAAGGAAAGAATGAGGAAGGGGGGGGGGGGGGGGGGGAGGGGGGAGTGTGATAAGAACATCGACTTATTATCTTACAGCAACTGAGAGCCAGAAGTAGTATGCAGGACTGCACAGACAATAACAGCTTTGTCAAAACTAAACACCATCTGGAGAGATAAAAATATTTCACTTATCTCCAAGATCAGACTAATGCGCTCCCTTGTCATATCCATATTTCTGTATGCCTGTGAATCATGGACCCTGACTGCAGATTTGTAGAGAAGAATACAGGCGGTGGAGATGAGATGCTTTCGGAGACTCCTTGGCATCTCCTACAAAGACCACATAAGCAACGAAAGCGTGCATAACAGAATCCAGCAAACCATTGGACCCTATGAGAACCTTCTAACGATCGTGAAAAAGCGTAAACTTAAATGGTATGGGCATGTCACAAGATCCAAAGGACTTGCAAAGACAGTTTTACAAGGCACTGTCCAAGGAGGAAGAAGAAGAGGCAGACCAAGGAAGAGCTGGGAGGATAACATCAGCGAATGGACAGGCCTAGAACTCAACAAAACCCTGAGAAAGGCAGAACAGAGAGAGGAATGGAGGGAACTGGTTGTTGAGTCTTTGAGGGTGCCCCTACGGTCGTCAGACTACGGGACAGATAGATAGAATAGATAGAACTGAGAGTGCAAGTTCTAGACCTGTAAGGGAATTGTGTTGTGTGTGTGAGTGTGTGGTGTATGTAAGTGTGTGTGTGTGTTGTGTGTGGGTGTGTGTGTGTGTGTGTATGTGTGTGTGTTCGTGAGTTTGAGTGTGTGTGTGAGAGTGTGTGTGTTTGTGTGTGAGTATGTGTGTGGGGATGGGGAGAGGATCCGTTTGTGAGGGAGGGGGAGAAGATGGCGGGTGGGGGAAGGGCAGGGGGTGTTCTCATGGAGTTCACATAGGTACATTTTTTTTAGTTTGTTAACACTATTTTTGTGTGTGATCGGTTGAATATGTAAGAACAGCCTTAAAGCAAGCGTTTTGATTTGTTTTTTATAAGATATAGTGCTTTATGAATTCCATACACTTTTATGGCTGTTATGATGATGATGATGATGATGATGATGATGATGACGACGACGACGACGACGACGACGACGGCGGCGGCGACGACGACGACGACGACGGCGACGACGACGACGACGATGATGATCATGATCATGATGATGATGATCATGATGATGATGATGATT
>CM054159.1:24418619-24446119 GCA_028751875.1 Rapana venosa
CCCTCTCTGTTTACTGTCTCTCTCTTTGTCTACCTCTGTCTCCGCTCTCTCTTGTTTCTGTTCTCTCTCCTTCTCCCTCTCTCTCTCTCCATTACACTCCCCACCCCACCACCTCTCTCTCTCTCTCTTTTCTCTCTGTCTCTCCCCCTCCTACCCAAAATATACTTACACCCCAATATCTCCTTCACAGTTGTTCCCACCATCCCTCCCTCTCTCCCTCCCTCTCTCCCTCCCTCCTCTCTCCCTTCCCTCCCTCTCTCTATCTCTCTCTCCCTCCCTCCCTCTCTCTATCCTTTCCTCCCACTCTTCTCTCTCCCTCTCTCACACTCTTCCCCCCCCCTCTCTCTCTCTCTATCTCTCCCTCTCCCCTCCTCCCCCCCCCTTTTCTTTCCTTCACTCTCTCACCCTCTCTCCCTTTTTCACACTCTCTCACTCTCCCTCACTCTCTCTCTAACTCCCTCCCGCTCTCTCTCTCTCCTTCTCTCCCTCACTCCTCTCTCTCTTTCCCTCCCACTCTCTCTCTCTCCCTCTCTCACTCTCTCTCTCTTCCTCCTCTCTCTCTCTTTCCCTCCCGCTCTCTCTCTCTCTCTCCTCTCTCACACTCTTCACTCTCCCTCACTCTCCCCCCCCCCTCTCTCTCTTCATGATAATACCAGGCGGGCCATTGCCAGAAGTCCTTTTCAGGGGCGTGATGATGGAATGCTTGTCCTGACTTATGGCTGCCGAGAAAGCTAAGGATTCTGGAATTTCCGGTGATGTCTTTGCTGGTAACGGAGCTTGGTGCTGGGGGTGGGGGTGGGGGGACCAAGAGGAGTAAGGGGGATGAGGGGGAGGGATGGGGTGGTATTGGAGGAATGTGCTGGGGGAAGGAGTGGGTCACGTCAAGTCAAATTTTTTTTTCCAGATGGTACATTGAATAAGCAATGCAATTGCTTTTTTTTCATCAAGCCATCTATCTAATGACACATTTCTTAATGATTATACTAAAATACTGAGGGAGGGGGTCAAGTCAAGTCAAGTCAAGTCAAATTTTTTTAATTTCCAGATGGTACATTGAATAAGCAATGCATTTGCTTTTTTTTTTTCCATCAAGGTCAGAATTTGTGTGTGTGTGAAAAATGTAATAGTAATGGAGGAGCTCAATATCTACAGGCACGTTTGTCTGTCCCTGCTTTTTGTCATTCATCTGTTTTACACACATACACATATACATGTCTGGGGGTAGCTGTCGATAACACGCTCTCCGTGCGGGGATTCGTCGCCCAAGCCTGCCGGTCGTGCTACTATCAATTACGGCGCATTAGTGCAGTTCGAGGGTGTCTGTCCACTGGTGCGGCATCCGGGCTGGTCACATCTCTCATTCTCTCACGTCTGGACTGTTGCGGTTCCCTTCTGGCTGGTCTGCCGGCATCGTCTGTCCACCCTCTTCGACGTGTGCGGGGCTCTGCGGCTCGGCTGGTCCTCGGAGGGAGGAGGTCTGAGCGCATTGCTCCTCTCTTGCGATCTCTCCGCTGGCTGCCTGTGCCGCAGAGGATGGACTATAGGATCTGTGCCCTCTGTTGCAGGGGTCTCCACGGGGCGGCACCTTCCTGCCTCTGTGGATGTCTTCGTTTGTACACTCCTTCTCGTTCCCTCCGCTCTGCTGCAGGTGCCTTGTGCTTAGGAGTGCCTGGATTCAACCAGTCCGCTGTTGGCCGTCGCTCTTTCTCTGTTTCTGGTCCAGTGGTCTGGAGCGGCCTCCCTCTCTCCCTTCGTCGAGGGCCTACTTGTGATGCTTTTGAATCCGGCCTAGGGACGCATTTATTTCAAACCTGGGATTCTCTCCTCTTGTTTCATCTCATCTCTGTCCCTGCCCTCAATAACCAACTCCCCCCCCCCCCCCCCCAATTAGCCTGCCCGGGTGTACAACTTTTGTGTGTGTGTGTGTGTGTGTGTGTGTGTGTGTGTGTGTGTGTGTGTGTGTGGGCGCGCGCGCGCGTGTGTGTTTACATTTGTATTTGTAAAAAACTGTTAATTGTGCGCGTGTGTGTGTTTATATTTGAATTTGTAAAAATCTATTAATCGTGGCTGGCTGCATGCGAAAGAATAGGATGAATGAGAGCGCTTTGATTTGTTTTTTTGCAAGATTTAGCGCTGTATAAATTCCATGTATTATTATTATTATTATTATTATACATACAAATATATAATAATAATAATAATAATAATAATAATAATATATGGAATTTATATATTATGTGTATTATGGGTGCATATATGTATAATGTGTGTAGTACGTACATGCATGCGTGCATACATAGAGACAGAGGGAAGGAAGGAGATAGGGAAAGGGGGTACACACACACACACACGCACACACACGCACTCACGCACGTACACACACATACACACAGATAGAGAAGATGAGTATCACTTGCCTGGTGATTGTCAACTTATATGACGGTTTAAGAAAGACTTTTAAAAAATCTAATGTTAAAAATAAACAAATGAATGTCATGAATAACAACGAGAATGTGAGTAAGTTTTTCAACAACGAGGACTATCTGTTTATCAGACATGATCAAATATGTGCATGCTTCTTTTTCCAGAAGGGCCAGAGCTTAGAGAAAATACATAAATCTAAGAATCTACATCTTTTAGGAAATGTTGACTATGTTGATTATGTTTGGTGTCAAATAAGTCTTGTTCTGACTCAGTGGCTGATTCTGTTTGAACACACACACACACACACACACACAAGAGTAAAAATATAACAGTGGATTTCTTTTTTATTGTTTCTGTTTGTTTATTTTCTTTCTTTCTCTCTTCATTTATTTATGTGTGTGTGAGTGTGTGTGTGTGTGTGTGTGTGTGTGTGTGTGTGTGTGGTGTGTGTGTGTGTGTGTGTGTGTGTGTGTGTGTTGTTGTTGTTGTTGCTTTTTCTATGTGTTTCTGTGTTTGTTTATAGAATAAAAGCATTGGTTAGAAATCCTCAAAACCAAACTAAGCAAAGAAACGAAGTAAGTAAAGCTGATACAATACACCAACAAAACAAAACAAAAAAACTCACAAAATAAACAACATCTAAAACAAACAACAACAACAAAAACCAAAAACCCGCCACTACCCCACCACCACAACAACAACAATACCAACAACAGCAACGCAAACCACCCCTCCCCCCTCACCCCCCTCACCCCCCCCCCCCCCATCCTTCCACACATCCCCCCCCCCCCCCCCCCCCCCCCCCCCCCCCCCCCCCCCCCCCGGAAAAAAACACCAAACAATAACAACAACGAAATCCCCTGCATGCACACAACATCTCTCAATAACCCTACAACCAGAACTCGAGCAAAGAGAGATAACTTTCAAGACAAGCCAATCGCGCAGTCTCATTTCACGCTCACCCACTTCCTGTCACTCGCGCAGCCTCTACGCGCATACCGCCGCGCTAGGAATGTCGGGAAGGCAGCAAAACGTTGGCATTTCTTCACACTTTCTCCTCACTTTACTACCATGGCGATGCGTGTGACGTGGCTGTTACTCGGCGTAAAAGATGAATGGCAGAAGAAGTTGTTTTATTGTGTGTGTACGGTTTGGTGATAACTGTAAAGAAACTACATTCCTGGCAAAGTTTTCTGTTCTGGCTTGTGGGTTATTGTTGTTGTATGGGTGGGTGGGTGGGTGGGTGGGGTGGGGGGGGGGGGGGGGAGGGGTTGCTTTCTTTCAATCAGTAGGGAGTTTGTGGTGTGTTGTGTCGTCGTGGTGTGTTGTTGTGTTGTGTTGTGGGTGGTGTGGTGTGTTTGTGTTTGTGTGTGTGTGTGTGGTGTAGTTTATTTATTTTTTTTTTATTTCATATAAATGAATTAAGTACTCATACATATGATCACACACATACACATACTATACATTACATATACATGTATTTATATATATTATTATTATATATATATATATAATATAATGCATAATACACATCACATACACACACACACACACAACATATATATATATATATTTATATTATATATATATATATATATATATATTATTATTAAATAATATCATACATACACACACACTATTATATAATAATATATATATATATTATATATATATATATATATACTATAATTATATTATATATATATATATATATATATATATATATTATATATATATATATATACGTGCACGCACATGCATCCACGCATGCACGCATGCATGTATCAGTGGTCTAGAGGAGATGCACCCGTCAAGAACATTAGAATTTCGCATGTTCGATTCCCCGTTTGAACCCAAACTTTCCCTCTATCCTTTAGATCTTAAGTAATGGTCTGGGTCCTAGTCTTTCAGATGAGACGATAAACCGAGGCTTTGTGTGCTTCATACATTTAAAGGAGCTTAAGATAACCCATTGTAACGAAAGAGATAATAATAATATTAATAATAATGATAATAAATTGAACTTATATAGCACTATATCTTGCAAAAAACCCAAATTAAAGCGCTTTCATTCATCCTAATCATTCACCTGCAGCCAGTTACAATTAATAGTGGGGGGGGGGGGGGGGGGGGGCTGTTTTATGTTTTGGTTTTTTGGTTTTTTACAAATTCAAATGTACACACACACATTCGCATGTACGCACACACACACACATTTTTTTGTTGGGTGCCTTCTCATGTTGGAAGTTTTTCAAATGAGTGGGCTGACAGCAGAGCTGCAAAAAAGGGGGCAAGAACATGATATGGAATCGATAGAACTGGACGTTCCCTTATCTATACAGGAAGGTTACCAAATATTAGAACAAACCTCATGGGGTAAGTTTAAAGAATCTGATCAATTCAAGGAACGATATTTTAAAAGTTGTCTGACCACTGCCCATATTTCTTGTTATATGGCTCCTTCTCAAATAGATTCGCGTTTTATATCCGTGAGAAGGGTTAGTTCACTATATTTTAGAATGAAGTTAAATGCATTCCTTACAAAATTTTGTAAACATGTCAGATGTCTATGTGGGGATCATATTTCCAATACTCATATCCTATTTGAGTGCCCTATTGTAAAACATTTTTTACCTACATTTTCTGAACAGTCTCTGGAAAATGTATTTGAAAATTCAAAGCTAGCCTTTGCCATTGCCAGATGTTTATTGCATAGTCCACTTGAATATTTATTGTAGTTACATTATTGTTATTTCATGTTTCCATATTGTTGAGTTTATATTTTGCTCCTGTTTAAAATTATTATCCTTACTTTTCTAGGGTTTTTTTTCTCACACAAAAATACCAACACTGATGCTATTTCTTAACCTTTTCTCCTTCCACTCCTTCCTCTCCCTTCTTTAACTTCCATTACACTTTCTATTTCCCTCGTCTAATATCACTTAGAGTGAACAGACGTTAAATGGAAGACAACAACAACAACACACACATACGCGCGCACACACATAAAGGTTGTACACTCGGCAGATATATCCCTGACACAATTCTGTAGAAATAAAAAAAGCTGCTCTCATAAAAGTAAATACACATGATCATAGAGAAGTAAAGAGGAGTGGCTCTGCTTTTTGTGGCAAAACGTCCATCTCAGGTGAAAAGAGACTGGAGGAGGGCAGAGGTGCACAGCACTCAGGCATGCATGATGGCATTTCAAATACAGGTAGGGGATGCACCCCCTGTCTGCTTTGTTTGTTGCTGGCTTTGCCTTCATCATCATGATTTTGATCCTACAGGTTAAGGAACCTGCTGCTACTGACAGGTTTTGTATACCCCGTGCACCTCTTCTGCACTGGTAACTTCAGGTGATACACAAACACGTTAAAAGGAAACTTATATGGCAGTAAGTGATACAGACACTCAGACAGTGTGGTATATCTTTCATAATAATCATTATAATTGACCAATGGATGCTGTTGGTGTTCAGCCAATTGACACAAGAAGCGGAGAGTGAAGAGGAGGAAATGAATGTGTCTGCGGCAGAGTGTGTGGTCAGTGACATTGATGCTGACTGCAGCAGATGTTGAATCAGACATTACTGGCAAAAGTGAAGAAAGGTGCACGTAATATAAAGGGGTCTATAGTACTGCATGTCCCTCTATCCATTGCAGAGGGTTATCGGGTGTCAGAAGAAGCTTCCTTAAACAAATTCATAGAAAAGCATCGGCAAATCAAGCGGCTTTCACATTCAACTCAGAGTGGAAAGAGCGTAATTGAATACATTGATCACTTAGAGATTCATACAAATGCTGTCAAAGAAAGACAACTGAAGGCATTATTTTTCAGGATAAGATTAAATGCATTCACAACAAAATTCAGCAAGGATGTCAAATGCTTATGTGGTGAAAATATTTCAAATACACATATCATACTTGAATGTGAGAATTTAAAACCTTATCTCCCTGCCTTTTCTGAGAATACCATTGACGAAGTTTTGAACAATGTAAAGCTAACGTTTGACATTGCTAAAGGTTTATTGCTAAGTCCTATAGGGCGCTTATTGTAGTTGTAGTTCTCTTCGAATTTCTTTGTTTTAAAATGTTGTTCTTGATCTGTTTATGTTAAGAATACTATTTGTGTATTTCCCTTGTTATTACTCTTTATTGCACACACACACACACACACACACACACACACACACACACACACACACACACACATGCACGCACCACACAGAGTAGATCTGTCTATCTATATCTATCCATCCATCTATCTCTTTCATTCAGTCTCCTATCTTAGGGCCGTCTGGTATCACTTAAAGTGGAAAGACGTTAAAATTGAAGACTTACTTACACTACTGACAATGATTTGATGCAGTGCTTGAAAGAGTTTTATGAGAATACTTATAAAAGAATAGACGATCTTTGACAACACAATTCAAAGAAGTAGTAGCAGCTAGCAAAACTGCTGGGAAATTTTGTTTTTAAATGTCTCTTTAGCCTCTTTGTTATAGTTTGCATAATTCCTTTTCGCAATCATTCACTGATAGTGGTGATTGTACATTCATTTTACTATGATCATGATGGCTGTGGTAACCATGTCATGACAACATTAAATTTGGTACTGAGCATCAGAAACATTTTTTTGAAATATTTGTGTTAATGTACAGTCCCCTTCCCCACTGTCCCACGTGAAAAGGCTTAAAAAATAAAAACCAAAAACCAAAAAGCAAACTCTCTCTCTGTCTCTGTCTCTCTTTGTCTCTTTTTCAGTCTCTGTCTCTCTCTGTCTCTGTCTCTATGTCACACTCTCTCTGTATGTCTGTCTGTCTGCCTGTCTTCTGTCTGTCTGTCTGTCTGTCTGTCTGTCTGTCTGTCTCTCTCTCTCTCTCTCTCTCTCTCTCTCTCTCTCTCTCTCTCCTCTCTCCCTCTCTGTCTTTCTGCCTGCCTGCCCGTCTGTCTGTCTGTCTCTGTCTCTCCCTATGTCTCTGTCTGTTTCTCTGTCTGTCTGTCTGTCTGTCTCTTTCTCTCACTCTCTCTCTCTCTCTCTTTCTTTGCACTCCTTTTCTTCTATTTTCCATTTACATTATTGAAATAACTTTTCTTGAACTTCATCATTTTGTCTTTATATATATGTGTGTGCATTATGAAATTAAATAGCCGTGCCTATCCTTGCTTGGCTTATTCCTGTTTATGTTTATTTTCATTTTTTTCCATGTATGAAATTAGATTGGGGTGAATTTGCATGGGAAGTCTATCATCGACGTATGTATTTTTTCTTTCTTTATATCATTCTTCATGATATTTATTACTTTCGTTTTCTTTTGCTTTTTTTTTCCGCAGAGGGCTGGATGTAAAAAAGCTATTGTTATGCTTATTCTATAACCCTCTATAAATAAAATTTGTTCATTTGTTCATTTGTCTGTCCCTATCTGTCTCTCTGTGTGCATACACATGGGAACTGGATGTAAAAAAGACATGGGTGTTTATTCCATTATCCTCGAAATAAAAATAAAATCTCTCTCTCTGTCTCTCTCTCTGTCTCTCTATCCCTGTGTCTCTCTGTCTCTCTGGTGTCTGTCTCCTCTCACTGTTTCTCACTGTTTCCCATTGTCTCCCTTTGTCTCTCTCTGTCTCTCTGTCTCTGTCTCTGTCTATCTCTCTGTCTCTCTCTGTCTCTGTCTGTCTCTCTCTGTGTCTGTCTGTCTCTCACTCTCTCACTGTGTCTCTCTGTCTCTCTGTCTCTGTCTGTCTGTCTGCTTGTCTGTCTGCCTCTCGCTCCTTCTCTGTCTCTATCTGTCATTCTTTCTCTCTCTGTCTCTCTCTGTCTCCCTTTCTCTCTCTCTATGTGCATACACAGGGGACTAGATGTAAAATAAAAGAACATGAGTGGTTGTTTGTTCATTATCCTCGAAGCAAAAAAGTAAAATTTCTTCTCTCCCTCCCTCTCTCTCTCCTCTCTCTTTTCTCTCTCTCTCTCTTTCTCTCTCCTCTCTCTCTTCTCTCTCTCTCTCTCTCTCTTCTCCCTCTCTCTCACTCCCTCCCTCTCTCTCCTCTCTCTCTCTCTCTCCCCTCTCTCTCCCCCCTCCCCTCTTTCTCTCTCTTTCTCTCTCGCTCCTTCTCTCTCCTCTCTCTCTTCTCTCTCTCTCTCTGTCCTGTCCTTCTCTGTCCTGTCTGTCTGTTTCGTCTCTTCCCCTCTCTCTCTCTCTCTCTTTTTTTCTCCACCCCCCCCCCCCCCTCCTCTCTCTTTGGGTCAAAGACTGGCGGTTAAAAGGGCATCTAGCGGTGCCACTTGATATTGCACTGCCCCAGCTTGACTCCATCCTCTTTTGTCTGTTGGGCTGTCACAAGCTGCTCGCTCTCTCTCCTCTGTCTCGTCTCTGTCTCTGTCTCTCTCTCTCTCTCCTGTCTTCTCTCTCTCTCTCCTCTCTCTTCACTCTCCTCTCCTTTTCCTCTGTCTGTCTCTCTTTTTTTTCTCTCTGTACATAACCCACGCAGGGGTTTTGTGCGAGTGGTGGTGTGTGTGTTGTGTTTTGTGTGTGGGGTGTTGTGTGTGGTGTGTGTGTGTGTGTGTGTGTGTGTGTGTGTGTTGAGAGAGAAGAGAGGAAGGGGTAAGAGAAGAGACGAGACAGAGAGAGAAAAAGAGAAGAGAGTGTGTTGTGGTGGGTGTTGTGTGTGTGTGTGTCTGCGTTTTTGTCGGGAAGAGAGAGAGAAGAGGAGAGAGAGAGGAGAGGGAGGAGGGGAGAGGGGAGGAGTGGTGTGTGTGTTGTGTGTGGTGTGTCTGCGTTTGGGGTTGGTGAAGAAAGAGAAAAGAGAGAGAAGGGGGAGAGGGGGGAGAGAGAGAGAGAGGGAGGGAGGAGGAAAAAAGGGGAAAGGGAAAGGAAAAAAAAAAAGGAGGGGAAAGGAAGAAAAGGGGGGGGGAGGGGGGGAGGGGGGGGGCCACTTTTTTAAATTTTTTTAAAGGCCGTGAAAACTGGTTTTAAACTTTCTACTCAACCGACCCAACGAAATTTAAGGCACCCCTCAAGCCCCGGGGTGGGGGGGCACAGCGGCGGAAACCTTTCCCAATCACTGGCGCTGGGTAGGGGAACACAAAAAAAATTCCCCTAAAGGTGGATATGCTTGAAACGTCTATCGGTAAAGGTAAAGGTATTTCCACACCTATGCGGTTGTTCAGGTGCGAGATGTGAGACCTCAACTTCTCTAGGGGCCAGCATATTGAGGGCCGCGCCCATCTCCTCTCCCTCGCTGCTTTACCTTCCCTGACCCTAGAGAGAGCAGGTACCCATTTACAGCCGGGTGAACTAGGGGACTATACTGAAGCCAAGGCGCGCAAACGGTCACCCATCCACTTGGTAACCACGCTCGATGCTGCTTAACCATAGCTTGGGGAAAGCGAGTGCTCTGACCACTGAGCTATCCCGTCTGTAGAGGGAGACATATAAAAATGGGTTTGATGCATAAAATGGCATTATTTGTTTTTCTGTCTTCGCCTTCAGCATAGTTTGATCACAATTTTTTGTAAATGGTTCCCTGATGATATGGATTAAATGGATTGAAATGATTTTTATAGTTAACAGAGCAAAAATTTTTGTGGATCGGTGGTCTAGAGGTAACGCGCCTGTCTAGAAAGCGAAAAGTCCGGGTCGAAAGTGTGCGGTGGTTCGAATCCCGTTTGGACTCGAAACTTTCTCCCCATCCATTAGATCATGAGTGGTGGTCTGGGCGCTAGTCTTTCGGATGAGAAGATAAACCGAGGTCCCGTGTGCTACGCATAATTATTTAACGCACGTAAAAAAAAACCACGGCAACAAGAGAGTTGTCCCAGGAAAAATTCTGTAGAAAAAAGCCACTCTGATAGGGAAACAAATACAGTTGCAGACAGGAAAAAGAAAAAAAAAGGTGGCGCTGCTCATGTGGCGACACGCTCTACCCGGGGAGAGCAGCCCGAATTTCACCCAGAGAACTCTGCGTGACTTTAAGTGGTATAAATAAAATGAATAAATAAATATTCCAAGTAAGAGTCCAAGCTTTCTAAGAGCATCAACAAAACAACACTAGAAGATCATTATGTCTAAAAACAAAACCAAAAAAAAGAACAAAAAAAAGCAAACAAAACAGAAAAGAATAACAAAATTTACCCAAACCAAAGATCAAATCAAGAAATTAGCAAAAGGAAAAAATAAAAAGGCCAAGGAATAAACAAAGGAAAATGTATTGAGATGAAAATGGAGGGGAGAGAGAGAGAGAGAGAGAGGGGGAAAGAGAGAGAGGAGAGAGAGAGAGCAAGACAAGAGAGAGAGAGAAGACAGACAAGACGAGAGAAGAAAGCGAGAGGGAAAGAGAGACAGAGCGGACAAGAGACAGAGTGAGACAGACAGAGAGAAACAAAAAGAGAGAGACAGAGACAGATGGACAGAGACAGAAGACATACAGAGAGACAGAGAGGAGTGAGAGAACAGAGAGAAAACTGAGAGAGGAGAGACAACAGAACAGAAGACAGAGAAGAAGAGAGAGAGACAGACAGACAGACACACACCACCCCCACACACACACACGCAGAGGCAGACAGAGACAGAGCTGGCCATTCTAAAGAGTACTCAACCACCATCCATCTTGATCAATCAAAGCAGTGAAAAGAGAAAGAGAGAGAGATTCTTCACAATTCTCATTTGGGGGGAAACGGGAAAACGAAGCAAATCTTAACCACCTCTCCATTAAAAAGTAGCTCTCCATTGCAACAGAGATGAAAAGTAACCCCCACCCCCCACCCCACCTCCCTCCCCTTCCCCAACTACTCCTACAAGAAAATGGGGAGGGGAGGGGGGGGGGGGGGGGGAGATGAGAAAGTGGACACAATAATCTTGATTTCCTCGCCTCTGACCTGTAGACAAGCCCCACAGACAGACGGCAGAGCAATGATACCCTGGCCTTAGTTAAGAGGTAATTTGTCCAAGTCAGACGCCATTTTGCATGAGTGATTCTGGGTACAGGAGTCTCTCTCTTTCTCTCTCTCTCTTCTCTCTCTCTCTCTCTCTCTTTTTCTCTCCCTCCTCTGTCTTCCTTCCCCTCTCTCTCCCCCTTTTCTCTTCTCTCTTTTCTCTTTTCTTTCCTGCAGCGGAAGTTTGAATCGCCATCTGATTGGTCCACATCTTGTCAAGGGGCTGTGCCTTTTCTGGTACAAGGGTTAGAGATGGTCAGGGAAGGGGTCAGCTTCTTTATTTGCCCAAATGTTCCAGTGCCTGAGTCTGTGTGTGTAGTTTTTATGGTGTGTTGTGTTGTGTGTGTGTGTGTGTGTTTTGTTTGGTGTGTGTGTATGGTGTGTGTGTTGTTGGGGTGTTGTGTGTGTAGGGTGTTTTGTGTGTGTGTGTTGTGTGTGGAGTGGATGGAAAAAGGCTGGTTGTGTTAATTTATGAAGATTTAACTTGGCTGGCTGGTCCTTTCCTTGTCTTGCGGGTCCCCCGGGTTTGGTGAGATTTGTATGGGTCCACAGAGAGAGAGAGGAGGAGAAGGGGAGAGAGAGAGAGATAGAGAGAGAGAGAGGAAAGAGAGAGAGTAGAGGAGACAGACAGACAGACAGAGAGACAGAAAAAGACAGATGGGGGGGGGGGGGAGAGGAGAGAGACAAAGAGAGAGAGAGGGGAGAGAGAAGACAGAGAGGGAGAGAGGGGAAAGAAAGAAAGATGGAGAGGCAGAGAGAAAGAGAGAACACTGAACTCTGAACATTTTAATTTTACTTGGGCCACAATACAAGTGAAAGGGACGAAGGGGAGTGGTAACAAGTAAACGAAAAAACTTCAATCAATTGTCTAGAAATGCAACATGTTCAAATACAAAACGTACCACTAAGAGCATTATCGTTATCATCATCCTCAACACAGTCATGACTAAGAGCGTCGTCATTGTCACTATCGGTGATTACAATCCAGACACACATCACCATTATCTTCATCACCTTCAACACCATTGTTCATGCTATAAGTTAACATCCTTTACAGTGAAATCTGAGTCGCTTCTCAAGTTAACACCAGTCATCACTCATCACTCATCCCTTGGTCGGGACGACCGTTGGGGTACCCGCATGGACGCTGCAAGTGGACCGCCAAATGGTTCTGTCCTGGGCTGCTTTCAGGAGGTTTGGTACAGTGAGGCCAGTCCACTCCTTGATGTTGGATATCCAGCTTTTGCGTGGTCGTCCCTGCCTCCTTGCTCCTTCCACCATTCCCTGCAGGACTGTCTTTGACAGGCTGTTATGCCTTGTTGTGTGGCCAAACCATTTCAGTTTCCTCCGTTTGACTGTATCTAGCAATGGTTCTTGTTTGCCAGCCAGTGCCTCGATCTGCTGCCAGATATCAGTATAGAAAATATGCAGCTTTTCAGCATTACTTGCTTTGTAATGCAATAACACACACAAAAACACACACCCCAAAACACCCCAAAACACACAAACACACCAACACACACACACACAACACACACACACACACACACCTTTTAATCATTTTAACAAATTCCAGTGTTAAAAAAGAGCCAACATTAAATTCCAGTCAGTTTTTTTCTTTCGTTTTCACTTTGTGCAAAATATACCTTGAGAACTGTGCATTTGTTTAATTTTAGACAGAGAGAGACAGAAAGGAGGGATGAAGAGAGAGAAGATGGAGGGAGAGAGAGAGATACTGAGAGAGAGAGAGACTAAGAGGAGAGAGAGAGGGGAGGGGAGAGAGACAGAGAGACTTCAGACTTCAATTCAGACTTTTACTGTACATCGGCCTTAGGCCACAATACAAAGGAATGACGGGTGTGTGGGAGTGGACATATGGAATGAGTGTTATAAACACATTACTATAAATTTTATATAAATATGAAATGTATATCAGCAATAATAAAGAAAATTACATCACCCATTTCTTGAATATTCATCAAAAATCAATTTCACGTTCGTCATAATCGACAAATGTTTTGAATGTAGTTTTCATCAATATAAGGATCCATTTCTATACAGTATCTTATTCTTCTGTTGGTTCCCATGAAAAATAAATCGTGTAAATTATGTCTATCAGTAGATATTGTAGCTTTGAGTAGCACTTTGCAAAGGAAAGTCTCTTGCATCTTTGGAGAAACTTGTGTCTCAAATCTTCATAGACAGGGCAATTAAATAAAAAGTGTTCTTCATTCTTATTTGGTCTTTACAAACAGGGCACTGCTTATCTTCATTTGAACTACTATAGCGATGTGTATTTTTGTTTAGTGGTAAGCGCATTCACTCGTACTTGAGTAACTGCAACTCGAAAGCAATATGTATCCATTTCACTAATTCTTCTCTCTTTTCAAAAAACAATCTTAAAGTTTCTGTAACTATCATATCTACTGCGTCTCTGAGGGTTTGCCAGTCCATTCCTGGGTAAACCAATCTACAAGTCTTTGTTTAAAGGCACGTAAGAACATTTTTATGTCTCCTACTCCTTGGTTTAACCAAACGATATTAACCCGTTATGCAGAATATTTCCCTGATTTTAGGGGACCAGCATTTTTTTGCCCTTTTTATCTAATTCTAACAACATACAATAAGCTTGTGTGGCAATCTTTCAGAATCCATGTAAAAATTTAAACCAAAAATCTTAGCATTTCAACATACGTATTTATCTATAAAGGGTACCTGCCAGATCTCCTACAACCATTTTATTTGGTGTCTTGACGGGAACACCTAAAAATTTTTTTACAAGCGATTAAATGTACTTTTTCTAGATGCTTTAGTCTATTCAATCCCAAATTTCAGCTGAATTTTAACAGTATTGGTTGGATTTTGGTATCAAAAATTTTAAAAAAATGTATTTACTGTCATTTCTTTACACTTCTGAAAACTTTTTTAAGCTGAGTAACTGCTTTTTTTTCCTTTAGTAAACCAAATGTGATGTACCTCTTTTTCGCTAATCATTTGATGTAAAATTTAAAAAACCTAAATAGCAATAATTGTTAACTACTTCTAATCTCTTATTATCAAAGTACCATTTTTCACGTTTTCCTAAGTGCCCCCCTTTCCTAAATACCATAATCTTAGTTTTTGGGCTATGTTTTACACTTAATTTCTATTATCACAAAAAGTTTCTAAGACTTTAATTGATTTTGTAAACCCGTAGGTGTAGTTGCATTAATGCTACGTCATCAGCAAATAACAAGATAAACAACTCAAAAAATCTGGAAACAGTTTTGCACCCTGCTTCCCTTTTTTATTCTAACGTTGCTAACTGGATTAATGAACATAGAAAATAATGTTGGGCTTAGAACACATCCCTGTCTTACCCCCATGGGGGTTTGAAAAAATATTTGTTAATTCAGAATTTGCTCGAATGCATGCTGTAATGACTTATACAAGCCCCAAGTGATGCAAAAATTTTCCCTTTACACCTTGCTGTTTGATATAACTTAAAACCCGCCATGTTCAACTGTGTCGAAGGCCTTTTTAAAATTACCAAAGGCAACATACAATTTTCTTCCTTTTTTAGTCATATAGTTCTGAATAGTGGCATACAAAGTAAATATCTGATCAACTGTAGAATATGATTGACGAAAACCTGCCTGACATTCTGAGATTAGGTTATTACTTTCTAACCAGTCATACAATCGAACATTCAATATGGTAGTGTAACATTTAGACCTCACAACTCGGCAAAGGAACATGGTGGAGTTCCACCGTGGGCAAGGCAAGATTGCCTACGTTTACAGTGGAAGGCTGTATGTGAAAGACAGACAACCACCAGGCTTGGCCGGAAACTCCAACAACGCAGACCGTCCATATTCCTATCCCTTGCATGCAGAGGATGGCAGAGATGGTCAGCATCCCAGTGGTCCCCAAGCTGGAGGGAGGTCCATGTCACGCTACAGAGAGCAGCCACGAAGACATCACTCTGCAGCCAGGCAGGGCGGCTTTGGATCACCAGACAGGCGCTACAGGAGGACGGAGCCACCTCGGCAATACAGGTCTCCGAGATATGGTGATCTGTCTGAGGAACGGGAGAGACAGAGAGAGAGACAGAGAGACAGAGAGACAGAGAGATACAGAGAGAGAGAAGGTGGTGGTGGATGGAAAAGAGAGAGAAACAGAAACAAGAAAAGGAGCACAGATACACAGTAAGCAGACATAGAGAAAGACAAAGGACGCCAGGCAGACAATGATACAGTGTGTGTGTGTGTGTGTGTGTGTGTGTGTGTGTGTGTGTGTGTGTGTGTGTGTGTGTGTGTGTATGTGTGATTTATTCATTTTATTCATTCTTTTATATCAAGGATAATGGAATAAGCACTTATGTGCTTTTTTACATCCAGTTCCCGTGTGTATGCGGTTTTGTCAATTTTGTCATTTGTTCCCACCGGCACACAATGGCCTACTCTTACGAAAAGCGGAACAGGATTTAACGTGTGCGCAAGATGTTCTGCATGCATACGCACACGGGGCCTTGGTTTATAGTCTCATCCGAAGGACTTGTGTGTGTGTGTCTGTGTGTGGGGGTGTGGGGGTGGTTTGTGTGGGTGTATGTGTGTGTGTGTGTGTGTGTGTGTGTGGGTGTGTGGTGTGTGTGTGTGTGTGTGTGTGTGTGTGTGTGTGTGTGTGTGTGTATGTGTTGTGTGTGTGCGCGTACCTGCGCGCGGGCGCAAAAATTTGAAGTCTGTTAACCGTGATATTTGTGGAAATTTGCATGTGTGTAAATAATTTGAGTGCAAGCACTTCGATTTGTTTGTTTTACAAGATTCACCACTAAATAAATTCCATATGTTGTTGTTGTTATTATTATCATTATTATTATTATTATTATTATTATTATTATTATTTATTATTATTATTATTATTAATATTATTAATATTATTATTATTATTATTATACAGAGAAAAAAACACACACACACAAACACACGCCCGCGCGCGCGCTCACACGCACGTTGTTCCGTCTGTTTGTGTGTTACTCTTGTTTTTGTTAGTGTTCTGCTTCCCTACGGCTGTGTGTGTATGTGTGTGTGTGTGCGTGTGTGTGTGCGTGTGTATGTGGTGTGTGCGTGTGTGTGTCGTTGCGTGTGTGTGGTGCGTGTGTGTGTGCGTGTGTATGTGCGTTGTGTGCGTGCGTGTGTGTTGGTGCGTGTGTGTGTGTTGTGTGAGATGTGTGTGTGTGTGGCTGTGTGTGTGTGCGTGTGTATGTGCGGTGTGTGTGTGTGTGTGTGTGTGTGCGTTGTGTGCGTGCATGTGTATGTGTGTGTGCACGTGTGTTGTTCGTGGTGTATGTGTGCGTGTGTGTTAGAGATATTATCATTTGTCTGTCTGTCTGTATCTCTCTCTCTCTCTCACCTCTCTCTCCTCCATCTCGCTCTCTCCCTCCTCTCATCTCTCTCCCTTCCTCTCTTGTAAAAACGCTAATAAAGCTTTCAGCAATCTACCCAGACATAATTATACAAACTGACATGACTGGAGTACCTCCAGGTATGGTATCACAATCTCCATAATACAGGCATGTAATGCAGGTTTTTTTCCAGACACTACATACTTTTTTAGTGTTGCACCATTTCCGCACTTAAAAGAAACTTCCCAGAGAAAAGAAAAGGCAACATACAGCGCCCTTCTTCCTGCCATCCCATAATTATATCGCCCCCTTCCATTCCCCCCCCCCCCCCCCCACCCCCACCCCTACCCACCCGTTCTCCTAATTTTGTGTATAACTTTTTCGGGTAAAACACACACACACACACACAATCTCTTCTCTTCTTTCCTCTCTCTCTCTCTCTCTCTCCTCTCTCTCTCTCTCTCTCCTCTCTCTCTTCCCTTCTCTCTCTCTTCTCTCTTTTCTTTCTCTGCCATATGATAGAAGATAAATAGATGCACAACATATACACACATGCCCCCAACTTTACACACACACACCGCTCTTTTCTCCCCTTCTTTTCCCTTCTCATATAGATAGTTTTTAAATAAATAGAGCACACACTCATAACACTGCACCATTTTAACACACACACACCACAAAAACCACACACACACGAATCTCTCTCTCTCTCTCTCTCCTCTCTCTCTCTCTCTCTCCTTTCTTTCTCTCTCCCCATTAAGTAGATAGAAAATGATGCACACAAATTTAACCACAGCCACACTTACACAACACACAAACGAATTTTCTCTCTTTTCTTTCTCTCCTCTCTCTCTTCTCTTCTTTCCTCTCTCCTCTCTCTTCCCCTCTTTCTCTCTCCCCTAAGATAGTAATAAATAGTGCACAACATCTACCACATGCACACCTTTACACACACACACCACACCACCCACACCACACACACACCACGCACTCTTCTTCCATTGATAGTTGAAATAGATGCACACCAAAATTTACACACTGCAACACTTTTACTCACCACGCACACACCACACAAACCACAACCCACACACACACACACACACACAACGAATCCTCTTTTCTTTCTTTCTCTCCAAATTTCTCTCTCTCTCTGTATATTGTTTTTATAATATATATAATAATATATAATTTTTAAATTATATATATATTTTATATATTATATATATATTTTAATATTAAATATATAATATTTTTTTTAATATATATATTTTGTGTGTGGTGTGTTTTTAAATTTATATATGGTGTGTGGGTGTGTGTGTGTGTTGTGTATACTTATTAATCACACACCCAAAACCAAACCCCAACACACACACACCAAACCACCACACACCCCCGCGCGCGCGCCGCCGCACGATACCTTGAAACTAGGGCCCATCCCAAAATTCAACAACAACAACAAAAATAGATCTGATCCTCAGCTGTCTGGTCGCTAACCAACCCTACCGCCCCACGCGACGTGTCGCATAATGTTTTGCTTTTGTCGGCCGCCCGTCTGACATGTAAGGAGCAAAGGAACGTGTCAGTCTGTTGCCGTCTGTCATGAAGCAAAGAAAACTTCTTCCCCACCGGGATGCTTTTGGGTGGGAAAAAATGAAAGGTGAGGGGAACGAAGTGGTGAGGGACTTTTTTTTGTTTTTTTTTGGTTTTTTTGGGGTTGGTTGAAGGTTAAAGGGGAGGGAGAGAAAAGAGAGGAGGAGAGGGGGGAGAGAGAGAGAGGAGGGAGAGAGAGGGGGGAAGGGGGGGGGGGGGGGCAGGGGGGGGGAAGGGGGGGAAGGGGGTGGTAGGGGTCAGGTATGAGTGGGACGTGTAAGAGCCCCCCCATCTCATATTGTATTTTATTGAAATTTTTAAAAAGCTGTGTGTGTGTGTGTGTGTGGGTGTGTGTGTGTGTGTGTGTGTGTGTGTGTGTGTGTGGTGTGTGAGTGTGTGAGTGTGTGTGTGTGGGGAGAGAGAGAGATAGAGTGTGTGCGTGATATATATATATATATCATAAAATATATATATATATATATATTATATATATATATATATATATATATATATATAGAGAGAGAGAGAGAGAGAGAGAGTGTGCGTGAGAGAGAGAGAGTGAGTGTGTCAAAGTCAAAGTCAAAATCAAACTTTTATTTTCAGATGGTACATTGAATAAGCAGTGCATTTGCTTTTTTTCATCAAGCCATCTATCTAAAGAAAGAAAAAAGCGAGAAAAAAAATGTATATGCAGACATGGAATGAAAAACCTAATCTATGATAAAGTATACAAATCAAACAAGAAAAACAATAACATATGCATATGTGGAATTAAAAACAAAACAAATAAAACCAGAAAAATATTAGGCCATACAATTCAAAAAATTCAAAAATCTTTAAAAAAAATATCCGTCATAACACAAACAAACAAGCAACAAAGAAAAACCAAACCAAAAAAAACAAAGAAACAAAACAGAATAAAAATAAAAAACCACACCAACTGCTTTCCCTCCCCCTCCCCCCCCCCCCCCCCCCCCCCCCCCCCCCCCCCCCACATCCCCCACACAAACCTTCAACCATACAAACACTGATAAACAACACAAAAGATGAATCAACAAGAACAACACAACAAGGAAATAACAAACAACACAACCCTACGTACACAACAACACCGACATAACTAACATTAGGACAAGATAAGCCAAGACAAATGAAAGAACAATATAGAACTAACAAAAGATGAGAAAAAGAGTCCAAAATATCCCCTCCTTCCCCAAGAAACCACCATAAACCCAAAAAAACAAAAACAAAATAAACCAAAAAACCCCACCCCCACCCCTACCAACAATAACAACAACAACAACCAAATGGATATAAACAGAGGAAACTGATGTATTGTTTAAACACTTACATACACATACACATACACATACACATCCTCACCCATATCTCCTTCACCACATAATATACTCATATATAAGGAAAACAAGAATAACCAATAGCTATTGAATTCAGAGCAAAGAAGTATAACAAAGACATCCATTCCCTCCCTTTCCTCTGGTCAAATACACGCATGTACATGTGCTTTTTGATTTGAGGCAGAACAACGTTTTTAAACCTTCTATCAAAGAATAAATTCAGGCAATGTAAACCCACCCAGCAGTACTAACGTCAGCAATAAAAAATTTAGCCATCTAATACAATGAAACAGAAAACTAACAGCGACAAAACTAAATAAATCAGCATATTTGTGTAACACAAAAGAACGTAAAAAGGCCAAAACAGCAAGAAAGTAAAAAACCAAAACCGAACCAATTACACAACACACACGCACTCACATAAATTGTACACATGCACACAAAACACACACACACACACACACACACACCAGATTCAAAGCGTGCTGGGGTTGATATCATATCAACCCCCTATGCAAGATCAATGCTTACACATGTACTCTATATGAATTTTGAAAACTTGGGTCAAAATCGATTTTAATGACAAGAATAACGTTTAGTGACACTTAAATCACTCTCTTAAGTTTATAAGTCGTGTTCCCTACTTTTATTCATGAAAATCTTTTTAGATGTGTTTTATACTGATTTTTGCTTTTTTAAAACATTTCAAATTTTGGGGGGGTTTTTTCCATAGGTCACTTCCTTTAATACAAGAGGCTCGATTTATATAGGTTATTTCTGGGTCTTGGGAAAAGTTAGCAAATGGTTGTGTCTATGTTGGGTTTAAATTTGAAAGCTTTGGTAATCTTTGGGGGTACATTTTGATTAACAAAATTCTGCATAAACACAGCTTTATTGAATAAAAGTCGGTTTCGAAATGTCAGGAATTTATTTGCTTATAATCCTCAATTGTCAGGGTGCTTGTTTTTAACAATACAAGTTTTACTGCTATTTTATGTAAACGATGAATGAATTTCAAGTTCGTTCCACTGCAGGTATCCCAAATAGTTGACGCATAGTCAATGATTGGTAGAATGTGACCGCAAAAAAAAAGTTTTCGAGAATGATTATTTAGAAAGTGTTTTATCTTGGATAATTGAAGTAGCCTGTGAGCTAGGCGTTTACCTAGTGACATTATGTGATCAGTCCAAGTCATATTTTTGTCAATGGTAACACCTAATATTTTATGTCAGTCAACTTCTTCAACTCTTCCATTATCCAACAACAGAGGTTGAAACCTATCATTCATTTTTTGCCTTTTCTGTCTTGCTGATACGTACATACACTTTGGTTTTTGTGCATTTAAGGACATGTGGTTTAATTGAGTCCAAATAATCAATCTGTCAATACTGTATTGAAGTTTGCGAGTTAATCTGCTGGAGTCTGAATCACTACAAAAGAGAGTGGTATCGTCAGCAAACATTTCACAGTTACATTTAATAAAACAGGGTAAATCCTTTACATAGACTGAAAAAAAGAAATGGTCCCAATACTGAGCCTTTTTGGTACCCCATGTCTAATGGGTAGTAGTTCTGATGCTTGGTTTATTTACAGATACAAGCTGCTGCCTATTAGACAGAAAATGTTCTAGTAGTTGGATAACTTCAGGGGGCAGTTTGTACAATTCTAATTTACGCAATAACAAAGAGGGTTTATACATCAAATGCTTTTTCAAATCAACAAAAAGATAAATTATTTCATTTTTATTTTAAACTTCGTACTAACCCTACAAATATTTTTAAAACCCATTACCTCCAAAATTTTTTTATAAATAAAATTTTAATTTTTTATTTTTTCAAATTTTTTAATATTTTCAAAAATTAAACCCAATTTAAAAAACCCCTAATACATAAAATTTCCCTTTTTAAAAACTTAAAAAACATTTTCCAATACAAATTATAATTTAAATCCCCAAAAAAAAAACCACTACATTTTTAATACATTAATTTCTTAAAAACCTTTCCAAATTTTTTGATTTTTTATGCTTTTAATATCCAATTTCATTGGGGGCATTTAAATGGAAAAAATTAAAATTTTTTTATTAATTTAAATTGTTGTGGTTGAAGATAGTTGAGAGAGAGAGAAAGTAGGGAGGTTTTTTTTGGGGGTGGGGGGTGAGAGGGAGAGAAGGGGGAAAAGAAAGAGAGAAAGAGAGAGAGAGGTGTGGTGTGTTGAGGGTGTGTGTGTTGATAGAGAAGAGAGTGTGTGGTGTGTTTGTGTGTGGAGAGAGGATAGAGGGTGGTGTGTGTGTGTGTTTGGTGAGAGAGTGTGTGGTGAGAGAGAGAGGAGTGTGGGGTGAGAGAGAGAGAATGTGTGTGAGTGTGTGTAAAGGTGAAGAGAGAGAGAGAGAGAGAGAGAGAGAGAGAGAGAGAGAGAGGAGGGGAGAGAGAGAGAGGGGGAGAGAGAGTGAGTGTGTGTGAGAAAGAGAGAGAGAATTTTGTGTGAGAGAGAGTGTGTGTGTGAGAGAGAGAGAGATTGTGTCTGAGAGAGAGTGGTGGGGTGTGAGAGAGAGAGAGAATGTGTGTGTGAGAAGGGGTGTGTGTGTGCGTGCGTGGCGTGCGTGCGTGCGTGTTGGTGTGTGTGTGGTGTGTGTGTGTGGGGTTTTGTGTGTTGTGTGTGTGTGTGTGTGTTAATGGGTTGTCTCATTTTAGTTTTTATTATTTTTTTTTATGGGTGTTTTTGTGTGTGTTAAAGACGCATTTCCTACGACTTTCCCCCTTTACCCCATATTTTGTTTGTTTTTTTTATTTTTTGATTTCTTTCTGAGTTTCCCCTGCATTCTTCATGTTGGTTTGTATAGTAGTAGTATTTAGTAGTAATAGTAGTAGTAGTGTAGTATAGTAGTAGTAGTATAGTATTTTGTTGTTTTGTTGTTTGTTGTTGTTGTTACTCTTCTTCTTCCTTCCTTCTTCATCCTCTTCTTTCCTTCTTTTATATCTACTTCTTCTTTTACGTTTTTTTTTTTTTTTATTCTTCTGCATTTCTGCCTCTTTTCCTGTATGCCAGCGTATTTCTGTCATATCTCTCCTTTCTTGATGAATTTTTTTCATCTGTCTCTCACTACTTTTCAATTTTGATTGATTGTTGTCAACCTTTCTCTGGCTTTGAAGCTTGTGAGTTTCAGAGGTATATGTGTGTGTGTGTTAAAAAAAATTAATCTTAATTTTATTCTTTTACATCGAGGATAATGGAATAAGCACTTATGTGCTTTTTTACATCCAGTCCCCATGTGAGTGCAGTTTTGTAAATTCTGTCATCTGTTCCCACCGGCACACAATGGCCTATCTTACGAAAAGTGTGTGTGTGTGTGTGTGTGTGGTGTGTGTGTGTGTGTGTGTGTGTGGGTGTTTTGGTGTGTGTGTGTGCGTGGTGTTTTTTTTGAGCTTCTTTCTGAAAATTAGAGAAACAGGCTATTTTCAAAGACTTGTTTGCATGTAAAATAGAAATAGACACTGACAAGAGGAGTGCCTCACCTACATTCTTCTTACCTGGTTCATACACTGTTTTGTGTCTTCTACATTCATTTTGTGAAAAGGAGTAAACGGGTTTTTGAGGTGTGTTTTGTGTGTGGTGTTGTGTGGGGTGGGGTTGTGTTTTTAAAGCATGTGTGTGTGAGAGAGAGAGAGTTCCTGTCGCTGTATGTGTTTGTGTGTGTGTGTTAGAGAGGGAGAGAGAGAAAGACAGAGTTCCTGTCAATATGTGTGTGTGTATGTGTGTGTTTTTTAAGCATGTGGTGTATGAGATAGAGAGGGGGAGTTCCTGTCACTGTATGTGCGTGTGTGTGTGGTGTGTGGGGTGTGTGTGTGTGTGTGAGAGAGAGAGAGAGAGAGAGAGAGAGAGAGAGAGAGAGAAAGTTCCTGTCAATGTGTGTATGTGAGTGAGTGTGTGTGTATGTGTCGTCTGTCTGTCTGTCTCTCTGTGTCTCTCTCTCTCTCTCTCTCTCTCTCTCTCTCTCTCTCTCTCTCTCTTTCTCTTTGCACCTCTGTGTGCCTGTGTGTGTGTGTGTGTATGTTTGTCGGTCTGTCTGTCTCTATGTGTCTCTCTGTTTGTATGTCTCTCTGTGCATGTGTGTGCTTTCTGGAGAAATGAATGACAGCCTGTCGTCTGCTCGGCAATGCCTAATCACCAGTTCCAATAGCTTGACCACTGTGGTCAAGGCAGTGACACACTGACAGACAATGGGTTTCAATAGACCTCTTGACCTTGCAAGGCTGAAGGTGTTACAATGACAAAGGTGGGACTATTGGCTCGGGACACTTTCTGAGTACTCGCTCTTGTCTCCCTGTGTGTGTGTGTGTGTGTATTTGTGTGTGCACGCGCGTGTACATATATATATATATATATATATATATATATTGGTGCCACACACACACACACACACACACTAACAGAGAGGAAGAGGGAGACAGGCAGGCAGACAGACAGAGAACAGACAGACAGTCAGATTAGTCAGATAGACACACAGGCAGGGACAAACAGTCAGACAGACAAAACAGAGACAGACACCCCACAGACATACAGCCCACACACACAGACAAACACAGAGAGAGACACACACACAGTCACATAGACACAGACAGATCCAGATAGACAGACAGACGCACTTTCACACACTCACACACTCTCTCTCTCACACACAACACACACACACACACAGCACAGACAGAGCACAGACAGCAGAAATACAGACAAGTACACCACCTGAGACAGAGACAGAGGGACCCCTAGGCAACACACACACAGGCAACAGACAGAAGAGGAGAGACAGAGACAGAACAGAACGGAGACAGAGACACAGACAGGGAGACAGAGACGCAGTTAAGGGGGAGCTTATCGTGTTTGCAATCTGAGGCGACCTTGGCCACAGTCTTTTGTTTTAACAACGCCGCGAAAGCGATAAACAAGAACCGTAACTCTTGTCTTGACATCGCCAGACACAAGCACACATGTAACAGCAGGCCCTATGTATCCATCAGCTTGTGAAACGCCGTGTAACCAAAAGGCTCTTAGTTTTGTTCTTTAAAAAACAACAACTGAGTAGTAGTAGTAAAAGAGAAGATGAAGTAATAGTAGTAGTAGTAGTAGTAGTAGTAGTAGTAGTAGTAGAGTGGTAAAAGAGAAGATGTAGTAGTAGTAGTAGTAGTGGTGGTTGTGGTGGTGGTGGTAGTAGTAGTAGTAGTAGTAGTAGTAGTAGTAGAAACAGCTGCAGTAGCAGTAATATTAGTAGTAGTAGCAGCAGCAGCAGAAGTAGCAGAAGAAGTTGTTGTACTAGATGAAGAAGTAGTAGCAGCAGCAGCAGCAGTAGTAGTAGGAGTAACAGCAGCAGCAGCAGCAGCAGCAGCATATGAAGTAGTAGTAATAGTAGTAGTAGTAGTAGTAGTAGTAGTAGTAGTAGTAGTAGTAGCAGCAGCAGCAGCAGCAGCAGCAGCAGCAGTAGTAGTAGCAGTAGTAACAGTAGGTTCGATTCTCCAATCTTGTCCCTTTCTTCCCAATCTGACATCCACCCCCACCCCCAAAAAAAAATTCGAATTGAATGTCAATGTCCTTCAGATAAGACTATAAACCGAGGCCTCGTGTGTGAGCGCACGCAGAACAGTTTGCGCACCCGTTCTGCGTTTTAAAAGAATGTGCCATTTTGTAGGGGGACGGGATAGCTCAGTGGTCGGAGCGCTCGCTTTCCCCCAGCCAAGTTAAGCAGCGTCGAGCGCGGTTACCAGTTGGATGGGTGACCGTTTGCGCGCCTTGGCTTCAGTACAGTCCCCCAGTTCACCCAGCTGTAAATGGATACCTGCCCTCTTTAGGGTCAGGGAAGGTAAAGCAGCGAGGGAGAGGAGATGGGCGCCGCCCACAATATGCTGGCCCCTAGAGAAGTGAGGTCTCTGACGCCTCGCTCCCCTACGACCTTATAGGTTATGGGACTCCTTTACCTTTTTGCCATTTTGCGCCAGTAAAAGCGCATGACAAAAAAGCCAAACTAAAACAACAACAAAAACAAAACCCGCATGCACACAGGCGTGGTGTTTAGACACCATCCCCGACATTGGAATGCGGCTACCTAAATGTGGATAGGGTAGGAGCGGCGTAAGGGGGGGGGGGGGGGGGGGGGGGGGGGGGGCGGTCCCATACACAGAAATCTCACCATTGCTGGTGAACTTGGGAGCTGTAGCCGAGGAACGAAAACATTAATTATACACAAAATGAAGAAACACAATTTCATAATTATGTTTGCCATTTATTTTTGTTTCGACTACAGCAATTCATTCCTCTTTAAATCCCTACGACAGGCGACACTACAAATCTAAACTCTATGCAAACGCAGACATAACAAAACATCTTGCACACTCGTTTATAACCAACATCCCATTTTTAGGGGGGGGGAGAAGAATAGCCGAGCAATGGCCGATGGTATGAATGACATTGATGATATGCTCAATGTATGTAATCTGCGACCTGAAAAAGAGATAGGCTCCACCATGCCCGTTTTATCCAGGATATATCCCCAAAGTCGGAATGTGGCTACCTTCATGGTAGGTAAAAATAAAAACCGGTCGCATACGCAAAATTTTACCATTGCTGGTGAACTTCGGAGCTCTAGCTGAGGAACGAAACAAACAACAACAACAACAAAAACAACAACAACAACAGCAGCAACAACAATAACAACAACAACAACCCCAAGAAAACCCAGGACAAAGTAAGTGAAAGTGCAGTGCAACAATGATTCCTTTTTATTTATTTATTTATTTTTTATTCTTTTATTTCGAGGATAATGGAATAAGCACTCATGTGCTTTTTTTTTTTAAAATCCAGTCCCCGTGTGTATGCAGTTTTGTCAATTTTGTCATCCACTCCCACCGGCATACAATGGCCTACTCTTCCGAAAAGCGGAACGGTTTTAACGTGTGCGCCAGATGTTCTGCGTGCGCTTGCACACCGGACCTCGGTTCATTTATCCTCGATATAAAAGAATAATTACTTTTTTCTTTTTAAAGTCTCACCCAAAAGACTTTTCGGGGAGAGTGGAGTCGGCACTGATGTTAGCTCCAGAGGAAAAAAGTCCTCTTGAACGAGAATCAAACCCGGGTCAGCAGATCACGAAAAAACCACTCTAACCACCAGGCTATCTTTAGTGTTGGCAGTTCACTGACAGAAAAATGGAGAGAGAAAAAACCCCACTGGAATAAGAAGACGACACTCCAACAAATGAGACAGTCAGCAGGCTTCCTATCATTAGCACGTAATTTCAAACTCATACCTGCACAGAGTCGTTTATAAGCCGTAGGCCTACAACTGTTCTCTGTTTGGATCATCCCATGCCTACATACACATTCCAAAACAAAAGTGTTCACTCTCTAAACTAGACGCTTTTTGAAAGTCTACAACACCTGCATAATGATGATGATGATGATGATGATGATAATAATAGTAATAATAATAATAATCATAATAATAATAATAATAATAAATTTAAAAAAAAAAACAAAATAATAATAATAATAGTAAATGGAATTTATATAGCGCTGAATCTTGTAAAACGAACAAATCGAAGCGCTTGGTATGGTATGGCATATGGTGTGGTATGGTATGATATGGTATGGCATAGTATGGTATGGGATACTGGCATAGTATGGTATAGTATGGTATGGTATGGTATGATATGGTGTGGTATGGCATTGCATGGTATAGCAAGATATGGGATGGTATTTTATTTTTGTGTTTGTTTATGGTTATGGTTTGGTATTTACTGGCATTAGTATGGTATAGATATGGTA
>CM054159.1:24449962-24475888 GCA_028751875.1 Rapana venosa
AGTTTAGAAAATGTCCCATTTCAAATTTTTGTAACGTGTAAAACTATGTGACCATTTAAAACCGTGAAGATGTTCTTTTTTATGATTTTTAATAATTTTGGGTTTTTTTTTTTTTCTCTTTTTATTTCATTTCTTTTTTTATTTTTTATTTATTTATTTTTGTCCTTTTTTTTCGTTCTTTGGGGATTTTGTTGTATTCTTTCCTCTTCCTTTTTTTTTTTTTGGGGGGGGGGGGGGGGGGGGGTGGGGGGGGGGGGGGGGGGGGGGGGGGGGGGGGGGGGGGGGGGGGGGGGGGGGGGGGGGGGGGGGGGGGGGGTGTTTTGGAAGTTTTCTTTCATTTGTTTTTTTGGGTTTTTTTTTTTTTTTATTTTCCCCCCTGAATTTTACTGTGGGGTATGAGTTTTTGGGTTTATCATTAGTGTTACCCCGGGGGGGGGGGAAGGGATGTAAAAAAGCACATGAGTGCTTTCATATCCTCGTAATAAAAGAATTTGCATTGTCATTTTTTGTGTTGGTCTGTGTGTGGTGTATCTGTTTTTTTCTCCTGTGGTGCTATCTGTCTCTGTCTTCTGTCTGTCTGTCTCTCTCTCTCTTCCCCTCTCTTCTTCGCTGTGGTGCACGGCGTGCTTGTATGTAGTCAGTTGTGTGTGTCATGGTGTCTGGGAGAGGGAAAAGGGGGGGGGGGGGGAAAAAAAAAAAAAGAGGAAAAGGAGGGATTTCCGGAAAAGTTGAGAATTTAAGGGATAAAAAAAGGGGGGAAGGAAAGGTTAATTTAGAGGGGGAAAAGAAAAAAAAGAAAACAACAAACAACAAAAGACAACAACAAACAACAAAAACAGACAACAACAGAAAACGGAAACACAAAAAATTTCCCACATTCCCCCAAAATAAAACCCAAATAAAAACAAAAAAGAACATATTTTCCTTTCACAGAAAACAACAAAAACGGAAAACTAACACAACACAAAAAAAAACTACAAACCACCAACCATCCACGACCAAAACCACATCCCCCTCCCCTCCCTTCCAGACCCCACAAAACCCCTCTCATAACACACACTTCAAAACCTAAAAAAAACACACACAACACCCCCCCCCACACACCTTCCCCAGACACACCACAAAACCACAACACAACCCCCACCACACAAACCCAAACACACTCCCCTCTCTTCCTCTCTCTCTTCCCCTCTCTCCCCTCTCTCTCAATCCCTACCTCCCACACACACACAAAACCACACACACCAAAACCACACACAAAAAAACACACACACACACAACCCAACATCCTCTCTCTCCCCCCCCCTCCCCCCTCTCTCTAAACCCTCTACTGCCCCTTCACACACACACCACAAAAAATTCACACACACACACACACAACAAAACTCCCCCCCCCCCTCCCCCTCCCCCCCCCCCCCCAACCACACACACACACACACTCCACCAAAAACACACACACAAACAACACATCACCCCCCCCCCCCACACACACACACACCCCCCACCCCCCCCAAAACCCCCCCCCCCCCCCCCCCCACACACACAACAACACACTTTCCCCCCCCCCCCCACAAACACACAAAACAATCATCACCCCCCCCAAAACACACACACCACACATATCCCCCCCCCCCCCACACACCCCACACACAACACCCCCCCCCACCACACACAAACACACACACACACATAAAACCCCCAACAACACCCCCCCACCCCCTCACCCCCCCCCCCCCCACCACCACATCCCCCCCCCCACACACCACACTTCCGCAACTCACAACACATACACACACATACACACATACACACACGCTCTCTTCTCTTCCCCTCTCTCAACCTGCTGCTGCTCCTCCACACACACACACACACACACACACAACACCACACACACACACACACACACCACACAAAACACACACAACACACACAACCCCCACACACACACACACCATCATTACCTACTACTATATCTCACACCCTCCTTCTCTCTTTCATTTCCCCTCTCCATACCACACATGTTATTGTTTTTCTTTTTTGGGTTTGTATAGTTTACCATAGATTAGGTTTTTTTTCTATTCTGCAATCATTATCTTTTTTCTCCCTTTTTTTTTAGTAGATACTTGATGAAAAAAAGAAAATGCACTGTTTTCAATGTACCATCTGAAAATAAAAGTTTGACTTTGATTTGAACATACAAAAAAGTACACACCGTACACACACACACACACCACACACACCACACTAACACACACACACACCCCACAAAAACATACCACACACATCCCCCCCCACACACACACACACATCCCAAAAAACCACTAACACAACCACAAACACAAACACACACACTACACACACACACATCATAACACACACACACACACAACTCCCCCCCCCACACACCACACACACAACTACAACACAACACTCACACACAACCACACCCATACACACACACCCCCCAACACACACACACACAACAACCCCCCCCCCCCCCCAACCCACAACACTACCACACACACACACACACACAACACACCACACAACACACTCCACACACACACACAATCACCATGACAACGCACAAAGCCTTAACGGGGGCTGGCCTGTGGCGACCCCCGAGCACAACTGGGCCGCTTAGGTGATTGACAAGAAGTTGACACCGCCGCTCACAACGCTGAAAATGTCACCGATGATGAGCGATCTTGGCGCCCCCTACTGGCGAGGAGATTTGTCCTATCAACCGGGCACCGGAAGGAGATCACCGGAAGAGAAGGACAGCCTGCGCATGCTCTGTCAAGTTGTGGGCAGAAGTGGGGAAAAAGGTTTGTCGGGTTGTTGTTGTGGGGGGTTTTTTTTGTATGTGTTGGGTGTGTGTGGGGGTTGGGGGTGTTAAGTATGTTTTTAATGTGTGTATGCGTATATATTTTTTTAAAATATTTTATTTTATGCCACTTTAAGTCACGGCAGATTTCTCTGCGTGAAATTCGGGCTGCTCTCCTCGGGGAGAGCGCGTCGCCACAAGAGCAGCGCCACCCATTTTTTTCTTCTTTTCCTGTTTGCATAGTATTTGTTTCCCTATTAGAGTGGCTTTTTTCTGCAGAATTTTGCCAGGGATAACTCTCGTGTTCTCTCGTGGGTTCTTTTACCTGCGTTAAATAATTATGTGTAACACACGGGACCATGCTTTATCGTATCATCCGAAAGTCTAGCACCCAGACCACCACTCATGGTCTAATGGAAGGGGGGGAAAGGTTCGGGCCCAAACGGGGATCAAAGCACCGCACATTTCCGACCCGGACTTTTCGCTTTCTAGGGTCCGTTGTTGCCTCTAGACCACCGATCCATAAATATGCATACATGTATGGTGGGGCTGGGGAGGGAATGTGGTGTGTGTGTTCGTGTGTTTGTTGTTGTGTGTGAGAGGAGGGAAGCAGCAATGGGTGGTAAGGAGCCCCCTGAATCTATAGTTACTTACTTACTTAGGCCCATCACTCCCCCTGGAGCATAGGCCGCCGACAACAGTCCGCCAGAGTCCTCTGTCCTGAGCTATTCTCTCCAGCTGTCTCCAGGTATATCCCATCTTTCTGGTTTCTGCCTCAAGGTCGCGTCGCCAGGTGTTTCTTGGCCTTCCTCTTTTTCGTTTTCCCTGGGGGTTCCTTATGATAGTGCCTGCCTTGTGATGTTGCTGGCTGGTTTCTCGGGGTGTGCCCATCCTTTCCCCATCTCCTGCGCCGGGATTTCATTTTCGGCGGAAAGTGGTTGATACGTTGCCACAGGTCTGCATTGCTGATGGTGTCGGGCCAGTGGATCTGGAGGATTCGTCTCAGGCAGCTGTTGATAAAGGGTTTCTGCACTTTCTTGATGGTGGGTCTTTGTTGTCCTCCATGTCTCCGCTCCATATTATAGGACGACTTGACGTTGGAGTTGAAAGCCTGATCTTTGTGCGGGTCGACACAACCTTGAGCTCCAGATGTTCTTCAGCTGCAAGTACGCTGCCCTCGCCTTGCAATTCTTGCTCTGACGTCTGCGTCTGTGCCGCTCTGCATGTTTAATGATGCTACCCAGGTACGTGAATGTCTCCACTTCATCAGCTCCTTCCTTTTAGTGTGTACTGGGTCTCACTCACTGCTTTTTGATCTTGAGATTCTTGGTTTTGTCTTCATGGATCTCGGGGGAACCAATTGTAAATGAGGTGGTGCTGAATCTAGAGTATGCAGCTATAATTAAAAGCGAGGTACTTAAATTTAAATTTCAGAGATAGATATGTGTGGGATTTTGCGTGGGGGAGTAGGGGAGCGCTGATACCTTGCCAATGTTTGACGTGTCACCAGTGCATTCGCTGCCTGAGCTGGTCGAGTGGAGTTCTCTGTATGTAGATATGTTATTTTATTACAGACTAGTGTTGTTGCTCAAAGCATATTGACCATAAGGCCATTATTGTAATCCTCTAGGGCTTAAAGACACATTAAGAAGAGAAGGGGGAGAGCAGGGGAGATATGAAGAGAGAGAGAAGAGAGAAGTAGAGAGGAGAGAGAGAGATAGAGAGAGAGAGAGAGAGAGAGAGAGATGAGGAGAGAGAGAGAAAGAGAAGAAAAGAAAAGGGGGAGAGGAGAGAGGGGGAGGGGAGAGGGAGAGAGGGAAGGAGGGAGGGAGGGAGGAGAGGGACAGAGAGAGAGGGAGGGGAGGGAGAGAGCAGATCACAGAGAGAGATAAAGGGAGGGAGGAGGAAGGGAGGGAGAGAGAGGAGCATGTAGCAGAAGGAGATGGGTGTGGAAAAAGAAGAAGAAGATGATGATGAGGAGGAGGAGGAGGACGAAGAATGAGGAGGAAGAGAAAGAGGGAAAGGGAAAGAAGAAAGCACACAGAAAAAAGAAGAAGGCAAAGAAGAAGAAGAAGCAGGAGGAGGAGAAGGAAAGAAGAAGAAGTAAGAGAAAAAGAAAAGAAGAAGAAGAACAACAAGGAGAACAAGAAAAGAAGAAAAAAAGACGGAAGAATATGAAGAAAGAGAGCAAGAAGAAGAAAGAGAGAAAGAAAAAAAAACGGAAAAAAAGAAAGAAAAAAGAACGAAAAAGAAAGGAAGAAAAAAGAAGGAAGGAACAAATAAAGAAAGAAACGTAGGACGAAAGAAAGAAAAAAAAAAAGAAAGAAAAAAAGAAATAAAGAAAGAAAAGTAAAGAAAAGAAAAAAAATCGAAAGTTGTGATTCGTGCGATTGCTGCAACCATTTTGTTCTTTCTTTCCTGTCATCTCATCTTATTTTCGACAAGTCAAGTTAAGTCAAGTCAAGTCAAAGTCAAAAACACTTTAATCATCCCATGAAGGGCAGTCTATCCCATGTTTACCTTACTTTTATTTTCTTTCCTTTTTACTTTCAAATTGTATTCAGTTGATTTCGTACCTGAATGACTCAGCGGTAGATTGAGGTATTTTTTAGGTGGTTTTTTGTTTGTTTGTTTGTTGTTGGGATTTATTTTAGCAAACAGCAGCTTTCATGGAAGGGTGTGTTGAACTTTATGGTTTATATAAAGATGGTTTTCATGTTTCTGAAATGTGCAGGCTTTAGTGAGATATCCTTTCATCCTTCGACAAATGTCATACCCTCCCAAACACACACACACGCACGCACACACACATACACGCACACACACGCGCGCGCACGCACACGCGCACACACACACGCAAACACACACCACACACACACACACACACACTACACACACACACACACACACACACACACACACCACACACACACACCGCAACACACTCCCACGCGCATACACACATAACTACACTGCACACACACAGACATCACACGACCCACACAGACCCCCTACCCCACTACCACACATACACACATCACGCACACACACACACACACACACACACAAAACACACACACAACACACACAGTCACACACACACACACTCACACACACACACACACACACTCACAACACCACACACACTTACACCACATACACACTCACACACACACACACTCACACACACATACACACACTACACACACACACACACACACACCACACACTATACACATTCACACACACACTGTTATTGCAATAATTATGCTATGGGCTGTGTCATGGAAGAATGGCTGAAGGCCATGGACATAGCAGCATGATTTACGCAGTTTACAGGTCTTCTAGGCTACCCACGCTTGAAGATAAAGAAGGAAGGTGGCAGGATGGTTAAGACATTTGCCTGCCAACAAGTAAACCGTGAGGTTCTGGGTTCGAGTCCCAGCCTCGCCCTTTCTTTCCAGTTTGACAAAAAAATCGAACTGAATGTCAAAGTCCTTCGGATGAGACTATAAACCGAGGCCCCGTGTGCGAACGCATGCAGAACATCTTGCGCACACGTTAAATCCTGTTCCGCTTTTCGGAAGAGTTGCCCATTGTGTGCCGGTGGAACAGATGACAAAATTTACAAAACCGCATACAATTTTATAAAAAAAGTAATGTGAGCGCTTTGATTTGTAGCTTTACAAGATTCAGCGCTATATAAATTCCATACATTATTATATAATTATATATGCTTGCGGTAGCGATCGTGCACGCGCGCCCCAGCGTTGTGTGTGTGTGTGTGTGTGGAGTGTGTGTTGAGTGTGTGTGAGTGTGAGTGTGTGTGGGTGTGAGTGTGTGTGTGTGAGTGTGTGGTGTGTTGAGTGTGTTGTGTGTGTGATGTTTTGTGGTGTGAGTGTGTGTGTGTGTATGTGTGTGTGAGTGTGTGTGTGTGAGTGTGTGTGTTTTGTGTGTGGGGTGTGAGTTTTGTGTGTGTGTGTGTTTTGAGTGTGTGTGTGGTGTGTGAGTGTGTGTGTGTGTGTGTGAGTGTGTGTGAGTGTGTGTGTGTGTATATGTGTGTGAGTGTTGTGTGTGTGTGTGTGTGTTGTGAGTGTGTGTTGTGTGTGTGAGTGTGTGTGGGGTTGTGAGTGTGTGTGTGTGTGATGAGTGTGTTGTGAGTTGTGTGTATGTGTGGGTGATGTGTGTGTGTGTGAGTGTTGTGTGTATGTGTGTGTGTGTGTGCATGTGTGTGTGTATGTGTGTGTGTGCATGTGTGTGAGAGTGTATGTGTGTGTGTGAGTGTGTGTGTGTGAGTGTGTGTGTGTATGTGTGTTGTGTGAGTGTGTGTGAGTGTGTGTGTGTGTGTGTGTGTGTGTTTGTGTGTGTGTGTTTGTGTGTGTGTTTGAGTGTGCGTGTGTATATGTGTGTGTGTGAGTGTGTGTATATGTGTGTGCATGTATGCGTGTGTGTAGGTGAGTGTGTGTGTGTGTGAGAGTGTGTGTGTGTATGTGTGTGTATGTGTGTGTATGTGTGTGTATGTGTGTGTGTGAGTGTGTGTGCGTGCATGCGTGTGTGTATGTGTGAGTGTGTGTGTGTGAGTGTGTGTGTTTTTTAAATTTATTTTATGTATTTATTCTTTTATATCGAGGATAATGGAATAAGCACTTATGTGCTTTTTTACATCTAGTCCTCGTGTGTATGGGGTTTTTGTAAATTCTGTCATCTGTTCTGTTATGTGTGTGTTTGTGTGTATGTGTGTGTTTGTGTGTGTGTGTGTGTGTATATGTGTGTGTGTGTGCTTGTGTGCGTGAGTGCATGTGTTTGTGTGCGTGTGTGTGTGTGTGTGTGTGTGTGTGTGTGTGTGTGTGTTGTGAGTGTGTATGTGTGTGAGTGTGTCTGTGTGAGTGTATGTGTGAGTGTGTGTGTGTGTGTGTGTGCGTGTGAGTGTATGTGTGAGTGTGCGGGTATGTGTGTATGTGTGGGCGGAGTGTATGTGTGTATTTATTTTAGTATCTTTTTTTCGAGGATCATGGAATAAGCACACATGTGCTTTTTTATCCAGTCCCCGTGTGTATGCGGTTTTGTCAGTTTTGTTATCCGTTCCCACCGGCACGCAATGGCCTACTCTTCCGAAAAGCGAACGGGTTTTTTACGTGTGTGTGTGTGTGTGTGTGTGTGTGTGTGTGTGTGTGTGTGTGTGTGTGTGTATGCGTGCGTGTGGTGCTTGCTTGCTTGTGTTGTGTGTGAGTGCTATTTTCATTGTAATCTTTATTGTCATTGTTGTTGCTACTGTCATTGTTATATTGTTGTTCCTATTGTCGTTGTTATTGTTATTGTCATTGTTGTTGCTATTATCATTGTTATATTGTTGTTGCATTTTTCCATTGTTAGCATTGTTGCTATCGTCATCGTTATTGTTGCTGTTTATTGTTAATATTATAGTGTTGTTGCTATTGTCATTGTTATTGTTGTTGTTATTGTCATTGCTGTAGTGTTGTTGCTATTATCATTGTTGTTATTATTATTGTTGTTGTTGTTATTGTCATGGTTATTGTTATTGCTTCTATCATGGTTATCGCCGTTGTCATTGTTGTACTTTTGTTGCGATTGTTTTTGTTTTTCATTGTTATTGTTGTTGTCATTGTTAATGTTGTTGCTATTGTCATTGTTGTTGTTGGTGTTATAATTATTGTTATCATTATTTATTTTATTTATTTATTTATTGATTTTATTCTTTTATATCGAGGATAATGGAATAAGCACTTATGTGCTTTTTTACATCCAGTCCCCGTGTGAATGCGGATTTGTGAATTCTGTCATCTGTTCCCACCGGCACACAATGGCCTACTCTTACTAAAAGCGGAACAGGATTTAACGTGTGCGCAAGATGTTCTGCGTGCGTTCGCACATGGGGCCTCGGTTTATAGTCTCATCCGAAGGACGTTTGGGGAGAGTGGAGTCTGCACTGATGTTAACTCCAGAGGAAAATATCCCCTTGAATGGGAATCGAACCCTGGTCGTCAGATTGTGAGCGCAATGTTCTAACCACTAGGCTATCCCGTGCACCCTGTTGTGCAGTTCAGAGCGGTTGTGAGGTAGGCGTCACCCAGAATACGCTCTGTCTTACTCATCCCACCTGCCAATCCCTGTTGGAGCACACATTGAGCGAGTAGTTTGCCTGTATGACTTGTTTTCAGACACCTCAGAAAAGAGGCTAGGCAGCCATACTCCGACTTCAGATTTGCTTTTATCCCCTTTAAGTCAAGTCCTTTCTTTTATGGCAGATAATAGATGATTGGAACTTGGAACTTTTTTATATAGATGAAGACAAATCATAGAGAGCATGTTCAAAGTACTTTCCAAAGGCGGAATACGACTTTAAATGTGAACCCCCCAAAAAGGCAAAAAACAAACAAACAAAAAACCATTCACATAACGCAAAAATCTCATTATTGGTGAACATCGAAACTAAAGCCGAAGAATGGAAAAAAAATGAAGTTTAACAAAAACCGTTTTAATATCAGCATAGACATTTTTGCTTACATCAGTAATTGGTAAAAAAAAAATTGGCTTACGGCAATACAAACATAATAAATATAAAACCTCGGTCGTTTTCTGGGATCGATATTTCACTCATTCAGTAAGGGAATAATGTGAAACAGAATATTTCTTGTTAAAGGCAGAAGACAGAATAAACAGAAGAGCGTGTTGAGATTGAGTTTGCAGAACGCAAACACGACTCTGCCCCCCCCCCCCCCCCCCCCCCACTCAAAAAAAAAAAAAAAAAAAAAGGGGGTTTGGGGATGTCCTCCATTGCGCTTTTTTGGGGAAACAAAATATGAGCTTACGAATACGGTGAGTTGGCGAGATTTTTCAGAAAGATTCGGATTGGGATTCGGATTCGGTTTTCGGATTCGAATGTTTTTTCTGTAAAGGCCATTGCCCCAATAAAGGGGGTAGAGTACACAGGAAAATATTAATGAAATCACTCAACATAACACCATTAAAAAACTTAATTTAATCGCACTGACGAATTTGAATGCCTTATATAAGTAGATCGATACATTTCGGAAAAATTTTTTTCTTTATAATGAAAAAAGTAAACACAGACAAACTGAAAAGGGATTTGTAAAATTTCAAGTTTTTAACCTGCTTTAGTTACTGAAATAGGGCAACACAACATAAAAGATTCCCCTCTTTTCCCTTTTACAAAAGGGAAAAGTAAAAACCAAATTTTAAATTTTTTTTGTACGATTTTGTGTTACAAATTTTTTGAAATAAAAATCAAAACCGGTCATAATAAATTTCAAATTTTGTCTAATCCATTTTCAAATTTTTTCCTGTCATGAACCCCGCAAAAGTTTATAATCTAAACCCCACTGTTGTTAACGTGGAAGTCCCATTCTTGCCACCATAAATAAATCTTTTTTAAACTGGTATAAAAACTCTTTAACATTTTGAACACCTCCTTTTTCCCATACATCCCCAAAACCATTTTATAAATTACAACGATATTTGATACCCAGTTTTTTTTGCCTCTTCACCCAAACCCATATGATTTTAAACTTTCTTTGGTAACAAACATTTTCCCCCTAAAATTTTTTAACCCAATAACAAATACAGCGTATAAAAGGTTGATAAAATAAAATCTTTTTTTTCCCCATAAACGAATCTTTTGGGGGTTCTCCTTTCAACCCCCAAAATTTTTTTCAATGCAAACAAAATGTCTTGTTCACCTGAGGGCTGCTTTACCCGGGCCCCCAAAGTTCGGCCCCTACAAAGCAATGTGCAACCGTAACAAACATTTTAGAAACAATTCTAAGCTGCTGTTTTTTCGGGGATCAAAAGTTTTCTCATGATGCAATGACAGCATTCTTGGCTTACTACAAAGGGTTTACATGCAAATTAAGCTAATCTTGAAGAATAATATCCCTAAATATTTGTAGCATTTACCACGGGCATTTCAAACCTTTGATTTCCATGTTCCCTTGCGAAGTGGCCCCTTTTTAAAACAATTTTTTTTACTTTATCAAAGTTTCCCGTCAAATCCATAGAATGTCTGCTTTTTGAAAACATTTGTTGCGTTTGAAAACCAATAGTTTCCCCTATAAAATTTAATACTGCTAAAGAAAAAATAAAAGAGTTCAGTAATCGTTTTTAAAATAAAGCCCCATTCTTCCATTTTTAATAACCTCAGTAGCAATTCATTGATAAATAAGGAAAATAGAATTGGATACAAACGTCACCTTGTTTTAACCCCATAATACAAAATTAAATCTTCTTTTGAACCACTCTAACAAAAACTTTAACACATTGTACATATTTTGATACAGTTAAACATTTTACCGTTTTTTCCATTTTTTATGAGAACTGCCAAAGAATCCCCCTTTTAAAGAATCAAAAGCCTTCTAAAATCTATAAAGGCACATTAATTTCCTTTAAAAAGAGAATGTTTTTAAACAAAAGACAACAAAGTGAACATGTGATCATATTTGAAAAAACCCTTTTTAAAAACCCCTTTATGTTCTCCAGTGAAATTTTTTTTCCTAACCCTTTCTTGTAAACGATGGTTATGTTTGTACAAAAATCTTATACAAATGCATTTAAAGTAATGCCTCTTAAAATTATTGGGTTTTAATTTTATCACCTTTTTTGTAAAAAGGGAAACAATCCCTTCTGCCCTTTTTTTGTGGAAAAACCCCTTTTTGAAATAAAGCATTGAAAAACAAAAAAGAATTCAAAAACTTGTCACCTGCTTTTTTAAAAAATTTCCCCAATAACCCCATCTGGACCAGCGCTTTTCTTTCTTTATTTTCAAAATGCTAAATACCCTTCTTTTGAAATAGTGGTTAAAATAGTTAACATCAGACTGTACATGACTTTTTCATTGTTTTTTTTAAAGTAGATTTTTTGAAATGATGATCCTTTCCTCAACTGTAATATATTACAAACACTTTTTTCTTAAATGAACATTTTGCGACTTTTGTCCGAACTATTTTTGATCTCGAACGTGAAAAAGAGTTATCTAACAATGCATTATTATGTTTTTTTTCCTTGACTTTAACATGGTTTATACTCTTTCTTGCAACGAAAAAATCTGGGGGCTACTAGCATCCTTGACTTCCAGCTATTTAAAGAGTTTAGTATTTTTTTGGGCCATTCTGCTTCACTATCTACCAGTCACCATCTGTCGGTCGTCTTGTCTCTAAATTTTTTTTGTCATCAGCCCCCATTTTGATAAACAAGGGTTGGGAAAAACTTTTTAATGCTTCGTAAAATTTTTTAGGGTAATAAGGCTTACACTTTCAAACATTTTCTGATTTCTCATTTTGCATTAATGAAAAAAGGTTTCCTTTTTATTTTCTCCACACAAGCTTATTTTTTTAGGTTTTCATTACAGAACGGTCCCATCATTTCTGTCAAAAAGGTTTTAAAAAAATTTTCCACGGGCATTTTTCTGAGCAAATCGTCTTTAACTGTAAGCGGCTAAGAAAAAAAACCAAAAAATAATCCTTGACATTATGAAATAATCAAAACCCTACCCCGGAATCTAGATTATTATAAGCAACCTAAAGGTCGCCCTAAAATACACCTTTAAGAATACATAAATCAAAATTTACAAAAAATTTCAACAGGCTTTTCCAAAGTTTTTTGTTACTTTATCTGAGATTTTCTGTTCAATTCATGGTTGGCTTGTATTATTAAATCAAAAATTTTTTTCTTTTGACACATTTTGTTGGTTTAACATCCTTTTACTATTAAGTCCCTGACAAAACATGAATACATCATCAATTTCAGCAGTCAGTCAAACATTTTCCATATTAAATCCACAATCAACATAAAAATAGGAAAAAAAAGGGAGACCCTCTGGTGGCACATTAAAAAATAACAAAAAACTTTCTCATGTTAAACATGCCCTTATCTTTTGGGAAACCCCAAAATGTTGGAGTAGTCAACATAAAAGCACTGAACGAGAAGCAACACTTTCTTTATGAACACACATACCACTAGGGACGCCCATGTTTATAACCTAACAGCAGATTTTTAGTAACTTGCAAATCATTGAATAATGGGAATGAAAATTTCCAAAAAGTTTCACAAGAAAAATGAAGTCAAAAGAGCGAACGAAAAAAGGAAATTTTATTAGTAAATTTAGGTATAAACCTTAATATTCCTTTGCAAAATTTGGAACAATTTTTTCAGAGGGAAGGGGAAGGAAAGGAGTTGCAGAGAGAGAGAGAGGAGAGAGAGAGAGAGAGAGAGAGGAGAGAGAAGAGAGGAGAAAAAGGGAGACGAAAGACGACAACAGAGACGAGACAGAGATAAAGACTAGACAGAGTAGAAAAACGAGACAGAAAGAAACGAGGGGGAGAGACAGAGAGACAGACAGACAGACGACAGAAGGGAGAAAAAAGAGAGAGAAGAGCTAGGGGGGGGGGGGGGGGGGATTGCACAGAAAAAGAGAGAGAAGAGAGAGAGAGAAGAGAAGGAGAGAGAAGAAGAAGAGAGAGGGGAAAGAAGAGAGGAGAGAAGAAAGAGAAGAGAGAAAGGGGGGACAGCAGAAGAAAAAAATGCTTACACACACACCACACACACCAAAAACCCCACACACACACACACCACGCACAGGGCACGCACGCAAGCACCACCACACACACCACACACACAACACACACCCCCGCGCCGCGCGCGCGCGCGGCTGAGGGTTTTAGATGATGTTTTCCCTGATCTGCTGCCCGGGTTTTCGAATCTCGTTCAAGAGGTTTTTTTACCTCAGAGTTAGCATCATTGCCGACTCCACTCTCCTAAAAAGTCTTCAATGGATAAAAACCCAAAGGGCCCCGGGTTAGTTTTCATGCAAGTCTTGCCACACGTAAAAACCCGTTCCGCTTTTAAAAAGGTGGGCCATTATTGCCATGGGAAGGATGAAAAAGTGACAAAACTGCATACACACGGGGATTAATTTTTAAAAAAAAAAGCCATAGGTTATTATTTCCTCGAAATAAAAGATTAAATAAATAAATAGCTAAAATCGCACGTGAAGCTGTCTGGTGCCATTTTATCAATAATTACTTTTCGATCTCTGGCGTGGCACAAGTCCAGTCCATTTTGCGGACAGCGTTCCTCCATCTGTGACCGATTAAAGTCTTGAATGATGCTGACTGCCAGCCGGGAGTGCAGACCACAGCGCTGGGGTTTTAAAAGGGTGCTGGGTCTATGGGGCAGTCCTTTGTGGGGTTAAGCGCTGAAATATTGAATGAAGCCTTTTTGGGGATGAAGCCGCGGGTAATCAAGTTCAAAGTATCCCTCCCCCTCCCCCCCTTCCCCCTTTTAACAAAGCGGTTTAGGGTTTTTAGGGGTTTTGGGGGTTTTAAAGGGGCAAAAGGGTACAGTGAGGATTCACAGGGGTTCGGGGAACCACATAAAAAAGAAACGCGTGCGTGTGCGTGTGCGCGCGCTGCAGACACAGACAAAAAAGAGACACAAACGAACACATCAACAACCAGACGCAACACACACCCACACACCGCACACGCCAACACACCACACACACCCACACATCACACACAACCAAAAAAAAACACACACACACACCAACACACACACCACACACACAACACAAACACACCACACACCAACCACCATTAATCTTTTGTGTCATTTTATCCCGAAAGCACAAAAGAACACAAACACGAAGCAATTTGACGACCCGGTTCGATTCCCGTTCAAGGGATATTTCCCTCTGAGTTAACACATGAGACTCCACTCCCCCAAATCCTTTTGGAGAAATAAAACCGAGGTCCCCTGTCGAACGCGCAGACACTTTCGCACACTTGAAAACCCGTTCCGCTTTTCGAAGGTAGGCCCTTGTGTGCCGGTGGGAACAGAGACAATTTACAAAACCGCATACACCGGGGACAGGATGTAAAAAAACCAAGTGCTTATTCCCTTATCTTCGATATAAAAAAAAAAAAGAAAAATAAAAGAAAAATGGTTTAAAAAACCGTTCAATTTCAACCCCCGGGTCCATGACCGGGGGTTTGAAAACTCATGCGTTGGAGAATTAGGATGAGGAGTTTTACCACTCCCCGTTATCTTCAAGTGCAGACCTGCCCTGCCTTCATTCCCTTCTTGTGTACCACCTGCAAAAGATCAAAATATGATGATGATGATGAGATATGATGAGATACATGGAAAATTTTATGCCTATATCTTGCACACACAAAAAACCAAATCAAAGCGCTTAAAATCAAATTGCACATTAAAGATCGCATAAACATGTACGTTTAGTGGGTCCCTTTTAATCCACCCTTTATTGTTTTTATTGCCCAAAACTAAATGACCCGTTTAAAAGGAAAGGAATAGTATTCATTTTAAAAAAATTTCCACTGTTCAAGAAGTTTTTTATGACTTAGCGTTTTTTAAATCAGTTACAGATTTTATATTCTTTCCAGTAAAAAACTTACGGGAGATAGTTGTGAAAAAAAAATAGTACATTAAGAGAGAGAAAGAAGAGAGAGAGAGAAGAGAGAGAGAGGAGAGAGAGAAGAAGGAGGAGAAGAGAAGAGAGAGTTGGTTGAATGCGGGTGTTCCTATCACCAAATAGGAAGGAAATTAAAAAAAAAAAAACAAAAAAAAATTAGTGGGTTACGGAAATAAAAAATTTCCCAGCATCATACCCCAAAGTCGGGAAGCCTACCTTCATGGGGGGCAAAAAAGGGCATACGCAAAATCTCCTTGGGGAACCTCGGGCTACTTAGCCCAATGCCAAACAAACCAACAAAGTTTGGCTTTAGGGGTCCCTTTTTTCAGTCACCCCCAAAATAATTTCACGTTGTATTTTTTGGTTTTTTGTTTGTATAGTCGCTGTGCTTTTTCGTTGTTTGTCAGTGTCATGCGGTTGGCGGGTCGAAAGGCATTGGGGTTCGTTAGCTGGGTTTTATTTTTTTTAGCACTGTGTTGTTGTAACCCTTTCACTGTATTTTTGTATTTTTTTTTAGTCTAACCCCGTGTTGTGTTTACTGTTAACTTTTCCCGTCTTGCAGTTTTGTTTTTTTTTTCGTGTTTTTTTTGTTTTGTTGTTGTTTTTGTTTTTGGGTTTGGTTTTTTTGGGTGTCCTCCTCAATTCTGTTTTGCTAAACCGGAATTCCGGGTGTCTCACTTTTTTGGGGGTCTTTTACTGAAAAAAGTTTTTTTTTTCTTCAAAAAAAAAGAGGCTAAAACATCAAATCAACCGCAAGGGCGTCTGTTTACAAAAAGTGGATTTTTTTTTCCTGCAGGGGTTTTTGGGAGGATCATTTTCCTTTGTTTTCACATTTGTTTTTTTAAAAGATTACATAAAAATTTGCATTAGATTTCCCGGGTTTTTGGGGCCCCTCTAAAAGACTATTTCAGACCAAAATATTATTGAGGGGGGCTAAAAAAACCGAAAGGGGGCTGGATTAAAAAAGATGCACTATTTTTTTAACCCCCGAAATAATAACACCCAAAGAAATCATAAAAAGAACACCGACCAAAAATTTCTACATAATAAAACAGGTAAAAACATGACAGCACACTACGGGTATTATCAATATACTAAAAAAAGACAAGAGAGAAAAGAAGAGAAGAGAAACAGAGAGAGAGAGAGAGGAGAGAGAAGAGAACAATGAACAATGAACAAATTTTATTTAAGAGGGGTTTTAAAAATAACATAACAATAGCTTTTTTTACATCCAGCCCTTGAAAGAGAGAGAGAAGAGAGAGAGAGAGAGAGAGAGAGGGGAGAAGAGGGAGAGGAGAGAGAGAGGAAATACCAAAGAGGAGAGAGACACAAAGACATCACAACCACCACCATCGCCGCCCCCCCCCCATCATTCCACCCCCAAAAAAACGCAACAACAGACCAAAAATCCACCATCCTTCGACAGCTACTCCCCCAACCACCACCAATAATTGGGGAAAAACAAGGGAAATTCAGTACCACCAGTATTTCAACACACACCACAACCTTCAACCAAAAAACCCCACACACACACACACACAACACACACACAAACACCCCACACCACACCCCACACACACACACACACACACACACACACACACACACACACACCACACACACACACCAAAACACACTCGTCAATATCACTGGAGTGAACAGAGTAAAATCGAAGACAACAACAACACCACACCCCGCGCGCACACACACACAACACACCCACACACACCACAACACACACACACAAAACACACACACACACACACCACACAACACAACACCAACACACAAACACACACCCAAAAACCACACACACAACACCACCACCACCACCACCACCACCCCCACCCCCACTCAAAACAAAACTCTACACATAACCTAACCAAAAAAAAACCCCCCCAACCCCCCAAACCCTACTTGCCTACTTTTTCCTTTTCACCTTTTCACGCAAGCTTCAAAAAGTTCCCTCCCGCCTTTTTCCCCATGAGGCAGGGGGACGGGAAAAGGAAAAGGGGATGAGAAAAAAAGGGAAAGACACCGGGGAAAAGCATTTTCCCCTTGCTTAGCGGCATAAAGACACGCGAGGAAAATTTATGCCCCGTCGATTTGATTTTCCCCTAGAAATTGATTTGATGATTTCGAATGAATTGTCACAATTCAAGGTTGGGAAAAAAAGAAAAAAGAAGAGAAGAAGAAAAAGAAGAAGACAGAGAGAGGGAGAGAGGAAAGGGGGAGAGAAGGAGGGGCAGAGACAGACACAAGGGGACAGACGAACAGAAAGAAAAAAACAGATAGAGATAATGCAGTGCCCAAAAAAGAAGCGAGAGAGAGAGAGAGAGAAAAGAGAGGGGGAGAGAGAGAGAGAGAGCGAGAAGAGAGGAGAGGAGATTGCAGGAGAGAGAAAGGGAAGCGAATGCCAAAAGAGAGAGCGAGAGAAGAGAAAAGGGGAGAAGAGAGAAAAAGAGAAGAAAAGAGAGAGAGAGAAAGGGATTGCCAGGGAGAAAAAGAGAAAACCCGAATGCCAAGAGAGAGCAGAGGAGAAAGAAAAAGAGAGAGAAGAGGGGAAGAGAAAGAGAAGAGAGAGAGAGAGAAAAAGAGAGAAAAATTAAATTTGCCCGATCTGGGTGAAAAGTGTGAAGGGTTTTTGGGTTTGAGGGGGTGCGGGGAGAAGGGTTAGGTTTTTAAAACGGCTGATTGGTTTTTATTTGTGATGGGGTTTGCTCATTGTCTGAGTTTGGGGTATGTTTTTTTTTTTTCCCTCTGTCCCTCTTCTGGCTCACTCCTTCTGTCTCGTCTCTTTTCCCCGGGGTTCGAGTATTTTCTCTGTATCTCCATCCCCTGTCTTTACGTTCTCTATCTTTCTTTTCCTGGGGCAAACACACCCCCACACACTCATACACTCTAAATACACACAAACACAACACACTTTCTAAAAACACATACACCACCTCCAAAACAAACACAACACACACACGCACATTTAAAAACCCCCCCCCCAAAAACCCACACACACAAAAACCCCAAAAAAAACGCACACTCCCCTCTCTACAACACAAAACCTCTCTTTTTTTACAATACAAAACTCTAAAACACAAACACAACACAACACACACTACCCCCCCCACTCCCCCCCCCCCCCACTTTCCACTAAAATCCCCCCCCCCCCCAACACACACACACACTACACAAAACCCTCCCACCCCCCCAACACAAAACACTAAAACTACCCCCCCCCCCCCCCCCCCCCACACACACTTCAAAACACAAAAACCCCCCCCCCCCCCCCCCCCAACACCACAACACTAACTCCCCCCCCCCCCCAAAACCCACACGCCACTACACTAAACAACCCCCCCCCCCCCCCCCCACACACACACACACACACACACAAACCCCCCCCCCCCCTTTCCCCCAACCACACACAAACCTCCCCCCCCTCCCCCAACTCCCCCCCCCCCCCCACACCCAACACAAAACATATACACCACGAATGGACGGATGGAGGGAAACAGCAAAAGCACATAACGGGAGCTGTCGGACAAGGGGTGTAGTGCCCTTAAATCCCAAAGGGCCCTAGTGTGTGACAAGGGGGGAAAAAAAACCCCCTTTCATCAGACTCTATCGGGCCCAAATGTCACACCCAAACCCCCCACCCCACCCCCCTCCCCTCTCCCGAAAAACCACCACCCCCCCACCCCATCCCTTTTCTGGAAATCAACCACCCCCCCCCCCCCCCTCCCCTCCCCCCATAACACACAGGGCAACAGCATCACGCTAACCGAAACACAAAACAAAACAACGCACACACACCCCACCACGCATTTTTCAAAACCCCACACGCACACACACACACACACACACAAGTTTAAAAGATTTCATTCCTTTCAGCCCTTTTGCTTTATGGGGGATTGAAAAGAATTGTAAAAGGGAGAAAAATTTTTACACCAAACACTCACACAAAAAAATTAAACCCCACGCACGAAACACACTCACACACACCCCACACCCCTACCCAACACCACGCAACACCACACACCCCAAAACCACACACACGCACGCACGCACCCCTGCAAACACACCACACCCCAAAACACACACACAAGATTAAAGATTTCTTTCCCTTTTCCCAGCCTTTTTGGTATGGGGGTTTTAAAAAAAATTGTAAAAGGGAAAAAAATTTTTACAGAAAACACCACTCACCCACATACACCCACCACGAAAACACCCCTCACACACAGAAAAACCCCTAACACAAGAAACCTCACACTCACCCCCCTTCCACAAAACACACGTACACACACAAACACGCACGAAAACTCATGAAACCCACACACCACACACACACAAAACCACACTTTCCTCTTTTTCTATAACAGCCCTCTCTGAAAACATCATCATTTTTTTAAATGGAAAAAAAATTTGTCATTCGTTCTTAAAGCACATTCATCCCCTTTCCCCCTTTTGGCCAAATTTTGGAAAAAATTATTACCCATTACTTTTTTCGCGAAAAATTCAAACTAAAATTCAAAGAACCCAGAAGGATAAAAATTTGCAAAAAAAAAAAAAAGAAAAAAAAAATCAGAGACAACAACTCAAAAAGTATACAGGGGCAGTGATAGAGAAAACAGTAAAAAAGCAAAAAAAATAAAACAGGAAAAAAATTAAAAAAAAACGACCAAAAACCTCCAGATATACAGAAAAAAGGCACAAAAACGAAAAAACAAAACCCAAAACACAAAAACAGTGGGGAAAGGGAAACCAAAAAACAAAAAAAACCCCAAACCCAAAAAAAAAAAAAAAAAAAAAAAAAAACCCAACAAAAACCCAAAACCCAAAAAAAACAACAAAAAAAAAAAGGTAAAGGAAAAAGGGAGTCCCATAACCTATAAGGTCGTAGGGGGGGCGAGGCTTTCAGAGACCTCATTTCCCTCGGGGGCCCCACCCATTTTTGGGGCGGCGCCCATCTCCTCCCCTCGCTGTTTTTCCCTTTCCCCCTGCCCCTTAAAGGGGGCAAGGTCCCCCTTTTACATTTGGGGGAACGGGGGAACGAAACTGAACCCAAAGGCCCGCAAAGGGTCACCCATCTAACGGGTAACCACCTCAAACGTTTGCTTAATTTTGCGGGGGGAAACGATGCTCCGACCATGAGCTATCCCGCCCCAAATTTTTTCATTGTACATTTTAAAAAAAAAAAATTTGACTACTTGACCAAGACCAAAAATTTGGCGGAACACAGGAGACAAAAATACTATACAACCAACCCCCCCCCAAACCCCCCCCCCCCCAACCCCCCCCCCCCCCCTCCCCCCCCCCCCCCCCCCCCCCCCCCCCCCCAACCCACCCCAAGCCCCCCCCCCCCCCCCCCCCCCCCCCCCCCCCCCCCTCTCTTCTCCCCTCTCTCTCTCTCTCTCTCTTTGGAACTTTTTTGTGATTTCATTTTTTTTGTTGGGGGTTGGGGGGTTTTTTTTTTTTGGGGGGGGGGGGGGGGAGGGGGATTATTTTTAAAGAAAAATTCTTATTCCAGTATCTTTTCAGTTTTTAAAAAAGTTTTTAAAATATAAAAAATTTTGTTTGCTATCTTTTTTTTAAAAAAAAAAACTACCTTTTATATTGAAGCTTGCGGTCAAAGATAATGATAACGTCAAAAAAGGAAAACTGTACCTAAATGTTCCATTTTCGCCATGATCATTTTTTAAAAAAAAAAGGGGCCTTTTTTTAATGTTGGGTTTTTTTTTACAACCAGATTTACTGTCATGGGTTTTACACTCCCTCAGCCCAGCACAGGGGCTGCCGCAAAAGTGAAGCAGCAACAGAAAGGGAGGGGGGTGGGGGGGAGGGGGAGAGGGAGGGGAAAAGAGGAGAGAGAAAAGAAGAGAGAGAGAGAGAGAGAGAGAAGAGAGAAGAGAGACCACACACCACCACAGAGAAAGGAGGAGAAGAGAGAGAGGGGGGTGGGGGAGGGGGAGGAAGAAAGGGGGGGGAGGGGAGGGGAGAGAAGATGGGGGGGGGGGAGGAAGAGAGAAGGGGTAGGAGGAGGAGGGGAAAAAGAAGAGAGTAGGGGGGGGGGGGGGGGGGAAAGGGGAAGTAGGAGGAAGAGAAAAGATAAGTGAAACGAAAAATAAGGGAAAAAAAGAAAAACAGGAAGAAGAAAAAAAAACAGGAGGGGGAAAAGAAAAGAAGAAGAAGGAGGAAAAAGAAACGGGAAGAAGAAAAGAAGAAGAAAAGAAGAAGAAAAAGAAGAAGAAAAGAAAAGAAAAAAAAGAAAAAAAGAAGAAAAAAGAAGAAGAAGAAGAAGACAGGAGGAAGAAAAAAAGAAGCAGGAAGAAAAAGAAGGAAGAAGAAGAAAAAAAAGAAGAAGAAGAAGAAAAAAAAAAAGAAGAAGAAGAAGAAGAAGAAGAAAAAAAAAAAGAAAAGAAAAACAGGAGGAAGAAAAAGAAGAAGCGGGAAAGAAGAAAAAAGAAGCAGAAGAAAGAAAAAAAAAGAAAGAAGAAACAGGAGGAAGAAGAAGAAGAAGAAGAAGAAGAAAAGAAGAAGAAGAAGAAGAAAAAAGAAAAGAAGAAAAGAAAAAAAGAAAAGAAAAAGAAGAAAAGAAAAGAAAAAAGAAGAAGACGGGAAGAAGAAAAAGAAGAAAAAGGGAAAGGGAAAAAAAGAAAAAAAAGGGAAAAGAAGAAAAGAAGACAGGAAGAAGAAGAAGAAGAAAAGAAGAAAAGAAGAAGAAGAAGAAGAAACAGGAAAAGAAGAAGAAAAAGAAAAGAAGAAAAGAAAAAGAAGAGAAGAAGAAGAAGAAGAAGAAGAAACAGGAAAGAAGAAAAAGAAAAAGAAGAAGAAAAAAAGGAAAAAAAGGAGGAAGAAAAAGAAGAAGAAGAAAAAGAAAAGAAACGGGAAGAAAAAGAAGAAGAAGAAGAAGAAAAGGAAGAAAAGAAGAAGAAAAGAAAAAGACGGGAAGAAAAGAAAAAGAAGCAGGAGGAAGAAGAAAAGACGGGAAGAAAAAGAAGACGGGAGGAAGAAGAAGAAGACGGGAAAAGAAGAAGACGGAAGAAAAGAAAAAGAAGACAGGAGGAAGAAGAAAAGACAGGAAAAAAAAAGAAGAAACAGGAAAGAAAAAAAGACGGGAGGAAAAAAAAAAAAAGAAGAAGAAGAAGACAAGGGAGAAGAAGAAGAGAAGAAGACAGGAGGAGGAAAAAGAAGAAGAAAAGAGGAAGAAGAAGAAGACGGAGGAAAATAAAAGGGGAGGGAGAAAAAGAAATTGCGAAGAAGAATTGCGAAGAAAAATTCAAAAAAAAATTTGCAAGAAAAAAAGAAGAAAAATTTGGAAAAAGAAGAAGAAGAAAAAGAAGAAAGAAGAAAAAGAAGAAGAAGAAGAAAAGAAGAAGAAGAAAAAGAAGAAGAAAAAAGAAAAGAAGAAGAATTCAAGAAAAATTTGGGAAAAAGAAAATTTGCGAAGAAGAAGAAAAGAAGAAGAAGAAAAGAAAAAAAAGAAGAAAAAAGAAAAGAAAAAAGAAGAAGAAGAAAAAGAAGAAGAAAAAGAAGAAAGACGGGGAGGGGAAGGAAGAAGAGAAAAGACAGGAGGAAAAGAAGAAGACAGGGGAAAAAGTAAAAGGGGGAGGGGGAGAAAAAGAAGAATTGGAAAAAATTGCGAAAAAAAGAATTGCTAGAAGAATTGCGAAAAAGAAGAAGAAGAAGAACAACAACAAAAAAAAAACAATAACAACAAAAAGAAACAAGAAGAAAACAAAAAAAGAAGAACAACAAGAAAAGGACAAGAACGAAAAGAAAAGAATACGAAAAAAACGCAACAATGCACGACAAACATTTTACCACTGTTGCATGACCAACTTTAGCCCTAACCAACGAGGCCCATAGATACAGGACAGACTGTGCAAAAACCCAAAAGCACGTGCCCCAAAACCGTAAATGGGTGGGGGGGGGGGGGGGGGGGGGGCAGCCAAGCTGGAACCGTCCCCCTCCTGCTCCCTCTTCAACAGTCCTGCGGGACCAGAGACCAACATAAATTTTAAAAGGACAGGGGGAGGAGGGGAAGAGGGGCAGGGGGAAGAGGGGAAAAGGGCAGGGGGAAGAGGGAGGGGACGGGCCCCGGGGGATGGTGGTGGGACAGAGATAGAAAGCGGTGTAAAATCAAGGCAACTTTTTTAATGTCATGGAGAAACTTTACGCTTTAAACCGAATCAGAATCAGAGTCAGAAACCGTTATTGCCATTTTACAGAGCGAGACATTTTTTTTTTTTCACACCAAAAACAAGCGATGCCAAGGTTTTGGGTTCGAATCTTACGTCACAGGCGGTTGGAAAAGGGTTAATTTTAAAAAAACGTGTAACCGTTTAGCGTGGTTTCAAGTGGGTGGGGGACCCTTTGCCCCCTTGCTTCAGTACAAAACCCCCCCATTCACCCACTGAAAAGGGTACCTGCCCCCCCTTTTGGGTCAGGGAAGGAAAGCAGCGAGGAGGGAATGGCGCCGCCCCCAAAAATTTTGGCCCTTGGGGAAGCTGAGGTCCTGACACCTCGACCCCCCTGTTGCATAGGTTTGGGAAAAACCTTTACCTTTAAAAAATGGAGAGAAAAGCATTTTACTGAATTTTACCAAAGCTCAAGTCAAAGTCAAAGTCAAAATTTTATTTCCAGTGGACAATGAATAAGCAATGATTTTCTTTTTTCATCAACCAACTTGAATGGGGAACTTTTGATTTTAGCTAAAGAGCAAAGAAAAAAGGTGAAGGGAAGGAGAAAAACCGGAAAAAAGGGCGTCATGGAAGGAGGAAGAGGGGGAGGGAGGAAAGTGGACGAAGAAAAAGAACGACAGGAGGGCGAAAAAAGGGAAAAAAAAAAAAGGAGGAAGGAAAAAAAAAAAAGAAGAGGAGGGGGAGAAAAAAGGACAAAAAGTAGTGAAGAAAACGACAAAGAAGTAAAAAACAAGAAAAGGGAAAAAAAGAAAAAGTCAGTAGAAGAAGACGAGGGGAAAGGGAAAGTGTGTGTGCGCGCGCGCACGCGCGTTGTGTGTTGTGTGTGAGGGGGGGGGGGGAAATAGAAAGTGGTCTGGAGCTCTGTCACATTTTCCATCAAGTGCAACTTTTCCCGGGCCATCACCTTGCCATCCGTCCCCATCCCCCCTCCGTTTTGTTTTTTTTTTATAAATATTTGGAAGCGGGTTGGGGTGTATCGGAATGGAGTGGTTTTTCCGGGTCCTTCTTTCTTTTAACGAGATAAGTTTTCTGTTTTGGGGGGGATTCTTCCCTCCACCTCTCTCTACATTATGATATATATTATATATATATATATATATATATATATATATATATATATATATATTATATATATATATAATATTATATAAAATTTAATATTTTATATTGTATCTAGATATATATATATATATATTTTATATACCACTTCTCCACAACACACTAACCTTATTATTTCTTTTAAAAAGCTATGGAGATGATGGGGATGCGAAGAGTTTGTCTATCTATCGGTCTATCTATCGATCGATCGATCTATCTATCGATCGATCTATCTATTTATCGATCTATCTATCGATCTATCTATCTATTATCTAACTATCTATCTATCCATCTATTTATCGATGTATCTATGTATCTATGTATCTGTCTGTCTGTCTATCTATCTATCTAAAAATTTGTGAGGAGAGAGTGAGAGGGTGAAAAGATGCACGGACAGACAGAGTGCAAAAGCAGTGAAACTCTCGAAAATCTGCCTTCTCTCTTGACAAATATGTCCTGCTGCCTTCAAGATATCTAAAAATGGATGATAGAGAACAAGTTACAACTAAATGCAGATAAAACCGAAGCCATACTTATAGGGACCAAACACAAACTTTCTTCCATAACAACAGCTTCAATAGAATTCGGCAATACGTCTGTCCCTCTATCCACTGTAGTGAAATATCTAGGGGTAGTTATCGATAACACGCTCTCCATGCAAAAAATTCATCACCCAAACCTGCCAGTCGTGTACTATCAATTACGGCGCATTAGTGCAGTTCGAAAGTATCTGTCCACTGATGCAACATCCAATCTTAGTCACATCTCTCATTTTTCATCCGTCTGGACTATTGCAATTCTCTTCTGGCTGGTCTGCCCAGCACATCTATCCCCCCTCTTCAACGTATACAAAACTCTGCAGCTCGACTAGTCCTCAGAAAAGAAAAAATCTGAGCACATTTACTCCCCTCTTGCGATCTCTCCACTGGCTGCCTGTGCCACAGAGGGTAAAAATATAAGATATGTACCCTCTGTTACAAAAGTCTTCACAAAATGGCACCCTTTCCCACCCCTGTGAATGTCTTCACTTGTACACTCCTTCTCGTTCCCCCTCGCTCTGCTGCAGATACCTGTGCTTAAGATACCTAGATTCAACCAGTCCACTGTTGGCCGTCGCTCTTTCTCTGTTTCTGGTTCAGTGATTGGAACGACCTCCCTCTCTCCCTTTTGTCAAAAGCCTACTTATGATGCTTTTAAATCCAGCCTAAAGACGCATTTATTTCAAACCTAAGATTTCTCCTTTGTTTCATCTCATTTCTGTCCCCCCTTCAATTACCAAAATCCCCCCCCCCCCCCCCCCCCTTAGCCTGCCCGAGTGTAAACTTTTTGTTGGTGTG
>CM054159.1:24476388-24501388 GCA_028751875.1 Rapana venosa
AGAAAAGAAGAAGAAAGAGAAGAGAGAGAGAGAGAGGGGAGAGAGGGGAGAGAGAGAGAGAGAGAGAGAGAGAGAGAAGAGAGAGAGAGAGAGAGAGAGAGAGAGAGAGAGAGATTCTAAAAGACAAGAGCACCACAAAACGCGCCTTGTTGCTTCCAGCTAAATTTGACTCGGCAAGTTGTCGTCCTTAATCGCCGCCTTCTCGTGAAAAGGAGGCCAAAAAGTGACGGCTTTTCAACACATGCGCAGAGATAGCATCCGGCTTGTGGCAGGAGCTATGACGTCGCAGGGTGAAAGGTCATGCCACGTGCTTATGTCACGAAAGGAGAAGAAACCCAAGGCGAAACCTTTCGGGAGATAGTGTAAGTGTTCGTCTCCCCAATAATTGGATTCTTGCTTCCCACTCTAAGGGCATTATGTTGGGAGATGATGCGATTTTCTCTCTCTCTCTCTCTCTCTCTCTCCTCTCTCTCTCTCTCTCTCTCTCTCTCTCTCTCTCTCTCTCTCTCTCTCTCTCTCTCTCTCTTCTTCTCTGCTCTCTCTCTCTCTCTCTCTCTCTCTCTCTCTCTGTCTCTCTCTCTCTCTCTCTGTCTCTCTCTCTCTAGGCTCTCTTCTCTAGCTCTCTCTCTCTCTCTCTCTCTCTATCTCTCTCTCTCTATCTCTCCCTCCCCCCCTCATCCTCTCTCTCCCCCTTTAGTAGTATTGCTCCATAACCTTGCTTGTCTTCTTATACAGCGGTTGAGGGGATGGGGGGGGGGGGGGGGGGGTAGGAGGGAATGAGAGGGGTGTTTGTTTTTGGTTTGGGCTTTTTTTTTTTTGGGGGGGGGGGGGGGGGTTGGTTGGTTGGATGGTGTGTTTGAGAGGTGAGAGAGGGGAGGGGGGTTGTTTGTTTGTGGTTGGGGCTTTTTTTTTTTTTTTGGGGGGGGGGGGGGGGGGTGTGTTTGGTTGGTTGGTTTGTTTGATCGGGGGATTTGGGGAGGGTGGTGGTGGTGATGTTGTTTTGGTTGCTTTCCTTTATAATTTTTGTTTTTATTAATATTATTGTTGTGGCTTTGTTTGTGGCGGAGGAGTTTTGTGTGGTTTTGGAGTTTTGTTTGATATTTATCCTCAGTTGTTAGTTAACGTGATTGTATGTTTGCTTGTCTTCACGGGTGGTTTGTATTACTTTTGTTTTGGGGTTTTTTTTGGAAGGGATGGGTGCGGGTAGGGGGAGAGTGGGAATGGGATGGGGTGGGGGTGGGAGGAGGAGGGGGGGGGTGGCTCTGGTTGCTTGTCTGGTTGTTTTCTATTGTTGATTATTTGTACAAATTATTTTTTGCTCCACACTTCTTTGTTTTATTGCTTAAATTGTTTGGATTCATGTTAGTCTTCCGTTTATTTTTAAGGCAAGAGTAGGTGTGTGTGAGGAGGGAGAGGGGGCTGTGATATTTGCTCCTCCCCCCCCCACCCCCCCTTTTTTTTTATACAACACACACACACACACACTGGGTTAGTAATTCAGTTACAAAGTCCTTCAGATGAGACTATAAACCGAGGCCCCGTTGTTCGAACGCATGCAGAACATCTTGCGCACACGTTAAATCCTGTTCCGCTTTTCGGAAGAGTAGGCCATTGTGTGCCGGTGGAAACAGATGACAAAATTGACAAAACTGCATGCACACGGGGTCTGGATGTAAAAAAAAGCACATGAGTGCTTATTCCATTATCCTCGATATAAAAGAGTAAATGAAAAATAAAATAAGGCACACAATGGCCTACTCTTCCGAAAAGCGGAACAGGATTTAGCGTGTACGCAAGATGTTCTGCTGGAGGCACCGTGGTCGAGTGGTTTAGGCGGTCAACTCGTGATCCAGAGGTCGCGGGTTCGATCCCCGCTCGGCTCGGTGTTGTGTCCTTGGGAAAGACACTTTACTCCTATTTTCCTCACTCCACCCAGGTGTACAAGTGGGTACCAGCTCTGCTGGGGAAGTATCTGGCGACAGACTAGCGTCCTGTCACAGGGGTGGTGAAAAACCATCAGTTCGCTCAACGCTACAGAAACCGGGATAAGCTCCGGCTCTATGGGCCTTCTGGCTCGAAAGAACATACTTACTTACAAGATGTTCTGCATGCGTTCGAACACGGGGCCTTGGTTTATAGTCTCATCCGAGGGAAGTCCAGTCAGTCCAGCGGTATGCTTGGAACGTTCCCCCTCTTCCGTCTGTGCCTGCTGTTTTGAGGCTGATGGATGAATGCAGTAAATATTTATTGTCATCCTTCCCACCGGCACACGATGATGGCCTACCTGCTCCTTGAGTACTTTGGGCTTCTTCAGCCGTGGGCAGATAGATGTGCGGGTTTCCCACTGGATTTTGATGATGATGATGATGGTGATGATGATGATTTAGATGATGATGATGATTTAGATGATGATGATGATGATGATGGTGGTGGTGGTTTAGATGATGATTTAGATGATGATTTACATGACTTAGATGATGATTTTGATGATGACGACGTTGACGACTAATAATACGTAGAAAATGATGATTTAGATGATGATGATGATGATGATTTAGATGATGATTTAGATGATGATTAGATGATGATGACGATGACTTTGATTATGATAACAACAATGATGATGATGATAATAATAATAATAATAATAATAATAATAATAATAATAATAATAATAATAATAACAACAACAACAACAACAACAACAATGTGCTGATTTTAAATAGGCCTAGTGCTGAATATTGTAAAGCAAAGAAACCAAAGCGCTTTCATTCAAATCATTTACACGCATGCAACCGTCCAGAAATAAGATTAACAGATATCTAATTCATACAACACACACAAAACACACAACACACAACGCACACACAACACACACACACACACACACACACACACACAACACAAACACGCACACACAACACACACACACACACACAAACAACACACACACACACAACAACACACACACCAAAAACGATAAACGAAAAAGACGAGAGAGAGAGAGAGAGAGAGAGAGAGAGAGAGGGGAGGAGAGAAGAGAGAGAGAGAGAGAGAGAGAGAGAGAGAGAGAGAGAGAGAGAGAGAGACAGACAGACAGACAGACAGACAAAACAGACAGACAGACAGACAGACAGACAGACAGACAGACAGACAGACGGACAGACAGACAGACAGACAGACAGACCGAGACAAAGAAAGAGAGACAGAGAAAGAGAGACAGAGACAGACAGACAGACAGACAGACAAGGAGGATGTAGAGGTGACAGGAGCAAGCTGTGCTTAATTATACATACGTATAGCACACAAGTGCCCCCAGCAATTTCATCTTTATGGCTAAATTCTAGATTACTGGTGGCTTATTTACAGATGTATAATCACAATGGGCCTACCTAGCATCATCGGTTTCGTCTGAAAAGATTGAAGAAGACAGACTAATCTGTTTTAGTAGTGTCGGCACGGCATAAGCTCTGTGCCTCAGAACAGCATAGTACAGTACAGTTAAAGGTAAAACATATACAGCATAGTACAGTACAGTTAAAGGTAAAACATATACAGCATAGTACAGTTAAAGGTAAAACATATACAGCATAGTACAGTACAGTTAAAGGTAAAACATATACAGCATAGTACAGTACAGTTAAAGGTAAAACATATACAGCATAGTACAGTGCAGTTAAAGGTAAAACATATACAGCATAGTACAGTGCAGTTAAAGGTAAAACATATACAGCATAGTACAGTACAGTTAAAGGTAAAACATATACAGCAAAAGTACAGTACAGTTAAAGGTAAAACATATACAGCATAGTACAGTACAGTTAAAGGTAAAACATATACAGCATAGTACAGTACAGTTAAAGGTAAAACATATACAGCATAGTACAGTACAGTTAAAGGTAAAACATATACAGCATAGTACAGTACAGTTAAAGGTAAAACATATACAGCATAGTACAGTTAAAGGTAAAACATATACAGCATAGTACAGTACAGTTAAAGGTAAAACATATACAGCATAGTACAGTACAGTTAAAGGTAAAACATATACAGTATAGTACAGTTAAAGGTAAAACATATACAGCATAGTACAGTACAGTTAAAGGTAAAACATATACAGCATAGTACAGTACAGTTAAAGGTAAAACATATACAGTATAGTACAGTTAAAGGTAAAACATATACAGCATAGTACAGTACAGTTAAAGGTAAAACATATACAGCATAGTACAGTACAGTTAAAGGTAAAACATATACAGCATAGTACAGTTAAAGGTAAAACATATACAGCATAGTACAGTACAGTTAAAGGTAAAACATATACAGCATAGTACAGTACAGTTAAAGGTAAAACATATACAGCATAGTACAGTACAGTTAAAGGTAAAACATATACAGTATAGTACAGTTAAAGGTAAAACATATACAGCATAGTACAGTACAGTTAAAGGTAAAACATATACAGCATAGTACAGTACAGTTAAAGGTAAAACATATACAGCATAGTACAGTGCAGTTAAAGGTAAAACATATACAGCATAGTACAGTACAGTTAAAGGTAAAACATATACAGCATAGTACAGTACAGTTAAAGGTAAAACATATACAGCATAGTACAGTACAGTTAAAGGTAAAACATATACAGCATAGTACAGTACAGTTAAAGGTAAAACATATACAGCATAGTACAGTACATTTTAAAGGTAAAATATATACAGCATAGTACAGTGCATTTTAAAGGTAAAACATATACAGCATAGTACAGTACAGTTAAAGGTAAAACATATACAGCATAGTACAGTACAGTTAAAGGTAAAACATATACAGCATAGTACAGTACAGTTAAAGGTAAAACATATACAGCATAGTACAGTACAGTTAAAGGTAAAACATATACAGCATAGTGCAGTACAGTTAAAGGTAAAACATATACAGCATAGTACAGTGCAGTTAAAGGTAAAACATATACAGCATAGTACAGTACAGTTAAAGGTAAAACATATACAGCATAGTACAGTACAGTTAAAGGTAAACATATACAGCATAGTACAGTACAGTTAAAGGTAAAACATATACAGCATAGTACAGTGCAGTTAAAGGTAAAACATATACAGCATAGTACAGTACAGTTAAAGGTAAAACATATACAGCATAGTACAGTACAGTTAAAGGTAAAACATATACAGCATAGTACAGTACAGTTAAAGGTAAAACATATACAGCATAGTACAGTACAGTTAAAGGTAAAACATATACAGCATAGTACAGTTAAAGGTAAAACATATACAGCATAGTACAGTTAAAGGTAAAACATATACAGCATAGTACAGTTAAAGGTAAAACATATACAGCATAGTACAGTACAGTTAAAGGTAAAACATATACAGCATAGTACAGTACAGTTAAAGGTAAAACATATACAGCATAGTACAGTGCAGTTAAAGGTAAAGCATATACAGCATAGTACAGTACAGTTAAAGGTAAAACATATACAGCATAGTGCAGTACATTTTAAAGGTAAAACATATACAGCATAGTACAGTACAGTTAAAGGGGTAAAACATATACAGCATAGTACAGTACAGTTAAAGGTAAAACATATACAGCATAGTACAGTGCAGTTAAAGGTAAAACATATACAGCATAGTACAGTACAGTTAAAGGTAAAACATATACAGCATAGTACAGTGCAGTTAAAGGTAAAACATATACAGCATAGTACAGTACAGTTAAAGGTAAAACATATACAGCATAGAAACAGTGCAGTTAAAGGTAAAACATATACAGCATAGTACAGTACAGTTAAAGGTAAAACATATACAGCATATACAGTGCAGTTAAAGGTAAAAACATATACAGCATAGGGGCAGTACAGTTAAAGGTAAAACATATACAGCATAGTACAGTTAAAGGTAAAACATATACAGCATAGTACAGTACAGTTAAAGGTAAAACATATACAGCATAGTACAGTACAGTTAAAGGTAAAACATATACAGCATAGTACAGTACAGTTAAAGGTAAAACATATACAGCATAGTACAGTACAGTTAAAGGTAAAACATATACAGCATAGTACAGTGCAGTTAAAGGTAAAACATATACAGCATAGTACAGTACAGTTAAAGGTAAAACATATACAGCATAGTACAGTGCAGTTAAAGGTAAAACATATACAGCATAGTACAGTACAGTTAAAGGTAAAACATATACAGCATAGTACAGTGCAGTTAAAGGTAAAACATATACAGCATAGTACAGTACAGTTAAAGGTAAAACATATACAGCATAGTACAGTGCAGTTAAAGGTAAAACATATACAGCATAGTGCAGTACAGTTAAAGGTAAAACATATACAGCATAGTACAGTTAAAGGTAAAACATATACAGCATAGTACAGTACAGTTAAAGGTAAAACATATACAGCATAGTACAGTACAGTTAAAGGTAAAACATATACAGCATAGTACAGTACAGTTAAAGGTAAAACATATACAGCATAGTACAGTACAGTTAAAGGTAAAACATATACAGCATAGTACAGTACAGTTAAAGGTAAAACATATACAGCATAGTACAGTACAGTTAAAGGTAAAACATATACAGCATAGTACAGTACAGTTAAAGGTGAAACATATACAGCATAGTACAGTACAGTTAAAGGTGAAACATATACAGCATAGTACAGTACAGTTAAAGGTGAAACATATACAGCATAGTACAGTACAGTTAAAGGTAAAACTAAAGGTGTCCCCATCACCTATGCGATCGTTGATCAGCTTCTCCAGGGGCCACCATTTTGAGTGCGGCACCCATCCCCTCTTCCTCGCTGCTTTACCTTCCCTGACCCGTTGACAGCTGGGTGAACTGGGGGACTGCACTGAAGCCAAGGCGCGCAAACGGTCACCCACCCAATAATACTTGATAATGTTTAACCTTAGCTGGGGGAAAGCGAGTGCTCTGACCACTGAGCTATCCTGTTCCCTGGGTACATTGATGCTACTACTACCTCCACTACTGATATCATTACTGTTACCACTACTACTACTGCTGCTGCTGCCGCCGCTACTACTCTGCTACCATTAATGTAACTTCTCCTCCTCCTCCTCCTCCTCCTCCTCCTCCTCCTCCTCCTCCTCCTCCTCCTACTACTACTACTACTACTACTACTACTACTACTACTACTACTACTACTACTCCTACTACTACTACTGCAACTATTGCTACTGCTGCTACTACTGCTGCAACTACTCCTGCTGCTGCTGTTACTAATATCCCTTCTTCTAATACTTTTCCAACTCTTACAACAACAAGAACTACTGCTACTGCTATTGCTGCTGCTACTGCTGCTACTACTACTACTTTTGCTATTGCTGCTGCTACTGCTGCTACTACTATTACTACTGCTATTTCTGCTGCTACTGCTACTTCTACTATTACTACTGCTGTTTCTGCTACTACTGCTGCTACTACTATTACTACTGCTGCTGCTGCTGCTGCTGGGGGATGAGGTGTCACAGCTGCAGTTTTGCATAATAAATATATAGATGACACACACCAAACCTGGCAGGGAGTCTGTCTGGCAGACCTGTAGTTATGTCACCACACTGGGCCTACTGCACTCTTGCTGCTCATGTTGCTGCCACCCGAAAACTATGCTGCTGCTGCTGCTTCCCTTTCCATTGTTGCTGCTTTCTGTCGCTGTTTTAGTCGCTGCTGTCGCTGTTTCCGTAGTTGGTACTGTTATGTTGCATCTGAAAGATGTGCCAAAATAATATAATAATAACCAACCCCAAAAAACAAAACCCTGTGGAATTATCCTTTAAAAGAAATAACAATATTTTATCTGAAGAGTGAGGGCAAGTCATTATTTTACCACCTTAACATCCCTAAATCTTGAATAGCGTGATCTTAATAATAATAATAATAATAATAATAATAATAATAATAATAATAATAATAATAATAATAATAATAATAATAATAATAATAATAATAATAATAATAATAATAATAATAATAACAACAATATAAGGAATTCATATAGCGCTGAATCTGGTAAAACAAACAAATCGAAGCGCTTGCACTCAAATCATTTACACGCGTGCAACTTTCCATGATCATGATCATCATGATCATGATCATCATCATCATCATCATCATCATCATCATCATCATCATCAACAACATCACCACCACCACCATCATCATTATCCATCCTCTTCCTCCTCCTCCTCATTATCATATCCTAGACCTAGACGGTCATTGGGGGACAACGTGGGACCTCTCGATGAACAGTGTTGGCCAGGCTGGTCTGTCTCCAATAAGTGTTGGCAGCAGCAGCAGCAGCAGCAGCACATGCACAGTTCACCATGTCAGGGCCGGTCCAGTCCTGTCTGTGATGCTCTACATCCAGTTCTTCATCTCTCTGTCTGTCTGCTCCCTGACTCAGCATCACTCCATCATCAAGCGTCCGTTCCCTGCTGGGTATATTTTATTTTCATCCTTTTATATCGAGGATAATGGAATAAGCACTTATGTGCTTTTTTACATCCTGTCCCCGTGTGTATGCGATTTTGTAAATTTTGTCATCTGTTCCCTTGTCTTCTGTAGCCTTGACAAGAGGGATAGTTAGCCTATCCAGTGTTGTGATGTGACCAGACCAAGCTAGTATTACAGTTGATGTCACAATGAAAAGAGGACGCTGTATGTTTCTCACTGGTTTGTATTGTGTTGCGGTGCATAGTATTATCTTATGTTATAATTATATTGCATTATAATTATTATATATTATCTATATTTTATTATATTAATATATTATATTATGTCATATCACGGTACATCACATTAATATAATTATTATATTATATTAATGTATTATATTATATTACATTGCTTTGCATTGTATTGTATTGCATTGCATTCTATTTAATTTATTGCTTTACAATGCATTGTATTGTATCGTAATGTATCTATCGTATCCTATCGCATCGTATCGTACTGTATCGTACACCACTTTAACTCACAGCAGATTTCTCTGCCTGATGAAATCCGGGCTGTGGCCACAAGAGTAACGCCCCCCCACGCCATTATTTTAGCCATAGGGGGGCAAAGTTGAGGTGGGGGGCGATAGCAGAAGGTGGGGGCCGGGCCTGTGGGCTGTTGAGACAAACGTGATTAGCGTGCACACTAATTACCTGCCACGTTCCTCCGCCCTGCCTCTCCTTGACATTCACCACCCCTCACCTTAACCCTGATGCCCCTGGCGGTTTTTTGTATTTTTTCTATTTTTGTTGTTGTTTTTTTAAATTTCAGTTCTTTTCGTTGAGTTAAGTTTAGTTACGTTTTGAAAGTGTGTTGTGTGTGTGTGTTGTGTTGTGTGTGTGTCGTGGGGGTGTAGGGGGGGTGTAGGTGTGTGTGAGTGAGAGAGAGAGAGCGAGAGATGGGGGTGGGGGCGGGAGGGAGAGAGGGAGCGAGAGAGACAGAGAGACAGACAGACAGAGATGATGATGATGATTTTATTTCATAGATTTTGTCTGCATCGCACCATGTTTGTAAATATCTGTTTGTTTAAACTTTTGATTATTTATCATTGATTGCATGACTGTGTAAGATTAGGTTGAATGCATGCGCTTTGATTTGTCTTTGCAAGATATAGCGCTATATAAGTTCCATTTATGATGATGATGATGATGATGATGATGCAGGGTTAATGGACACACAAGAAGCACGAGGGAATATCCTAAATACAATGTAGGCATCTATTGATACAATATATATAAAATGAAAACTCATTGAAAACCCGATTTAACCGTGGTTGTTGTAGATCTGCTTCTTATTCAGATAGACGCATGAGAAGCTGTACAGACAAAGGAACTATTAAGTTTCATGGAAATGTTAAAGATTGATTTTCTTACAATAAATGTTGTACTCTCGTTTGCTAATTTCGCTCCTAGTCTCACAATGCGCTGCAGCTTTGATTAATGCAAGAATGCTACTGTGTATGATTAAAAAAAAAAATCTTTCTTTTAAAGTCTATTCCAACTGCCAGAAGAACCATAACTGCTGATGCAACTTATTCATTTATTTCAAGATTCATCCAACATAATGGTGTGTGTGCGTGTGTCGATGGTCCTGAAATTTGAGAGTGTAATTAAAAGCATGCAATCACTGATGAAATATACTTTTTTTTTTTTTAAATCAGTGATCTCTTTCTTCTTTAGTACAAATCACACACACACACACACATACACACACACGCGCGCGCGCGCGCATCCCCCCCACCCCCTTTTTTTAAAATTATCCAAAGTATAAACGTTAAAGAATGGATGATATAGTAGGTGAAGTAATTTGTTTGTCCTGACGTTTTATGACTTTATCAATTCTTAAAACATTCTCTATTTAAGTGTGTGTACGTGTGCGCGCAGGTGTGTATGAGTATGTGTGTGTGCATGTATGTATATGTGTGTAATTTGTATTTTCCAATGTATTATCTTATCGATTTTCCTCTTTTTACTGGTTTAAATTATTGGTAAAGGTTGCAATAATGTAGTATTTCAGTATAATCATTAAGAAATTTGTTCTTAGATAGATGGCTTGATGAAAAAAAGCAAATGCATTGCTTATTCAATGTACCATCTGGAAATAAAAATTTGACTTGACTTGACTTGACACACACAAACAGACATTAATTTTTGCCTCAGGATTTTGTTTCGCCGTTCCTCAGTTACAGCTCTGATGTTCGCTAACGGGAAGAGTTATGCGTATGCGACCGTTCCCATCCCCCCCTCCCCACATCCCCTCAACACACACACACACACACACACACACACACACATTCACACACACATACACACACACACACACTTAAATATGTCATACACCTTTTAAGTTTAAGAAGTACTCCTGTCTCCTTTTGTTGGGTACCTTCGCACGTTGGAGTTTTTTCAAATGAGTGGGCTGACAGAGCTGCAAAAAGGGGGGCAAGACATCATTTTAAATCAATAGAACTGCATGTTCCATTATCTCTACAGGAGGGATACCGTTTATTAGAACAAACGTCGTGGAGTAAGTGGAGAGAATCAGATCAATTCAAGGAACCATCTTTAAAGAACTGCCTGACTAATGGCCTTATTTCATGTTACATGACTCCTTCTCAAACACATTTAAGTATCGCAGCCACAAGAAGAGTTAATGCACTATATTTTAGAATAAAATTAAATGCATTTATAACAAAATTTTGTAAAAATGTCAGGTGCCTCTGTGGGGAACATATTTCCAACACTCACATCATATTTGAATGTCCAATTGTAAAACCTTTTTTACCCACATTTTGTGAGCAGTCTGTGGAAACTGTTTTTAAAAATCCAAAAATTTTTTTTAATTAGCCTTTGCCATTGTTAAATGTCTATTGCACAGCCCATTAGAGTATTTGTTGTAGTTATTTTATAGTTGTTTCATGTTAACAATTTGTTGAATTTAAATGTTTACTCATGTTTAAGATTCCCCCCACCCCTTTAATTGCATGAAAATACCAACACACATGTTACATAATCAGTCTTTTCACTGTACATTCCCCTCTCTGTTTTAACTTCCACTACATTTTCCACATCCCTTGTCTAATATCACTAAGAGTGAACAGACGTTAAATTGAAGACAACAACAACAACAACAACAACACACACACACACACACACACACACACACACACACACACACACACACCACACACACACACACACACACACACACACACACACACACCATTGAGTTAGCCACATTCCGACTTCGTGGAAGGCCTCAGGATGCATTTTAGTGGAAAATGTCTTTTGTTTCGGGGTTTGTTCGTGTGATTTTTTTCCCACTGGTGTACACAAATTAGCTGTAAATGGGTACCTGCCCTCTTTAGGGTCAGGGAAGGTAAAGCAGCGAGGGAGAGGAGATGGGCGCCGCCCTCAATATGCTGGCCCTAGAGAAGTGAGGTCTCTGACGCCTCGCTCCCCTACGACCTTATAGGTTATGGGACTCCTTTACCTTTACCTTTTTACACAAATTTAATGCGAATTCTACAATGCAACATGGCTGGTGGTTGGTGAATAGTGTGGGAACTGCCAGAATTACGAATATGGAAGTTGGAGTTATATACATTACGTATTGGGGTTTTTGTTTGTTTGTTTGGGTTTTTTGCTTTTTTGTGCCTTAAAAAAAATACGGTTGCATAAATCGTATTTGAGTGATTGGGAAAATCCAAAATAGGTAGAGATATCCAGCGTTATGTTTAAATTCAAACGTGCATGAATAAATCACAGCTTTTTTAAAATAAAAAGATAAAAATGGATTTTAAAATGCTGTTCTACTGTATCAACACCAAATTTATCAAACTAACAATCGAACCAACAAAATCTAAAAAGCATGTGGTAGAAAATAAAATACCATAAAATCACACACACACACACACACACCACACACACACACACACACACACACACACACACACACACACACACACACACTGAAAACGAAGAAAACAAACAAGCCAAGACAAACAGAAAAAGAAAGAAAATTTTAAAAAAACAGAGAAGAAAAGAATGAATGGAAACAACAAATCAAAATAAACTAAACAAAACATTTTTTTGTTTAAAGTATCTTCACACCAAACCAAGTCAAGAGAAGAAGTCTGACATCTTTCTGTATTCGTTTATTGGTTTATAAACTCATTGAACAAGTAACATCTTCATCAATCATATTCTGAACGACGTCAGTACACAACATTCCTGCCCGTAACTGCAGTCTGGAGAGACTTATTCAGTGAACAGTGAACAAAGTCCAGTTCTCATGGCTGCGCTAGGGCAGTCGGACATCAACTTTGGCAATCTAGAACAAGCGCGAACGCGTTTTGATGATGATAATAATAATAATAATAATAATAATAATAAAATGAAAGAAGAAGAAGAAAAGAAGAAGAAAAAGAAGAAGAAGAAGAAGAAGAAGAAGAAGAAGAAGAAAAGAAGAAAAAAAGAAAGAAGAAAAAAAGATAAAACATAATAATGTTTAAAAATGATGATGACATTAAAAATTTAAATTACGCTATATCTTGCAAAGACAAATAAAAGGGGATTGCATTAAATCTTTCCTCACACAGTCACCAACCCAAATAACAAAAAAATTAAGAGCTTAAAAAAAAACAAATAAGAAAAAACATGGTACCGCAGACCAAATCTATGAAAAAAAAAATTACGATAGTCAAAACCTTTATTAAAAAGCGCGCCCACACACACACACACACAACACACCACACACAACACACACACAACCCACCACACCCACAAAACACACAGAATTTACCAGCCCAGTTCAGATAAATTTTTTTTTTAACAAACGATCGGCTCCATCTATGCGTTAAAAAATGGAAGTCCATATTAAGATTTGCAATAGTTTTAAATTCTTTTTTTTTGTTTGGCTGGTTGGCTGATTGTTATTTTACGGTCGTCATTTTTCATGATATTATTATGATAATTACGTTTTCTCAAGAACAAAACTACCACAAAAAAAACCCAAAAAAGAATATGTGTTTTCAGTCTAAAATGTTGATTTTAACGTTTGGGGGGCCATTGCGAGACGTGATAGTTTTTGGGTGCATTTGTTCGAGAACGTTTGTTTGTGGGGGGGGGGGGGGGGGGGGGGGGGGGGGGGGGGGGGGGGGGGGGGGGGGGGGGGGGGGGGAGAAAGAGAAGCTTTTCAAAAATTTAGGTACCATCTCTTCATCAAAAAAAAAGAAAAAGAAAATTAAGAAAAAAAATTTCACAAACAAATGGTTAAAAAAAAAATTTTTCACAATTTTTTCAAAAAATGAATAAATGTTGTTTTTTTAAATTTTCTTTTTCCACTTTACCAAGGTCACAAATTTCAAGAACGCAGTCATGTTTAAAATTCAGGGGTAAAGAAACAAACAAGCCCAAACACAAAAATTGATAGACAAGTGACAGTTTTTTATAAAACGAGTACAAGAATAATTAATCAGACAGAAAAAAAACTATACCATGAATGGCTTTTCCAAGGTGAAATGTTCTTTCCCAACTTTTTACACATGAAATCATAAAAAAGCTCATTCATTCTATTTTTCATTTTCATTCATTCTTATTCATTACCATTCATTCAGTAAATAAAATTGTTCAAACTTTCACTCAATAACGAATGGGGAAAAAAACCACCCTGAAAAAACCCAAAACTTTCTAAAAAGGCCACAAAAAAAAAGAGCGAATGACAACATCTAAAACGAAAAAGTATGTTTTTTTTTTGTTGTTTAAAATAAAATCAATGGGGATAGAAGTGGAAAAAACGTTTTCAAAGTAGAAGCCTAATCAATGTGATAAAATTGGGAAAAAATGTAGTTTTTAAATAAATAAACAAAAACCACCAACCAACACACCACACACACACACAAAATTAAAATTAATATGTCTATTTTTGTGAAATCAATGTAAAAATAATAATATATAAATTTTTTTTTTTTTAAATTGATACAAATAACTTTGCAAATTTAAAAAAAAAAAAGTTTTTCTTCACAAAATCAATCTTAAATGGGGAAATTATCCGTTTTTTTACGAAATAAATTTTGGAACATTAAAAACACCGGGTTTTTTTTTTACATACAACTCTTTGAAAATTAAACAAAAATTGTTCCTTCCGAAATCACTTTGGAAAAAAATTCAAAAAAGCCCTATTCTTGCAAATTTTTTTAGGAAAATGTAAAACCTTTTTTGAAGAAAATGAAAAAAATTTCTCTGACCTTAGTTGTTTTCCAATTGACCTTGAGTTTTGCACGGGTTTACAAAACTCAAGTCCTACCAAACATTTTTGCGTACACTTTTAAATCTGTTCCTTTTCTTAAGAGTAGGGCCCTTGTGGGGCCCGGGGGGAACAGATGACAGAATTTTCAAAAAACCCCTAACACGGGACTGGATTACAAAAACGCATAAGTGCTTATTTTTTATCCTTTATATAAAAAATACTTTTAAAAAAATAAACAAAAACTGGGCGTTTATTGCACTATCAAAAAATCACTCTCATCAAGAATTTTCATCGAAAAATGATGAGATGATGAAAAGATGATGAGAATGATAATAATGATTTACATCATCAATATGTAGTAGTATTGTTGTTTTTGTTGATTGACGAGGAGAGCTCAAAATCACTTTTTTTTTTTTTTTGTTTTTTGTTTTTTTGGGTTTGGGTTTTTTAATTTTTTTTTTTTGGGGGGGTGCCTCATTTCTGTACGTTCCTTCCTCTGTTCCCCCGCCGCCATCTCATTCTCCCACCCCCCCATTTTGTTATAGTCCAAAAAACCAAAACCCTTGGCTAGATTCTTTTAAATTGGGATGGGGGGGTTGTTTTAGATGTGGAGGAGAAGAAAAGAGAGGAGAGAGAAGAGAGAGGGGAAGAGGGAGAGAGAAGAAGGGGAAGAGAGAGTGGGGGGGGGGGGGGGAAGAGAGAGCATTTAAAAAAAATACAAATGAGTAAAGAAGAAAAAGAAAAAAGAGCTTTTTATTTTTTTTTCAAAAAGTAGAATCAGGTTGGGGCGAATGCTATCCCTTCTTCCCCTTGCGTTTTGACGCCAAGGGGAACCCCTGAATTTAATTAAATAAAAGCAAAATAATCCGAGTCAACAAGTTTTGGCTTTGGGGGGTATTTTTTAAATTAGAGGGTATGTTTTGATGTGTTTTTTCTAAACCACGTCATGACCAACATTTTTTTATAATTAAAAGTTTTAAAAACTTTGAAATAGCTGCATTTTTTTTAAAATTTGCACCCACCCCCACCCCCCAAACCAAACCAAAAAAACATGAAAAGTTTTTAAAAAAAAATAGCTCAAAAGAAAAATTTTCAAAAAAGATGTAAAGCTCCGTCCCTAACAGTACAGTCAGTTTTACTAGGCCAACACAATGCCCTAAATGAGACAAAGGCCTTTCAAAAAAAAAATGCCTTACAAATGGAAAAAAAAGGTGTTCCAAAATTTTCATCGTTTATAATGGAATTTGGAAAAGGACGATATTAAAACAACAGTAAGAAACAAAAAAGTAAGTAAGTAAATAAGTAAATAATAAACAATAAGAAAGTAAAAGTAAGTAATAAGTCAACTGGCCCCTGGAGCAAGCAAACTAGTAATTAGTCTGTAAGTAAGTCAGTCAGCCGGTCATCAATGATGAGATAAGAAACTAACCTTTAAAAATCTGTAGATTTCCAAAAAAAGATTCCCAAAGATAAATTTGAAAAAGGGGAATTGGGGAAACCCGTTTCCCAAAGATGAAGTGTTAACGAATGGGCAAAAAAAAGTTAAAGTTCAGGGGGAAAGGACAGGGTACTTAGTACCAGGGAAAAAACCCAAAGGTTTTTTTTTCCCGGCTTTCTGTATACCCAAAAAACAAAAAAAAACAAAACCAACCAGCCCAAACCAAACCCAAACCCAAACCCAAAAATAAAAACAAATTCCAGAAAAAAAAAACCAATTCTTCCCCCCCCCCACCTCTAAAAAAACAAAACGAAAAAAAAAACCAACAAACAAAAATCAAAAATAACAAACACCCTCCCTTCCCAAAAACCCAAAAACCAAAACCCTCAATCCAAAAAAAAAGGGGCAGTAAACAACAACAAAAACAACAAAAACAACAAAATTTGACAAAAAAGGGGTGAGCGGTAAAACGATGACACTCAGTGTCTTTTGGGCCCAAGCCCCGAGCAGGTAAAAAACAACAAAAACAACATGATAAAAAGAGTAAACTAAAACTGAACAAAAAAAAACAACAAAACAAAAGCAAAAAACAACAACTTAAAAAAACGACCACAACTCTCTCTCACCACCCACACTCTCTCTCTCTCTCTTTTCCCCCTTTCCCCTCTCTCTCTCTCATCTCTCTCTCTCTCTCTCTCTCTCTCTCTCTCTCTCACATACCAAACACACACACTCTCTCTCTCTCTATCTCTCTCTCTCTCTCTCTCTCTCTCTCTCACACACGCACTCTCTCTCTCTCTCTCACACACACACACTCTCTCTCTCTCTCACACACACACTCTCTCTCTCTCTCTCTCTCTCTCTCTCTCTCTCTCTCTCTCTCACACACACACACACAAACACACACACACACACGCACGCACGCACGCACACACACACTCTCCCCCAAAGTCCTTCGGATGAGACTATAAACCGAGGCCCCGTGTGCGAACGCACGCAGAACATCTTGCGCACACGTTAAATCCTGTTCCGCTTTTCGTAAGAGTAGGCCAATGTGTGCCGGTGGGAACAGATGACAGAATTTACAAAACCGCACACACACGGGGACTGGATGTAAAAAAAAAGCACATAAGTGCCTATTCCATTATCCTCGATATAAAAGAATAAAATAAAATAGAAATAAAATAAACACACACATGCGCAAACGCGCGCACACACAACACACTCACACACACACACTCACACACACACACACTAGTGTAGCGACATCCCCTACGGGAATATATGAATGGATGCCCGGGACCTGTCAGTATAAATAGCATCCCCACCTTCTGCAAAATCTGTGCGAGAAATTTACTCTTTTCTATCACTCTCTTCGTCTTTGCCTTTTTTTCTATCATTTCCTTCTTGTCTATTTTTTTGCCTTCCTGTGTCCATTCTTCTGCTCCCTGCCCCCCCCCCCCCCCCCCCCACCCCCACCCCCAGAAAGACTTAAAAGAGAACAATTCCCTCCCATTCCGAAATCGGATGCGCTGGGCCTGACTTGTCAGGCGCTTAACGGCATTTTCGCTCATATAACAGACAACAATAGTTGCTGTCTGAGCGTTCGACGAAGAAGAAGTGAAGCGAGAGAATGAAAGAGAAAGAGAGTGGTGGTTAGGGCATCAAAATATTGGAAGAAAAAAAAACAAAACAATCAAACACTCTAGAAAATACAGTGTGTTTTTTTTTAAGTGTTAGTACAACATAATTATGAAATGAAGTTTTCATAGAGATGCTAAACTTCACGTGCACAGCAGCATGCGACAACTCCAACTAAACAGATTTTCTTCAGTTTAAAAAAAGGCATTATTTATTAAGCCAAAACATTTGAAATAAAGTTGCAGCGGAGGATACAGCTAGTGTGGGAATTAAAATTGTAAATTTTTTTTATTGTAGATTGATGACCTTTTGTTAGGGTACTATTGGCTATCTTCAATAAAGATGTACTCCATATTTCGTACAGTGCTTATCATTTTCTTCAGCAATATAATTTTTATTTATTTATTTATTTAATTTTTTTCGGCAGTTTCTAGAACTGTAAAGAACTATGAATGTATTCTCTATATGGGCTGATCTAAAGAGAGGGACCTCATACATAGTGTACAGCTTCTGTACCCCCACCCTCCCCCCTTCCCGTTTTTTTGGTTTTTGTTAATTCTCTCTAAGCATTAAAGTGTGAATGTTCTGCACATTTTTCCCACTAGCGACATTCTAGTCACGGCAGGTTATTTTATTTTAGGAGTTCTAAAGGTTTTTTCGTTACTCGACTAGAGCTCCCAGGTTCACCTATAGTGCGATTTTGCCTATAATTATATGCAACCGGTTGTTTTACTTTCCAACCAATACTTAATGCATGTTGTAAAATTAAAAATGTCATAGGCTAAGGCAACACTGCTTGAGATGCACAATGACAGGTTATGTTTTGGGTTTGTTGCTGTTGTTGTGTGTTTGTTTGTTTGTTTTTAGCAGTCCCATTACAATATTGAAGAATCCCAGGTGAAGTACTAAAAGCCCATTGTAGCAGTATCAGGAACATGAGGATGCAGACAATGAAATATAGCATAGCCTGGACAACCACTTATTCCTGTGTCGTGTGTAACTAACTGCAGGAGAAACAATTCGGGTTCCTGTGCGATTTGTTTGTTTGCTTGGGTGTTTTTTTCATTTAAAATCTGATCACTCTCGGTGATATTAGAATTACACCAGAATGAAAAGTAGCTAAAAAAATAAACCCAACAATTAAAACAATTAGCTTCAAAAGAAATCCTACAACAGAACATTAATAGCAGACAAGGCTGAGAAAATAACTAATAATAATAATAATAATAATAATGATAATAATAATAATAATAATAATAATAATAATAATATAATAATAATAATATAAATGGAATTAGTACAGCGCTATATCTTGCAAAAACAAATCAAAGCGCTTGCATTCAACGCACCCCTACATAATCATACAACCAATAACAATTAACAGAGTTGACAAAATCGAATGTACACACACACACACACACACACACACACACACACACACACACACAACTATAGCTATAATTATCAACAATTTCTGGTCGTGCGAGATTCAGACTGGACAGGCCTAGATGTAGTCCAAATTTGGAGCGTGCTCTTGGCAAACCGAACTGAGTTATTCCATAACTCTCTCAACAACAAACAGTAACTTTTGTTTTTGTCTCTGGCCACTACTTGGCATGATGCAGGACAAACATATTCTAAGACCTAGCGATGAATCTGTTGTTACTCAGAACACACAAAAAGTTGGCCCCTACAAGTGACACAAACGAGAAGCTGCTCTGGCAATGCTGTCAAGTCTGTATTGTAGCAGATTTTACATTTTTTACATTTGACACCGCTTTAAGTCGAGGAGGATTTCTCTGCGTGAGATTCGGGCTACTCTCCCCGAAGAGATCCCGTCGCCACAGAAGCAGCGCCACCCATTATTTGTGTTTCTTTTCCTGTCTGCAACTGCATTTGTTTCCCTATAGATCAACGTGGCTTTTGTATACAGAATTTTGCCAAAGACAACTCTTGTTGCCGTGGCGTTTAAAATTTTTTTTTTTTTACGTGGGCTGAAAAATAATGTGCAACACACAAGACCTCGGTTTATCGTCTCATCCGAAAGACTAGCATCCAGACCACCCACTCATGGTCTAATAGATGGGGGAAAAGTTTCGAGCACAAACGAGGATCGAACGACCGCGCACTTGCGACCAGCAGTTTTTCGCTTTCTAGACAGGCGCGTTACCTCTAGACCACCGATCCACTAGATGAGCCTGTTTACCACGCACAATACACCTGGCAATGTTCTGTTTGCGATCTCTTTAGTTGTTGTTACTGTTGTTGTTGCAAAGGTGAGGTATTATTAGAGTGCAAGTCAGTTTTCTACATGCCCATTAAATTTTGGTGTCAGGGGTCAACTCAGAATACACAACACAATTGTAGGCTGGCTACTGGAACATCTGCAAAGAAGCTGGGGAAGAGATCAACATGGTAAGCTTGATTTCTTCACTTTAGAACTGGATTTGAGAAGACATGTTTGAAAGTTCGCATTCTGTTTCTCAACTTTTTTCATGGGTGTTGTCAGATACTAATTCACTCGTACCAGAATTTGGTTTTAAATGACACTGGATGAAATAAGATTTGTTTAAAAAAATGACGAGACCTCGGTTTACCGTCTCGTCCGAAAGACTAGCACTAATGGTCTAATGGATGGCGGAGAAACCGAAATCAGAAAATAGAATTGTAAGAATTTGGTTTTAATTGACACTGGACGAAAATAAGATATATATTTTTTTTTAAAAACACACACACAACGACAAGAAATTAAATTTTAAAAACACATCTCTTTTTTGACACCATCCTTCTCTGCGTGATTTTCGGCCCTACTTTACAACAACATCCACATAAACGCAGACAGCAGCCTTAACCGTACACATGTAACGATATCAAAATTACAAAAACATTCACACAATTTCACCACCGCATGTACCGTCCCAAACTCAACACACCACCTACCCCACCCACAACACCACCACAGTCAGACTCAACACACCACTACCCCATCCACACACCACCACAGTCAAACTCAACACACCACCTACCCCATCCACACACCACCACCACAGTCAAACTCAACACACCACCTACCCCATCCACACACCACCACCACACCACAGTCAGACTCATCCCATCCCATCCCATCACTGCTTCTACAACGTCGACAGTTCCCCGGAACTCAACTCCGGACTAAGGTCCATGGTGTTGTTGTTGTTGTTGTTGTTGTTGCTTCCCCCGTCCACCAAGCGAGTTTTGGTGTTGGGCAGTCGGTGTTCCTTCTTCCACTTCATCCGTCGGTTCTGGAACCAGATCTTGATCTGCCGCTCCGTCAGACACAGGGTGTGCGCGATCTCGATGCGGCGACGACGCGTGAGGTAGCGGTTGAAGTGGAACTCTTTTTCCAGCTCCAGGATTTGATGGCGGGTGTAAGCCGTCCTGTTCCGCTTGCAGTCGTTGAGACAGGAAGCGTTGCCTGCGCACACACATACATGCATACACCGTATTTATCTATAATTATTATTTCTCTTTTTATGTGTCTGTCTGTCAGTCCGTCTGTCTGTCCGTCTGTCCGTTCGTCTGTCTGTCTGTCTCTCTGTCTGCCTGCCTGTCTGTCTGTCAAAATTCGCAGTTAATATCCCTGAGAACATGGTGGTGATGATGATGATGATGATGATGATGATGATGATGATGATGATGATGATGATGATGCTGATGATGATGATGATGATGACGACGACGACGATGATGATGACGACGATGATGATGATGATGATGAGGAGGAGGAGGAGGAGGAGGAGGAGGAGGAGGAGGAGGAGGAGGAGGAGTAGGATGGTGATGTGGTGGTGGTAATTATATTGATGGTGATGTCTATCGTATAAAGTCATCGCTTTAACTAAGACCTAGTTATATTCGGATAGGATGAACAGCCCCCCCAAAAAAAACAACAACAAACAACAACAACAAAAACAACAACACCCAAACAACCCACACAACAACAACAAAACAACAAACAAACAACAACAAAAACCCAACAACAACAAGAAGAACAAAGAAATCAACACACCCGAAAAACAAACAAAACAAACTTTTTTCCCCCCCCCCCTCCCCCGGAAAAAAAAAAACTTAAAAAAAAGAAGCAAACAACAACAACAAAACCAACAAAACTAGCCCACCCAAAAAAACAACCACACAACCCCCCAAAAACAACAACAACAAAAAACCAGAAACCCCCCAGAACAAAACCAAAACGAAAGAAACAACCAAAGAAATAAAAACAACAACCCTCGCCCTCGCCCTTAAACAAAAAAAACAAACAAACAGACAGACAAATAGAAGAAGAAGAAAGAAAACCCCACGGCAACAAGAGAGTTGTCCCTGGCAAAATTCTTAGAAAAAAGCCACTCTGATAGGTAAACAAATACAGCTGCAGAAAAAAAAAAAAAAGGGTGAAAGGGTGGCGCAGCGCTAAGTGGCGACGCGTTCTCCGCTCTCCCCGGGGAGAGCAGCCCGAATTTCACGGAGAGAAATCTGCCATGACTTAAAGTGGTATGAAATAAAATCTGAGCGCTTTGATTTGTTGCTTTACAAGATTCAGCGCTATATAAATTCCATACATTATTATTATTATTAAAACCTGAGTGCTGACGAACATCTGATCCACATAACAAGTAACTGTCATCTTGGAATAAAATGTCGAATCGGCGTAACCTCGCTAGCTTGTTGTCAATAGATCTAGATTTTTGCAGGGATTAAAATGGCCCCCCCCCCCCCCCCCCCAACCCTCAACAAGAAGTGAGAGAGAGAGGAGGAGAGAGAGAGAGAGAGAGAGAGAGAGAGAGAGAGAGAGAGAGAGAGAAGAGAGAGAGAGAGAGAGAAAAGACATGAAAATAAAAAAAAAAAAAAAGAAAAGAACACACACACACACACACACACACACACAACGGAAAAAAACCCATCAGCATAACTTTAAAAAACAACAACAAAACAATAATAATTCGAGGAGAAATGGCTTCCCATGCGCTTATCTTATCAATAATCATTTTAGCACTTTTATTGATTGAGATAACCAAAGAACATGAGTCATCAAATAATTATAGCATGGAAACTATCATCTGCATGCATATTTTATGTCTAGTTTTGGCTCTTAGAAGAAGAAAAAAGCTATGCATCTAAAGATGATCATGAATGTTATATTAATATAATAAGACTTCTATAAGTGATCTTCTATACTTACCAAAACGTATATTGCAAATACAATTCAAAGATATTTCGAGCACATGCACAGAAACTGAACGGCATAAGTATATTTTAAAAATAGTATGAACTGGTGCATCATTTTATTTACACTGGTTTGGACATGGGTATCGGACGTGCTCTCATATATCTATCTATCTATCTATCTATCTATCTATCTATCTATCTATCTATCTATCTATCTATATATCCCTGAGAGTGAACAGATCTGCTAAATATATCTTTCTATCTCTCTCTATATATCTATCTATATATCTATCTATATATCTATCTATATATATATATATATATATATATATATATATATATCACTGAGAGTGAACAGACCTTACATTGAAGACAACAAAGAAGCAGAAAAACAGACCGACAAACTGACAAATCACAAACAGTGACATACATAGAGAACACGAATGAATGAATAATTCTATTTTTTTCAAGGGTTACAGATAAATATTCATATATTTGCACTCATATTGCATATGTTCAATGAATTAAACAAGCACCCGCTGAGAGAGCGATAGCGTAATATTGATGTAAACAATACACCACATGACTGTTAAGTGCTTCGATTTGTTCGCTGTACAAGATTTAGCGCTATATAAATACCATACATTATCATTATTATTATTATTATGACTGCTAAACACATAAAATTATCATATCATGTGAACGTGTGAGCTATCCATAAAAACAGAAGAAAAAGGAAAAAGAAGAAGCTTTGTAAAAAAACAAAACAACAAAGGATAGATATAATTAGTTAAGTTTTGATTATATGTGATATAATGTTATGACTTTTTTCCCTCAGTATCTTATGTTTTGGTGTTGATGTTAACATTGTTGTTTATTTCATTTTGTTCTCTTAAAAACATCTTAGTAGCAGTGCATATTTGTTCAGTACTTTGTTCAATACATTTTTGTATGACTACTCTTTTTTTAATGTAAAAAATTGTAAACTTAAGTTACTTTTCAAATTATAAAAGATTCTAGTATAATCTGCGTGTATTTCCGATTCCCTCCGCCCCCCCCCCTTCCCCCCCCCCCCCCCCCCCCCCCCCCCAAAGCTTGTACAATTCATTGGAATTTACCGAGATCACAACGTTTCGAGGAAAATTCTTCAGTGCGCAATAGCGTTATGCTATCATTATTGCCACATATATGACTAACATTTTCTCATGATGGTAATCTGTAATGCAAAGGACCGCAAATGGTGGTGAGGTGTTTTATTGATGGTAATGAGTCATGTTTGTTATGCTCTCTCCTCTCTCTCTCTCTCTCTCTCTCTCCATCTCTCTCTCTCTCTCTCTCTCTTCCTCCTCTCTCTCTCTCTCTCTCTCTCTCTCTCTCTCTCTCTCTCTCTCTCTCCTCTCGTCTCTCTCCCCCTCTCTCTCTCTCCTCCTCTCTCTCTCTCCCCTCTCTCTCCCCCCTCTCCTCTCCCTCTCTCTCTCCCCCCCTCTCCTCTCCCCCTCTCTCTCCCTCCTCTCTCTCTCTCTCCCCCCTCCTCTCCTCCTCTATCTCTCTCTCTCTCCCTCTCTCTGTGTGGGAGACTGTACAACAGATGCAAAGCAATGGTTTACGGTTCACCTTTATATTCACAATATACCCTCATAGTTCTTGCGTAGCATGCGGAGGAAGAGAGTTAGGTCCCTTTGCTAACAGCAGTTAGTTCCCTTGCCCTAATCTGCCTGTCGATAACTGAAGAGCGTTACTGGGAATGATAATAATAATAATAATACATGGAATTTATAGAGCGCTATATCTTGCAATTACAAATCAGAGCGCTTGTGAAATGGAATACGATAATAATTATACAAACACCGCATGGACGAAACACCAACGCATGTTACAACCCCTTTTCTTTCGATTTGGAAACATATTAATGATTGTGCTTTGCATCAA
>CM054159.1:24509493-24521993 GCA_028751875.1 Rapana venosa
GTTCGTGCGCGCGCGCGCGCGTGTGTGTGTGTGTGTGTGTGTGTGTGGTGTGTGTGTGTGTGTGTGTGTGTGTGTGTGTAAGAGTGTATATGTGTGTAAGAGTGTGTGTATGTGTGTGTACTTGTGTGTGCGTGCGTGTGTGTGTGTGTGTGTGTTGTGTGTATGTTTGTGTGTAAGTGTGTGTAAGAGTGTGTGTGTGTGCGTGTGTGTGTGTGTTTGTGCGTGTGTGTAAGAGTGTGTATGTGCGTGTGTAAGAGTTGTGTGTGTGTGTGTAAGAGTGTGTGTGTGTGTAAGAGAGAGAGAGAGAGAGAGAGAGAGAGAGAGAGAGAGAGAGAGAGAGAGAGAGAGAGAGAGAGAGAGAGAGAGAGAGAGAGAGAGAATGATAATGACAATGGCAATGGCAATGGCAATGACAAATTCTTTTATTTCGAGGATAATGAATAAGCACTCATGTGCTTTTTTACATCTAGTCCCCGCCCTTAGGGATACATCTTAATAATAACCCAATACCTGTACTCTAGAGAGAGAGAATGAGAGAGATAGCGTGTGTGTGTGTGTGTGTGTGTGTGTGTGTTGTGTGTGTGTGTGTGTGTGTGTGTGTGTGTGTTGTGTGTTGTAAGAGTGTGTAAGTGTGTGTGTAAGTGTGTGTGTGTAAGTGTGCGTGTGTTTGTGCGTGGGTAAGTGTGTGTGTAAGTGTGTGTGTGTGCAGTGTGTGTGTGTGTAAGTTTGTGTGTGTGTGTGTTAGTGTTAGTCTCTGTGTGTTAGTGTTAGTGTCTGTGTGTGCGTGTGTGTGTAAGTGCGTGTGTGTGTGTAAGTGTGTGTGTGTAAATGTGTGTGTGTAAGTGTGCGTGTGTTTGTACGTGTGTAAGGTGTGTGTGTAAGTGTGTGTGCAAGTGTATGTGTAGTTTGTGTGTGTGTGTGTGGTGTTAGTGTTAGTCTGTGTGTGTTAGTGTGTGTGTGTGTAAGTGTGTGTGTGTGTGTAAGTGTGTGTGTGTATGTGTGTGTTGTGTTGTGTGTAAGTGTGTGTTGTAAGTGCGTGTTGTAAGTTTGTGTGTGTGTTAGTGTAGTCTGTGTGTGTTAGTGTGTGTGTGTAAGTGTGTGTGTGTAAGTGTGTAAGTGTGTGTGTGTAAGTGTGTGTGTGTTAGTGTGTGTGTGTAAGTGTGTGTGTGTGTGAGTTTGTGTATGTGTTGTTAGTGTTAGTCTGTGTGTGATAGTGTTAGTGTGTGTGTAAGTGTGTGTGTGTGTGTGTAAGTGTGTGTGTGTGTGTGAGTTTGTGTGTGTGTGTTAGTGTTAATGTGTGTGTGTAATGTGTGTGTGTTGTAAGTGTGTGTGTATGTGTGTGTGTGTAAGTGTGTGTGTGTAATGTGTGTGTGTGTAAGTGTGTGTGTGTTTGTGTGTGTGTGTAAGTGTGTGTGTGTGTGAGTTTGTGTATGTGTGTTAGTGTTAGTCTGTGTGTGATAGTGTTAGTGTGGTGTGTAATGTGTGTGTGTGTGTGTGTGTGTAAGTGTGTGTGTGTGTAAGAGTGTGTGTGTGTTAGTGCGTGTGGGTGTTGTTAGTGTCTATGTGTAAGTGTGTGTGTGTAAGTGTGTGTGTGTAAGTGTGTGTGTAAGTGTGCGTGTGTAAGTGTCTGTGTGTGTAAGTGTGTGTGTGTGTGGTTGTGTGTGTGTAAGAGTGTGCGTGTGTAAGTGTTTGTGTTGTGTGTGTAAGTGTGTGTGTGTAAGTGTGTGTGTGTGTGTGTGTGTGTGTGGTAAGTGTGTGTGTGTGTGTGTAAGTTTGTGTATGTGTGTTAGTGTTAGTCTGTGTGTGATAGTGTTTAGTGTGTGTGTAAGTGTGTGTGTGTGTAAGTGTGTGTGTGTTAAGTGTTGGTGTGTGTGTGTGTGTGTGTGTGTGTGTGTGTTAGTGTGTGTGTGTAAGTGTGTGTGTAAGTGTGTGTGTAAGTGTGTGTGAGTAAGTGTGCATATGTGTGTGTAAGTGTGTGTAAGTGTGTGTGTGTAAGAGTGTGTGTGTGTAAGTGTGTGTGTGTAAAGTGTGTGTGTGTGTGTACGTGTGTGTGTCTGTGTGTGTGCGAAAGTGTGTGTGTGTGTTTGTGTGTGTGTGTGTGTAGTGTGTGCGTGTGTGTGTGTTTGTGTGTGTGTGAAGGTGTGTGTGTGTGTATGTAAGAGTGTGTGTGTGCGTGTGTTAGTGCGTGTGTGTAAGTGTGTGTGTTAAGAGTGTGTGTGTAAAAAGTGTGTGTGTGTGTAAGTGTCTGTGTGTAAGTGTGTGTGTGTAAGAGTGTGTGTGTAAGAGTGTGTGTGTGTAAGAGTGTGTGCGTAAGTGTGTGTGTGTGGTGCGTGTGTGTGTTTGTGTGCACTTGCGCGCGCGGTGTGTGTGTGTTTTGGGTGTGTGTGTGTGTTGTTGTGTGGTGTGGTGTTTTGTGTGTGTGGTGGTGTTGTGTTGTTGTGTGGGGTGTGTGTGCGTGTGTGTGTGTGTGTGATGCGGGTGCGCGGTGTGTGTGTGTTTTTGTGCGTGTGTGTTATTGTGTGTGTGTGTGTGTGTAGAAATCCCAGGTTCACCAGTGCTGAGAGTTTGTTTTATCGACCATACTTGCCCACCATGAAGGTAGCCGCTATCCGACTGTGGGGGGTAATGTGTAAACAGCACACTAGAGTGCATGCTTTTTAATAAAAAAAAAACACTTCTTTTTCAATGTCATCCTTTCTAACCAGCACAGCATGGCCTACTCTTCCGAAAGGTGAAACGGGGTTTAACGTGTGTGCTAGATTTCTGTCTATCACTGAGAGTGAGCAGACGTTAAATTGAATTGAAGGAAGATGTTCTGCATGCGTGTGCAACGAGGAGCTTCAGTGTATAGTCTCATCCGAAGGACTTTCAGGGAAGTGGAGTCAGTAGTGATGTGAACTCCAAGGGAAAAAATCCCATGAACGTTTGTCTGGGTGGTGCCTTGATCCCGGGCCGTGAGATCAAGCGCGCATCGCTCTAACCACTAGGCTACCCCCTCCACACACTCCCCCACCCCTCACCCCTCACCCCTCACCGGCACTATCATGTTTTAAAAAAACGGAGAAGTTAAAAGACTTTCCTGACATTACTCCTCGCTGTATCGCATGTAGCTTGTCTGTTCTTGTGTGTAGGGAACATGAAATACAGGTTTCACAATCAAGTTTTTTGCAAACAGTGACTCATGGTTGTAAATATTCCAGCAACATCCACTCCTTTTTCACCTCTGGTTTACGAAAAAGGCATGGGTACATTCATGAACCCTACCTTCTGATCTTAGGAATGTTCAGGGTTTGGTTTTTTTCTGTTAAAGCGGAAACACTGTAAACGCTGTCAATGTTTCTCTACTAACAGCCCGAAGGTGATATATTTGGACAAAACGAGGACAGTTTTGAACATGTTTGCATAATATACCGAAATGTCACCCTGCTTTGTGTTATTTCGGCTCAAATAATTTCTTATACACTTTAATTTCAATTTTTGTTTTCAAAGAAAAGCCAGTATCTGCATTATGTCTGCTCGGATAGAGAGGTGGTCAGTAAAACTAGGCTGTTCAAGTAGAGGAACATTAAGAGAACTGCTTTCGTTTTTCGTGAAGTTTATTTCAGAACAAGCTCCACGATTAGGAAGATCTAGTTTCTAACTGGCTGACAACACGAGTGCTGTTGTGCTTCAGCAGGAAACTAATTTCCTTCTGTTCTGCGTGGACATTACAGAGGAATTTATCGAACTGTCCCGAGTCACACTTCTCTCCTCAAACTCGCTGTTCTCATATTTCTTGCTTTCCATTTTGTCAGCTGTGCTTACCAACATGGTGGAACACTTGGATGAAGCATCATCAAAGTTGGGCATGGGGAGCAGCACTGAATAAAACCCACAGTTGATGACCAAAAGGGAAAGTCCAATCTCTACAAGATCCCCAAACCAGGAAACAAGTACGTCAGACAATGAATACATTCAAATACATAGGCCTCGTCCTCTATGTATAATAATGTTTATCCGTTGTGTTTGACGATGACTCCAAAACAGCAGAGGAGGCAGCTGTTGTTTTGGAAATTGAGCAGATTTTAGAGGAGATGCCTTGCCCATAGTACACTCCCACTCTATTGGCCAAGAGGGCATACGGACAGTCAGTGTTGGAGATGTTCTCCAAAGGCCAACTAGCCCCCCAGGGCTGCAGCACATAACGACTGTGCAAGTCAAGAGGGATAACCGCCAGAGGTGATTTCCAAGAGATATACAGACACTACCATCGGGGCATAATAAACCTCTTCACACCAGTCTGGAATGACAGCAACATCAGTCTGTGGACAAAACTTAAAATGCTTTGTGCACAGGTTCTTAACATCTTCATATTATAGGCCTACAAATCCACAGCTTACTTAACAGAAGACTTGAAGAGAAGAGCAAGCTTCAAGTGGCTGAAAGTGGAGGCCACAGGAGAAATTGTGTGATCTTTTTCCCGGCCAATGTCACCAACAGTTTTATGGTCAAGGGTGTAACGTCATCAAACGGGCATCTTCATCTTGGGCAGTTGTCACAAATAATGAAGTCTGCAACATCATAGGACTGGCATCTCTTTTCTGGACAATGTCACAAATCAATAAATGTGTAACATCTTCATACTGGCATTTCCATCATGGAGAATATCACCAGCGATGAAAAGTATAACATCATCGGACTAACATCTCTTTTCTGGATAATGTCACAAATGATTAAGTGTTTAACATCATCATATTAGCATCTTCCTTCTAGACATTGTTACAGAATAGTGATGAAGTATGTAACATCGTCGGACAATTCAGAGACCACCATGATGACCTCCCTACCATGACCCTGTAGGAGAGAAGTGAACTGCTGTGGTCATGTCACCAGATTATCTGACAGTCCTTCAAAACTCATCTCACAAGGCACAGGAGATAGAAAACGAGGCAGACAGACAGAGAAAAACAAAATTATTCGGACACTACTGAATTTATGTACACACTAACAGGCTTGGATGAGACACAGGCATTGGCACAGGACCACCACAATCAGTGTAGGCAGAGAGCTGGTGTTTTTTCCGGCAGTGCGCCCCAACGACCACTTTCGATTCTACTCCCTCGCCTCTCTGTCCTCCCCCTCTCTCTCTCTCTCTCTCTCTTGCACACACATGCACACACACATGCACACACGCACGCACGTGCACACGCACACACACGCAGGCACTCACATACACACACGCGCACACACGCACACATCATCGTATCATCATCATATCATCATCATCATCATTGCCGTCGTCGTTGTCATCATCATCATCATCATCATCATCATACCTCCGAAACAAATAGACGTACCCATCCCAAAGACATTAAATTTTGTTTTCCCTATGACTAGCCTCAAAACATGTAAACTTAACCAGCCCCCATGGCACAGTCAGTGGTTAGCACCTTGGATTTCGGACTGGAAGGTCGCGGGTTCGAATCCCATAAGAGTCACAGGGATTTTTCGGACTCCGGCTGGCTCCTACCCAGAGTGAGTGTGCTGTGGGCTCAGTGGGAAGACTGGGATCACACAGTCGAGCTTCATCCACTTTACATATCGAGTTCGAGAGTGTTGCTCAACTTGACCAACACTGCAGGTGTCTGTATCTCTCGGGGCGGATGATGCCGGGATATATAATGATAGTAAGCGTAGAGTACAACCCTGTCAAGTAGTCTCAAAGCATATGCACTTCCACAGCAGCATCATTACGTCATCCTCATTATCAACGATCCTCATGGAATTTTAAAAAAAAATTGCCTCTGATTCGGTGGTCGCAGTTGCTCTTGTCTCATGGTGACCTCAGATCATACACTTCTGTGCCTGTGGTGAGTTTGTGTCAAAGCCTTTGGGGTTGGAGGTTCGCGGGGGACGGTCGTTGGAGGGACGGTGTGGTGGTTGCCACCTCGGGTGGGCAACTCACTCAGTCTGGCTCTGCGACTGAGCTAATACTGTCGTTAGTAGGGGCCTTAGTAGGTGGTGTCCTGCGTATGTTAGCTCAGAACAGGCACCACTGAACATCACCAAAGTGACCCAGCAGCAGTGCAGGGCCCCTCTGGCTGGTGGCCCTACGGCAGCCTGATAGTGATGGGCTCCCTGTGGACTTCCGACCCTGGGGATGAGACATAACAATCTGGGTAGTGGCTGTGGCAGGGAGATTGGAATGAGCGGCGTGGGAACAGCAGGACGGGACGTCACAGAAGATGAAGCAGCAAAAACAGAAAGAAGAAAAAGTATAATTACATATTTTTAAAAAGGGCAGCTAGGACAAGGTAGACTAATAATTAACAAAAAGTAACAAGTTTATTCCACCAATAATTATTTCCACCCTCTTCCCCCCTCCCCTCTCTCAACCCCTCCTTACCCTCCTTACCCCCCACCCCCCTATGCCGACAAATTATGAAGCAGCCATGAGGCGACACGCTGACGTTTGGTAAAGTCATAGCTTGGCATGACGCATGTAAAACGTCATCATTGAGTCGTCAGAAATGACGTGAGAGACAGGCTGTCAGCCCAAGGGCTTAGCTTGGGAGGATGGTCGTAAATTAGGCAGTTTATAGACTTTGCCCGGGATGGTTTTGTGTTGTTTTGTTTTGTTTTGTTTTGTTTTTTTGTTTTGTTTCGGTTCCTTTTGTTCCCCTGTCTCTGTTTGTTTGTGTCTGTCTGTGTGTGTCTCCTTGTGTCATGTTTAAGTGTGTGTGTGTCCGCTGTCCATCTCTGTCTGTCTCTGTCTGTCTCTGTCTGTCTGTCTGTCTGTCTTCTGTCTCTCTCTCTCTCCTCTCTCTCTCTCTCTCTCTCTATATATATATATATATATATATATATATATATATATATCGGATAATAAAAATGAATAATGTATGAATTATATAGCGATGAATCTTGTAAGCACAAATCAACGCTCAAAATTTTATTTCTACCACTTTTAAGTACGGCAATTTCTTCTGTGAAATTCGGACTGCTCTCCAAGGGAAAAAGCGAAGAACGGGCGCAATTAGCGCTGGCACCTTTCATCCTTTTATCTTTTTTATCATTTTTTTTCTGAGCTTATTTTTTCCCTATCAGATGATTATTTTTATATAATTTTCCAGGACAATTCTTGTTGCCGTGGGTTTTTTCGTGCCTAATTCGTGTAACACGGGATCTTCGGTTATGGTCTATTCCGAAAGACTTTGCGCCCATGTTCCTCAGTGGGCTAATGGATGGTGGGCGAAAGAATTTCCGGTCCAAACGGGGGGTACGAGCGCGCCGCACTTCAGACCCGGATTTTCGCTTTTAGTAGGGCGTGTACCTCTAGGCCACCGATCCACATGTAGCTTTTTACGAAAGGTCCCCGTGTGCGATACGCATCAGAATATTGCGGACCCCGTCAAATATCGTTGGACTTTTCGAAAAAGCATTGTGGGCAGAGTGAACGATACAAAATTGACAAAACTGCATACAAACGGGGGTCTTCCGAAAAAAAGACACTAGGCGTTATTCCATTAACCCGAAATAAAAGAATAAATAAAAATCATATATATATATTAAAGAATATTATTATATTTAATATTAAATTAAATATAGTAAATATAATATATATATAATGATGTAGTGTTTGTTGTGTCTTTTGGTGTACTGGTTCTATGAATTGCGTGTTCATAATTTGCGTGCATGACGCAATTTAGCGCGCAGCGTGTGTGTGTGGGTTGATGAGGGGAATGGAGTTGGAGTTGTGTTGGAAGTGTGTGTGTTAGTGGTGTGGGTTGGTGAGGTTGTGTGTGTGGGTGTGTGTGTGTGTGGGTGTGTGTGTGTATGTTTTGTTAGGACGAAGATCCACACAGCTGATGATATAAGATTCAAGATTATATGCCTGTGACCCCGGCCCATTTAGTGTATGGAGAACTACACACAAACTGAAGCGGGCAAAAACAGATGAACATACATACAAACGAAAGGGAGCATAAACCAAACAATAAGAAATTCTTCCCCAAAATAATACAAAACGATCACTTTAACAACGACCTCTGAAGAGAGTGCAAAATGAAACAATGCCATCAAGAAATCTGAAAGAAAAATATCTTGACTTTCCAGTTTGAAATTGAAATAGAAACGCAAGATATAAAAATAACAGATACGAAATAGACCTACTTCATCTATTTTTACAAAGATGACAGGGTTTATGAAATTTCGAGTCATCTCATAAAATTTGACAGTGACAAAAGATTTTTTTCGTGATTCACGATTGAATAGCTTATCAAATAAAAAAAAACAAAAAACAAAATGACGTAAGTGGAAGAACAGGCTTGGAAATAAGATCTTTGTCATTAAGTTCAGAAATAGGGACAGTCCATGAGGAAAGAGATTTCTTCTCCTTGCAGAGACAGAGACCATTGTCAACAGACTTTTTCTTCAAGTGCAATATTAATATGTAAAAAGGCAAACTGTAATGGTAAGCTACTAACAATTAAAAATGAAGGAAAATTAAGCGCTTATACGCAAATATCTGATTGACACATCATATTGCTTTTCATATCCTAAGTCCAAAGGGACCTCTGATGAAGGCTCATCCAGGAGCCGAAACTCCAGTCAGGTCAGGCCACAGGCATGGTTCTTATTCAAAAATTTCTAAAAGGTTGTCATTGAAAGATTTTATTTTCTATGAGTGGTTTCTTTTTAATTGAATCTCGATAAATCATTTTTAAAAATGATGGAGAAGATGTAAGTGGTTACCAGCACTTGTTTCCCTCCACCACCATATCCTCATTGATCTAAAGTTCTTATGACAAAGACGTCTATTGTGGTTTAAAACTCAAGTCCTCTGTTTTAGAAAGAAAGTCCTGTAACTACAAAAGCGGATCGGAGATAAAAGCAGATGAAGTTATTTCTGGAACAAAATGTGTCTTGTGAAGAATTTGATCCATTCTGTGGTTTCATCTTACAAAGCACGAAGATGAAATCAAACTTCTCTAAATTTGTCAGAATTAGATTAGTGGTCTGTTTTCTTGTTATTTATTTATTGTTGTTGTTAATTTTTGGTTTTGTTTTATGGGTTGTTGTTGTTTTATTTTAGCTTGAAAATCAGCAACTTCCAAAAACGAATTTTTCGAACAAAAATTATAATGGATCAGGAATATATTCCAGTGTTAGAGTACACCAAACAATTCAACGTTGTATGCTTTAAAAAAGAAAAACAGGAGAGAAAAAAAACACATTTCTACTCGTTTCAATTGAAACTTACGAATGATTGCTAACTTTTTTCACCCCCCAAATTTCACACCCACACAGAATAACAGGCATGGCCATAAAAAAAATTGAAAGAAATTAGCTGCTGTCCTGTGCACAGGTAACTCTTTTTGTTCTGGCTTTGGCTGTCTTGTCGGCGTTTTCCTTGCAGTTTGCAAAACGACTTTTATTTTGGTGAGTCAGAAATGCATGCATGCATGCGTGCATACAAACATACATACATACATACATACATACATACATGCATACATGCTTGCATGCATGCATACATACATACATACATACATACATGCATGCATGCATACATACATACATACATACATACATACATACGATACATACATACATGCATACATACATACATACATACATATATGTTTTTTTCATCCTAGATAGATGGCTTGATGAATAAAAAGCAAATGCATTGCTTATTCAATGTACCATCTGGAAATAAGATAAAATTTGACTTGACATACATACACACATACATACATACAAATGCCATACAAACATACAAATGCCATACATACATACATGCATACATACATACATACATACAGGCATGCATCCATCAATCCATCCATACACACACACAAAACACACACACATACATACATACATACATACATACACATACGCATGCATACATATATGCATACATACATACACACACGTACATACATGTATGCATACATACATACATACATACACACATAACTAATCATACATACATACATACATACATACATGCATACATACAGTAGTGATACTATGCCCAGACCCATTATACCATGGAAACCACACACAAAAACACCAACACACAACACACACACACACAACACAACACACACACAACACAACACACACACACACACACACACACACACACACAGAGTCTCTCTCTCTCACACACACACACACTGTCTCTCTCTCTCTCACACTCACTCACTCACTAACTCACTCACACACTCATGCAGTCTTCTCTCTCTCTCTCTCTCTCTCTCTCTCTCTCTCTCTCTCTCCTCTCTCTCTCTCTCTTCTCTACACACACACACACACACTGAGGTCTCTGACACCAGTGTCACAGTATGTCAACATTCACAAGTTTATGGACATAAGAAAGGAGGTGGCAGGGGGAGGGGGGGGGGGGGGGGGGGGGGGGGGGGGGGGGGGGGAGGGGCAGAGACAGGATAGATGGGGGCGGGGGTTAGCTTTTCACAAAATAAAATTCTGCTATATTGTGTGTTATGTTGTCCTCGAGTACAGTAGAGTGAGGTGGAGTAGGGTAGAGTGGAGTGGAGTGGAGTAGAGTGGAGTAGACAGAACTGGAATGGAATGGAGTGGAATGGAGTGGAGTGGAGTAGAGTAGATTGGAATGGAATGAAGTGGAGTGGAGTGGAGTAGAGTAGAAGGGAGTAGAGTAGAGTAGAGTGGCGCAGAGTAGAGTAGAGTGGAGTGGAGTAGAGTAGAGTATAGTGGAGTAGACTATATAGTGGAGTGGAGTGGAGTGGAGTAGAGTAGAGTAGAGTAGAGTGGAGTTAGAGTGGAGTAGAGTAGAGTGGAGTAGAGTGGAGTGGAGTGGAGTGGAGTGGAGTGGAATGGAGTGGAGTAGTGTAGGGTAGTGTAGAGAAGTGTAGAGTAGAGTGGAGTGGAGTGGACTGGAGTGGAGTGAGTAGAGTGGAGTAGGGAAGAGTGGAGTAGAGTGGAGTGCAATGAAGTTACAGCAGTGTATGGTGTCGGGATTGTTTCCTTGGGCAGATTTCCATTACGTGATTGTATTATCGTATAGCATTGTTTGGTGCTATTTACTATTACGGTCACAAAAAGCACTTCGTGCAGAAATTCAGGCTGCCGTCTTTTGAAGAAATTAGTATCCCTCCATCGTACAGCGCCACTTAGTTCTTTTGTTTGCCAGATTGTATTCTCCCCCCCCCCCCTTTTTTTTTTGGGAGGGGGTACGCATTCTTCCACTGGTTATTTATTGTTTTACCACAACATTTTGCTATGGATAATTTACAAGTTGTGTGGGTGTGCTGTGTTGTGCTGTGGTGTGTGGCATTGTGCTGTTATATTTCGTGCTTTTTTTGTATTATAATTGTTATTTTGTTATCACTTGTATTGTATTGTATTTTCTGTTATGTACTTTTTGATATTGTATTGCATTGTGTTATGTTGTATTGTATTGTGTTGTATTGTGTATATTGTTGTTTTGTATGGTATTGTTGCATCAATTTAAAAAAAAAATCTCACTCTTAGTCATGGCAGTTATACTGTTTGAAATTCAGGCTGCTCTCCCCTGGAGAGCACGCCACTACAAGAGCAGCACCAGCTGTTTATATGTCTGTCTGTCTATCTATCTATCTATCTGTGTGTGTGTGTGTGTGTGTGTGTGTGTGTGTGTGTGTGTGTGTGTGGTGTGTGTGTGTGTGTGTGTGTGTGGAAACAATCTGCATTTATATTTCTTTCACGATGAGAGCAACTTTTTAGAAAAAATACATAATTTCCTTACAGACAACTTTTTCTTCTTCTTTTTTTTTTTTTTTTTTGCAGCCATGGGTTCTTTTACGCGCTCTAAATACATGTTGTACACACCCAGGATCTCGATTATTCATCTGAAGCCGCAAAAACTACACTCAGATTAGAACTAGACTAATTAGTCGCGGAGAATAATGAGAACAGATGTTCTTGAAGGGGCTAACAATACAACGCCTCTGGTGCAGTTTTGTTTGAAAAAGCAAGAAATGAAAAATTCAGATATGATGTATTTCAAGAGCTGGAATTATCCTAGATTCTCGGAATGATGAATGTTTCGTTTTCGGGGATTTATTTTGGTATCGTTCTCCTTCTTGGTTGAAGAATAATCAATAATTTATTTGTATGTATAAACAGAATTTATGCAAGAAAAGTGTCACAAAATTACAAGCATAATCACTTCTCTACACACGCACCATAACATCAACAAATATCAACAGAGTAAGGAGGTTTTCATTTCATGTATTTAAGATATCGTTTTCATTCTTCTAACCGGAGCTTATCATTTTCAAGTTGAACATTTCAATGGGAACAATTTTAATGTTGTATAATAATAAGCACAGATAATATCCAACATAATGATTTGCTCTCTCTCTCTCTCTCTCTCTCTCTCTCTCTCTCTCTCTCTCCTCTCTCTCTCTCTCTCTCTCTCTCTCTCTCTCTCTCTCTCTCTGCTCTGCTCTGCTCTGCTCTCTCTCTCTGCTGTTTTTAATTTTTTTTAA
>CM054159.1:24524493-24531993 GCA_028751875.1 Rapana venosa
ATGAAAGAGCGCTTGATTTGTTTAGATGAGTGTTTGGTGGAAAATGAACGAGTGTTTGATGTGTTAGCATGAGTGTTTGATGGTAAATGAAAGAGTGCTTGATGGAAAATGAAAATGAAAGGGTGCTTGATTTGTTAGTGTGAGTGTTTGATGGAAAATGAAAGAGTGCTTGATGGAAATTGAAAATGAAAATGTATTTGATATGTTTGTGTGAGTGTTGATGGAAAAATGAAAGAGTGCTTGATTTGTTAGTGTGAGTGTTTGATGGAAAACGAAAGAGTGCTTGATTTGTTTGTATGAGTGTTTGATGGAAATGAAAGAATGATTGATTTGTTTGTATGAGTGTTTGATGGAAAATGAAGGCTTCCATCATGAGATGTATTGACGGTTGTGTGTTGTGTTGTGTTGTGTTGTGTTGTGTTGTTGTTGTGTGTGGGTGTGTGTGTCATTGTGTGCAGCTTTAAGGTTATTCAGCACTGTCGATCTAAACAATTTCTTAAATTTCTGTCTGTTGTCTGTTCTGTCTGTTTGTTTGTCTGTCTGTCTGTTGTATGTCTGTCTCCTTCCTCTTCTGTTCTTCTGTGCCTGTGTTTGTTGTCTGTCTTCTCTCCTGTTGTCTCTCTCTGTCTGTCTGTCTTCTCTCCTGCCTGTTTTGTTTGTCGCTGTCTGTCTCTCATTCTCCTCTTCTCTCTGTACCCTTCTCTCCTCTCCCCCCTTTTCTCCCTCCTTCCCTCTCCACCTTCCTCCCTCTCTCATCCTTTTCCCTCCCTTCTCCTCCTCTCCTTCTCCCTCCTCTCTCTCTCCTTCCCTCCTTCTCTCTCTCACTCCTCCTTCCTCTCTCACCTTCTCTCCTCCTCTCTCTCTTTCCCTCCCTCTCTCTCCTCCCTCTCTCTCCCTCTCTCCTTCCCTCTCTCTCTCTCATCTCTCCTTCTCTCCACCTTCCTCCCTCTCTTCCTTTCCCTCCTTCTCTCTCCCTCCCTCTCTCTCTCCTTCCCTCTCTCTCCCTCTCCCCTCTCTCCTTCTCTCCACCTCCTCCCTCTCTTCCTTCTCCCTCCTTCCCTCTCTCCCTCCCTCTTCCATCTTCATTTTCTCCATCCCTTCTCCCTCTCTCTCCCTCTCTTCCTTTCCCTCCTCTCTCTCTCTCTCTCTCCCCCCCCCCTTCTCCTCTCTCCCTCCCTCCTTCCCCTCTCTCTCTCCCTCCTTCCCCTCTCTTCCTTCTCTCCACCTTCCTCCCTCTCTCCTCCTTCCTCTCCTTCTCTCTCCCTTTCTCTTCCCTCTCTCCCCCTCTCTCACTCTCTCCTTCTCTCCACTTCTTCCCTCCTCTCCTTTCCCTCCTCTCTCCTCCCCCCTCTCTCTCCTTTCACCCTCTCCCCTCTCTCCTTCTCTCCACCTTCCTCCCTCCCTCTTTCCCTATCCCTCCCCCCCCTTTCCCTCTCTCTCCTTCCTCCTTCTCTCTCCTCCCTCTCTCCTTCTCACCACCTTCCTCCTCTCTCTCCCTTTCCTCCTTCTCTCTCCCTCCCCCCTCTCTCTCCTTCCTCCCTCCCTCTCTCTCCCTCCCCCCTCTCTCTCCTCTCCCCCTCTCTCCTTTCTCCACCTTCCTCCTCCCTCTTTCCCTCCCTCCCTCCCCCCTCTCTCCCCCTCTCTCTCTTTCTCCAAACTCAGGAGATGCAGACTCTCATTTGCACAGCAGTAATCAGGGGCCATTGCTGGCAACATTCTGTCCTGTCACATTCCCTGCCATCCCCTCCCCCCCCTTCTGTGTGTGTGTGTGTGTGTGTGTGTGTGTGTGTGTGTGTGTGTGTGTGTGTGTGTGTGTGTGTGTGTGTGTGTGTGTGTGTGTGTGTGTGTGTGTGTGTAGTGTGTGTGTGTGTGTAGTGTTTGTGTGTTGTGTGGTGAGTGTTTTTGTGGTGTGTTGTGTGTGTGTGTGTGTGTTTGTGTGGGAGTGAGTGTGTGTGTGTGTGTGTGTGGTGTGTTGTGTGTGTGTTTGTGGAGTGAGTGTGTGTGTGTGTAGTGTGTGGTGTGTTGATGTGTGTTTGTGTGGGTTGTGGTGTGGGATGTGTGTAAGAATGTTTATGTGAGTGAGTGTGTGAGTGAGAGAGATAGATAGAGAGGAGAGAGTGTGTGTGTGTGTGTGTGTGGTGTTTGTATGTGTGTGTGTGTGCGCGCGCGTTTGTGCATGCTGCTGCTTGCTTGTTTCTTGTCGTGTGATGTTGTGTGTGTAGTGTGTTAATTTTGTAAAGGGTGTACGGTGGAGAGTGTGCCGCACATGCGTGCGTGCATGCTCGCCTGCGTGTGTATGTTTGTACACGTGGGATACTTGTGTGCGCATGTGTATAATTTTTGCTCCAAAGCTCTAAGCGCTCTGTGTAATATCATATAATTAATGTTCACAACGCAATGAATATAGATAACACAAAAGAAAGGAAAATTCCAGACACTGCGATGAAAACTGGAACGATCATGTTAATCAAGTCCAACAGATGACAAAATTGACAAAAACTGCATACACACGGGGACTGGATGTAAATCAAAACACACGAGCGCTTAGTCTATTATCCTCGAAATAAAAGAATAAAATAAACTAAAGAATTTTTTTTTTAAACAAGACCATACTCTCGCACTCATGAAAAAAGTTGAGTCTGATGTTAGGAATGGGAGAACAGGTTGTATGGCATGACTAAACCGTTATTTTTTGTTTTTGCAATGCTTTTTGGTGTGTTTTTTGTTTTGTTTTGTTTTGTCTTTTACCTTTCAGGAGTGTTGGCCATGTGCAACGCAGATGTGTGCGAGTGTGTGTTTGTGTGTGTGTGTGTGAGTGTGTGTGTGTGTGTGTGTGTGAGTGTGTGTGTGTTGTGTGTGTGTGTGTGTGTGTGTGTGTGTGTGTGTGTGTGTGTGGTGTGTGTGTGGTGTGTGTGTGTGTGTGTGTGTGTGTGTGTGTGTGTGTGTGTGTGTGTGTGTGTGCGTGGTGTGTATAAGTGTGTGTGGGTCGGACTGTTTGTCTTGTGGTTACAACAAAATGGCTCGTTTATCTTTGTGTGTTATCACTGCATTCTCTCTGTCTGTCTGTCTGTCTGTCTCTCTCTCTGTTTGTCTGTTTCTCTGTCTTTGTCTCTCTCTCTGTCTCTGTCTGTCTGTCTGTCTCTCTGTCCGTCGTCCTCCTGTCTCTCTGTCTCTGTCTCTCTGTGTCTGTTTGTTTGCCTGTCTGTTTGTCTGTCTGTCTGTCTGTCTCTCTCTCTCCTCACACACACACACACACACACACACACACACACACACACACACACACACACACACACACACACACACTCAAAACTAGATGCTGAGTTATCAGGAAAAGGAAAACACGGCATTGAAATAATTCCTGGAGCTGCTATGGTGTTTTTACCATTGTTTGTGTTTGGTGCTAATCTTTCCCACTTGTTTTCAACTGCCATTGGTGTGCGAAACCAGCTGGGGGGTTTAAAGGAGGAGGCAGGTTCTTGAAATTTCTTAGTCTGTGTGAACTAAACAAAGGTTGTGTCTCTTGGGCAAGTTAAACCTGGCGGAGCCCATCCCTATAAAGGTACAGGATGCATGCTTGGTATGGTTGTGTTTCCGTACCTCATCGATGGTTGACATGAATTATGGGATCTTAGACGTGCATATTTGATCACCTGCACGGACCAGAACTGCAGACATTGAAAGGCAATGGATATGAGGTGCTTTCGCAAATTCCTTGGTATCTCATACAGAAATCACATCATTACCAACGAGGAAGTGAAAACTAGAATTGTAAACGCCATCGGGACATATGAAGAGCTCCTGACTTCCGTGAAAAAACGCAACTGAAGTGGTATGGCATGTCACACGAACATCTGGACTGGCCAAGACTGTCCTACATGGAACAGCACAAGGAGGGAGACGAAGAGGCAGACAGAGAAAACGACGGAAAGACAACATCAGAGAGTGGACTACTGGCCTTGACTGGAACGACTCGTCGGGGGAAAGCTGGAAACCTCGAAGAATGGAGACTGGTTGCAAAATCTTCAGAGGTGCCCCAACAATCTACGAGACTAAGGGATAGTTAGGGGTGAGGGACTAATGCGTATAAACATTAAGGGAATTAAGTCAAGGCACTGGCAGGTCTGCACTGTAACTAGACACGGGAAATCGTAATATTATATATATAAAGTAGGGGAGCGAGGCGTCAGAGACCTCACTTCTCTAGGGCCAGCATATTGAGGGCGGCGCCCATCTCCTCTCCCCTCGCTGCTTTACCTTCCCTGACCCTAAAGAGGGCAGGTACCCATTTACAGCTGGGTGAACTAGGGGGACTGTACTGAAGCCAAGGCGCGCAAACGGTCACCCATCCAAGTGGTAACCACGCTCGACGCTGTATAACATGGCTGGGGGAAAGCGAGTGCTCCGACTACTGAGCTATCCCGTCCCCACGACATCATGGATAAACACTTGGGGAAACAAGTGAAATTCAGACTCTGCCAGCGCCATGGGAACTATTGATATATTGAGGTATATGTTGCTTACGTCTAAAAGTTGCCCAAGAGCCCTTTTTTTTCAAGGGCTGACATCATATAATTATAACCTATTCAAAAAGTAAAACACAAATAGTGTTTAATTCAGAATTAATGATTACAGGAAGACAGCAACAAGCTAACCAACCGTACTGAATGAAGCCCCCCAAAATTTCTTCATGTTATGATAAGTAGTGTGAATGAAGAAACCACCAATCACCATACCGGATCGGTCGTCGCCCGGGTCAACAAGGACCACCGCGCCTTCTGTCTGCCATCAGGGCAGAGGTGTAAAGTATGCTACTGGTGGAACTCTGATCGGCGGAAGAAAATACGTTACCACGGCAACATGGAACATCAGAACACTTGCCCAAACAGGGAAACTACAAGAATTTACCCACGAACTGAAGAAGCACGCCTGGCACATAGTGGGCCTCTGTGAAGTCAGATGGAAGAATTTCGGTGAACATCTCACCAACGATGGACATGTACTCTACTACTACTACTACTACTACTACTACTACTACTACTACTACTACTACTACTACTACTACTACTACTACTACTACTACTAAATGGAACTTATATAGCGCTATATCTTGCAAAGACAAATCAAAGCGCATGCATTCAACCTAATCTTACACAGTCATGCAATCAGTGTTAAATAATCAATAGTTTAAACAAACGGATATTACAAACATGGTGCGCTGCAGACAAAATCTATTAACTAAAATTTCAATAGTCCATTTTTTTCCCCTGTACTCTACTAAAGTAGAGACGGGGGACGGGATAGCTCAGTGGTCGGAGCACTCGCTTTCCCCCAGCCAAGTTAAGCAGCGTCGAGCGTGGTTACCAGTTGGATGGGTGACCGTTTGCGCGCCTTGGCTTCAGTACAGTTCCCCCAGTTCACCCAGCTGTAAATGGGTACCTGCCCTCTTTAGGGTCAGGGAAGGTAAAGCAGCGAGGGTGAGGAGATGGGCGCCGCCCTCAATATGCTGGCCCTAGAGAAGTGAGGTCTCTGACGCCTCGCTCCCCTACGACCTTATAGGTTATGGGACTCCTTTACCTATCCTTTACCTACTATAGTGGTGAATTCGACAAGCACACCAATGGCGTAGGCTTCCTTGTCAACAAGAACATCAAAAAGAAGATGTTCCATGTTGCCGTGGTAACGTATTTTCTTCCGTGGATTTGATTGAGTTCCACCAGTAGCATACTTCTGACCTCTGCCCTGATGGCAGACAGAAGGCGCGGTCCTTGTTTCTTCCATACTATCCATAATTTTCAATTTTTAAAAATAAAACATAAAGCCAACCTGAATCTCCCATCCCCTCTCCGCCCCCCTCCTCCCCCCCCCCCCCCCCCCCCCCCCCCCCACATGCGCCCCTCCCCTCAACACATCAACAAAACAAAACGAAACCGCCCAAAATAAAATAAAACAAAACAAGCATAAAGAAAATAACAAACGGACATACAAACAATTATTCCACAATCAGGCCTGCGACTTCCTCAAGGTAGATAATTTAACCTCACGTGACGTGCAACCGGCGTCAGGGAAGATAATTTCGGAATGAGAAATCGTTTACTTTACATGTATAATTAATAATGCACTGTGACAGATTTCGTTTCTGTCAGTTACCTTCTCTTCTGGCTTTGTTCGTAAGGTATGCCCATAACGTTAAATGCATCATGTAATATTTCTTACATTTCTTTTGTATTCACAGACATTTCTTTTGTACTCATAAAAGAAAGTCACGCGTTACTCCCCCACCCACCCCCACCCCCTCCCTCCCCTCCCTCCTTTGTCAAAAGGCTACCTTAGCCAATGATTATAAAATTATTGATAAAGCCTCAAGGGTCAAGCCTGTCTCTCTCTCTCTCTCTCTCTCTCTCTCTCTCTCTCTCGCTCTTTTGACCTTACCCCCACCCCATCTCACCCCCCCCCCCCCACACCCAGTCCCACTCAATCTACTCCTCCCTCCCGCTACACACACACACATATTTGACACACATTGTGTTCAAATAAGTCTACATGACTGAAATGGCCATAAAATATTCTGAATCTAAATCTGAATCTGAATCTGAATCACACAACACTCCCCCCCCCCCCCCCCCCCCCCACTCTCTCTCTCTCTCTCACACACACAAACATACGTACCCACACACACACCACACATCACACACCCACACACACACCCACACACTTACACACCCCACACACGTACACTCCCCTCCCCCCCCACCCCCACACCCCCCCACCCCCATCCTACAGATCTTGAAGTAAATGACAACTTCACCCTTGTCACTGTCTTTCAAGCTGTCAGTCATCAGATGCGACTTGTCACACTTTGGTTCCCGACCCCCCTGTACACCTCTACCTCCAACTGTCACACCCTCCTCCCCCCCCCCCCCCCCCCTCCTTCCCACTATCCAATGTTTCTCTGTTTTCCCCCTCTGCCCCGCCCCCCTCCCCCCCCCCCCCCCCCCCCCACACACACACACCTTCCTTTCACTTCTTCATTGAAGTACAAGATGCCTGCCTGCCTGCCTGCCTGCCTGCCTGCAAAACATCCTTCTAGGGTGCTGGTAACGGTCGTTTGCTGTTGTTGACATCAAAGACTGTGTATACAGCTATACTACACATCGTGAAGTGTGTGTGTGTGTGTGTGTGTGTGTGTGTGTGTGGTGTGTGTGTGTGTGTGTGTGTGTGTGTTTGTGTGTGTGTGTGTGTTTGAGAGAGAGTTGTAGTGTGTGTGTGAGTGTCGTTGTATGTGTGTGTGTGTGGAGTGTGTCGTTGTGTGTGTGTGTTTGTGTGTGTGTATGTGCGCGTCGTTGTGTGTGTATGTGTGTAGGGGTGTGTGTGTGTGTGTTTGTCGTTGTGTGTGTGTGTGTGTGTTTGTCGTTGTGTGTGTGTGAATGTGTGTGTATATGTGTTGTGTGTGTGTGTGTGTGTGTGTCGTTGTGTGTGTGTGTGTGTGTGTGTCGTGTG
>CM054159.1:24541993-24549493 GCA_028751875.1 Rapana venosa
CACACACAGAGTACACACACACAGTACACAACACACAGTACACACACACAGTACACACACACCACACACACACAGAGTACACACACACACAGGCACACACACACAGTACATACACACACAGAGTCCACACACACACAGTACACCACACACACCACAATATAGACACAGATTACACACGCACAACACACAACACAGAACACTTACACATACAGAATACAAACACACACACACACACTACACCACACACACACACACACATACTTTACACTACACTACACTACATTACACTACACACACACACACACACACACACACACACACACACTACACACACACAACACACACACACACGAACACACACTCACACTACAACACACACACACATTACAAAACTACACAAAACATACAACACACTATACACTACACACTTCACACACACACTCTCTCTCTCCTCTCTCTCTCTCTCCTCTCTCTCTCTCTCTCTCTCTCTCTCTCTCTCTCTTCCTTCTCTCCTCCCTTTCCCTCTCACTTGTCCTCACCTGATTGCGATTTCCTCATCCACGGATAAATAATCGGCTGCACCCCTCCCCCTCCTCCCCCCATTCCATCGCCACCACCTTCCTCCCCCCCACAAGCCCCCGGGGGGGGACCCAGATCCCAAAAGGGCCCCCGAACCCCCAGGGTGGGGGACTGAGCTGAAGGCGACAAGGTCCCATGCGGCTTTGGGGGGAACTTGTTGCAAATGTCGTTGATGATGATGTGGGGGGGTGGTGGTGGGGGTGGGGTGGGGGTGGTTTTGAGGATAGGAGATTTTTGATGTGGGCTGTAACCCCGTGGTTGGTGGGGGGGGGTTGTTTTGTTGGTGGTGGTGGTGGGGGGGAGGGGGGGGTGGTGCGGGGGGGTGGGGGGATAAGGTTTCATGGAGGGGGAGAGAGGGGGGGGACTCCTCGAGCGAGGGGCCCGGGGGAAATTTTCCGGAATTTTCCGGCGCGGGTGGAGCCTGTCCATGGAGTTTGTGACTGCTGGCTGGCGCGTTTTGTTGAAGCTGGGCTGTGTTGTGATGTGAAAAGGCCCTTCCCCCTCCCCCTCCTCCCCTCCCCCCTCCATCCTGAGCGATATGGATGCACCCGCTGCGTTGATAACGACGCATGGAAGAAAAACCCGACAAAGCGATGCCGAAAACCCCCCACTTCATTCCCAAAAACCAGCCCCTTCCGAAACTCCGTGATCTTGATGCTGATGCTGATGGATTTTATGAGGGATGGGAGTTTGGGGGTGCGAACGAAGACTTGGATGATCATGATCCTCTCCTTCAACGAAGCCAGCACCCCTACTACCCCCCTACTCCCCCACCCCCCCCGCTACTACTACCACCACCACCCCACCCAGGACCCGGCATCTTCTCTAGAGATTGATACCCAAGTGCTGGCAAATAATTTTTTATTATTTTTTATTAATTTTTATTCCACTGACATATCCCAAGAAAACAGAGGTCTTAAATTGGGAAAAGGTTCCATGGTGGCCCTAAGACGCGTTGTAATGGTGGTACCCCGACAACGAATGGTTACCTAGGTAACCACCACCCCCACCACCACTACTACTACTACCACCACCACCACCACCAACGTTCGTAACTGCAGCAGCAGCAGCAGCAGCAGTAGCGAAATCTTCAGCACCGGACAGAGGAAACTTATGGTCATTCCCGTACACGATGGGATTCATCAAAAACGAGCTCATGCTCATTAATTTTCTGTCTACTCCCCAAATCTCTCCCGAAGTCAAGACCACTCTCTCTCTCTTACTATTCTCTTTTCAGCCTAATAGTAGCTCAGGCGACAAACACGCCGCTGTGTGCATATGGAGGGAGACACCCCGACAGTAAATAACTAGGCTCTAACTCTCTCGGAATAGAAGGGCTTCAGTTTCACTTGCTTCCTTCCCATCCCCCTCCCAGCTTGTCAGTCTCATTTAGCCCCGCCCATTTCTCCTGTGTCGATTTCACCCACGTGACTGGCCTGAACCAATCGTTGCGTTGGGTTGCTCTTGTGCGCGGGGCTGGTTGCGAGTGGCATGAATGCTAAGTGACAAGTGGGGGCCTGATGTTAGTTTTGCCAGTTTGGGAAGGGGGAGGGGGTTCTATCATATGTGTGTGTGTGTGTGTGTGTGTGTGTGTGTGTGTGTGTGTGTGTGTGTGTGTGTGTGGTGTGTGTACATGTGACTGATGTGTGGTGTGGTGTCTGTGTGTGTGACTGATGTCTGTGTGTGTATTGCACTGATGTGTGTTGAACTGGTGTTTGTGTGACTGATGTGTGTGACTGGTGTCTGTGTGTGTTTTGCACTGATGTGTGTGTGTGTGTGTGTTTGATGTCTGTGTGTGTGTATTGCACTGATGTGTGTGTGTGACTGATATCTGTGTGTGTATTGCACCGATGTGTGTATGACTGATGTATGTGTGTGTATTGCACTGATGTGTGTGTGACTGATATCTGTGTGTGTATTGCACTGATGTGTGTATGACTGATGTATGTGTGTGTATTGCACTGATGTGTGTGTGTGAGTTATGTCTGTGTGTGTATTGCACTGATGTGTGTGTTGCACTGATGTGTGTGTGACTGATGTGTGTGTGTGTGTATTGCACTGATGTGTGTATGTATTGCACTGATGTGTGTGTGACTGATGTGTGTGTATTGCACTGATGTGTGTGTGTATTGCACTGAGTGTGTTGCACTGATGTGTGTGTATTGCACTGATGTGTGTGTATTACACTGATGTGTGTGTGTGTGACTGATGTGTGTGTGACTGATGTGTGTGTGTTGCACTGATGTATGTGTGACTGATGTATGTGTTGCACTGATGTGTGTGTGTGTGTTGCACTGATATGAGTGTTGCACTGATGTGTGTGTGTGACTGATTTATGTGTGACTGATGTATGTGTTGCACTGATGTGAGTGTTGCACTGATATGTGTGTGTGACTGATGTGTGTGTGTGTGTTGCACTGATGTATGTGTGTGACTGATGTGCTGCACTGATGTATGTGTTTCACTGAGTATGTGTGTGACTGATGTGTGTGTGGCTGATGTGTTGCACTGATGTATGTGTTGCACTGATGTATATGTGTGACTGATGTGTGTGTGTGTTTTCACTGATGTATGTGTGTGACTGATGTGTGTGTGGCTGATGTGTTGCACTGATGTATGTGTTGCACTGATGTATATGTGTGACTGATGTGTGTGTGTGGCTGATGTGTATGTTGCAATGATGTATGTGTGTGACTGATGTGTTGCACTGATGTATGTGTTGCACTGATGTATATGTGTGGCTGATGTGTGAGTTGCACTGATATGTGAGTTGCATTGATGTGTGTGACTGGTTTGTGTGTGTGTTTTTGTGTGTGTTGTGTGTGTGTCACTGATGTGTGTGACTGGTTTGTGTGTGTGTGTGTGTTTTGTGTGTGTGTGTCACTGGTATGTGTGTGTGACTGATGTGTGAGTGTGTGTTTATTTATTTATTTATTCTTTTGTGTGTGTTGCTCTGATGTGTGTGTTGCACTGGGTAGATGTGCGTGTGTGTGTGTGTGTGTGCGCGCGCACACACACGCGCGCGTGTTGCACTGGGGTGTGTGTATGTGTGTGTTTGTGTGTGTTGCACTGGTGTGTGTGTGTGTGTGTGTTGCACTGGTGTGTGTATGTGTGTGTATGTGTGTATGTGTGTGTGTATGTGTGTGAGTGTGTTGTGTTGCCACTGACACAGAGAGAAGCTGGCATTGCCAGGGGATTTATTGCCCCTCTTGGCAAGCGAAGATGGCGCGAAGGGACGCGGAGAGCTTCTAACTGTCGAGCTGTAAACTGGGGTTGGGGCCTAATAAAACTGGGTGGCTTTCTCTCTGTTTCGTGTGTGTGTGTGTGTGTGTGTGTGTGTGTGTGTGTGTGTGTGTGTGTGTATATATGTGTGTGTGTATGTGTGTGTGTGTATGTGTGTGTGTGTATGTGTGTGTGTGTGTTGTTTTGGGTTTTTTTGTGGGTTGGTTTGGTTTCGTTGGTTTGGTTTGTTGTGGTTGCTGTTGTTGTTTTCTTTACCATCGGTTTTTTGTTTTGTTTTTGGAGTAGTGTTGTTGTGTTGTTGTTGTGGTGGTGATGATGGTGTGGTAGGCGTGGTGGTGGTGTGGTGTGTTGTGGTGTGTTATGGTGTGGTGTGTTGTGGTGTGTTATGGTGTGGTGTGGTGTGGTGTGTTATGGTGTGGTGTGGTGTGGTGTGGTGTGTTATGGTGTGGTGTGTTGTGGTGTGTTATGGTGTGGTGTGTTGTGGTGTGTTATGGTGTGGTGTGTTGTGGTGTGTTGTGGTGTGTATGGTGTGGTGTGTTGTGGTGTGTTATGGTGTGGTGTGTTGTGGTGTGTTATGGTGTGGTGTGTTGTGGTGTGTTATGGTGTGGTGTGGTGTGTTATGGTGGGGTGTGGTGTGGTGTGTTATGGTGTGGTGTGTTGTGGTTACGGTGTGTTTTGGCGTGGTGTGTTATGGTGTGGTGTGGTGTGTTGTGGTGTGGTGTGGTGTGTTATGGTGTGGTGTGTTGTGGTGTGGTGTGGTGTGGTGTGTTATGTTGTGGTGTGGTGTGGTGTGGTGTGTTGGGGTGTGTTGTGGTGTGTTGTGTTGTGGTGTGTGTGGTGGTGTGTGTGTTGTGGTGTGGTGTGGTGTGGTGTGGTATGTTCTGGTGTGTTGTGGTGTGGTGTGGTGTGGTGTGGTGTGTTGTGGTGTGGTGTGGTGTGGTATGTTGTGGTGTGTTGTGGTGTGGTGTGGTATGTTGTGGTGTGTTGTAGTGTGGTGGGGTGTGTTATAGTGGTGGTGTGGTAGTGGTGGTGGTGGTGTTGTGTTGTGGTGTTGTGATGTGTTGTGTTATTCTGTGGTGTGTTATGATATGTTGTGGTGTGGTGTGGTGTCTTATGGTGTGTTGTTGTGGTGTGGTGTGTTATGGTGTGTTGTGTTGTGCTGTGGTGTGTTCTTGTGTGGTGTGTTGTGGTGTGTTGTGGTGCGGTTTGTTATGGTGTGGTGTGCTATGGTGTGGTGTGGTGTGGTGTGGTGTGTTGTGGTGTATTGTGGTGTGTTGTGTTGTGGTGTGTTATGGTGTGTTGTAGTGTGGTGCGGTGTGGAGTGGTGTGGTGTGTTATGGTGTGTTGTGGTGTGGTGTGGTGTGGTGTGGTGTGTTATGGTGTGTTGTGGTGTGGTATGGTGTGTCATGGTGTGTTATGGTGTGTTGTGGTGTGGTGTGTTATGGTGTGGTGTGTTATGGTGTGTTGTGGTGTGGTGTGGTGTGTTATGGTGTGTGTGGAGTGGTGTGGTATGTTGTGTTATGGTATGGTGTGTTGTGGTGTATTATGGTGTGTTAGGGTGTGTTATGGTATGGTGTGTTATGGTGTGTTAGGGTGTGTTGTGGTGTGGTGTGTTTTGGGTGTGTTGTGGTGTGGTGTGTTATTGTGGTTGTGGTGTGGGGTGTTATGGGTGTTGTGGTGTGGCGTGTTAAGGTGTGTTGTGGTGTGTTTGGTGTGTTTGTGGTGTGTTGTGGTGTGTTTATGGTGTGGTGTGTTTGTGTTGTTATGGTGGTGTGTTGTGGTTGGTGTATGGTGTGTGTGGTGTGTTGGTTGGTGTGTGTTATGTTGTGGTGTGTTGTGGTGTGTGGGTTGTTGTGGTGTTGTTGTGTGGTGTGGTGTGTTTGTGTGGTGTGGTGTGGTGTGTGGTGTGGTGTTGTGGTGTTGTGTGGTTGTGTTTTGTGGTGTGGTTGGTATGTTGTGGTGTGTGTGGTTTTGTGTTTGTTGTGGTGTGTGTGTGTGGTGTGTGTGTTGTGGTGGTGTGTCTTGTGGTGTGTTGTGTGTGTTGTGGTGTTTGTTGTTGTGTTATTGTGGTGTGTGTTGTGTGGTGTGGTGTGGTGTTTGGGTGTGTTGTGTGTGGTGTGTTATGGTGTGTTGTGTGTGGTGCGGTGGTGGTGTGGTGTGGTGGTTTATGGTGTGTTGTGGTGTGGTGTGGTGTGGTGTGGTGTGTTTTGGTGTTTGTGGTGTGTTGGTTGTGGTGTGTTATGGTGTGTTGTGGTGTGGGTTGAGTGGTGTGGTGGTTATGGTGTGTTGTGGTGTGGTGTGGTGTGTTATGGTGTGGTGTGGGTGGTGTGTATGTGTGTTATGGTTGTGTGTGTGGTGTTTTGGTGTGGTGTGTTTGGTTGGTGTGTTGGTGTGTTATGGTGTGTGTGGGTGGTGTGTATGTGTGTTTGGTGTGGTGTGTTATTGGTGTGGTTGGGTGTTATGGGGTGTGTTTGGGTGTTAGGTGTGTTTGGTTGTGTTATTGTGTGTTTTGTGGTGTGTTATTGTGTGTTGTGGTTGGGGTGTTATGGTGTTGGTGTGGGTGGGGTGGTGTTGTGTTGTTTGTTTTGGGGGTTGTGGGTGTTGGGTGTTATGGTGTGGTTGTTGGTGTGTTTGTGGGGGGTGTGTTTGGGTGGTGTGTTGGTATTTGTGGTTGTTGGGTGTGGTGTGGTTTTGTGGTGTGTGTGTGTGGTTGGGTGTTATAGTGGTGGTGTGTAGTGTGGTGGTGGTGTGTGTTGGGTGTGTATGTGTGTGTTTTCTGTGGGTGTATGTATTTGTGGGTGGTGGTGTCTATGGTGGTGTTGTGGTGTGGTGTGTTAGGTGTGTTGTGCGTGGTGTGTTCTTGTGTGGTTGTTGTGGTGTGTTGTGGTGCGGTTGTTAGGTGTGGTGGTATGGTTGGGTGGTGTGGTGTGGTGTTTGTGGTGTATGTGTGTGTTGTGTTGTGGTGTTATGTTTGTAGTGTGGTGCGTGGGGAGTGGGTGGTTGTTTGGTGTTGTGGTTGGTGTGGTGGGTGGGTGTTTGGTGTTTGTGGTTGGTATGTGGTCTGGTGGTTATGGTGTGTTGTGGGTGTGTGTTATGTGTGGTTGTTAGTGTGTGTGTTGGTGTGTGTGTTATGGTGTGGGGGTGTGGTATGTTGTGTTTGTGGTGTTTGTGGTATTGGTGTGTTATGTGTGTTATGGTATGGTGTGGTTTTGGTGTGTTTGGTGTGTTGTGGTGTGGTGTGTATTGTGTGTTGTGGTGTGGTTGTTGTTGTGTGTTGTTGGTGTGGGGTGTTATGGGGTGTTGTGGTGTCGTGTTAAGGGTGTTGTGGTGTGTTAGGTGTTTTGTGGTGTGTTATGGTGTGTTGGTGGGTGTTATGGGGTGTTGTGGTGTGGTGTGTTGTGTGTGTTATGGTGTGTGTGGTGTGGTGTGTTGGGTATGGGTGTGGTGTGCTATGAAGGAGACGGACAGACAGAGAGGGTGGCAGAAAGAGGGGAAGATAGAGACAGAGAGAGGGGGGAGGAGAGGTGGAAGGGAGAGAGGGAGAGAGACAGACACACAGACAGAGAGACAGAGAGAGAGAGACAGAGAGAGAGAGAGACAGAGAGAGACAGAGATAGAGAGACAGACACAGACAGACAGCCAGAAAAATCAGCCAGTGAATCATTCAGTCAGACACAC
>CM054159.1:24554493-24559493 GCA_028751875.1 Rapana venosa
AAGTGGACATTCATGTGCACAGAAATAATCAGTGGTGGTGGGTTGCGGCCGAAACGCCAAGCTTTCAGGAGACAGACAAGCTGTGCTCTGCCCTTCCTTCCTTCCCTAAAGAAGCAGACGACAGTCTGTCGAGCGACAAACAGTCACCACCGACCAACTGCCGAGCGAGAGAGCGAACGAGCGAACGAGCGAGCGAGCATGTTGCACGAGCGGTGACCTTTTCAACTCTCCGACCCTACTGCACACTCTCTGCTGTATGTGTCCTGGTGATGGATGGGGGTCAGAGGGTAATGAAGCTCATACCAACTTTTGCAGCAATAAAGCTTCCGCTCTCTCTCTACCCCCCCCCCCCCCCCCCCCCCCTCCCCCTCCCTAAGTCCCCCCTCCCCCCTTCCTCCTTTTTTAAAAAACTGGTCTCAGAGGGATGTGGAGAAATTGTGTATTAATCTTCTTTTCTTGGGGGGGAAAAAAAGTCTCAAGTGTCTGTCGTCGGAAAGGAGTTTCCAGGCAGTGCCACCAGAGTTCGCCATCTTTCTCTGTCTGTCTCTGCTGAGTTCTGCGATAGATCTCCTGTAGCAGCCCTCCTCCTAGACCACTGATGTCAGTGGTGTTGGCAATGTAGGATGTTGGTGGTCTGCCTCTTTTCCTTTATATGTAAGTATACACAAACACACACACACACACAAAACATATATATATATATATATATATATATATATATATATATATATATATATATATATATATATATATATATATATATATAATAGAGAGAGAGAGAGAGAGAGAGAGAGAGAGAGAGGAGAGAGAGAGATGAGAGAGAGAGAGAGAGAGAGAGAGAGTACGTATAAGACTAGGATACACACACGCGCGCGCGCGCATACACACACATATTTAGTGTGTATAATATCACTGTATGGGAAAAGACGTTAAATTTTTTATTAAAAGGAAGAAAGAAACACACACACATACACACACACACAATAAACACATCAACTCAACTCCCCCCCCCCCCCTCCACACACACACACACTTCATCTTCTCTACTCCCCCCCCCCCCCAACCATGACCCCTCCCTCCCCCCTTCATCCCATACCAATTAATTCTCATCCCTTGTCTCCTATAATAATAATAATATAATAATAATAATAATAATAATAATAATAATAAAAATAATAATAATAATAATAATAATAATAAATGGAACTTATAAAGCCCTATACTTTGCAAAGACAAATCAAAGCTCATGTATTCAACCTAATCTTACACAGTCATGCATCCAATGACAAACAATCACTAGTTTTAAAAAACACACACAGATATTACACGGTACACAGCAGACCAAATCTATGAAATAAAATTTCAATACTCAAATATTTTTCAAATGCACACATACACACGCACAGGTCATATACTTTAGCAGGGTGATGGGACATGGGTTAGTGAAGGTGGGATAGTTCTGATATGAAACAGGAGGGGGAAAATCTTAGGTTTGAAATAAATATGTCTTGAGGCTGGATCTAAAAGTGTCATAACTAGGCTCCTGGCGAAGAGAGAGAGGGAGCTCATTCCAGGTCGATGGACCCGAAATAGCAGTGGCCAACAGTGGATTGGTTGAATCTAGGTATTCGTAGGCACGAGGTATCTGCAGCAGAGCGGAGGGAACGTGAAGGAGCGTACAGGTTAAGACATTCACAGAGGTAGGAGGGTACAGTTTTGTGGAGACATTTGTAACAGAAGGTACTGATCTTATAATTTACTCTTTGTGGCACAGGCAGCCAGCGGAGAGATCGCAAGAGAGGGGTAATGTGCTCAGATTTTTTTCTTTCTGAGAACTAGTCGAGCTGTGGAGTTTTGTATACGTTGGAGGGAGTTGATAGATGATGCTGGCAGACCAGACAAAAGGTAAAAAGGAGGGTAAAGGAGTCCCATAACCTATAAGGTCGTAGGGGAGCGAGGCGTCAGAGACCTCACTTCTCTAGGGCCAGCATATTGAGGGCGGCGCCCATCTCCTCTCCCTCGCTGCTTTACTTCCCTGACCCTAAAGAGGGCAGGTACCCATTTACAGCTGGGTGAACTGGGGGAACTGTACTGAAGCCAAGGCGCGCAAACGGTCACCCATCCAAGTGGTAACCACGCTCGACGCTGCTTAACTTGGCTGGGGGAAAGCGAGTGCTCCGACCACTGAGCTATCCCGTCCCCAGACAAAAGAGAATTGCAATAGTCCAGACGTGAAAGAATGAGAGAAGTGACAAGTTTGGATGTTGCATCTGTGGACAGGTACTTTCGAATTGCACTAATACATCGTAATTGATAGTAGCATGACTGGCAGGTCTGGGTGATGAATTTTTGCATAGAGAGTGTGTTGTTGATAACAACACCTAGATACCTCACAGCAGTGGATAGAGGGACTGATGTATTGCCCAGTTCTAATGAAACTGTTGTAATAATAATAATAATAATAATAATAATAATAATAATAATAATAATAATAATGTATGGAATTTATATAGCCCTGAATCTTGTAAAGCAACAAATCAAAGCGCTCATGGAAGAGAGTTTGTGTTTGGTCCCTACGAGCATGGCTTCGGTTTTATCTGCATTTAGCTGTAATTTGTTCTGTGTCATCCAGTTTTGAATATCTTCAAAGCAGCGGGCCATATTTGTCAGGAGAGAAGGCAGGTTTTCAGGAGTAACACTGCTTTGAATCTGAGAGTCATCTGCGTAAAAATGATGGTTGATTTGATGACGTTTATTATATGTGACAGTGGGGCAGTGTAAAGAGTGAAAAGAACAGGGCCTAGAACTGATCCCTGTGGGACTCTGCATTCCAGTTTGGCAGATATTGAATGAATCTTGTTTACTGCAACTATCTGGAATTGGTCAGTAAGGTATGAATTAAACCAGGTGAGGGCTATTGCAGTAACATCGAACGTTTTTTGAAGACGGGAGAGAAGAATTGAGTGGTCTATAGTGTTGAAGGCTGCTGATAAGTCGAGTAGAGTGAGAATGGAGATTTTACATGAGTCAGAAGCGAGCAGAAGCGTGTTTTAAGTGTGTACTAGGGTGGTTTCAGTGCTGTGGTTGACGCGATAGGCAGACTGAAACTCAGGAAGAAGATTGTTGTAGAGAAGGTGGTTGTTGAATTGTTTGAGAACTCTTTTTTCAAGGACTTTAGAAACAAAATGTAGATTGGAAACAGGTCTATAATTCTTCAGAATGTTAGGGTCAAGGCCATGCTTATTGAGTACAGGTGTGACTATAGCAATTTTGAGAGCTGATGGAACATTTCCTGAAACAAGAGATGAGTTTACTATTTTCGTGATAGTGGGTATAAGTTGTAGTAGGTACTGTGTGAAAAGAGAAGCAGGTATGGGATCAAGATCACATGATTTTATAGTAATTTCTTTCAGAATTGTCATTATTTCTTTCTCACTTGTCGGATGAAAGAAAAGGAGAGGAGTGCCAAAGAATTGAGGATCAGGAAGTGCAGGCTGGAAAGGAGTCTGATCCAGTTTGGAGCGAATGTTATAGACTTTTTCAGAAAAGAATGCAAAAATATAGAAGGAAGTTCAGAGTCAGATCCAAGAAGTGTAGATGTGAGGGAAAAGAGAGATTTCATAGACGTAGCATCAAGAGCTTGAGAAGAGTAACACTTTGTTTTTTTCTGAAAGAATTAAAGATTTGACTTTGTTTACTTGTTTTCGAAAGAGCTGCTTATTATTTTCCGTTTTTGATTGTTGCCACTGCCGCTCTAGTTGCCTGTGTTTTGTGCTTTGTAACCAGGATGTCATGGGTGTACCATGGCGCACATGGCCTATCAGGCAGGAGACGGTCAGTGGAAGGTGCATGCTCATCAAGCAGTTGGCTGAGAACATCATTGCAGTATTTAGAGGGGTTATTGTTGTCAGAGGGTTGTGATAGGCGTTCAGCAGCTTGAGAAGAAAAAGTTTGAATATCTGTGGCCTTGAGGTTGCGACGAGTGACATATTTTTTCTTTCTGATAGGCTTTGCAAAGAAAAGAACAGCGGAATGATGAGAAAGTAGTTCATCATTGATAGATACAGATGTGATCAGATCTTGGGAAACATCGCCGGTCTAAAATAATTATGTCCTGATATGTGCGTTGCTTCGTTTACCAGCTGAGAAAGAGAGTGGTTTGACAAAGAAAGAGAAAGACGTTTGACATCAGAAGAAGACTGGTTATCAAAGTGGAAGTTAAAGTCACCGAGAATGATAAGTTTATGGGAGAGAGGCTGTAGTGCAGTACTGAAGCCAACATGCATACCATCTGTTTTCTGATGCTGCTGCTGTTGTTTAGCCTGGTTCCGCACCCTCTGGTCAGAGGTCTAATTAATAATAATTACGCTTCATTAATCAGCTGTCAGTAACAGCAGCAGCAACAGCAGCAGCAGCAACAGCAGCAGCAGAAGCAACAGTGTAGCCAAAGGCTACACTCCAGCTTTAGGTTTTTTGTGTGTGAAGCCGCGGCAGAATACTATCATTAAGATTAATACCCTTTGTTCAAATGTCTCCACAAATCTGCACCTTCTTATCTCTGTAACTGTCTTCACCTGTACACTCCGTCCCGTTCCCTTCGTTCAGCTGTAGATACGTTGTGCTTTCGAACATCCAGATTCAAACAAACCACGGTTGGCCATCGCTCTTTCTCTGTTTCCGGTCCCTCCACATGGAACGACCTCCCTCTTCCACTTCGCCAAAAGCCTTCATTTGATTCTTTCAACTCTAGCCTCAAAACGCACTTATACTCTACCTGAGATCTTCCCCTGTTATCTGTTCCTACTTGCCAATAGCTGCCTTCACCTCCACCACCCCCACCTAAGTGTGTTGTGTATATAAATTTGATATTTGTTTATATTGATATTTATGGATGGTTGCATGCGTGTGAATGATTTGAATGCAAGCGCTTTGATTTGTTTACTTTACAAGATTCAGCGCTATATAAATTCCATACATTATTATTATTATTATTATTATTA
>CM054159.1:24574493-24584493 GCA_028751875.1 Rapana venosa
TGCCAATAAGGCACAAAGGCATTGATGATGATGATGATGATGATGATGATGATGATGATGATATATATATATATATATATATATATATATATATATATATATATATATACATAATTTTATATATATATCCAGTCCCCGTGTGTAAAATATCGCATTATATTCGTTGCATTGCTAGTGCATTGAATGTATTGCATTATATCGAGCTACATTGATTGTGGTGCCTTGTGTGTTGCTTTGAATAATATTGAGTTTTATTGCATGGTATTGTAAACTGCGCTATTCCGCTTTGTATTGTGTCGGATTGCATTGTATTGTACTCTCGGTTATGGCAAACCTTTTGGCATGAAAATCGTGCTTTCTTCTGAAAAGCGCAGGAGTGTAATGAAGTCCGCTTTCTTCTCCCGTATGCGTGGCTGCCTGTATTGTTTTCCATAAGAGATGACTTCTCTATTTCTGGTCCATCAATCTGGAATGACCTCCCTCTCTCCCTTTGTGAAAAGCCTACTTACGACAGCTTTAAATCCAGCCTCAAAACATACCTATTTCAAGTGTTTCATCTAATATCTGTCCCTGGCCTTAACGGCCAAGCTGAAATGTATAACCTGTGTGTGTGTGTGTGTGTGTGTGTGTGTGTGTGTGTGTGTGTGTGTGTGTGTGTGTGTGTGTGTGTGTGTGTGTGTGTGTGTGTGTGTGTGTGTGAGACCTGAATTTGTTAAAATGGTGTTGATCATTGTTGGTTACATGTGTAGGAGTGGATTGAATGCAAGCACTCTGATTTGTATTTGCAAGATATAGCGCTATATAAATTCAATTTATTATTAATATTATTACTGTTGTTGTTGTTATTATTATTACTATTATTATTATTATTATTATTATTATGACTTTCCCTACATAAAAGCAATAAAACAACGCTAGTTACAATAAACAAATACAGCACAATTCAATACCACATAATACAGTGCAATGCAATACAAAACAACACAATACCTACAAATGATCCCCCCTCCCATCCTCCCCATTCTGAGGAATGTAATGTATTGTACTGTATAGTATTGTACTGTATTGCATTGTGCTGTATATGTTTGTATGTATTGCATTATGTTGTATTGTATCGTTTTGGATCTGCATTGTATTGCACTGTATGGTATGATAATATATCGCATTGTGTTGTATTGCGTTGTATTGTATTGTATTGTGATGCGTTGCATTTGTGTTGTGTTGTATTGTTTTGCATTGCAACGTATCATATTTGTATTGCATAGTGTATTGTATTGTGCATTATATTGTACTGCACTGCACTACACTGTATTGCATAAAATAGCATAGTAGTGTATTGCATTGCACTGTATTGTAGTGTATTGCATTGCACTGTATTGTATTGTATAGTATTGCACTGTATTGTATTGCATAGCGCTTTCAGTCACAGCATATTTCTATGTATGAAATTCGGGCTGCTCTACCCAGGGAGAGAGCGTCGCCGCCAGAACAGCACCCACCCGTTCTGTCCCTGCCAGTCTGTGTAGTTCTATGTGTGTTGGGTGCCAAGGGCTATGACAGTCGACATGCAGGGAGACACTACTGGTCTCAAAGTACGGCTCTAAACAATAGTGTTCAATATAAGGACAGAACACACACATACGCGCGCGCGCGCGCACAAACACACACACGCATGCGCGCGTGTGCGCACACACAGACACATACACACACTATCTGGAAATTTTTAAAAAAGACTTTGACTTACACACACACACACACACAGCGCGCGCGCGCGCGAAAGGCTTGGTGAGGGGGGAAAAGCTAAACTTATGCAATGCACCATCTGAAAATAAAAGCTGGGTTTTGACGTTGAGAGAGAGACGAAAACAGAGGCAAAGAGAGACAGAGAGAGTCAGAGACAGCGAGAGAGAGACAGACAGAGAGGAGAGGGGAAGAGAGAGAGAGAGAGGTGAAGGGGGCACTGTGTAACTATGCTAGATTTTGTATACTTAATGCTTGGGAAGAATTATATTTTTTAAAAACCATGACAGTGCTATCTCTCTTATGTTAAATGCTTTATAATAAAAGAATGTGCAGAGATTATGTTCATATATCTATATCTATATATATCTATATATACATATATATGTATATATATGCATATATATATATATATATACATATATATATATATATATATATATATATATATATATATTTATTTTATACATATATTATATATATATTATATTTATATATATATATATATAGAGAGAGAGAGGAGAGAGAGAGAGAGAGAGAGAGAGAGGAGAGAGAGAGAGAGAGAGAGAGAGAGAGAGAGAGAGTGTACAGCTTCAACATTATTTCCAGACATCAGCAATCTAAGCCTGAACATAATTTTTCTCTCCCCCTCCCTCAAAAAAAAACAACAACCCTCCCCCCCCCCCCCCCCCCCCCCCCCCCCCCCCCCCCCCCCCCCCCCCCCCAAACCCCCAATCATAGAGGGATGCCTTCTATTCTGGGGGTTTCTAAAAACATGAACAGCTTAGAAAGAAAGGACGATTCATCAATGGTGAGAGATTTCAGCGTATGCGACCCCTTTTACCCATCAGACAGGTAGCCACATTCCGACTTCAGGGATGGCCTCTAAACAAGACACCTTTCTACATGCGTTTTTAGAAAGAAAAAACAACTGTCATCCTTCCCTACCGGCACACTATGGCCTACTCTTCTAAAAGGCGAGAACGGGTTTTTCAACGTCTGTGCAAAATGGTCTGCGTGCATTGGCACTCGGGGTCTCGGTTTAAAGTCTCACCCCGAAGGACTGTTTTGGGGGAGTGGAGTCTATATTGATGTTAACTCCGGGGTAAAAAAAAAAATCCCCTTAAAAACAGGCGCCTCTATGGTGGCTCGATCCCGGGCCGTCAGATTACTAACGCAACGCTCTAACCACTAGGCTACCTGCCCCCCCCCCCCCCCCCCTCCTTCACCCCTACCCCCCACCCAGAAAAGGTAAAAGATTTGTTTAAACCAATAAAGAAAACAAAAAGACAAAGGGGAAAAGAAACGAATTCAGACTTAGTGACAAAAAAAAACGCCAAAAAGCAACCCAAACCCAAAAAAGAAAAATACCTTCGCTAGCTAAGAGCCGAAAGGGAGATCACTCTTGAGACGAAAGGCGGAAGACAAATGGAGGAAGCAATTAGGGGATTTCAGGGTGACCCCAATCCTTTAAATATGACCCTTAATGGCCGTCATGACGTCAGACACACACACACAGGGATCTGTGCAATACTAATAAATTGACAGGGGGAGGGAGGGGGTTGAGGTAAGGTAAGGGAGTGGGGGGTGGGGTGGGGGTGGGGGGGGGGGGGGGTAAGAGGAGTAAGGGAGGGGTTTTGGTTACTGCGGTGGTTGGGATTGTTCAGTACAATGTGTTCCTTTTTTTGCCAAGGAGAGAGAGAGGGGGAGGGGGGGGTGGAGAGACAGGCAGACAGACAGACGGAGACAGAGACATAGAGACAGACAGACAGACAGACAGAGACAGAGAGAGACAGGCAGACAGAGTTTAGAATTTCACCTTTCTTTATCTTGGAATCTATCAAAAACTGGAAATGTGTGTGTGCGTGCGTGCGTGTGTGTGCGTGTGTGTGTGTGTGCGTGTGTGTGTGTGTGTGTGTGGTGTGTGTGGTGTGTGTGTGTGTGCGTGCGTGCGTGTGTGTGCGTGTGCGTGTTTACGCGCGTGCGTACGTGCGTGAGTATGTGTGTGCGCGTGCGTGCGTGCGCACTGTGCGTGGGTGTATGCGTGTACGTGCGTGCGTGCGTGAGTATGGGTGTGCGTGCGTGCGTGTGCGTGTTGCGTCCGTGCGTAATAAAGAAAGAACAAAGAAAGACAAGGAAGAAAGAAGAGAGGGGAGAACAAGAAAAGCGAAAAGATGACACGGACTGTGATGAAGGACAGGACTAAACTTCAGCATTGCTGGTTGGTCTTCCCGGTCCCTGGTTCTCTAATATCAACTGTTGATGTTTTGGGATGGGGTAGTCATTGACTTCTGAATAAAGTTATTTCAAACAAAAGAAAAGACAAGACAAGAAAGAAACCAACAAAGATTGAACACAGAAAAAGAAGTGATAGGAAGAAAGGAAGGAAGGAAGGAAGGACAGGAAGGACAGAAAGGAAGGGCAGGAAAGAAGAGAAAAAAATAAAGGAGCGATGCAGTCTTAACTAAAAGAAAAAGGTAAAGAAAGAAAGAAAAGAAAGAGAGAAAAAAGAAAGAAAAAAGAGAAAAGGACAGAAAGAAAGATTGAAAGAAAAACCCAAAGAAAAAGCAACCCCAGCAGCAGAGGTAGAAGAATTGCGAAGAATTGCAAAGAACTGCGAAGAATTGCGAGGAATTGCAAAGAAGAAGAAGAAGAAGAAGAAGAAGACGGTTTTGCACTTATGTGTGGCCAAAAGCTCTAGAATGACCAAAAGATAGAGTGCGAAATCAGTCTAGGATTTAGCCATCACCAATCATCATCATCATCATCATCATCATCATCATCATCATCATCATCATCATCATCATCATCATCATCCTCATCATCATGATCACTAGCATTATAACCACCACCATCATCACCATCAAAATCACCATCGTCACCTTCAGCAGCATCATCATTATCACCATCGCACCATCATGATTACCACAATCATCACCATCATCATCATCATCATCATCATCATCATCATCATCATCATCATCTCATCATCATCATCACATATCAGCATCATCAACACTATCATCATCATCATCATCACCACCACCACCACCATCATCACCATCGTCACAATCTTCATTATCACCACCATCATGATTACCACCACCATCATCATCATCACCATCATCATTATCATCACCACCACCACCGTCATCACCACCACGTCATCATCATCGCCATCACCACCACCATCATCATCATCACCACCATCAAAATCACCACCTCAACATCGCCATCATCCTCACTATCATCATCATCATCATCATCATCATCATCATCATCACCACCACCACCACTAGCATTATCATCACCACCATCATCACCATCATCATCAACCATTGCCATAATCATCATCGTCATCACCATCAACAACACCACCACCATCATCACCATCATCATCACCATCAAAATCACCACTTCATCATCATCATCATCATCATCATCACCACCATCACCAAATCACCACCCTCATCATCATCATCATCTTCACCATCACCATCATCAAAATCACCACCCTCGTCATCATCATCATCAGCAGCAGCAGCAGCAGCACCTTCTACTTCTTTCTCCTCTTATTTCTTCTGTGCTCACTCGCCTGAGGGAACTGTACCCGCTGACCTCATTTCTAACCACTCAAGAAGCAACAGCACACACTCACACCACAATAAAGCATGATCATTATGACCGGAGGAAGCCATACCAAGGACATAATCACGGATCTTACATTGACGTCATCAGTCCTCCGCGAATAAATCCTAATTTGTCGTCATCGTGATTTAAGCATTGCTAATTGTATTGTATTATGGGGAGTTTTTAAGGGGGGTGTTGTTTGTTAGTAATTACACAAAGATCCTGTTTTGCTGTGTTCCACTGGACAATATATATATATATGTGTGTGTGGGTGTGGGTGTGTAATATGACAGAAGAGTTGGTTCTTATCTTGGTTTAATGTGTATACTAGTTGCACAGTTTTAACCTGAGCCTTAAACATTGTTGAAATAATAGCTAGCTTTGATTATGGCCTCTATGGTCGGTGGAGCTATAAACAATAATTATTATGGTTGGATTGCGTTGGTAGCAACACACCTGTCTGAATGTGATGCCAGAAGCATAACATTACTCTATGGCTTGGTACACTTTCATTTCTAAGTGTTTTGTTAGTGTGTGTGTGTATGGGTGTGTGTGTGTGGCGTGTGTGTGTGTGTGTGTGTGTGTGTGTGTGGGTGGGTGGGTGGGTGTGCATGTGTGTGTGTGTGTGTGGGGGGGGGGTGTTTCTTTGAATCATCAGAATGACATTCAATCACAGTGTTAAAAAACCTACAATGTTCAAGCATGTTTGTTGAAAGGTGGACACAAAGAGAGAGAGAGAGAGAGAGAGAGAGAGAGAGAGAGAGAGAGAGAGAGAGAGAGAGAGAGACACACACACACAGACAGACAGACGGAGACAGAGAGAGAGAGACAGACAGACAGACAGAGACAGGGAGAGACAGACAGACAGACAGAGACACAGAGAGACAGAGAGAGACAGACAGACAGACAGACAGAGACAGAGACAGAGACAGAGACAGAGAGAGTGAGTGTGCATACTAATATATTGAAGACTGAGGGTAACCTTTCGACATGATTATCTGCATGCTGTCTGTGTTGTTGTCTGTTTTACTGCTTTGCCTGGCTGTGTTGTCTGTCTGTCTGTGAGGTCTGTTTGTTTGCTTGCCTGTCTGTCTGTCTGTCTGTCTATCTGGCTGTCTGTCTGTGTTGATGTCTGTCTGTTTGTCTGCCTGGCTATTTTCCTCCCACTTTATTTTGTATTGTTGTCTGTCCGCCTGTTTTCCTGTCAGTCTGTGTGTGATATGGTTGCCTATCTGTCTATATGTATTGTTGTCTATCTGTCTGTGTTGTTGTCTGTTTGCCTGTCTGATTGTCTGTCTGTTATTGTTGTCTGTCTGTATTGTTGTCTGTCTGCTTGCCTGTCTGTCTCTTTTGCCTGTATTTCTGTACGTGTTGTTGTCTGTGTTGTTGTCTGTCTTCTGTATTGTTGTCTGTGATGTCTGTCTGCCTGTCTGTGTACCTGACTATCTACCTGTCTTTCTGTCTCTGTCTGTCTGTCTGTTTGTCTATCTGTCTGTCTGACTGCCTGCCTGCCTGCCTGCCTGCATGCATGCCTGTCTGTCTGTCTGTCTGTCTGTCTGTCTGTCTGTCTGTCTGTCTGTCTGTCTGCATGCCTCTCTTTGTTTCGAATTAAATGTTAGTTGTTCACCATCACTTCGTCCGTACACCATTTTTCCTTTTTGTTATTATTACTTTTTTCTCCTTGTCTCTTTTCCTTTGTGCAAATCCTGTCTTGTCTACCTAGCTACATCTTATATCTTTACTTCCGTCTCTACCTTGTTTTTTTCTGTTCGTTTTTCAACTTCTCTTCCCTCATCCTACCTTGCATTTTCGTTTTGAGTTTCGCTCGTCTTGTGAAAGTTTTTTTTCTTCTTTTTAAAAAAAATTTTCCTGGTGTTTTTTTTTTCGTGGTCACATGATTGTCGTGTCTGTGTCTTTTTCCTCCTCCCTGTCGTTCGTCTTTTCCTCCTCGTTTTTCTTCTGCTCCTTTTCTTTCTTTTCTTTGTTTTGTCTGTCTGTCTGTCTTTCTCTCTCTGTCTTTCTGTTTGTCTTACTTTCTTTCTTTTTCCTTTCTTCTTCGCAATTCTTTTTCTTCTTCGCAATTCTTCTTCTTCGCAATTCTTCTTCTTCTTAGCAATTCTTTTTCTTCTTCGCAATTCTTCTTCTTCTTCTTCGCTATTCTTTTTCGCAATTCTTCTTCTTCGCAATTCTTCTTTGCATTTCTTCTTTTTCGCAAGTCTTGTTCTTCTTCTTCTTCTTCTTCTTCTTCTTCTTCTTCTTCTTCTTCTTCTTCTTCTTCTTCTTCTCTCTTCTTCTTCTTCTTCTTCTCTTCTTCTTTTCTTCTTTCTTCTCCTCTAAAACCAAGGAACATTCCGAACTATGTTTACATGCATCCAAGTGATTCAGTCTATCAGGTGTCGAAATCTTGGTCTATCTTCTGCAATCTGCGACACGCATCTGTACATAACTTATCTGAAAGAACTGCCAGTATCTGAGATCCCCCAGACCATTTTTAGCCTCCCACCTCCACCCCAACACCTACCCCCCGGGCAAAATTTGGTCTCTGCTTTGGAGAGAAACAAGCAACAGCTACACAACAAGGGCATCGGAACACAAAGTCTGAAACTGCCTCAATAATAATAATAACAACAACAACAACAACAATAATAATCATCATCATCATCATCATCATCATCATCATCATCATCATCATCATCATCATCATAATAATGTATGGAATTTATATAGCGCTGAATCTTGTAAAGCAACAAATCAAAGCGCTCAGAGTTTGGTTTTTTAATTTTTTTATCGAGGATAATGGAATAAGCACTCATGTGCTTTTTTACATCCAGTCCCCGAGTTTATGCGGTTTTGTAAATTGTGTCATCTGTTCCCACCAGCACACAATGGCCTATTCTTTCGAAAAGCGGAACAGAATTTAACGTGTGCGCAAGATGTTCTGCATGCGTTCGCACATGGGGCCTTGGTTTATAGTCTCATCCGAAAGACTCTAATCGAACAAGAAAAATTTTTTTAAAAGATCACCGAGTTATCTTTTGAAATTTTGTATGTTCCCCGAACGGCCTTTTTTTATTAAACAGATTGCCGTTTTGCAATTTGCTGTGTATTTCATTTTGGCCGTGTTAAATCTGTTAAAAGGAGGAATAGAGACAAAATAGACAGAGATAGAAAGAGAGAAGAGAAAGAAAAAGAAGAGAGAAAGAGACAGAGTTAGAGCTTAACAGATTGACAGACAGACGGACGGACAGACAGACTGACAGACAGGCAGAAGGGACAGAAAGACAGAGAAAGAGAAAGAGAGAGTTAGGACGATGACAGACAGACAGACAGACAGACAGACAGACACAGAAGCACAGAGAGAGAAGAGAGAGAGACAGACAGACGACAGACAGACAGACAGACAGACAGACAGACAGACACAGAAGCAACAGCAGAGAGAGAGAGAGAGAGAGAGGAAGGAGAGAGAGAGAGAGAGAGAACAGACAGACAGACAGACAGACAGACAGACAGACAACAGACAGACAGACAGACAGACTAGAAGCAGCAGACAGAGAGAGAGAGAGCGTGAGAGAAAGAGAGAGAGAGAGAGAGAAGAGAGAGAGAGAGAGAGAGGAAGAGAGGAGCTGAGAGAGAGAGAGAGAGAGAGAAGAAAAGAGAGAGAGAGAGAGGAGAGAAGGAGAGAGAGAGAGAGAGATCAAGCGGAGCAAAAAAGCCTTAATAATAAAAAGGGGAAAAAAAGGAAAACTAAGAAGAAGAGGAGGAGGAGGGCGGAATGAGGGAAAGAAAGAGTTAGAGGGAGAAAGTGGAGAGAGAGGAAGGGGGGAGGGGGGAAAGTGGAGAGAGAGAAGAAGTGGAGGAGGGAGGGGGGGGAGGGGGAAGGGGGATGGAGGTGGAGGGGAGCCTGTTGGCATGACAAGGTAAAAGATGGGAACTGTCAAGAAGGTGACGAACAGGCAGTTGTCCCCTTGTTCGTGTGCGCCTTTTTTCCTCCCCATCCACCTCTTTCCCCTCCCCACCCCCTTTCCTCCTCCTCCATCACCCCCTACCCCCTTCCCATCACAATTCCCCTCCCCCCTCCCCTTCTCCATCCCTGCCCCCTCCTTCCCTTCTTTCCTTCTACTACTTTCGCCTACCCTCTCTACCTCTTCCTCTCCCTCCTCTTTCTCCTCGCCCCCTTCCTCCACGCGCGCGCGCGCGCGCAGGCACGCACACACAGACACTCACACACGCACGCACGCATGCACGCATGCACGCGAAAGCGCACACGCACGCTCACACCAACACAGGCACACATATAAACGCACGCTCGCATGCACGCGCGTGCGCGCACACACACCACACACAACACGGACAGATACTCATCACAGACATCATATACACGCACGCACAGCACTCACACACACACACACTCACATACACATACACACACACTCACATACACACACACACTCCCACATACACACAACCACACACACACACACACACTCAATACAACACATTTCACATACACACACACTCACATAACATACACACACACTCACATAAACAACACACATCACATACACACAACACACACACAACTACACTCAACACACACATCACTACAAACACACACACTCACAAATAACAC
>CM054159.1:24589493-24616993 GCA_028751875.1 Rapana venosa
CACACCCTCTGACGTAACGGCGTCAGAATGACGTCATTCGCTCGGCTGACGTTTCTGTCAGCGTTTCACGTCCTGGGCCTATCCTCTATCCTCTATCCTCGCGCGCGTTCTGTCCCACCAAAGATGCCGACACGTCAAGGGGAACAACTCTTGATGGTCAAGGGAGACGACTCTCTTGTCCTTGGCAGTGTCCAGTGGTCAGCCAGACCTCGCGGCAAGAAAGGATAATCCATCATCTTGTCTAGCAGGAGTGTGCTCCCTTCAGGGGGAAAGTCGGCTGGTAGTCTTCTCCCCTTTGTTTAAAAGGGCGGTTGTCTGCCCTTTGTCTGGGAGTTATCCCCTTTTGGTGTGGAGACAGACCCTACTGAACTTGGATTTTTTTTGGCAATTTATGCGCGATTTTTTTTTTGTTGGGTGTGTGGTCTGTCGAAAATAAGTGACTGAGTGAATGGAGTCTGTAAACTTCGTGCCATTCATGCTGATAGATCTGACAGTAAGCATTTACAGCAAGCAATAACAAAAGGCACTCTGATTTAACGTATCGTACCAGAAAGACACTCTTCAAATTTGGCTGCAAACCGTCCATTGTAATTGGTTAATTAATTAACCCTCTGGAATATCGTATTTTGGATCTTAAAACATGTTCTAACCCTCCTGTTTCTCACTTTGTGCCGAGAACTCCGAAAAGTGTTCCACACCAGGGGATGTTGCATTAGGGGGGGGCGGGGAGGGCAACTCCAGTTCTTCTCGCAGTAGGTCATCTTAGTCCAGTAATGACTCCTGGCTGGTCATTGGTATCTATATTTCCTATGTTTTTGCTGCTTGGTGAATGTTGTTGCGGGGGGCTTTGTGGTTTTTTGGTTTGTTAAGGTTTTTCATTTATATGTTACTTGTTATGGAGCTGGGGTTTTTTTGCTATTTGCTGGTGTTTTTTGTTTGTTTGGTTGTGGGGTGGTGGGTGGGTGGTGGGGTCGGGGGGCTCCAGATGGGTTAGAAGTTTTTGATGCTTCCGTTCTGATGCACTGTAGATTAGGCTTGTTGTGTCTGGAAACAGATGACAAAACGGACGAAACCGCGTAACAGGTGAATGGATGTAAAAAAGCACTATGAGTGCATTCCTTATCCTCGATATAAACGAATAAATAAATAAATAAATAGTAATTCGTTACTTTCAATTGTTTTCTTCCTCTCCCACTTCTTCCATTTTCTTTTGAGTTTTCATGACCCCCAAAAATGACTAGGACAATCATAAACACAAGACTTGTTGCATAGTTTATCCCCCTGATTCTACAAAAAGCAAGCGGTTTGTTTTATAAGAAAAGGAAAAAGACAAGACATTTGAAAGTAACGAAAACGCCTTTCCTCTAAAGAACACTGCAGAAGGGACGTCTGTGGTACGTTTAAATGGATTCCTGGTCACTAACTGCATTGAGACGTTCAACTGCACGAATGAGGTTTTTTAAATAAAAATACTGACTGGAAGTCATTTTTAAACTGCTTAGCACAACGCTTTTTCTAAACATAGATGAAAACACGACCCAAAATTACGGCAATAAAAAGATAGTAAAGGAAGAGAAACTCAGTCGGGGACTGCGAAAGTAAAAGGAGTACTCATGTACCTAGTACCGTACACAGCATTCCACTGGAAGTTTCCGAACCAGGGCTAGACGTTCTTATTTCTGTTGAACCTGGCCACTTTAGGACAAGGGTCGTATAACGACACAACACAGACATCCTGAACCCATCTCAGTGCATGCAACACAATGTCTCTAACTGGTTTCCAAAACAAAAAAGAAAAACAAACAAAAATCCCGGAACAGACAAGACACTACAGACTAAACTATCTATCTATCTATCCATCTATCTATCTATCTATATATATATATATATATATATATATATAGAGAGAGAGAGAGAGAGAGAGAGAGAGAGAGACACAGAGAGAGAGAGAGAAGAGAGAGAGAGAGAGAGAGAGAGAGAGAGAGCCAGCCAGCCAGACAGACAGACAGACCGACCGACAGACAGACAGACAGACAGAATTTTAGCATAGAAATTCTAAATGGTAGTAATACTATTCGTTTTGACAGAGTATTCAGCATCAGCACAGGAATAAAAGACACCAGGAACAGTAGCTTATCCTGCATCCTTCTGACTCAAAATGGCCTTGATACCTTCCGTCAGTGAACACTCTAACGGACTGCCCGATGGCTGAAATAATTATAGCATTGTTATTGATAAATCCTCACATGTGAAAATACTTATGTCTCGTTTATTTGATACAGAAATACTTTCAAAACCAGTCAGTTCGATCTCTTGGTTGCAAATCAAGTACAACACAAGTGCTCAGGCATGGGCAGAAAGGAGTGAGTGTAGATACAGACACACGCCCACACACACACATGCATGCATGCACAAGCGCGCACGTACGCGAACACATACATGCACGCGCACACTGGTGAAATTATGATGACAATGAGGATGTATAACATACTGTGGTGTACACAGATTTGAAAAGTAAAAAGGCAGATAAAAACAAGAACAAACAAACACGTCTAAAAAGGACACACGGTACTGTGCCTATACAGTGAGAGACAGAAAAGCCAGAGACAGAGAGAAAAACAAACAGAGAGAAGATGGCAGGACAGACTGATAGAAAGACTAAGGTAAGAGAGAGAGACAGAGAGAGAGAGAAAGAGACAGAGACAGACTGATAGAAAGACACAGGCAGACAGAAGCACAGAAACTGAGAACATTTAGATAATCACACATATTAGTTTCTTTCACAAACAAATAAAAAGCAAAACACACACAAAGAAAACGAAACACACACACAACACACACACACGTACACACACACACGTACACACACACACTCACACACACACACGTACACACACGTACACACACACACGTACACACACACACACACAAGCAAATGAACGAACAAACGAACATCCCAATGGCTTGTCCATCTGGCTCCACTTGACTTTTAACCCTCTAGGGGCCGTCTCCTCCCATTCATCATCATCTCACCCACACCGACACAGATTGCGCATTCGCAGCATCCACCAATCAAACGTGTTGACAGAAAGTGCGCGTCTCGGGCTTTCACCAATCACTGACGCTGACACAGATTACGTGTCTGAGCCTCCACCAATCACTGACACCGACACATATTGCACATCTCGGCTGTCACCAATCACAAGCACTGACAGAGAGCGTACCTTACCCGATTTGTTACCATCCATCATGCTCTCATTGGTGTGTGTGTGTGTGTGTGTGTGTGTGTGAGAGAGAGAGAGAGAGAGAGAGAGAGAGAGAGAGAGAGAGAGAGATGGAGAGAGAGGGATGGATAGAGAGAGAAAGAAAGAAAGAAAGAAAGAATGAATGAATGAATGAATGAATGAATGAATGAATGATCTTTATTTTCCAAGGGTTAGTCAGTATTCATATACTTTTTTCATCGGTCCCTTGCCCTGAGAGAGAGTGAGAGAGAGAGAGAGAGAGAGGACTTGAAGAGTACATTTTTGTTGACTAATATATAATAATAATAATAATACAAAATGGAATTTATATAGCGCTATATCTTGCAAAAAAACAACTCAAAGCGCTTTCATTCATCCTATTCATTCGCATAGAGCCAGTTACAATTAATAGTTTTGTTTTGGTTTTTGCATGCATAAAGTTGTTTGGTATAAATGTTTACGATCCTACTTAAAAGGGTTTTAATAATGCGTGTTTTAGTTGTATGGATGTGTACGTAATGGTTATTGTTTTCTTTTGTGTGAGTTAGTACATGCGCACACACAACACTCCACACACGCACGTGTCGACACGCGCGCGCGCGCGCGCACACACACACACACAACATACACACACACGTGCGAGTTACTCTGTATGCTATCTGTCTTGTTATCTGTATGTCTGTCCCTATTTTTGTCTCTGAAAAGAGTCTGCTTCACTATCTGCTTTTGTTTGTCATTCTGTTTGTCAGTTTATCTCTGTCTGTCTGTCTGTCTGTCTGTCTCTCGCTCTCGCTCTCTCTCTCTCTCTCTCTCTCTCTCTCTCTCTCTCTCTCTCTCGCTCTCTCTTTCTCTCTCGCTCTCGTTCTCTCTCCCTCTCTCTCTCTCTTCTCTCTCACGGCTTCTTCTTCAACTAAGAGAAGAAAGCCAACATCATGAGCAACGGTGACTCTATTCTACAGCAGCTTAACCATTCCACTTCTCTCTCTGCTCTCTCCTTCTGCTATTTTTTCCCTTGTGGCCATACACCTATATTACTTACAACCATCCTTCCTCATCCCCTCCTCCAACTTCCTCCAATTTAGCTGGCGCTTAAACCTGCCAGAACTTTAATTTCTTTGGTGGAAGCATGCATATAGATGATCAAATACGCACGTTAAAGGGCCTTGCGCTTGCTTTTCAAGTAAGAATAAAACACCAATTAATTTGGTGGCTCCAGTTACTCTGGTCTCATGGTGACTTCAGTTTCAGTTTCCCCATACATGTCTGTGCTGTGGTGAGTTTGTGTCAAAGCCTTCGGGGTGGGGGTGGGGGATGGGGGGGGGGGGGGGGGGGGGGGGGCTCACAAGAGAAGGTTGTTTGAGGGACATTGTGGTGGATGCAACTCCCTGCCTCACTCAGTCTGGCTCCGCAACTGAGCTTTTACCATCGTCTGTAGGGAGCTTAGTAGATGTTGTGCTGCCTATGTTGGCTCAGAACAGCACCTGTACCCCTGAACACCACCACAGTGACCCAGCAGCAGTGCAGAGCCCCTCTGGCTGGTGGCCCCACGGTGGCCTGACATTGATGGGTACCGTGTTGATTTTCAACTCTGAGGATGCGATGTAACGAATCTGGGTATCACTGGGAAGGAGAGATTGAAATGAGCAGCGTAAGAACAGTAGTAAAGGCACGTCACAGAAAATGAGGCAGCAAAAAAAAAAAAAATAAAAAAAAATAATATATATATATATATATAATAAAATAAAAGATAAATAAATAAAACACCATTCTTCAGGACGTTTGTGGTATGTTGTATGTCACCCTCAGTGATATAACAGAATTGGGGGGGGGGGGGGGGGGGGGGCATGAAATTTCGGGCTGCTTTCCGTGAAGAGAGCGCGTTGCCACATGAGCAGTGCAACCCATTTCATGTGTTCTGTCTACATATGTAGTTCTTTCTCTTAGACGGGGGTGGGGCTTTCTCTAAAGAAATTTGCCACGAACTGTTTTGTTGTTGTTGCTGTAGAATTTTGTTTACTTGGTTTTATTTTTATGGACGTATAATGTATGTAGCATTCACGACCTGGTTTTTCCTCTGATCCAAAAGACTAGCACCCAGACCATCATCCATGTTCTAATAGAAAAGCGGGATGGCGGAGAGGATGGGTTCAGAAAGGGATTGAACTCGTACCCCTGGATTTTTAGACAAGCACGTTACCTGAAGACCACAGAGCTTTGTGTGGAAACCTGCCAGTGCTATACTTTCTGTGTATGTGTGTGTGTGTGTGTGTGTGTGTGTGTATGTGTGTGTGTGTGTGTGTGTGTGTGTGTGTGTGTGTGTGTATGTGTGTGTGTGTGTGTGTGTGTGTGTGTATGTGTGTGTGTGTGTGTGTGTGTGTGTGTGTGTGTGTGTGTGTGTGTGTGTGTGTGTGTGTGTGTGTTTATGTTGTTGTTGTCCTCAATTTTACGTGTGTTCATTCTCAGTGATGTTAGAAAAAAACAAAAACAAAAGCGTGGAAGTTGAGGTGGTGGTGGAGGTCCTACTGAAATGTGTACAAGGGAAAAATAGTTTACATATGCAAAAAAGAAACTTTACAAAGTAAGAAGAACAAGTTAAAAACAACAATAACAACCCCCCCCCCCAAAAAAAAAACCAAAAAAAAAACCATTTAACTTAATGAAGTTATAACAAATGTCCTATAGGACTGTGCCAGAGACCTTTCGCAATATTAAGTGCCAAATTCATGTTATTGAATATGCTGCTGAGTGAGTTTTCAGAAAAATGGGGTAAAAAAGCTTTTGTGCGCCTGCATTCAAATATTATATAAGTATTAGTGATATTCTCACCACACAGACATTTACCGTTTCTGCTGAATTTGGTTATAAATGTATGTGCGTGCGTGCGTGCGTGCGTGCGTGTGTGTGTGTGTGTGTGTGTGTGTGCGCGCGCACACACACATACACATCCAGATGATTATAACGTGTACGATTAATTTTTTTCTAATTTCTGGAAGTATTTGCTAGTGTGTGGTACCATATAACAAAACCAAAAAAAAAGAAAAAAAGAACATTGCATAAAAAGTGGTGGGGGTGGGATAGAGAGAGAGAGAGGGGGTGGTGGTGGTGGTGGTAGTGGAGTGATTAGCTTAAGGAAGATAGACATACAGACAAGAGACAGACAGACAATTAAAAAAAGAAATAATCAATGATTGAACTCTCGACAGAAAGGATTAAAGTGTAGACAACTTTCAGACACTACAAAACATCCTCCCAGACAAACAGTGAATATTTTTTTTTGTCTGGGTTTTTTGGGGTTTGTTTCGTTTCTTTTTTAATAAGGGGTTTTTTGGGTTGAAAGGATGTGTACTTGGTTTATTGTTTTCTTTTGTGTGAGTTAGTACATGCGCACACACAACACTCCACACACGCACGTGTCGAAAACGCGCGCCCCGCGCGCGCACACACACACACACACACACACATACACACACACGTGCGAGTTACTCTGTATGCTATCTGTCTTGTTATCTGTATGTCGTCCCTTTTTTTTGCCCTCTGAAAAGAGTCTGCTTCACTATTTTGCTTTTGTTTGTCATTCTGTTTGTCATTTATCTCTGTCTGTCTGTCTGTCTGTCTGTCTGTCTGTCTCTCGCTCTCGCTCTCTCTCTCTCTCTCTCCCCTCTCCCCCTCTCTCTCTCTCTCTCTCGCTCTCTCTTTCTCTCTCGCTCTCGTTCTCTCTCCCTCTCTCTCTCTCCCCTCTCTCACGGCTTCTTCTTCAACTAACAGAAGAAAGCCAACATCATGAGCAACGGTGACTCTATTCTACTGCATCTTAACCGTTCCGCTTCTCTCTCTGCTCTCTCCTTCTGCCATGTTTTCCCCTTGTGGCCATACACCTATATTACTTACAACCATCCTTCCTCACCCCCTCCTCCAACTTTCTCCCATTTAGCTGGCACGTAAACCTGCCAGAACTTTAATTTCTTTGGTGGAAGCATGCATATAGATGATCAAATACGCACGTTAAAGGGCTTTGCGCTTGCTTTTCAAGTAAGAATAAAACACCAATTAATTTGGTGGCTCCAGTTACTCTGGTCTCATGGTGACTTCAGTTTCAGTTTCCCCATACATGTCTGTGCCTGCGGTGAGTTTGTGTCAAAGCCTTCGGAGTTGGGGGATGGGGGGTGGGTGGTGGTGGTGGGGGGGGGGGGGGACTTGTGGTGGATGCCACTCCGGCCTCACTCAGTCTGGCTCCGCACCTGAGCTTTTACCATGGTCTGTAGGGAGCGTAGCAGATGTTGTGCTGCCTATGTTGGCTCAGAACAGGCGCCAGTACCACTGAACATCACCACAGTGACCCAGCAGCAGTGCAGAGCCCCTCTGGCTGGTGGCCCCACGGTGGCCTGACATTGATGGGTTCCGTGTTGACTTTCAACCCTGAGGATGCGATGTAACGAATCTGGGTATCACTGGGGCATAGAGATTGAAATGAGCGGTGAAAGAATAGTAGAAAAGGCACGTCACAGAAAATGAGGCAGCAAAAACAATGAATAAATAAACTAAAAGATAAATAAATTTAAAAACCATTTTTCAGACCTAAATTTTGTGGTGTATGTATTCCAACGTCAGTGATGACAGAATTTTTATGCCTGAATTCGGGGCTTTTCTTTCCGTGAAGAGAGGCGCTACACACGAACCTGTGCTACCATTTCATTTGTCCTCTCTGTGTCTAATTCTTTCCCTAAAAAGGGTTTCTTTTTATCAAAAAAAAAAATGTCCAGGGACAACTCTCTTGTTGAGAGTATTTTTAGTAGCTAAGGCAGACCACTCGGCACTTGGAGGAGGACAGTAGAGGAGGAGATGAGAGAGACCGGCAAGACCTGGAATGAATTGAGCTGGCTTGCCCAAGACAGAAAAGGCTGGAGGGATTTTGTTGGCGCCTTGTGTCCCGGCACATGGGATGAAGAGGATTAAGTAAGTAAGTAAGTAAGTAAATGCATGTAGCACTATGGACCTCGGTTTATCTTCTCATCTTAAAGACTAAGATCCAGACCCACCACTCATGATCTAATAGAAAAGCGGGATGGAGATGGGAGTGGGGTACAGGTTGGGTTCAGACTGGGATTGAACTCGAACCTCTGGTTTATAGACATACACATCACCTGACGACCACCGAGCATCGTGTACAAACCTGCCGGTGCTACTGCCCTCTCTATTGTGTGTGTGAGCACATATGCAAGTGATTGTCACATGCAAGATTAACAATTTTCTAATTCCTGTTAGTATTTGTTATCGTGAGGAAACATAACAAAACTCAAAGAAACGAAAAATAACAAATTATATAAAAAGGGTGGGGTGGGGGCTTGAGAGGAAGGAGGAAATGATTAGCTTAAGGAAGACAGGCATACAGACAGATCAACACACACACAGACAGAGAGGCAGACAATTTTTAAAAAATTAATGATTGAATCATCGACAGAAAGGATGAAAGAGTAGACAACTTTCAGACTCTACAAAACACCCTCCCAGACAAACAGTCAAAAATACCCTTCTGTACCCTTCTTCCTATGACCTGACTCTACAACAGAAACTACGCTCATGGAACCGGGCAACTTTCGGAAACTTTTATTCCTTTGCCAAGAGTTGCCTCCCTTCCACACCTGGCAGGAACTGCGCATGTCAGCGGCCATTAGCGCGCAGTCGCAAACAGGCACGTGCCAAGGCTTCCCGGCATTCTCTGGCCATGTTGTGGGAAGCTGGGACAGCTAGCTCCTGTCGGGTCCCATTTTCCTCTTCTGGTGGTTGTGCTGTGGGCCACACTTCACAGATATACACATACATCAGAGGTTGTGTAGTGTCTATTGTGAAGAGATGCTTTCGCAAACTGCCTGGTATCTCATACAGAGATCACATCACTGATGAGGAAGTGAAAACCAGAATTAAAAACGCCGTTAGATAATTATGAAAAGCTCCTGACTTCTGTGAAAAAACGCAAACTGAAGCGGTACGGACACGTCACACAAACATGTGGACTGGCCTAGACTGTTCTACAGGGAAAAGTACAAGGAGGGAGACGAAGAAGAGGCAGACAGAGAAAACGATGGGAAGACAACATCAGAGAGTGGGCTGGCCTTGAGTGGAACGGTTTTCTATGGAAAGCAGAGGGCCGTAGGGAGTGGAGGAAGCTGGTTGCAAAATCTTCAGGGGTGCCCCCCACCGTCCACGGGACAATAGGATAGAAGAGAGAAGAAAGGGTCTACTGTAGATAACGACACCAACAATCATGTTTCTTTTATACTTTACGTATATTTTTTCTTTTGCGGAACGAAGAGATACACTCTGTAGTTATTTTTGGATTGCTAACAGTTAATTGTTAGGAAAAAAAGAGGAAAAGAGCAAAAGCAGGAGGATATTCCCCCACCCCAAAATGAAACAAAATATGAAGAAAAAAATTTAGATCGATTATTCATTCATTCATTCATCAAAATTTCTCGGGAACGTATTGTAATTATGAGTAATCATATCTCTTCATGAGGAAAATATTAGTGGAGGAAAACAAATAAGCATAAAGTAAGATACTAAATCAATAAGTAAAACGAGTAAACATATCTAGGGACATGACGCATGCTGACCTGCTCTTCGAATATTATGATCTTCACCTTTTATTATAAAATGAACGAATTTTGACAAGCAGTTCATGATTGACGAAAAAAACCAAAACAAAACATACAAGCAGAACAATACCATCATCTGATCACAAAATGCCCCCTCCCAAAAAAAGGGAGCAAAAAAAATGTATGCCAAAAGCAGACCGAAAATAAAAGAAGCTGCGTTGCTATTATGAAGTTGAAACTATTTAGAAAGAAAAAAAATATATACTAGCCGCTTTATTTGTCCTAACTTATGATGCAGTGTACACTTTGTCAGATTTAATCCGTCGAAAAGCTGGCAATCAAGCTAAAATAAATCGAACTACCATATATTTCATCACTTAAAAGGCTGGTACATGGTTAAGTGAAGGTCATAGTTGGGGCCTTTTTCCCCCCTGGTGCTTTATGTAATTCTTGTTTCAACTTGGTATCTATGGAGTGTGGCCTGTGCTAGTTTGGCTGGGTGTTGGCTGCTGTTGTGTGCAAAGAGAGTGATCTATTGTGGTGTGGAGAAGGGGAGGGGGGGGGGGGGAGTGCAAGACGCGAAGAAGTGTGTGAAGTGGAAAGTGAGTAGAAGTGGGGTGGGGGTGGGGGATGGGGGTGAGGGTGGTGGCATTGATTTGTAAATGCTCACACAGGCACATACACACACAACACACACATACACATACAACACACACATACATACATGCACACACAATAATAATAATAATAATAATAATTAATAATAATGTATGGAATTTATATAGCGCTGAATCTTGTAAAGCAACAAATCAAAGTGCATGAGTGTTTCATGTGCAAAAACTTGTTATCTGCTGCAATTCTGTGTTCCTGCTAAGAATGGAATTTTTCCGCCATTCAACAGAATTATGACATCTGCAGTTTGGTTTCGGCTGGGCTTTGTTTTTTAAAGAATTTTCGTGCCTTCCGCCGTGTAAATAAAAATTCATTCAATCAAACTGGATCAAAACGATCAGAGAAAACACACACATGGCACTGGAATGTTAAAAACTTGACCTATAATTCTGACCTCAGGCTAAACACACATTTAGGTTAGATGAGGTGCCGTCTGCCTGCCAAGATTGGGAGTACACGTGCCATGAATCTCCAAGGGGATCTGGCTTGGGCCAGTGGTAGTAGGCGCTCAGCGTGCCTACTGCCTGTCCAGTCTTCTGCATCATATTAATTAATAACACAACACACACATACACACACAACACGCACAACACACACACATACACACACATACACACACACACACACACACACACACACACACTTTACTGCATTTTGTTGTTTTGTTTTTTGTTTTAAACATTTACAGAACAGACTGGGCAAGGCCAGGAATGTGTTTAGGGAGATGAACAATATCTGGAGATCAACTCAGTACAGCACCAACACCAAGCTGAAGCTATACCAGAGCTGTGTTGTGTCTACGCTCCTGTACGGTTCTGTGGATCTGACCAAACTTCGATCTTTCCACACCATATGCCTGCGAAGAATTCTCCGGATCTTTTGGCCAGAGAAGATCTCCAATGAAGACCTACTACGGAGATGCAGGCAAGAAAACATGGGAACCATCACCACCAAACGACGGTGGAAGTGGATTGGGCACATTCTCCGAAGAGACCCACAGTCAATCACAAGAACAGCATTGCACTGGACCCCAGAAGGAAGGAGAAAGAAAGGAAGACCAAAAGCAACGTGGAGAAGAACTGTAGAAAGTGAGATGAAGGCCATGCAGCACTCTTGGGGATCAGTGACTAGGTTGGCCCAGAATAGGCAGGAGTGGAAGCGCTTTGTTGCTGCCCTACATACCACTGGGTGTAATGACTAATGATGATGATGATAGTTTCATAACTATACTGTTCTGTAAATGTTTAAAACAAAAGGGATCAGTGACTAGGTTGGCCCAGGATAGGCAGGAGTGGAAGCGCTTTGTTGCTGCCCTACACACCACTGGGTGTAATGGTTAATGATGATGAAGATAGTTTCATAAAGTAATCGGACACATTATTACAGTATTTTATTTCGCGTGCACTTTCATGTGTATCTATTTTGCAAGCATCACCAATTATGCTTTTCAGGGTACGTTTTTTTTTCTTCTTCTAAAATGTCTACACCCATTATGCCTGTTTGCCAGTCTTTTTGCTTTAGTTGCTCTTAATACAAGCTGTTGTTACATTGTTGATGCTGTCGTTGTTTCTGCTGTTCTTATTGTTGCTGTTACCAATTGCATTATGTGATTACCAAATGTTTTTTGTTCTCTACGCGTTGTTATCTTTAGATACATAAATATATAATTCAGCTATAATTTGTACATGTGCTTGTAAGCTATAGAGGAATGCATGAAAAAGAAATCCACAACACGAAACACACGAAACAGGGAAAAATCGTGTAAAGGAACATTGGGGGAAGAGAATGGGTGGAGGGGAGGATGATTTAAGGAGGGTGGAGGAGGAGGAGGAAGGGAGATGGCAGAAAAGGAGAAGAGAAGAGAAAAAAAAAAGAAAAAAAGAAGCTGTGTTTGGTTACATTAACAACAAACGGCGAGCAGACGAAGCCGCAAATGAAATTTCCCTTCGCGTCCCAAGATTCTGGAATTCTCTGCCTTGTGTCAATGCTGGCCAGGGGCGGGGAAGTAGGTGGGACCGCAAGAGACAGTGGCAGTAGTGTCCCTTGTCACAGCCAGACGTTGATTGGTCCAGGGAGAGACATGGCGTCTGTTCCAAAGGGAGGTAATGTGCTCTGCACGTCTGGCGCAAAAGAAAGCAAACACTGAGCAGAAACGCCTACCTCTCCAAGTTTGTAGTCTTAAATATGTTTTCCCTTTTTTTTTTCTTCATCGCCCAGTTCGTTTGTTTGTTTGTCCGTGTTTGTTATTCTCCTTTTTTTGTTCTTTTTCTGTTTTGGCAGGTTTGTTTGCCTAAAGAAGGAAGCGCTGTTGTAGCGCTAGCTTATACAGACAGAAATTGAGATTGATTCGCTTTTCTTTTCTCTTTTTCTTTGTTGTTGTTGTTGTCCTTGATGTTTGTTTGGAGGCAGTAGAATGGATAGAGGTGGTAGAAAAGATGGAAGTTGGCAGGCCGTGGGAGAGGGGGGGGGGGGGGGGGGGGAGTGTAGAAAGGAGGGCGAGTGAAGTGATGGGAGGGGAGGGGGGGTAGCGTAAAGGTTTGTTCATTTCCCTAATCCAGGTTTTATGTGGGATATTTGTCGCATTTAGGCTCTCTCGTGATGTGCTTTTGACTTTTTTGGGTTTTGTTTGTTTTGTTTGGAGTTAAGCTGCGTATTTGGTTTTGGTTTTGTTGTGTTGTCTTTTGTTATGTCTTGCTTTGGTTTGTTTATGGTGTACCTGGCTTTCATTTCCTTTCTTTTCTGGGTTCCTTTTTAGTCCCTTCCGCCCCCCTTCCCCAACTCTCTCTTCTTGGGAAGTGTGTGTGTGTGTGTGTGTAGGTTCCCTGTCATGTGTACTGGTTCACATTGTTTCAGGATTCTTCTTTGCAATTCTTCTTCTTTGCAATTCTTCGCAATTCTTCTTCTTCTTCTTTGCAATTCTTTGCAATTCTTCTTCTTCTTTGCAATTTTTCTTCTTCGTAATTCTTCTTCTTCGCAATTCTTCTTCTTCACAGTTCTTCTTCTTCTCCTCCTCCACCTTTTCCTCCTCCTCCTTCCCATCCGCCTCCTCCTTCTTCTTTGCATTCTTCTTCTTCTTTGCATTCTTCTTCTTCTTCTTTGCCTTCTTCTTCTTCTTTGCATTCTTCTTCTTCTTTGCATTCTTCTTCTTTGTTTATGTTTCTTCTCTCTGTTTTGATCTCTGTTTATGCCCCTTGCTGGCATTACTATCCTCTCTCTCTCTCTCTCTCTCTCTCTCTCTCTCTCTCCTCTCTCTCTCTCCTCTTCTCTCTCGTCCTCCTCCTCTGTTTCTCTCTGTTCACATATCTGTCTTTAAGTCTCTCCTCATTTCACTCTCTGTCTCTCTCTGTCTCTCTTTCTCTCTCTCTTTCTCTCCTTCTCACTCTCTCTCTCTCTGTCACTCTCTGCCCCCCCCCCCCCTCTCTCTCTCTCTCTCTTTGTCACTCTCTGCCTCTCTCTGTGTCTCTCTCTGACTCTCCCTCCCTTTTTTTTTGTCTGCCTCTCTCTCTGTAATTCTCTCTTTGTCTCTGTCTGTCTGTCTGTCTGTCTCTCAGTCTCTGCCTCTCCCTCTCTGTCTGTCTGTCTCTCTTTCTTTATTTTTCTCTCTCCCCCTCTGTCTCTGTCTGTCTGTCTGTCTCTCTCTCTCTCATCTCTCTCTCTCTCTCCTCTCTCTCTCTCTCTCTCCTCTCTCTCTCTCTCTCTCTCTTCTCTCTCTCTCTCTCTCGTCCTCTCCACCTCTCTCTGCCTGTGAGTCTCTCTATCTCTCTCTCCCCACCTCTCTCTGTGTCTGTCTCTCTGTCTCTGTCTGTCTCTATCTGTCTCTGTCTGTCTGCCTAACCTGCTTGCCTGTCTGAATGTCTGTTTCTCTCTCTCTGTGTCTCTTCTCTCCCTCCCTGTCTCTCTGTCTCTCTATCTCTATTGTGTGTCTCCCCCCCCCCCCCCTCTCTCTCTCTCTCTCTTGTCCGTCGGTCTCTCTGTCTCTGTTTGTTTCTGCCTGTCTGTCTCTGTCTGGCTGTCTGGCTGGCCGGCTGTCCGTCTCTGGCCCTCTGTCTCTCTGTCTCTGTCTCTCTCTGTCTTTCTCCCTCTCCCCCCTCTCTCACCCATAATATTTAATGTTATTCTCTTTTCATTTTTTTCCCCATGGCCAGCGACTCCTTCTTGGCACATTTATTGGCACAGCAGAGTTTTAGTAGGGGATTATATGTCACGTCAGTGTCATAGTGCAACACACCCACTGCTCTTGTGTTGTGTGTGTGTGTGTGTGTGTGTGTGTGTGTGTGTGTGTGTGTGTGTGTGTGTGTGTGTGTGTGTGTGTGTTGTGTGTGTGTGTGTGTGTGCATAATAATAATAATAATAATAATAATAATAATAATAATAATACTTGGAATTTATACAGCGCTATATCTTGCAAAAAACAAATCAAAGCGCGTTCATTCAGCCTAGTCTTTCACATGCAGCCAGTTACAGTTAATAGGTTCTCGGTTTTTTTTATAAATTCAAATGTACACACAGGCGCACACAATTAATAGTTTTCGTACAAATCCTAATGTAAACACACACGCGCGCACACGCCCCTCCCCCCCCCCCCCACACCACACACACATAAAGGTTGTACATTCCGGCAGGGTTGTGGTGGTGGTGGTGGGGGGGGTGGTTGTTGGTTGTTGAGGGCAGGGAGAGAAATAAGATGAAACAAGAGGAGAAGATCATGTGTGTGTAGGTGTGTGTGTGGTGTGTGTGATTAGTGTGTGTGTGCATGTGTGTGTGTGTGTAAGTGTGGTGTATGTATGTGTGATTAGTGTGTGTGTAAGTGTGTAAATGCTTGTGTGTATATGTGTTATTATTGTATGTGTATGTGTGTAACATAAGTGTGTGTGTGTCTGTGTGTGAGGATAGATAGATAGATAGATAGATAGATAGATAGATAGATAGATAGATAGATAGATAGATAGATAGATGGATACATACATACATACATACATACATACATACATACATACATACATACATACATACATACATACATACACAGATAGATAGATAAGATGACGAAAGAAGAAGAAGAGAAGAAGAAGAAGAAGAAGAAGAAGAAGAAGAAGAAGAAGAAGAAGAAGAAGAAGAAGAAGAAGAAGAGAAGAAGAAAAGAAGAAGAAGAAGAAGAAGAAGAAGAAGAAGAACAACAACAAAAAACAACAACAACAACAACAACAACAACAACAAGAAATGGAATTTATATAGTGCTATATCTTGCAAAAAACCCAAATCAAAGATACATAGATACATAAATAGATAGATAGATAGATAGATAGATAGATAATTCAATCGATCGATAGACAGACCGACAGACCGACAGATAGATAGACAGACAGATAGATAGATAGATAGATAGATAGATAGATAGATAGATAGATAGATAGATAGATAGATAGATAGATAGATGGGTAGTGTGTGTAGGTGTGTGTGCTGTGTGTGGGCACACGATTTTGTGTGCGCACAGGCACAAGAGAGAGAGAAAGAGACAGACAGAGACAGAGACAGACAGACAAGAGAGGGAAACAGACAGACAGAGTTTATATTCATTACCAGCAACGTCATATAACAAGGCGGTTGACGTTCCTCTTCTGCTTACATAGAAAGAAACAAAAGAAGCCATTTAAGATGTGTCACCCATAAAATGTATTTACCTCCATTTGCTAGATAGTCATACATTTCTAACACTGAGACACACACACACACACACACACACAACACACACTTAGATATATAACACACAAACACAAATCCTTACGTAGAGAAACGGGCACCATCACCACCAACATCAAAACAACCACACTTAAAGCACACACAAACACTTGCCCGAACAAATACACACAAACCTTCGCGCTCTCACACGCACACAAAAGCGCATGCACGCCAACGCGCAAACATTTACCGAGAAGTATGCACGCGTGCACGCCTTGCGTGTAATACTGCGCGTAGATGGGCCATTTTGTCATGAATTACCCTACCCTTAACTTTATCTTACTTACCTAAGTTATATCATAAGTGGCCAATGATAACTTGGCTTGTAACATTCTTGTAGTACTCAAAATGATTATTACCTTGTCTATGATAAATCGGTTGTGCTTCTTCCGTCAACATTTTTTTTGCTGTTGCTACTTATGTTTTACCAATAACCAATACTTTATCATCACTCTAAGTAGAGAAATTCATGTGGGTTTCAAGCCATAGTCATCACTAGACCAAACACAACAATAACGACAAAAACTAAAAAGCGAACCCAGCCCCCCCCCGCCCCCCCCCCGAAAAAAAAGAAAAAAAGAGAGAAAGGACAATTTGTCCATTACCTGTATTCAGCTAAAATCTTTTTTTTTTTCAATCCGAATCAGTATGTGGTTGAAGTGATATGAAAATGCTGGCCGTACCAAAAGCTTCGCACGCCAGTTATTGATATAAGGTAGTATAAGGACTAATGCTGACATTAACATGTTTGTTGTACTTGAAAATGCTACATTAATTATTCTTTTGTTTGTTGTGCTTTAAAATGCTATATTCATTATTCTTTTGTTTGTTGTGCTTTAAAATGCTACATGAATTATTCTTTTGTTTGTTGTGCTTGAAAATGCTACATTAATTATTCTTTTGTTTGTTGTGCTTTAAAATGCTACATTGATTATTCTTTTGTTTGTTGTGCTTTAAAATGCTACATTAATTGTTCTGCTTTTGTTTGTTGTGCTTTAAAATGCTACATTGGTTATTCTTTTGTCTGTTGTGCTTTAAAATGCTACATTGATTATTCTTTTGTTTGTTGTGCTTTAAAATGCTACATTAATTATTCTTTTGTTTGTTGTGCTTTAAAATGCTATATTCATTATTCTTTTGTATGTTGTGCTTTAAAATGCTACATTAATTATTCTTTTGTTTGTTGTGCTTGAAAATGCTACATTAATTATTCTTTTGTTTGTTGTGCTTTAAAATGCTACATTGGTTATTCTTTTGTCTGTTGTGCTTTAAAATGCTACATTAATTATTCTTTTGTTTGTTGTGCTTTAAAATGCTATATTCATTATTCTTTTGTATGTTGTGCTTTAAAATGCTACATTAATTATTCTTTTGTTTGTTGTGCTTGAAAATGCTACATTAATTATTCTTTTGTTTGTTGTGCTTGAAAATGCTACATTAATTATTCTTTTGTTTGTTGTGCTTTAAAATGCTACATTAATTATTCTTTTGTTTGTTGTGCTTTAAAATGCTACATTAAATATTCTTTTGTTTGTTGTGCTTGAAAATGCTACATTAATTATTCTTTTGTTTGTTGTGCTTTAAAATGCTACATTAAATATTCTTTTGTTTGTTATGCTTTAAAATGCTACATTAATTATTCTTCATCTACGAACATCTCCTAGCTTAACAGCCTACACTCTCCTTTAAAGAAGAAAAAGTCCTCTGAAGTCGGAGTACGGTTGCCTATATGGCCCATTGAGCCCACAGAGTGGATTTTTTAATCTGCCATACCTCTGTTTAGTTCAAACAATAAAGTCCTTCGGATGAGACTATAAACCGAGGCCCCGTGTTCGAACGCTAGCAGAACATCTTGCTCACACGTTACATCCTGTTCTGCTTTTCGTAAGAGTAGACCATTGTGTGCCGGTGGCAACAGATGACAAAATTTACAAAACCGCATACACACGGGGACTGGATGTAAAAAAAGCACATGAGTGCTTATTCCATTATCCTCGATATAAAAGAGTAAATAAATAAATAAATAAAAATAACCGTTAAATCCAAAAGAATCCACAGAGAGAGAGAGAGGGTTTTTAAAATATTATTTCGAGGATAATGAATAAGCACTTAAGGGCTTTTTAACATCCAGTCCCCACCCTTATCAGGGATAACATCAACATAGACCCCCCCCCCCAAAAAAAAAAAAAAAAAAAAAGCTAAAAACATCAATAGCAATGATAATGACAAACCAAATAACAAAAGACAACAACAACAGTAACAGTAAAACAACAACCACGAAACAAGGACAGAAAAAAAAAAACAGATAGACGAGAAGAGAATGAAAGAGAGAGAGAGAAGATGAGAGAGAGAAGTGAGAAGATGACGATGAGAGAGAGAGTCAGAGAGAGAGAGAGAGAGATGACAGAGCAGTCATGTGCTTTTTTACATCCAATCACAGAGAGAGAGAGAGAGAGAGAGAGAGAGAGAGAGAGAGAGAGAGAATGCTTGCAGATTTATTGACATCAGTACAATGCTTCTTAATACGTCATCAGTTCAATGTTGTAAATCAATCTTAAGTTGTGCATAATGAATGAGCATGGGTGGGGCATAATGCAACTGTTGAACATAAAAACTTTGAGTTCTTCCCTTGCAACACGAATCGCTTCAGCTATTTCGGCTCTCTCTCTCTCTCCTCTCTCTCTCTCTCTCCTCTCTCTCTCTCTCTCTCTCTCTCTCTCTCTCTCCTGATAGACATGATTTATCTCGATTTATTTTCCATGCAACCAACAAAAGAAATAAGATAACTTTCTAGAAATTGATCATTATATTGATGAATTCGACATTCAAAACATTGTCGATTATGACGCACGTGAATTATTTTGTGATGAGTTTTCAAGATATTGTGGATGAAATTTCCTTGTGTTATTATTGCTGCTGCATAGTTTCATATTTATATACGTTGATAGTAATATGTTTATAACACTTATGTCATATGCCCACTCCATATGCCCACCATTCTTTTGTATTGTGGCCTAAGGCTGATGTACAGTAAAAGTCTGAAGTCTGAAGTCTCTCTCTCTCTCTCTCTCTCTCTCTCTCTCTCTCAAAATAATTATAATCAATGGATCTCCTTTGATATTAATGTTCAGACCAGTTGGAGATTATGACTGTGTTTGTTGAATACACATTTATCTTTTTTCTTTTCTTGTCATTCTTCTTCTTTTCTTGTACAGGTATTGGGCTTATTATTTTTATTATCATGATGTATCCCTAAAGGCGGGGACTGGATGCAACAAAGCACATGGGTGCTTATTCATTATCCCCCAAATAAAAGAATTTGATTTGATTTGGTGATTGATCTCTCTCTCTCTCTCTCTCTCTTCTCTTCCTTCTCTCTTTCTCTTTCTCTCTCTCTCTCTCTCTTCTCTTCTCTCTTCTCTCACGGACGAAAAAGTATGCGCATGCTTATTCTGTTACCCTTGAAAAATGAAAGATTCCCTCTCTCTCTCTTCTTTCTTATCTCTCTCTCTCTCTCTCTCTCTCTCTCTCTCTCTCTTTTCTTCTCTCTCTCTTCTCATCTCTGGGGGTTTTGGGGGTTTTCTTTTATTTGTTTGTTTTTTAAAAGTTCCCCCCCCCCTTTGTTTCTACTGTGTGAGAGTAGGAGTATTGGGTTTATTATTAAGATGTATCCCTACGGGCGGGGACTGGATGTAAAAACGGGCATGAGTGCTTACTCATTATCCCCAAAACAAAAGGAAGAAAAGAAAAATAATTTGTCATTATCATTGTCATTGTCATTGTCATTCTCTCTCTCTCTCTCTCTCTCTCTCTCTCTCTCTCTCTCTCTCTCTCTCTCTCTCTCTCTCTCTCTCTCTCTCTCTCTCTCTCTCTACCGCACGCACGCCACACACACACACACACACACACACACACACACAGAGGGAATAATCACTGATGTTAAAGACACCCTTTATAGTGGGAAAACATGTGACAGGACATTCAATTTTGTGCATGCAGTTGAAAGAAACAAACTCGTGTTTCATTGTTCCGCCTTGTCTTTGTTGTTTGTGCTGCAGTGTAAACAATTCGCTGCCATTCAGATGAATCATGAGCCTTGAGCCCCATCAGCCCACAGCCGCCACAGCTCTCAGTCTGCTGACATGGTGTCAGTTCAACAACAACAGCAACAGCAGCAGCAGCAACAACAATGGCAACAACAGCAGCAGCAGCAGCAGCAGCAGCAACAACAATGGCAACAACAGCAGCAGCAAATAATAACAATGAAATGATGATAGTCATCACCATCACCATTATCATTATCGTTATCTTCATCAACATCCTCCACATCGTCGTCGTTGTCGTCATGAAACATTGTCATATCATCATCATAGAACATTAACATCGTCGTCGTCATCGTCATCGTCATCATCATCATCATCATCATCATCATAACATCAGCAGTAACAACAGCAACAACAATAATAATAGCAACAACAATAATAGTAATATAATAATAATAATGATGATGATGATAATAATAACAATGATAATAACAATAATGTAATAATAAAAATAATAACAATAATAACAATAACAACAACAATAATAATAATAATAATAATGATAACAATAATAATAATAATAATAATAATAATAATAATAATAATAATACATGAAACTTATAGAGCACTATATCTTGCAAAAACAAATCAAAGCGCTTAAAATAAAACAAAAAGCGCTTATCGTTGTCATGGAGTATCATCATATCATTATTGTCGTCTTCAAAACATCATAATTATCATCTTCATGAAACATTATCATATAACATCATCATCGCCATGCAACATTAGTTTTTAACTCTACATAGTGTAACGCAGATGTCTTTTAACTAAAGTTTATAACCCCCCCCCCCCCCCCCCACACACACACACACACTTAGGGGACGGGATAGCCTAGTGGTCAGAACACGGCGTTCGCAATCTGACAACCCGGGTTCGATTCCCGTCCAAGGGGATATTTTCCTCTGGAGTTAACATCCATGCAGACTCCACTCTCCCCCAAAAGTCCTTCGGATGAGACTATAAACCGAGGCCCCGTGTGCGAACGCACGCAGAACATCTTGCGCACACGATAAATCCTGTTCCGCTTTTCGTAAGAGTAGGCCATTGTGTGCCAATGGAAACAGATGACTGAATTCACAAATCCGCATACACACGGGGACTGGATGTAAAAAAAAGCACATAAGTGCTTATTCCATCCTCGATATAAAAGAATAAATAGATAAATAAAAAAATAAAAACAGAGTAGGAGCACGTGCGTGCGCGCGCGCGCGCGAGCACAACACACACACACACACACGCGCGCGCGCGCGCGCGCGCATCCAAAGGAACAACTCTACAGGCAAACTACACATTCCCTAACCTCATAGGTACTGGCACAAAACGGCCCCAACAGAAAACTATAGCAAGGCATGTTATTATCTCCCTTTGCCTATATTCTCCTTCTTTAGGTTTCCCTTTTTCCGCTTTTTAATTTAAATTGTTTTTAAATTCTTTTTATTTCTTTCGAGGATAATGGATTAAGCACTCGTGTGCTTTTTTCATCCAGTCCCCGTGTGTATGCAGTTTTGTAAATTTTGTCATCCTTCCCACCGGCATACAATGGCCCACTCTTCCGATAGCCTAGTGGTTAGAACATTGCGCTCGCAATCTAACGACCCGGGTTCGATTCCCGTTCAAGGGGATATTTTACCCTGGAGTGAATATCAGTGCAGACTCCACTCTCCCCAAAAGTTCTTCGGATGAGACTATAAACCGAGGCCCCGTGTGCGAACGCACGCATATTATCTTGCGCACACGTTAAATCCTGTTCCGCTTTTCCTACGAGTAGGCTATTGTGTGCCGATGGGAACAGATGACAAAATTTACAAAACTGCATACACAAGGGAACTAATTTTTTTTTAAAAGCACATGAGTGCTTGATCCATTATTCTCGAAATAAAAAAAGATGAATAAATGAATAACAAAGTGTATAATCTGTGTGTGTGTGTGTGGATAAACAAAAATATCTTTTATATCGAGGATAATTTGTGTGTGTGTGTGTGTGTGTGTGTGTGTGTGTGTGTGTGTGCGCGCGCGCGCGCGCGCGCGCGTGCGTGTGTGCAAATGATTTTCTTAAAAACTGTTAATCATTATTGGTTGCATGTGTAGGAGTGGACTGAATGGAAGCGCTTTGATTTATTTTTGCAAGATATAGGCTATATAAATTCCAATTATTATCATTACTGTTATGAAGATTGTATGCCGCTGCCCCCAGACGATCTTAACACTTGGCCTTAGAGGGAAGAACCGGACACTTCTACCATGGGTAGGTACATCACTAATCATTACTTTTTCTACACAAATCTGCGAAAAAGGTCAAGTTAAAAGACATAGTTCTTTGTTTGGGACTTAATATTGATATTAATGATAGGGAAACAAATACAGCTGCAGAAAAAAAAAAAAAAAAAGGGTGAAAGGGTGGCGCAGCGCTAAGTGGCGACGCGTTCTCCCGCTCTCCCCGGGGAGAGCAGCCCGAATTTCACGGAGAGAAATCTGCCGTGACTTAAAGTGGTATGAAATAAAATCTGAGCGCTTTGATTTGTTGCTTTACAAGATTCAGCGCTATATAAATTCCATACATTATTATTATTATTATTAATATTGTTGTGGTGTAAGTCATAAAACACAATGTGGCCGATCAGTTAGCACATTTCTTTTGATTTTTTAATTTATCTTTTATCGTAGTTAAAGGAAGAAATATTGAATGTTGCATGTTATGTATTGAATCAGGGTATTGAGGAAATGGTTATTTACCAGTCCTCAATTCTTGCAATTCACGAAAGAAGAAAAAATGTATGTTATTTTTTTTATCCAGTTCAAAGAGCAGGGCTTTGTAAGGATGTGACTGAACCTATGTTGTCAGTAAACAATAAGAAAAAGATCCACTTGCAGGGGTTTTGCTCAAATAGCAATGCTGGCCCAGGTCAGAAGCTGTCATGTCATTGGTGTCAACTAAATGCCAAGACTTACACTAAAATGGTGTTATGTTGTAAAATATTGTATTGAGATTGCCTTCAGCCATGACAAGCTCTTAACATAACAACCTGCACTCTCCTTTTAAGGAGGAAAAAAAATCCTCAGAAGTCGGACTATGGCTGCTTGTATGGCGAGGTATTTGATGAGTCAAACTTCTCATCCTGTGTGTACTTCCTATCTCACAGTGATTGTTCCCAGGTGGGACATGAAGTGAGTCAGAGTGTGGCATGTTCTGGGTGACCCCCAGGGTGTAAAGCTGGGGAAGTACAACGGCAACAACAACAAATAGCAATCCCTCTGTAGTCTGTGATGGCTCAAAACCCTATCTTGACTTACAGAAGAAATAGGTCTAAATACACGTTTTCTGTGGTCAGGGGTAGCCTTTATTATCGAAGCAGAAGTTATGTACTGATCTACGAAGAATGCTGTTTACACAACTGATCATGGCTAGATAACAGCACTGCAAGCTCTGGGAAATGAAAGCACGAGCTATATCTTATGATTATACTTGTTAACAAAACGTGGATCGTTTTATTTATTTTTTAAAACAAATTCTTTTATATCGAGGATAATGGAATAAGCACTTATGTGCTTTTTTACATCCAGTCCCCGTGTATATGCAGTTTTTGTAAAATCTTTCATCTGTTCCCACCAGCACACAATGGCCTACTCTTACGAAAAGCGGAACAGGATTTAACGTGTGCGCAAGATGTTCTGCGTGCGTTCGCACACGGGACCTCGGTTTATCATCATCATCAGTCCCGTAACCTTGGCGGTCGTGGAGGAGACACGAAAGACGATGCCGTGGTAAGCCTCTTCCATCCATCTCGGTCCTCGGCTCTGCGCAGTAGTGCCGAGTCATTCATCCTGGTCCATTCTCTGATGTTGTCCATCCATGACTTGTTCTGTCTTCCCCTCTTTCTGCCACCTTCGAGTGTTCCCTGCAGTACTGTTTTTGGCAGAGTGTTGTGGCGGGTGACGTGGCCGAACCATGTCAGATTTTTCTTCTTGACGATGGTGAGAAGGGGTTCCTGTGGACCTGCCAGCCGTGTTATTTGACTCTTGACAAATTCATTGGTCTTTCGTTCTCTCCAGGATATGCCCAGCAGTTTTCTATGTTCCTCGGTTTATAGTCTCATCCAAAGGACTTTTGGGGAGAGTGGAGTCTGCACTGATGTTAACTCTATGAGAAAAATATCCCCATTGAACGGGAATCGAACCAGGGTCGTCAGATTGCGAGCGCAATGTTCTAACCACCAGGCTATCCCGTCCCCCAATCGTAAATGCCTAAGCTGTGTGTTTTCTTTGCTATTGTTTTGAAGTGTTGCTTTATTAACACCACACTTCGTTTTATGATTAGAATGTTTTAGAATAGCATGTATCATCAAAGCATAACAATGGGGTTCACTGTATTTTCCTGCAGTAAAGAGCTGGATCCAACGACAGAAGCTGCTTCAGTTGTTTTACTCGACAGAGGAACTGTTCTTTTAGTCTGCCGAGTTTGAATTTGTAACTAGTATTTAGTTTCGTGTTTATTTCATTATTTTTATTTCGAGAATAATGGAATAAGCACTCGTGTACTTTTTAAAAATTTTTTTACATCTAGTCCCCGTATGTATGCAGTTTTGTCAATGTTATCATGTTTCCACCGGCACACAATGGTCTACTTTTGTGAAAAGTGGAACGGGTTTTAACATGTTCGCTAGATGTTTGCGTGCGTTCGCACACGGGATCTGGGCTTGATAGTCTCATCCAAAGGATTTTATAGCTCTGTGTGTGTGTGTGTGTGTGTTGTGTGTGTGTGTGTGTGTGTGTGTGTGTGTGTGTGTGTGTGTGTGTGTGTGTGTGTGTTTGTGTGTGTGTGTGTTTGTGTGCGTACGTGCGGGCGTGTGTGCGTGCGTGTGTCAGCCGGGACAGGAGAGTTTGGGGTGGGGTGTGGGGGTGTAGCTGGGTGTATGTGTGTGCGAGACTATGACAATGACAATGACAAATTCTTTTATTTCGAGGATAATGAATAAGCACATATGTGCTTTTTTACATCCAATCCCCGCCCGTTAGGGATACATCTTAATAATAATAACCCAATACTTATACAGTCTCACAAAGAGAAGAAGAGAGAGAGAGAGAGAGGAGAGAGAGGAGAGAGGAGAGAGAAGAGAGGAGAGAGAGAGAAGAGAGAGAGAGAGGAGAGAGAGAATGATTAATTTTGAGTCATTTTCACTTAACGCCTTTGTTTGTATGCTAGCTCTATCGTGCTAGATCTAGAGTGACAGGGAGGTAATTAGATTATCTCCCATGCGATCAGAGTCTAGTGGTCAGAGTGAAGGGCTATCACTGACAGACAATTAGGTATATGACTGTATACCTTTACTTTGTCTTCTGTTTATGTCATGGACAGCCTCGCATTTTCTAGATCTCTACTTTGTCCTTCTGTTATGCTCTTTTTTCACTGCACTTTTTTTTCTTATCCTTACTTTGCGTTCTGCTCCTTTTCTGCTACAGATACCTTGTGCTTACGAATACCTAGAATCATCCAATCCACAGTCGGCGGTCGCTCTTTCTCTATTTCTGGTCCTGTGATCTGGAATGACTTTCCTTTTTCCCTTCGCCAAAAGCCTACTTTTGACACTTTTAATCCAGCCTCAAAACACATTTATTTCAAATCTAAGACTTTCCCCTCTTGTTTCATCTCATTTCTGTCCTTACCCTCAACAGCCGAAACCCCCAAAACCCTGCCAAAGTACAAAATCTCTGTGTGTGCGCGCACGCGCGCGCGCGCGCGTGTGTGTGTGCGCATGTGTATACATTTGAATTTGTAAAAACTATTAATTGTAACTTGTTGCATGTGTTAGAGTAGGATGAATGCAAGTGCTTTTATTTGTTTTTGCAAGATATCATCATCATCATCATCAGTCCCGTGACCTTGGCGGTCGTGGAGGAGACACGAAAGACGATGCCGTGGTAAGCCTCTTCCATCCATCTCGGTCCTCGGCTCTGCGCAGTAGTGCCGAGTCATTCATCCTGGTCCATTCTCTGATGTCCATCCATGACTTGTTCTGTCTTCCCCTCTTTCTGCCACCTTCGAGTATTCCCTGCAGTACTGTTTTTGGCAGAGTGTTGTGGTGGGTGACGTTGCCGAACCATGTCAGATTTTTCTTCTTGACGATGGTGAGAAGGGGTTCCTGTGGACCTGCCAGCCGTGTTATTTGGCTCTTGACAAATTCATTGGTCTTTCGTTCTCTCCAGGATATGCCCAGCAGTTTTCTATGGCATTTTGTTTCAAATGACTGGATTCGCTTTGCTGTTTCAGCAGTCAATGTCCAGGTTTCACTTCCGTACAGCAGGATAGTCTGAATTAGGGCTTTGTAGAGCTTTAGTTTGATTGGGAAACTAATCTCTTTACTTTTCCATATGGTGGTGAGTTTTGTCATGAAGATGTTGCCATGGCTAGTCTGACTTTGATTTCTGTCGTGGATCTCCCGTCATTTGTGGGTGTAGCGCCAAGGTATTTAAAAGCGTCTACCTCCTCCAGTTGTTGGCCGTTCATGTAAATTTTAGCAGTGGCGTTGCTCGTGCTGTTCACAAGTACTTTACTTTTCTCCGAGCTCACCTCCATCCCATATGCTCCAGCTCTGTTCTCAAGTCTGGTCGTAAGATCTTGCAGCTCTGTGTTACTTCCGCCCATGAGGTCAATGTCATCGGCAAACCGCAAGTTGTTGAGGGGTCTGCCGCCAATGGAGATGGTAGAGCGGAAGTCATGGAGGGTCTCTCTCATAATGTTTCCCAAGAACAGATTAAACAGGACTGGAGATAACAGGCATCCTTGTCGGACCCCAACTGTGGTTTTGAAGTAGTCTCCGACCTGATTGTTTAGAAGGACTGCACTGCTTACGGTGTTGTATAGTGCTTGAATGGTTTGCACTAGTCCTTCTTCAATGCCAAGCATTCTGAGGACCTGCCACAGGCCTTCGTGCCATACTCTGTCAAAAGCCTTCTTGAAGTCGATGAAGTTGTGGAACAGGTCTCTCTGATGTTGAAGATGTTTTTCCATCAGGATGTGGCAGTTAAAAATCTGTTCGATAGTGCTCCTGCCTGCCCTGAACCCAGCTTGTTCTTCTGCAAGGTGTTCTTCTGCCTCCTTCTTGAGTCGATTCAAAATAACTTTGAGCATGATCTTGCTGGCGTGGCTGATG
>CM054159.1:24636993-24639493 GCA_028751875.1 Rapana venosa
AAAACCTTTTTTCTATAGGACACATACCGAACAGTTAACACCCGTGGCACAGTATCATCAAACCGCACTCAGAAATGAAACTTCATCTCTACCTACTCTAACCAAAATACATACCAGCCACCCCCCCCCTCTCCCCCCTCCACCACCCACACACACACACACACACACACACACACACACACACACACAATGTGGTACCAGCCATTCCCAATAAACACACGATGTGCGACAGATAAGTACTCATGCGCATTGTGTGTGTGTGTGTCTGTGTGCGTATTCATAAATCCTATAATTACAGCTCATGATATTATAACGAACACAGAAACCGTTTGACACATAATCCTATCAATAAACAGGCAGAGACAAGTTCAGTGTGTATAATGCCGAAAGCGCATAAGCATAAACACCAACTGAATGACAAGCCAATAACTAGCACGCACGCACGCGCGCACGCACGCGCGCGCGCACACACACACACACACACATACACACACACACACACACACACAATATATATATATATATATATATATATATATTATATATTATATATATAATATATATAATTTTATATACACGCGCGCGCACACACACACACACAACAATATATATATATATATATATATACACGCGCGCGCACGCACACACACACACACACACACACACATATATATATATATATATATAATATATATATATATATATATATATATATATATATATATATATCCGTGGCGTGTAGCAGAGACAGAGAGACAGACAGACAGAAACAGAGAGACAGAGAGGAGACGCACATAACTTGCCATACTTGTGCGTGACAAACCTGCATATCATACACACACACACGCGCGCGCGCGCGCGCGCGCGCACATGCGTGTACGTGTAAAAAATGAAATATGGTGAGGAATCAGTTGTATGGACTGAGATTGCGCTGTACTCTACTGTGTTCTACCGCAGTACACTGTACTGTAGTGTACTGTAGTACACTGCAATGTAGTACACTGTACTGTAGTGTATTGTAGTACACTGCAATGTAGTACACTGTAATGTAGTACACTGTACTGTAGTGTACTGTAGTACACTGTAATATACTGCAATGTAGTACACTTTAATGTAGTACACTGTAATATAGTGTACTGTAATACAGTGTACTGTGATGTACTGTACTGTGATGTAGTGTACGGTAATATGCTGTACTGTAGTGTGCTGTACTGTACTGTAATATAGTGTAATGTAGTGTAGTGTACTGTACTATAGTATTTTGTACTGTAGTGCGCTGTACTGTAATATGTTAAGAAGTAGTATGGCGTACTGTCCTGCAGTACAGCTAGTATACTATACTTGGTGTACTGTACCGTAGTATATTGTACTGCAGTGTACTGTGCTATAGTGTACTGTGCTGTATAGTGTCGTGCTGCGATGTGCTGTGCAGGACTGTGTGCCAAAAGTGTGTACTATTCCTTTTGGCACAGACTGAAGACAGTACAGCAGATTGTATTGTAAGCTGACTGTACTGTCTTGTATTGTATCTAATTAAGTGTGTTATATCGTAGTACATGGCGTTTTTCATTGTGTATGTATGGCAGTGTGTGGTGCTTTTGTAGTGCTTATAATAATAATAATAATGGTAATAATAATAATATTAATAATGGTAATAATAATAATAATAATAAGGGTAATAATAATAATAATAATAATAATGGTAATAATAATAACAACACATGGAATTTATATAGCGCTATATGGTGTTTCTGTTGTGCTTTCATCGTGTTCTTGTTGTGCTTTATTATTTCCCACTGTACTGCACAATATCGCCCTTTCGCGTATTTGTATTTGTTGTGTTAATACTTTTATAATTTGGATATACTGTATGTATCGTGTTGCATAATCATTACAATGCTTCGCATTGTACTATATTGTTTTGTACTGCATTACAATATATATCACATTGCATTGTACAACGCTGCTTTCTATTACATTCTACTGTATTGTCAGAGCAATAAACTAATGTGTATTACGAACTTCAGACCGCTTTCATTTGCCAGTTCGTATTCAATAATAACATTATGAAACTAAAAAGAAAGAAAACCCCCAAAAATCCAAATTTAAACACAGCAACAGCAACAACAATAACACCACAGTTAACACACAGAGGACAGTCTAGTCACCCTCAAAGACACACACACACCACACACACACACACACACACCAACACACAACACACACACACCATGCACAGACTGACAAACAGACGGACACAGAGACAGCCAGTCATATACATAGAGACGCAAGAGTTTTTTGCTTGGAATCAGTTTTATGGTTAGAAACGTTTCTGTCTTGTCTTAATCTGGTTTTGGTTTGTTGTTATTGTTGTTGTCAGCGCAAGCTGTTCAGCTTAACACCATAAGCTAAAAAGAATTATTTTGACAGAGAGAGTGAGAGAGAGAGAGAGAGAAGAGAGAGAGAGAGAGAGAGAGAGAGAGAGAGAGAGAGAGAGAGA
>CM054159.1:24651993-24659493 GCA_028751875.1 Rapana venosa
AATTATTGGCATCTACGTCGAAGATCTTGACGAACAAACCGGAATTTTGTTTTAAATGACGTAGACTCATAGACAACAGTTTCAGCTTGGATAGGCTGGAAGGGAAAGACGAAATAGAAAATACGTAATTTTATTTACTAAGGGTAGTAGATTAAGTGCAATGACTTTCCCCCATCCAGCCCTACCCCCCCCCCCCTCCACCCCCACCCCCACCCACCCAAACAAGCAAGCAAGCAACATAACCCCAAATCCAGCCTATTTTGACATACATCTTCAAGCCATGAAGAAAAATGGTATCCAAAATGCACATGGCAGTTTTTGTCAGGTCATATTCAGGACAACTATAATTATCTTTAAAACTCACACAGATGCCTCACTCTTCATTAAATTGGCTCAGTTTTGTTTGTTTGTTTTTGGTGTTTTGTTCATGTTATACCATCCTCAAACTACAGACGATCTTCCTAGGTTGGGTACAAGTTGATCAGTATTTCCCTCCGAATTTGTTGCAACTGTAATGGTTTTGACCAACATTTTAAAACATCAACATTCTTTCCTTTGTCAAGGTTTTACTTTGTGTTGTTATTCGATTCTAAGTCGGGTTTTTATACCCGTAAAATATCTGGCTTACAGGGATAATTTGATGCCATCTACGACTTAAAACATTATCCCTACGTTACAGGAGAGAACCCCTCTTTCCCAGTACACGTGCACTGTGCGCGTTTGTACGCTACTGTAACCCAGCAGTGGGTGATACTGAGAGAAAGGCTAGTAGATGGTTGGTTACCCTGTAGCGGGTTACCCGTAGGGAAAAGGTTAAAAACAAACTATCATAAAACCATTTCGGTTTACTGCAGACCTGTGGCAGTTGTTGGGTTGGTAAACATACACGTTTATTTTCAAAAGGGGATGGCCTAGCGGTTAGAGCCCTACCCTGGTGATCTGACGGCCCGGGATCGAGCCTCCACCACGACGGCTGCCCGTTGTAGGGGATTTTACCCTGAAGTTAACATCGGTACCGTCTCTGCTGCCCCAAATGCTCTTTCGAATGAGACTATAAACCGACAAATTAACAACAACAACAACCAAAAAACGTGTTTTTTAAAGTCCGCATGCACGCAAGTGTCCTGTTTAGACAATTGTCCCCGAAGTCACATTGCAGCTACCTAAATGGTGTGTGAGGGCGGGGGGGGGAAGGGGGGGGGAGGGGGATACGATAGCAAAAACAAAAAAAAAATCCCACCCTAGGCGAACCTCGGAGCACTAGCCGAGGAACGAAAATAAAAATCAACCCCAAACAAACAAACAATCTCACCGGGGACTTGAACCCACGTCCACAGCCACTGTCAAATCACGAGTTCTAGCTTCTAACCGCTAGGTGATTTGACAGACCCCCCCCCCCCCCCCTCCCCAATCCTCCCAACCCTTCCCTCTCCGCCCCCAACCCCCCCCCCCACCCCCCCCCCCCCACCCCCCTCCCCCCCCACCCCTCCCACCCCACTCTCACACCCTTTTCTGGCTACGATGCAGTTGTGGGAATAGGAGAAAGTGAAGGAAAAAGTGGGGTGGTGGGGGGGGTGGGGGGGGGGGGGGTTGAAGTGAGGGGGGGGGGGGGTGAGGGTGTTAGGGAGAGACAGAAGGTCGGACAGAGGAGACAGAGACAGAGGGTAAGGTGGCAGACTTGTGGAGCGTGTGGAATTACACACCAGTTGAAAAACACCAGACACAGAGAGAGAGGAGAGGAGGGAGAGAGAGAGGGAGAGAGAGAGAGAGAGAGAGAGAGAGAGAGGAGAGAGAGAGAGAGAGAGAGAGAGAAGAGAGAGAGAGAGAGAGAGAGAGGAGAGAGAGAGAGAGAGAGAGAGAGAGAGGAGAGGCAGAGAGAAAGAGAGAGAGAGAGAGAGAGGAGAGAGAAGGGGAGAAGGAGAGAGGAGAGAGATACAGAGAGAGGGAGGAGGGGGGGGGTGGAGCAAGGGGAAGACAGAGTGAGACAGACAGATAGACAGATGGAGGGAGAGAGAGAGAGAGGGGGGGAGGAGTGAGAGAAATGGAAACTAGACAGACAGAGAGCCAGACAGACAGAATGACAGAGACCGAGAGAGACAGACAGACAGAGACACAAACAGACTGTAAACCCCCGAGACCATGACCGAGAGGGAAAGACAGACAGAGGGAGGGAGAGACAGACTGACAGACTGACAGACAGACAGACAGACAGCAGAGACAGACAGCGAGAGCTACGTGTATAGCATCACTGGGCCTATGAAGTATGGGTCAAACCATTCCCCAGTCTTTAGCGAAGCCTCTCAGGCAGGTCGCATTAAAAGACAGTGTACACTTTGTTGTGGATTTTTTGGGGGTATGTTATGTTTGTTTGTTTACTTGTTTGTTTGTTTGTTTGTTATGTTTGTTGGGATTGTTTCTAAAACTAAAACAATTGAGGTTAGTGTAAGCGTCCGGTGTGTAGAAACCAAGGCAATGCTGGACTTTTTGTGGGTTGTTTTTTTTATTACTTGTTTTTGTTTTTGTTTGTTTGTTGTTGGGGTTTTTGTTGTTGTTGTTTGTTGTTGTTTTTTTTTGGTGGGTTTTTGTTGTTTTTGTTGTTGTTGTTCTTCTTGGTTTTTTTTTGGGGGGGTCGTTTAGTTTTACTTTGTAATATATTGTATATCACTTTTAAGTCACAGCAGAATTCTCTGCGTGAAATTCGGGCTGCTCTCCTCGGGGAGAGCTCGCCCCGCGCCACAAGAACAGCGCCACCCATTATTATTTTGTTGTCTTTTTGTGTATATTATTTTGTTTCCCTATCACAGTGGCTTTTTTTCTACATAATTTTGCCAGGGTCAACTAACTCTCTTGTTGCTATGGGTTCTTTTATGTGCGCTATATGCGCGTTATACACACGGGACCTCGGTTTGTCGTCTGACCGAAAAGACTAGCACCCAGACCACACACTCACAGTCTAGTGGATCGGGGGGGGGGAGGGGGGGTTAGTTTCGGGCACAAATGGGGATTAAACAACCACAGACTTCCGACCCGGACTTTTCGCTTTCTAGGTAGGTGGGTTACCTCTAGACCACTGGTTGTTTTGTTGTTGTTGTTGTTGTTTTGTTTGTTTGTTTTTGTCTGTCTTCTTTTTCAGTGGCCTCACGCTCTACTCGTTTAATACACGTTCTTGTAATAGTATCAGGAGTTAAAAAAAACACACTCTGGAATTTAGTAATAAAGGAGTTTCGTGTGTGCCAGATTAAGTACCTGTTTACTACGGGTGAGAAGTTCACCTTTAAAATGATAGTCATCTTTTTATTCTTAGGTGGGGTTTTGGGGGTTTTGGGGTTGTTTTTTACATTTGCAACATTTTAATGTGATTCAATTACCACCATGGTTCAAAAATGGAACGCGCGGTTTTCTCTTTTTAATTTATGTCAGACTGGGCGAAAAAAGCCAAACCAACCAACCAACCAAACAAAGGCAACAGTTATTTTGTTGACAGGTTATGAGCACACGCCCACTAGCTACCAAATCACTGACTAGTTTATTCAATGTTTTCATTATTTAGGCGTGTTATAAGCTGTTTCGTTTTAACATCAAGATATATGTAATGAATGTTTCTTTTTGCATAAAAAAGCTCATATTTAAACCAACAATAACGACGACAACAATAACATTGGAAAAAGAAGAAGAAGAAGAAGAAGAAGAAGAAGAAGAAGAAGAAGAAGAATTGCGAAGAAGAAGAAGAGAAGAAGAAGAAGAAGGAGGAGGAGGAGGAGGAGGGGAAGAAGACGAAGAAGGAGAAGGAAGAGGAGGAGGAGGAGCAGGAAAGCGTCATTAGTAACAGCACCAACACCGTTATGATCATCAACAAACACCAACTACAACAGCAATAACAACACGATAAAAAAACAAACAAAAACCCAACAAAGACAAAGACAACAAAGAACATCGTTAGTAACAGCAAGAACACGAACAGCAACAACACCATTACGATCACCAACAACAATCGCCAACTACCACAACCACAACAACTACAACATTTAAATAAAAAGAAAAAAGAATAACAACCGCTAATCACATTCTTTCTTTCTTTCTTTTGTTGTTGTTGCTGTTTTAGGTTTGTTCCTCAGTTAGAGCTCCAAGATTCACGAATGGTGAGATTTTGCGTCTGCGACAGGGTTTTTTGTTGTTGTTGTTGTTGTTGTCTACCATAAAGGTAGCCGCATTCCGACTTCGGGTAGTCAATCTCATTCAAAACAAAAGGCAAGACAAAAGGCGAACTACACCAAGACAGTTACGAACCACTTACCCCAATGCCCGGGGCCCTCTCGTGAGTCACCCCTCTTCCTCGCTCCCTCATGAACAGCTTTCCAGCCAGACAGAGGAAGCGTTGGGACCTGAGAACAGAGAAAAAGAAAAAAAAAAGAAACAACAAGGTAAGTATTATTTTAAGAAAAGAACCCCACCAGAAATAGCCAGAGTGCTGAATAATGAATGAATTCGGGAGCGAAAGGCGGCCGCGCATTGTCACTAAGATGCCATAGTGGTAGAGGAGAATGACGTGAATTTATCTTGTCCCTTTCTCTTCTGACCTGTCTCGTTCTCTAACAAAAGTTTGCTTTTTTAAAATGTATTATAATTATGCACCTTTCTTGTGTGGAATGATGAATATGCCCGTTACATTTATATAAAAAAAAGAAGAAGAAGAAGAAGAAGAAAGCTTGTTAGTATAAGACACAAACATAGGGGGAGCGTATGCAGAAAGAGAGAGAGAGAGAGAGAGAGAGAGAGAGCAGAGAGAGAGGACAGAGAGAGAGAGAGAGGTAACAAAACACCAAAGAGGTAAACAGGAAGGGAGATGCAAAGACTCGGAAAGTGGGGGGGGGGGGGGGGGGGGGGGACCAACCGGTCGAAAGGCGTGGACCCATGTGTGTATTGTGTGTGCGCGCGTGTGTATGTAAGTGTGCTTTGTGTGCGTACATGCCCGGACATGCTCACATATATATCGGAGATACATGAACATAAATTGATATGGTTTTCGTCGCCCTTGCTAGTTTTTGTTTGGTTGTTTTGTTCTCTCTTATGTTATGTTTTTTTATTTCCTTCTTGCTACAAACATTATTGATTAGAAAGGAGAACACCCACTGAATTGTTTTCCCACAAAGCTCTTCTACTTTGTTTTTAAACTGTTGATTATCTACTTACCTGTTTTGGGAGTTATTTGTTAGAGAATGCTCCCATGAAATATGTGAGGCAAAACCGTTTTATTATTCTTTTTTCCAAAGGGACATTTCGTCTATTGTGAGCCACAACCGTACATCTCCATGCCACATTTATGTATGGAGATGTATGGTTGTAGCTCTCAATAGACGAATTTCACTTAAAACTGCAAATATTTCTTGCTTTTCATGGCGAACATGTCGGCTAAACCAGACAGCTTGGCGAGTTATACAGGACAATGTTTAAAAGCAATGGAGCAGAAACAGATCCTGGTAGAACACCCACCACTACTTTGTTTTCCTTGAAGCACAGGAAAAGGGCTTCCTGTTGTCAGAAATTTGACACTAAATTTTGTATAAATGAACTGACATCGTGAGATCTTTAGTTAAACCAAATGCTTTCAAATTCAGGGAACAGAATTGTGAAAAACAAACAAACATCAAAAGCGTGTGTATAGTCAACAAATCTTTCTCTTTTTTTATAGTAGACACGCCCTGCTTGACAATTAAAAAAAGGTTTGGTTGTAATGTATGATGTAAAAAAAAAAAAGGTAAAGGAGTTCCATAACCTATAAGGTCGTAGGGGAGCGAGGCGTCAGAGACCTCACTTCTCCAGGGGCCAGCATATTGAGGGCGGTGCCCATCTCCTCTCTCTCGCTGCTTTACCTTCCCTGACCCCAATGAGGGCAGGTACCCATTTACAGCTGGGTGAAATGGGGGAACTGTACTGAAGCCAAGGCGCGCAAACGGTCACCCATCCAACTGGTAACCACGCTCGACGCTGCTTAACTTGGCTGGGGGAAAGCGAGTGCTCCGACCACTGAGCTATCCCGTCCCCAGTATGTATGATGTAGACTTCTCTAAACAAAAGTCAGTTCTGTACAAAATATTCCTGTGCATAGTGAACAAGAAGCACTATTTTCTTGCAAAAAGTCAAATCTTACCTATCTACCGACCTGTGTGCCTACCAGTCTATCTTTCAATCTATCCAACCATTCATCCATCTATCTAGCTAGCTATTAGGCATTTTGGTCTGTATGTTTCGCAAATAACCTGTTAGTCATCCAGCCCGTCCGTCTGTCTACCTCTTTTCTATTTGTCTGTCTGATCGTGCGTCCGTCCTCTCGTGTGTGTGAAACTGCTGACGTATACACTTGAAATACATAGAGTTTGAAAAAGATATTCTTTATGTCGCTTTGCACTGTTTTTTGTGTTTTGTTTCTTTGTTCCCTTTTTATCCTTGTATTCCCTACCAACTGAATACCAACTGAGCTGGTTTCCCCAAGTCCTTGGATTTAAAAAAAAGTGTACCTGTTCATTAGGCTTATTAGCTTTTTTTAAAAGAATGTTACATGAACATTTAAGGAAAACCCATTCTTTACTGCAAAAACTGCAAATCTGTCCTGCTTTTTCAGATCGTATTTATCGGTTTAACGGGCACAGTGGTAAATTATACAGGACAATGTTTAAAAGCGGCGGAACAGAGACTGATCCTGGTGGAACACCCACTATTATTTTAGGTTTCCTTGTAGCAGGCAAAAACCTTCCTGTTTTCATGATATTTAGAATCTGTTGAAATACACCGACATCATGAGATCTTAAGGCGAACAAGATGCTTTGAACTTTTGGAAATATCATTGCAAACTATGTTGAAAGCGTTTGTGTAGTCAAGTAAATATTACTAATTATAGACGCCTCCTGCTTGACCAGAACATGTGCTTGGTTGTAACCCATCATGTGAGAGTTCACTTTACAAAGTCATTGTCATACAAAAGTTATCTTTACATAGGAAACAGCATGTTTGAAGCACAATTTTCTTGTCGAAATTCATTTCTTATGTATGTACGTATCTATGTAAGTATATATATATACATATAATTCTGATTATTTTATATATATATTTTTATTTTATATTTTATATATTATTATATATTCTATATATTTATATATATATATATGCGTGCATGTCCGTGTGCATTTATACATCTATATATCTGTAGATCTATCTATCTATCTATAATATCAATCTCTCTCTCTTCCGTCTATCAGTCATTCAGTCCGTTTGTCAACCCGTCCGTCTGTTAGTCAGCCACGCCGTTTGTCTGTTTCTCTGTAAGTGTTGTTTGTCTAATCGTCAGTCTGTCCATCATTCAGTCAGCCAGCCAGACAGCCAGCCAGCCAACCAGTTTATGTCCGTCCGTCTACCTGCTTGTCTGAATGCTCAAAACTGGAGAGTTTTTCCTCAAGAGCAATGAAAGTCTGTCAGCCTGCTATTGTGTATGGACATCGCTGTTAT
>CM054159.1:24674493-24676993 GCA_028751875.1 Rapana venosa
TACTTGTTTATGTGTGGTAGCTGTTTTGTTGCTGTGCCTGACTTGAAAGAATGTACATAATTGGAAATAAATAAATAGAGAAATAAATGGAGGAATAAGTAGTTTTTGAATGTCACAACTAGGAACAGATTTCGCGTTGTGATGAATTTGAACGAAGCTTTGTTAACACCAACAAATCAAACAAACCCCTTTACGATTTAGAAAATACATGATTTTTTTTAAAGTACACAAACAAATGAAAAAGTAAATAAATAAGGAAACAAGTAGATGACCTCCAACACTCATCGAAATATATGAATAACAAACCAAAAACCATCACCAGTCGCCATGGCGCAGTGGTTAGCTACGGACTGAGAGATCGCGGGTTCGAGTCCCATAGTCCCAGGGTTTGTTTTTTCGGACTCTGCTGGCTTCTACTTAGAGAGATGACGTTTTTACTGTGGACTCATTGGGAAAAAAAAGAAACTGGCACCACGCAGTCGAGCTTCATCCCCTTTACAGATGTGATTTTTAGGATGTTGCTCGTGTTTCAAATTTCGTCATCTTTCTTTGCCAACTGTCGTTGTATTTTTGCTTTCATCCCAAATCCTCGTCATTTCTTTCTTTCTCCCGGTACCGTGTTCTGTATGTAGTCGCACACGGGTCCTCGATTTATAATCTCATCTGAAGGACTTTCGGAGGAATGCAGTCGGACGAGACTATAAACCGAGGCCCCGTGTTCGAACGCATGCAGAACATCTTGCGCACACGTTAAGTCCTGTTCCGCTTTTCGGAAGAGTAGGCCATTGTGTGCCGGTGGAAACAGATGACAAAATTTACCAAACCGCATACACACGGGGGACTGGATGTTAAAAAAAAAAAAGCACATGAGTGCTTACACCATTATCCTCGTTATATAAAAGAATAAAAAAAATGTAAAAAATAATAAAAAAGAAAAAAAATCCTCTTGAACGGGTGGAGGCCTCTACGGAGGCTGGAACCTGAGCTGTCTGATCGCCAGGGCAATGCTCTAGCCACTAGGCTACCCCGTCCCCTCCCTCCCCTGCCCCGACACACTAAGGAGTATAACTGGGTTGACCATCAGAAGCTTTATCCCTATACTGTTTCTCCAATGATGCATGCATTGAAACATGCATAGTGTCTGCATAAAAAGCAATGTGTTTAAACGAAAATATGTGCGCACACACACCCACGCTCATACACCCCTTGTATATATTTTTTTCTCGTCTAATATCACTGAGAGTGAACAGACGTAAAATCGAAGACAACAAGAACAACAACAACACCCACGCGAGCGAGTCTACATACATGCACACATACACACCCAACACGCACGCACGCGCGCGCACAAACACACACACAGCCAACACAACACACATACACACACAACACAACACAGTACATACACACAACGCAACACACATACATACAACACAACAACACAACACAGCACATACACACAACACAGTACATACCACACAACACAAAACAACACAGTACATACACACCAACACAACACACACAATACACACAACACAACACAAACACAACACACATACCACACACACAACACAGCACACAACATCACAACACACAAACACAACACAACACACAAACACAAACAACAAACACACAACACAACACACATACAAAACACACCAACCAACACACCACACACAACAATACAACACAACACAAACAACAACACACACACAACACACACACACAACACACAAACCCCACAAACACACAACATCACACACAACACACAAACACAACACACAACACAACAGAGCTTTGCCTGGCTCCATGTACATGCACACAATACACTGAACTCCCTCCCACTGCTAATGGAATTATGTGAAACATTTCTTTCTTTTCCCCACAACACACACACAAACACAACACACACACAGAGCTTTGCCTGGCTCCTATGTACATGCACACAAAATACCCTGAACTCCCTCCCACTGCTAATGGAATAATGTGAAACATTTCTTTCTTTTACCCCCAACTGTTGTTCTCTTTTTTGTTTAATTTTGCTTTCATTTCAACCCCTCATTAACCTGGTCATAAAAGATCCAGTTTTCCAGCTGTTTTCGGTCGTAGTTTAAAACTGCAACAATATTTAAATGATTCCCTTTTCAATGCAAAGGTGCTATAGAGTAAAGGAACCATACCCTTAAAAAAATTACCCCGGAGAAGGTGTGTGTGTTGGTGTGTGTGTGTGTGTGTGTGTGTGTGTGTGTTGTGTTTTGTGTGTGTGTGTGTGGTGTGTGTGTGTGTGTGTGTGTGTGTTTTGTGTGTGTGGGGGGGGGGGGTGATGTCGTTGTTGTTTCGTTCGAATTTTTGGTTTTGTATGAAGATTTGAAATAAAAAAGATATAGAATTTTGTTTTTCTGTTGCTATCAGTCTGTTTCTCTTTGTGTTTCTCTGTCTGTATGTGTCTGTGTTTGTAAGATGTGTAAGTGCGTTACACCTTTTAGAATATTTCTTTCAT
>CM054159.1:24681993-24686993 GCA_028751875.1 Rapana venosa
TTAATACTGAAGTACCCACATAAGCATGTTGCTTGTACACATTAATGCATAGTATTAGTGCTACATTGTTCGGAACGAATAAAACTTTATCTAAACCATCTAGAGATATTCTTTCTTGTCTTTTTCTTTTATTTCGAGGATTATGGAATAAGTAACTCATGTGCTATTTTACATCCAGTCCCCGTGTGTATGCAGTTCTGTAAATGTTGTCATCTGTTGGCACCATTATTTAAAACCATTAGCATGGTGTGCCACTTCTACCTTTGTAAACCAGAGGCAGAAGTTTATCAATGTGAAGCCATTAATACTTTATCCCAACTCAGAACATGTTATCGAAGAGATACGATTAGGTCTAGAGGGATATTCTGGAAGAGAGAATCGTTATTGTAGCAAGTATACTGAAAAATAGTCCCGCGACCTTATTCTCTCTCTCTCTCTCTCTCTCTCATCTCTCTTCTTCTCATCTTCCTCATCTCATCTCTCCTCTCTCTCCTTCTCTCTCTTCTCAACGGATGACAAAATTTACAAAAACCGCATACACACGGGGACTGGATTAAAAAAGCGCATAAGGTGCTTATTCATTATCATTGAAAAAAGAATAAATAACTAAAAATTAATAAAATCTCTCTCCTCTCTCTCCCCCCCCCCCCCCCTCTCCTCTCTCTCTCCCCCCCCCCCCCCTCTCCTCTCTCTCCCCTCTCTCTCTCTCTCTCTGAGTCACTGGAACGCCTCACTTTCATGAAATTGAACCTGGAGGAGCCCATTTTTCTCTAGATCGCTTGCATGCTGGGCATACTAGTGACACCCAAACCACTAACATCAGCTGGCCTATTTTTACAATGAAAAGTGGATCTGGTTGTTGTGCGCAAGGTGTTCTGCGCGCATTGGCATAATATGGGATCTCAGTGTATAGCTTGTGTGGGGTTCTCTTTTCCCTCCTCGGCTAGAGCTTCGAGGTTCACAGCTGGTGAGATTTTGCCTATGCCACCGTTCTTTGATGGATCGGTGGTCTAGAGGTAACGCGCCTGTCTAGAAAGCGAAAAGTCCGGGTCTGAAGTGTGCGGCAGTTCGTACCCCGTTTGGACCCGAAACTTTTCCCCCATCCATTAGACCATGAGTGGTGGTCTGGGCGCTAGTCTTTCGGATGAGACGATAAACCGAGGTCCCGTGTGATACACGTAATTATTTAGCGCACGTAAAAAGAACCCACGGCAACAAGAGAGTTGTCCCTTGGCAAAATTCTTAGAAAAAAGCCACTCTGATGGGGAAACAAATACAGTTGCAGACAGGAAAAAGAAACAAAAAATGGGTGGCGCTGCTCTTGTGGCGATGCGCTCTTCCCGGGGAGAGCAGCCCGAATTTCACGGAAAGAAATCTGCCGTAACTTAAAGTGGTATGAAATGAAATCTGAGCGCTTTGATTTGTTGCTTTACAAGATTCAGCGCTATATAAATTCCATACATTATTATTATTATTATTATTATTATTATTAAACATTATTCAGGTAGCCGTATTCTGGTCGCGGGGAAAGTTGATATTCTACTCCGAGGAACTGCTAGGGTGACGGTGTCAAAGCCAATGTTAGCTCCTAGAGAAACATTACCTGGGTGGGTTTTTTTTTGGCGAAAACTTGTTCTTTATTGACTAGACCTGTGAGGTAGACCGTTGTTTAGATTTGTACATTAAAAAAAACCAAGTCAGTCTTACCATATAGATAGCCACATTTTTGTCCTAAAGATTGAGAATATATTAACAAGATGAATGAGGTTTCGAGAGTCATTCTATGTGTTGAAAAAAAAAGTTGTTCAAATGTTACACCGTATAATCTTTAGTACCGTGTTTTAGAAACAGACTCTCACCTGATTCAACGAAGAACTGACAAAGTCAACGGATGAACTCTGTCACCATCATCATAATTTATGCAGAATCTTTCACTTTTTTCTGTTATATTTCTTCAAGCCTTAAGATTCAAGATTTAAATCACTTTTGACCCTTCTTGGGGCATGGAGGATTTCAGCAGACAAAATCACCTGTAACACATATAATTTTCCATTACAAAAATGTTCACAACACTGCATATGACAACAAATATAAACATAGTCAACCTTTTCATCAATGTCACGCATCTTTACTCTTGACTATATAAATTTATTCAGTTTTAATAAACAGAAGATCATAACCTACTGAAGTTCGGTACGGTGATGACGTGAGGAACGTCTGAATAGCTGGTTTTATTTTAGTCTTGGTGCTTTATAGCTGCAGTGTTTTCATCCAAGCTGAAATCAATAACAAAACGGTAAGCCCTGAAACTTAATGACATTTGCAGTCGCTGAACCTATAGGTTAAACAATATTTTATGATTGTGTTGGATGGGGTTAGGTAAACCATTCTTCCTGCTTGTGAGGAATTTACAGTGCAAATCGGAGAGAAGTAGCTGAAGTTAAGAAAATGAAATGTATTTTGAATAATCAAAAAAAAAGATTTTAAAACTGTTATTTAGTACACACATCTTATGTGTTTACTTGTGTGTGCCAGGTGTAAGCAAATGCATCGTGTAAACTTTGCTTGACTTTAGTTCTAGCTTTGATTTGTCTGTGCAAGATACAGCGCTATATAAATTCCATTTAGTAGTAGTAGCATCATATAAATATTCCATTATTTTATATCTTTCATTTCGAGGATAAGAGAATAAGCACTCTGATGCTTTTAAAATTGTTTAACATCCACCCTCATGTGCACGCAGTTTTATCAGATTTATCATCCGTTCCTTCTGGATCACAATGGCCTACTCTTTCGAAAGACGGAACAGGTTTTAACGAGTGCGCAAGATGTTTTGCGTGCGTTTGCACATGGGGCCTCGGTTTATAGCCTCATCGGAGGAAGCTGTTATCTGGTTCTATGTTTTCTTATTTCATCCACACAAAAAAAGCTGATTCAGATTGATCCCTTCAGCAGTTGCCTTCTAGAAGCTTCCAATTATGCCAAAGATTTTGTAGCTATGGCTGAGGTTTCCTGTCGTTTTGTTGTCTTTTCCCTTGGGTTTTTGTTTATTATTATCATTAAGTAGACGTCCAAAATAGTAAATTTAGTCTAAGGTTTTGAAATTCCAACCCACTCTCTCTCTGGGTTTTTTCTTGAAACAAGATAACATTTATATATTTTTTTACTTGATAATGACCAGAAAATTAAATTAAGAAACTAAGGCATCATCGTTAGTCTTTCAGTTTTTATTTTCAAACATCTGTCCTTCTATTTATGATCAAGACGCGGGTTTTGTTGTTGCTGCTTTTGGTGTTGCTGCTTTGACAAGACGTCAGCACTAAAATGGTTTTTGTCGTGAGCACGGCTGTGAACATAAGTGAATGGATGCTAGATGAACAGAGAAATGAATATATAAATAAATTAAAAATGAATGGAAAAAAACTACGTAAATGAACAGAATAACAAAACGGATAAAGAAAGAAAGAAAGAAAGAAAGAAAGAAAGAAAGAAAGAAAGTAAGAAAAAGGTCAAGGTCTCCCATAACCTATGTGGTCGTAAAAGAGCGAGGCGTCAGAGACCTCACTTCTCTAGGGGCCAGCATATTGAGGGCGGCGCCCATCTCCTCTCCCTCGCTGCTTTACCTTCCCTGACCCTAAAGAGGACAGGCACCCATTATTTTACAGCTGGGTGAACTGGGGGACTGTACTGAATCCAAGGTGCGCAAACGGTCACCCATCCAAGTGGTAACCACGCTCGATGCTGCTTAACATTGGCTGGGAGAAAGCGAGTGCTCCGACCACTGAGCTATCCCGTCCCCAAATAGATAAGTTAATATGAATAAAATTAATAGACAAATACATAAAACAAAAAAGTTTCAATAAAAAAAGTGCTTTTACTATTCACTAACTTTTAATGAATGGGTCCATGCTCAATCAAAAACTAAAGCAAAAAAAAAAAAATGTTATTGCCTGTTTTATTGACTTCCCGCGATACAGAATTGTTTCTTTACCATTCTCTCTATCTCATAAATTATACATTCACCAAAAATATTGAGTGACTTTATTTTCTGCTGGCTGAACTGGCAATAATGAATGTTTATTGCTTCGTGCTTCAGGTTTCTATTCCTGTTTAACTTCAATTTCTATTCTTGTTTAACCTCAATTTCTATTCTAGTTTAACTTCAATTTCTATTCTTCTTTAACTTCATTTTCTATTCTTGTTTAACCTCAATTTCTATTCTAGTTTAACTTCAATGTCTGTTTTTGTTTAACTTCATTTTCTATTCTTGTTTAACTTCAATTTCTATTCTTCTTTAACTTCAATTTCTATTCTTGTTTAACCTCAATTTCTATTCTTGTTTAACTTCAATTTCTATTCTTGTTTAACTTCAATGTCTGTTCTTGTTTAACTTCAATTTCTATTCTTGTTTAACTTCAATTTCTATTCTTGTTTAGCTTCAATTTCTATTCTTGTTTAATTATTGTTTCTTTTAACAATCTGCGTATGCTTTCAGGTTGAAAGTCAGCGATGGGACGGGATAGCTCAGTGGTCAGAGCACTCTCTTTCCCCCAGCCAAGGTTAAACAGCGTCGAGCGTGGTTGCTACTTGGAAGGGTGACCGTTTGTGCTCCTTGGCTTCAGTACAGTCCCCTAGTTCACCCATCTGTAAATGGGTACCTGCCTTTTTAGGGTCATGGAAGGTAAAGCAGCGAGGGAGAGGAAATGGGCGCCGCTCTCAATATACTAGCCCCTTGAGAAGCTGAAGTCTCTAATGCCTCACTCCCTTGCCACCACATAGGTTATGGGACACCTGAAAGGCAGCACTTGCAGAGAGACAAATAGGATACACAGCAATCATTGGTAGTAAGTCATAGCAGGTGGTTACTATGAAAACTGACATGATGAAGTTGTAAAGTACAAGCTATTAATATTCTTTATTAGTAGCAAAAGAATATTTGCCACGCAAAACGGTGTAAAGCTTAATAGTGAACATTGGTTTAAAAAGGGATACCACCACTA
>CM054159.1:24689493-24704493 GCA_028751875.1 Rapana venosa
GATAGATAGATAGATAGATAGATAGATAGATAGATAGATAGATAGATAGATAGATAGATAGATAGATAGATAGAGAAAATTTTCTTCTGTCTGAAACCAAAATGAGAAATATAGAAGCCTACATATTGAGAGAGAGAGAGAGACAATGAAATAAAACTACCTAACAAAGCAATGTCATGTAAAATGAACTCAATGAAGCACACATAGAGAAGAAGAAAAAAAAGAAAAACCAGAATAGAAGGAGGGAAGAATGAACAAAGGAAAGAAAAGGTACGACCAGAAAAACATAAAAAAAGTTTTTAAAAAGACTGTTTGAGTGCTGAATATCATCGTGTGATACTGATGACAGTGTGCAGTGATTTCTAATATATCATGTATGTGCATGGCGACATACTGGCAGTGCGTAGATGGGGGTATGCACCTGTGTTATATATATATATATAATAATAATAATAATAATGTATGGAATTTATATATATATAAAAATATATATATATATATATATATATATATATATATATATATATATATATATATATATATATATATATATATATGTGTGTGTTCATTCAAAGGAAACAACCTTATCGATGAACACACAACACACACACACACACACACACCACACACACACACACACACACACACACACACACTTCAGTTGGAGACTATAAACCGAGATCCCATTATGCGAACGCATGCAGAAAATCTTGAGCACATGTTGAAACATGTTCCGCTTTTTCGAAAGAGTAGGCCATCGTGTGCCAGTGGGAACGGTGGGAACGGATGAGAACATTTACAAAACTGCATACACATGGAGACTGGATATAAAAATCCCACATAAGTGCTTATTCAGTTATCCGAAATAAAAGAATAAGAATAAAACACACACACACAACACACCACACACACACACACAACACACACACACACACACACACACACACACACACACACACACACACAACACACACACAGAAACATCATGCGCACACGTTAAATCCTGTTCCGCTTTTCGTGAGAGTAGGCCATTGTGTGCCGGTGGAACGATGACAAATTACAAAACGCATGCACACGGGATGGATTAAAAAACACATAAGTCTTATTCTTATCCTCGAATAAAGAATAAAACAAGAGAGAGAAATGAGATTGAAAAAGCACATAGGAGGAACTAATTTAACCAAATTAATCCAAAAAGTAAACGATATGGAGAGAAAATAAAAATGAAGAAAAATAGAGATAAAGAAAAGAGATGAACTAACATTTTAAACACAGAGAAATAAAAGATAAACTGTATCGTATGAAAATAAGCATATAGATATAGGCATCAAGTGAACAGATGTCACCATCAATTCATATAATTATCAATTTTGTTAGAACATTAAAAAGATTTCTTCCTCACTTTATTACAATGATTTAGCTTCTGGCATTCTTCTGTGGCCATACTACTGGGGAAAAAAATTTGAAACAGATTCAGTGGCACTTTTCACACAATTTCCTTTACCTCAATTCAATTTTAATTCTAACACTTTAGCTTCTCACAAACAGAGAAAGCACGCGGGTACACAAAAAGCAGTAAAATAAAAACAAAAAGATCACAGAAAAACACCACGACACAATCTCTGAATATCACCATGCAGACGTTAAAAAAAGAAAACACCAATACCAATACCAACACTTCTTATTAAAAGAAAACGAAAAAAAAGTGCATTAAAAGAAGAGAGAGAAGAAACAAAAAACAAAGGAGAAAAGTAACGAAAGAAGCAACGAACGAACAAATCCAAGAAAGAAAGAAACCAAGAAAATAAAATATAAAAAACATTTAAAAACCTATCAGAACGACAGAAAGAAAAAACGAAATGTCACATGAAAAGTAATGATAATTCCAACAACAACAATAAAACCAAAATACCTCACTCGCTGGAATTTTTTTTTCAAATCTTAACATCACCGTCAAGTATTTTTGAACGCATAATGCACACCACAGTACTAAAGGAATGACCTTTTCTTTTCTTTTTTTATTAGAGATAGAAAATGTAACCAACTAATACGAATATTAAAACAAAAACTAAACAAATAGCAAAGATAAAAATTGTGGGTTTTTTAATTAAAAAAAAGAAAGAAAGAAGAAAGTAGCACCCAAAACGTCTCACCATAGTGAATGGTGGCGTCAGTTCATGAAAACACTATACCCACTCTCACACTACTCTCACACTACTCTCACACTACTCTCACACTACTCTCACACACTCACATATATATACATATGCATTCTTACCTGTAGCTCCTGTGAATTAAATGACTCATTCAAGTCCTTTCTCCCTAAGCTCCCATTCTTCATCCTGCCTCGTCCCCCTCCCCCGTCTACACCCTCCGCCCCCCCTCCCACTCTTCCTCCCCCCCCCCCCCACCCACCCCTTAACTTTCTCTCCACCTCTGTGTGTGTGTGTTCGTGTTTCTAGCTTTTTTCTCTGTGTGTGTGTGTGTGTGTGTGTGTGTGTGTGTGTGTGTGTGTTGTCTGTCTTCTCTCTCTCTCTCTCTCTCTCTCTCTCTCTCTCTCTCTCTCTTCTCTCTCCCTCCCCGTGTATGTGTGTGTGTGTGTATGTGTATGTGTGTGTGTGTGTGTTCTCTCCGTGTTACTTCCCCTTGTCTCTCTGTCACTGTCTCTGTCTCTCTGTCTCTGGCCCCCTCTCTCTCTCTCTCTCTCTCTCTCGCTCTCTCTGTCACTTTTTCTGTCTCTGACATTCTGTCTGTCTGTCTGTCTGCCCGTTTTGTGTGTTCCTTCCCTCTCACTGTCTGTTTGCCTGCCACTTTGTGTCTGTCTGTCTCTGTCTCTACCTGTCTTTCTGTCTGTCTGTCTGTCTGTCTGTCTGTCTGCCTGTCTGCCTCTGTCTCTCCCTATCTTTCTCTCTGTGTCTGTCTGTCTCTTTCTCTCTCGCTCTCTCTCTCTCTCTCTCTCTCTCTCTCTCTCTCTCTCTCTCTCTCTCTCTCTTCCCTCTCTCTCTCTCTTTCTCTCTCACCTCCCTCCTTCCTCCCTCCTACCCCCCTAACCCCACCCCCCCACCCCACCCACCTGCATTCACGTGTTCACGTTCTTTCTGTCCTGTGTATAGCTAAAAACAGACATCTCTTGACATCTCCTACCTCACTTTTTATGACAAAATGGGGAAGGTGAGGGGGGAGAAGGAGGAGGAAAAGAAAGGGGGAGAGAGAGAGAGAGAGAGAGAGGAGAGAGAGAGAGAGAGAGAGAGAGAGAGAGAGAGAGAAGAGAGAGAGAGAAAGAAGAGAGAGAGAGGAAGGAGAGAGAGAGGAGAGAGAGAGAGAGAGAGAGAGAGAGAGAGAGAGAGAGAGAGAGAGAGAGAGAGAGAGAGAGAGAGAGAAGAAGAGAGAGAAGAGAAGAGAGGAGGAGACAAAGTAGGAGAGGTGAGGTGGAGGTGAGTGAGTGAGGGTGAATCTTGAAAAATGTTTCCGTTGAGAAAGAAGAATGGAGGACAAACGGGCCATTGTGGCTGAACGTGGAACACGGCAGTATAGTGGTTAATAATGTTCTGCCATCTAGGAACGGGTTTGAATAGGAAACGACAACGGCACGTTGATGAATGGTAACGAGCAGAACCGACAACGATGACAACGAGTATGATGATGACGATGATGAGACGACGACGACGACGACGACGAGACGATGATGATGATGATGAGATGGACGAGACGACGACGACGACGACGACGAATGAATGACGATGATGACGACGACTGACGACGAACGACGACGACGACGAATGATGATGACGAGATGATGGAACGACGACGATAGACGACGATTCGACGACGACGACGATGATAGACGACGATGATGACGACGACGAAGACGACGACGACGGACGACGACGATGATGATGATGATGATGAGGAGGAGGAGGAGGAGGAGGAGGAGGAGGAAATGAGAGTGGGGATGGTTTGGCCATAGTTATAATTTTGTGTATACAGAACACAACTGTGTTTCTGTCTTTTTTGTGGGGTCTTTTTTTTCCCTTTTTTTGTGGTTGATTTTCTTTTGTTTTGTTGGGGTTTTTTTGGGGGGGTCTTTCTTTTCTTTTTTTTTTTTCGCTTTTCCTTCTATTTTTGTGGTGGTGGTGGTGGTGGTGTGGTGGGTGGTGATGGTGGTGGTGGTGGTGTGGGGTGGTGTTGGTAGTTACTGAATGAGGGGTGGTGGTGGTGGATGCTTATCTGTTTCGTCCTTTCTTTTATTCATTTTTCATTCATTATTTTTTTGTCCCTCTTCTTGTTACCTCGTTTTTGAGGTGTTCTTTTGTTTTGTTCTGTTCACTTTTTTTCTTGTTTTTCTCATTTTTTGGTCCTTTTTATTCGTTCATTAATTATATTCTTATTCATTCTTCTTTCTTTTTACATCTTTGTTCTTTCTTTTCTTTTTTTTGCTTTCTTTCTTTGGCGGTTTTTAAAAAAAAAAATTCTGTATTGTTTGGGTTCTTTACTTGTTTGTGTTTTTGGTAGGCATCGTTCATTTAAAGTTTTTGTCTTTTTGTCTTTTCTTGTCTTTTTCTTCCTTTTCTTTTCTTTTTCTTTGTTTTTAAACAAAAACTTTTCATTCGTTTCTTTAAGTTTCATTCTTTTTCTTTGCTTTCGTGTTTTTTTTCTTCTTCTTTTCTTTTTTTTCTTTTCTCGTTTTGTATTGTTTTTCTTTTTTCTTTCTGTTTTTCTTTTTATTTATTCATTTTTTATCTATTTTTCTCTCTTTCTTTCTTTTTCTTTCTGTCTTTCTTTTCTTGTCACGAGTTGAAAGCCCGAACATGCTTTGTAGTCGATGCGCTTCAACATATTACTATATTGGATTCTTCTGCTGCTCTCTGCTGCTGCTACTTCTTCCTCCTTCCTTCTTCTTCTTCTTCTTCTCCTCACTTCTTCTTTTTCTTCTTCTTCTTCCCTTCTTCTTTCTTCTTTTTCTTCTTCTTCTTCTTCTTCTTCTTCTTCTTCTTCTTTTTCTTTCTTCTTCTTCTTCTTCTTCTTCTTCTTCTTCTTCTTCTTTCTTCTTCTTCTTCTTCTTCTTTTTCTTCTTCCTCCTTCTTTTTCTTCTCCTCTTCTTCCTCCTTCTTCTCCTCCTCCTCTTCTTCTTCCTCCTCCTCCTTCTCCTCCTCCTCCTTCTTCTTCCTCATCCTCCTCTTCCTCCTTCTTCTTCTCCTCCTCCTCTTCCTCTTCTTCACAATTTTCTCTTCACAATTTTCTCTTTTTTGCAAGTCTTCTTCTTCTTCTTCTTCTTCTTCTTCTTCTTCTTCTTCCTTCTCTCCTCTTCCTCCTTCTTCTTCTCCTCCTCCTCTTCCTCTTCTTCACAATTTTCTCTTCTTTGCAAGTCTTCTTCTTTGCAACTCTTCCTCTTCTTCTTTGCAATTCTTCTTCTTCTTCTTTGCTCTTCTTCTTCTTCTTTGCAATTCCTCTTCCATAACCCCCTTAACTCTTATATGATGAGTAATTGTATCAGCACACAGAAAAGTTCACCAGATTTCATCATCTGTTATCATTTTTAATCCCGGGAGATAGATTTTTTTGCTCTTTAAAAATATTACAACAGTTACTACTAACACAAACAGACACACAGGTATACACACTTCACACACACACCACATTCACACACACACACACAACACGCTCTCACACACAGCACGCACGCACACAAACACACAACACACACGCAGCACACACACATACACACACAACACACACACACACACACAGCAATACACACACACACTACACACACGCACACATACTACCACACACACCACTCAATTTAGAGCATGCAGGGACCTTTTTTTAAACATAAAAGCCACAAAAAGAAAATAAAACAAAAAGAAAGAGCAGTTGAAAAAAAGTCATGGAAACTTTCACAAAAACAGCTGGTGCCTAGGCCCCGCCAGCGAAATAAACCGAAAACCCACTTACATCTAACGTTAAACTGAGATTGTCCATCCATTTAACACAAATGACAACAACAAAATATGAAAAATTGTCATTGCACTCACACAAGGGAAGGGGGGGGGGGGGGATGGTGTGCACTTTAAAAGAGACTGATGGTTTTTTTTCTTGAAAAGAGCATGTAGAGGAGTAAGTTAGGGGTGAGAGAGAGAGAGAATAGAGAGAGAGAGAGAGAGAGAGAGAGAGAGAGAGAGAGAGAGAGAGAGAGAGAATGTGTATGAGTGCGCGCGCCCCCTCATGTGTGTGTGTGTGTGTGTGTGTGTGTGTGTGTGTGTGTGTGCGTGTGTGTGTGCGTGTGTGTGTGAGTGACTGGGAGAGCGCGCCCTCATGTGTGTATGTGTATGTGTGCGCACGCGCGCGCGCGTGAGTGTATAATGTGCGTGTGCTCGCGCGCGCGCGTGTGTATGTGTGTGTACACAAAGTATACGCTGTACCACACATACATAGCTGTAAACTAATTTTTTTCTTTGCATTTTGCACTCGGTATTTCCTTACATCCCATGGCTCCTTTCTCTCTGTTCCCTCACTTCGAGCTTCTAGTGGTTGCAATATTGCTGACCAAAGTTGATTCTTTTCTCTTTGTGAACATTGCTTCTCTTAGGCCCGAGCCGGGATTAGCCAGGATTGAATTATTCCCCCCACCGTCCTCCCCGCCCTTAATCCCGAAACTGGATTAGCCGGGATTTACACACAGTAGTTTTCCGTCCCCTCCCAGACACAAAAAATATATTACAAGTTATAGTACGTTGTCTTATAAATCCACCTGCCGAGTTTCGTTCTTGTAAACATTCAAGCACCATCGAAATGAATTACGGTTTACACCTACCTGATTTTAGGCCCAAAGTAATGAAAGAATGCGAAATCTAGGGGCAATTTGTGTTCAGAGAATCCGAATGCAAGAGGGTTAAATGCGTTGAGGGCATGTGCCTCGTACAGAGATCACACTTCTTACAAGGAAGTGAACACCAGATTTATAAACGCCATTGGGACCATATGAAGAACTCCTGACTTAAGTGAAAAAGACGCAAACTGAAGTGGTACGGGCACGTCACACGAACATGTGGACTGGCCAAGACTGTCCTACAGGGAACAGTACAAGGAGGGAGACAGAAGAGGCAGACAGAGAAAACGATGGGAAGACAACATCAGAGAGTGGACTGGTAGCCTTGAGCGGAACGATTTGCTACGGAAAGCAGAGGACCTTGGGGAGTGGAGGAAGCTGGTGGCAAAATCTTCAGTGGCGGGGCCACGGTCTACAGGACTACGGGATAAGTGAAGGTGAGGGCAGTGAGCCTCGTCCACAGGGCAGACGTCTGCAGGAGGCATCCCAGACAGCAGTGTTGTCCTTTACTGTGGTCCTGCTGCTAACCTCACTCCTGGGCCACCCAGCATGACAACGTCAGTAACAGTCAAAGTTGTTCAGTCAGTCACTCAGAAGTAAACGAAACATCTCTGAAGTCGGAATACGGCTACCTTCATTGGTCTTCAAAAAACCGGTCGTATACGCAAAACCTCACCATTCGTGAACTTCGGAGCTCTAGCTGAGGAGTAAAAAATAAAACACAAAAAAGGAAGTAAACGAAACGTAACATCACCTTGCTCCCTAGTTTGGACCAGCAGTCCGGACTGTGAAACAGACTTGGTCACTGCTGAAAACTTTGGCAAAACTGTACAGGAAAATATTTCCCCCTCCTTTTTATATCGAAAAACAAAAACGCCTCCAGCACCTTCGGATGAGACTATAAACCGAGGCCCCGTGTGCGAACGTATGCAGAACATCTTGCGCACACGTTAAATCCTGTTCCGCTTTTCGAAAGAGTAGGCCATTGTGTGCCGGTGGGAACAGATGACAAAATTTACAAAACCGCATACACACGGGGACTGGATGTAAAAAACAAAAAAAGCACATGAGTGCTTATTCCATTATCCTCGATAAAAAAAAAATCATCTGAGCGCTTTGATTTGTTGCTTTACAAGATTCAGCGCTATATAAATTCCATATATCATTATTATTATTATTATTATTATTATTACATCGTAGATTTCAAGAAGGCGTTTGACAGAGTCATACAAGAAGTGCCACAAGAGTTGAAAGTTAACATGGGGCAGAAGGTGACCAGCACAGTTCAGTAGTTTCATCCCCCCAAATAACGGTCCAATATCCACAGATAGTGTTACTGAAGAATAGGTTTATATTTCAGTTGGTGTTCGCCAGAGAAATCTTCTAGCTCTACAGTGTTTTACAGCACAGGCCTGAAACGTGTCATGACTATTGATGCTCTTGGTTTAATTAAGCAGTGTTTATTCAATCTACATGCATCATAAGCAGACAAGGATACAGCAGCAGGGGAAAGGCATCAAGCTGCAGCCATACCCCTTGTTGAATTTATTGTGTTGCTTATGCAAAGTGACTTAAACAATTATGCATTCACAAAATGTCACATATTTACACATACAACTTCAAATACACGAAAAGAGAAGAAAAACTCACACCAATAGCAAATTTCAGTAGACAAAAAATGTAATCAAAAAGAAAATACACAAACACACCAGAAAGGATTTGCTGAGCCCAAGGGGGAAAACTTGGTGGTGGTGGTGGTGGTGGGGGGGGGGGGGGGGGGGGGGGGGGTTGACAGCCCAACAACACACGAGAAGCACTCTATTACAGACATAACTGTTTACTTTATTTGTATGCGAAAAATCATTAGGCTCTATCAACAAATGTAATGTCAATGCTCTTGAAGATCACTCAATGATAAGTTTTGTAAGAATCGTTGTACACTTTAGTGTTGCAGATGACATGGCTAGCCTGACAGGCAGTGGACACAAACTGGCCACACTTGTTATTGAAATATAAAAACGACGCAACCTGAAAACCCAAACTAGGAACTAGGAATTGATGGCTGGGGGCAACTCGCTACAACTACTACCGACATAAGATAGTCACCTCAGAAACAGAGACACTGCCGAGAAGCTCTCAAACAAGGGATCCATCATCGACAGTGAGCTAGGGATCTAAGCAGAAAATCTCCAAGGGTAGCAAAGACGACATATTCATTGTTTAGTTTTTTTTTTAAAAACGAAAAAAAAACGCTTGTATAGCAGAGCAATTCTGTGAATCAATTCAATTTTCAATTTTTTCTGAATGTATGTGAGACATGGACCCAGACAGCGAATCCAGGCAAAAAAGAGCAATGAGAATGAACTGTTTTTACAAGAGTTTAGACAACAAATACACATAGCATGTCACCCATGAACGAGAACACCAGAAGACCAAACAGTACTGTGGTCCGTGCACAGATCTGTTGACACATGGCAAAGACAACGAAAACTTCTCTGGTATGGTCACACGGCTACTGGGATCCAACATCTTTTCTGAACAAGTAGGACGGACGCTATAGCCGAGTGACTAAGACCGTTGGACTTCAATCCATGGCTCCATGGAATTGTGGGTTTGAATCTCGGCGGTGTCTGGTGAATTAAATCCAGTCTCAAGACATTTATTTCAAACCTAAGATTTTCCTCTCCTGCTTCATCTCATAGTTTTTCCCTGCCTTCAACAGCCAAGATTCTATTGCCCTGCCAGGATGTGTGACCTGTGAGTGTGTGTCAAGTCAAAGTCAAGTCAAAAACACTTTAATCATCCCATGAAGGGCAATTACAATACTGACAGGCACATTGATACTTATAATTATCTCACAAGACACAAGAAAAATACATTTCAGATTGTTATAAGCATACGAAGATAGCTTTAAAAAATTATCATACACAAACACAAACCCAGGTGCGTGTGTGTGTGTGTGTGTGTGTGTGTGTGTGTGTGTGCATGCGTGCACATTTGGACTTGATGGAACTATTAGTTGTTACTGGTTGTATGACTGTGTAAGAATGAGTTGAGTGCAAGCGTTTGATTTGTCTCTGCAAGATATAGCGCTATATAACTTCCGTTTATTATTTTATATACACGAAAGAAATTAAGTCATTGTCAGGTCTGTACTTGAAGTTGACCTGGGGTATCGTTAAAAAAAATCCCCTTCCTTAAAAGTGTCATAAGAAGGCTTTTGGCGGAGAGAGAGAGGGAGGTCACTCCAGATCGATGGACCAGAAATAGAGAAAGAGCGACGGCCTATGGTGGATTGGTTGAATCTAGGTATTCGTAAGGACAAGGTATCTGTAGCAGAGCGGAGAGAACGAGAAGGAGTGTACAAGTGAAGACATTCACAGAGGTAGGCGAGTGCTGTTTTGTGGTGACATTTGTAACAGGGGGTACTGATCTTATAGTTTACTCTCTGTGGCACAGGCAGCCAGTGGAGAGATTGCAAGAGAGGGGTAATATGCTCAGATTTTTTTCTTTCTGAGGATTAGACGAGCTGCAGAGTGTTGTATACGTTGAAGGGAGTGGATTGATGATGCTGGCAGACCAGCCAACAGAAAATTGCAATAGTCCAGACGTGAAAAAATGAGAGAAGTGACAAGTTTGGCTGTTGCATCTGTGGACAGGTACTTTCTAATTGCACTTATACGCCGTAATTGATAGTAGCAGGACTGGCAGGTCTGGGTGATGAATTTTTGCATAGAGAGTGTGTTGTACATAATATATGCACATGCAGAAGATCAAAATATGCACGTGAAAGATCCTGGAATTCATGTCAGCGTTCGGAAGGTTGGAGAAACACGAACAGACCCAACATACATCACAGAAGTCGGAATGCGGCTACTTTCATGGGGTGTAGAAAAAACAAAACAAAAACCGGTCGCATACGCAAAATCTCACCATTGGTGAACCTGGAGCTCTAACAGACGAACAAAAAAATTCCAAAACAAAACCATTAAACAAAAAGAAGAAAAGAAGAAAAAACAAGTAGACTCCCTCAGCATGCATCTATCGCTCTCCACCAACGCCATCCCCACTGGACTGGCCACGTCCACCGCATGAAGAATGACTGCATTCCTGCAGGACATCCTGTACAGTGAACTGGATGCAGGACAGGACAAAACACTGTCCTTCAAGAGCCTTTGTCCAGCACTAGCCCACTGGGCTCGCTTCAAGGATGTATGTGCAAGCGTGACATGAAAGCCACCGACACAAACTCTGACAGCTGGAAAGCGCTTGCAGAAAATTGAAGAGCGCAGAATACGTGAGGGAATGTGTAAGTGGGAGAAGCAACACGATACGACTCCCAACACTGAAAGACAGAGAAGAAGAGGCTGCAGAGGAGAAGAGGGAAAAGATATCCCAAAGGCTACACACCGGTATTAATTTGGGGGTCACGTAGTATCTTGTATAGAGTGCGAGTGGAAAAAGATGTTGGTGATTTTCACAGATTTTTTAAAGCATGAAAAAATGGACTGTGCACTTGTTTTTTGGATTGAGGACATAGAGCAATACCAGGTAGTCACGAGAAAGTAATAACCATCAAATGAGGTTTGTCTGTATTCCTACAGCGTTGACCCCGCGCATGCATATTGCGGTAAGGAAGCTAGCAGACGACAAAGGACTGAGGGGGTACAGTGTTTGCTGAAAAATTAAAGAATTTCAAACCTACCAAATTTGTTCAAAATCACATGAGTTTTGAGTCAGAGGCTAGTCTTTCACAAAAAGTGGTTTTTGTTTATGTGGATGCCTTAGTACGTGCGGTATGAATATAAAAGTTACATAGAAAAACAGAAGGAAAAGAGTGATTTTTTAATACCGCTGTGCAGCCAAACAAGACCACTAGCCTGCTGTGTGTTCCATTTTGTCTGCTCCAAATGCGGCAGAGACAGCCAGGCACGGATTGGTCTGCCGCGCTGAGCCACTCCAGACTGGGCTCCGAACAATGACTGGAGTGTGACCAGAGAAGTCGTAGCCATTGACTCCCCAGACAGAAGGAGCTTAGTGCTGCTGCTACTACTGCTGCTACTGCTGCTGCTGGTGGTGCTGCTATTATTATGAATACTGCTGCTGCTGCTGCTGCGGCTACTACTACTTCTATTACTACTACTTCTTCTACTACTTCTGCTGCTGCTGCTGCTGCTGCTATTATGAATACTGCTGCTGCTCCTATTGCTGCTGTTGTAGATTCTACTACTACTACTGCTGCTGCGGCGGCTACTACTACTACTAATGCTGCTGCTGCTGCTACTACTACTACTAATGCTACTGCTGCTACTACTACTACTACTACTACTACTATTACTACTACTGCTAATACTACTACTGCTGCTGCTGCTGCTGCTGCTGCTACTACTACTAATGCTGCTGCTGCTACTACTACTACTACTACTACTACTATTACTACTACTTCTACTACTACTACTACTACTACTACTACTATTACTACTGCTATTACTACTACTGCTGCTGCTGCTGCTACTACTACTTCTACTGCTGCTGGCGCTGCTACTACTACTGCTACTACTACAAGTACCACTACTACAGCAACTACAAATACTACTACTACTACTACTACTGCTGCTGCTGCTGCTGCTGCTACTACTACTACTACTACTACTACTACTACTATTACTACTACTTCTACTGCTACTACTACTACTACTACTACTGCTGCTGCTGCTGCTACTACTACTACTACTATACTATTACTACTGCTATTACTACTACTACTACTGCTACTACTACTATTCATACTGCTGCTGCCACTGCTACTACTACTACTACTACTACTACACTAAGTACCACACTACAGCAACAACAAAAACTACTACTAGTACTCTACTACTAGTACTACTACTACTACAACTACTACTACTACTAGTACTACTACTACTACAACTACTACTACTACTACTACTACTTACTACTACTACTTCTTCTACTACTACTACAAACTGAAGCAATTCTTCTGGAAACTGGGAGGCGGAGACAGCACGGCACGGTAAACGAAAAACAATGGAGCAACAATGATCACAAACTTGGACAGAGAAGCCATTCACAAAGACCCCAAAACTTGGGCACACAACTGACATAACTGGAGCAATCTGGTAAACAACTCTTCAGTGCGGTGCTTCCCTAACTCCCCCAGGATGCTCAGGAAGGAAGAGAAGAGAAGAGAAGGAGGAGCTGAAGGAGGAGGAGAAGAAGGAGAACATTCGGCTAAAATGTTTGTGAGCCAACAACTCGTGCAGTCCCTTTTCTGAAAGTAGTGTGGAAGGGAAAGGGTTAATTTCAGGCTCCCTTGTAAGAGGAGAGGGACCAAAGGAACGCAGAAAATAGTGAATGGACAAACAAGCGAATGAATGAACAAAAAAAGAGCTCTCTTCTTGCACAGAGACAGAGAGACAGAGAGAGAGAGAGAGAGAGAGAGAGAGAGAGAGAGAGAGAGAGAGAGAGAGAGAGAGAGAGAAGGGGAGAGGCTATTAATTTGTCAAGGGCCGTCACAAGTTGTGACTGTCATCATTAGTTGTCTGACCTTGCTAAGCTGTTGAACTATGGGAAAGTGTCACGTGCTTCCGCTCTTCTTTTTGTTTTCTCTTCTTCTTCTTCTTCTTCTTGTTTTTTCTTTCTTTCTCTGTTTTTCTGTCTTCTCTCTTTTTGTTTTTGGTTTGTTTTGTTTTTTTCGTTTGTTGTTTGCCTTTCTAGGAGTGGGATTAAGTGGTGGATAAAAAAAAGTAAATAATTAAAAAAACAAAATAAATAAATAAAAAAGAGACAATAAACGGGGCATACAAAGAAAAAGAAACATCGACACACGCACACACACATACGCATGCACACACTCGTGCATACACGCACGAACACACACATGAACGCACGCATGCACACACACTTAAAGGCATGTATACGCAAATGTGGACGTGTGCGTCGTGCATGCTCACGCGCGCGCGCGCACATACACAAAATAATGCACACACACACACACGCGCACATACACTCACACGCGCGCACACACGCACAAACACTACGCACATTTAGAGGCATACATACGCAAACGTGGGCGCGCGTGCACGCACACACACAGACTTACACACACATAAATGCACATACACCACACACTACATACACACGCACGCACACACACACACACACACATAAATGCACACACACACACCACACACACCCCTCCCCACCACCACCACCACGCCACACACACGCACGCGCACACACACACACACACACACACACACCGCGCGCGCGCGCACGCACGCACGCACGCACGAGATGTGGAAAGCGACGTCGTAAAACTTGTAGTGTGTCTACTTTTGTAGATCTCTTTCTCTCTCTCCCTCCCTCCCCCCCCCCCTCTCTCTCTCTCTCTCTCTCTCTCTCTCCCTCCCTCTCTCTCTCCCTCTCGCTCCCTCTCTATTTCCCCCTCTGCCCACCCCCCATCCCCCATCCCCCATCCCCTCTCTCTGTCCAAGTGATATACCTGTGGTGAATGTTTAATTAATATCCGCTCATATAGTTTTCAACCGGTTGACGTTTTATCTTTGTTTGCCCCCCAAAAAGCTTTTCCAGCAGGAGAAAAGCCTACATCAGGTCTGTCTGCAGTGTATTTTGACGACGCAGGGATCACAAGAGGCATGAGGCCCATTACCAACGAAGAAGTCCGACAAACCATCACCCAACAAGTAAAACAGTACGAACACCTGCTGACCACAGACAAGAAAAGGAAGCTCAGATGGTATGGGCATGTGACAAGATCAGATGAGCTCTCCTAGACCATACTGCAAAGGAACAGTGCAGGGGAAGAGAAGGCGAGGCAGGCCGAAGAAGAAAATGGGCAGACAACGTCACGGAATGGACCGGGAAGAGCTTCTTCACAACCCAGGCACTTGCCCACAACCGCCGCAAATGGAGCCAGCTGGTGCAACTTCGTCACTGCAGTGCCCCTACGACCCTGAAGGGGGTTATGGGAGCAGATGAGGTGAGATGAAGGATCAAGAACAGATTCCTTGACACTGCTACAAGAAATATTATGTAATCGTCATGTTGACCCCAAATGGAATGCAAAGTTGTGAGGTCTGGAATTAGCTTTCCCCGTGGGGATTGGGTGCAGGGGGGTTGGGGTG
>CM054159.1:24709493-24751993 GCA_028751875.1 Rapana venosa
CTCGAATATACCCAGCATGCAATTTTCAATCTGGAGAGGGATGCTCTCCGCCAGGTTCATTGTGAGAGAGGCACATTTCTTGAAACATTCAGTGCAGTGCCTTAATGAATGACTGTGTAAGAGTTGAGGAAGTCGTCATTTAATACTGGGGGGAAGTGAGGTGGGAGGGGGGAGGGATTAGAGAAGATAGGAGAAATATGTTTGTCAGTCGTGTCCGACGATGACCTCCAAAACAGCAGAGGAGGCAGCTGCTGTTTTGGAAATTGGGCAGAAATTTGATTATAGTGGAGATGCCTTGCCCACAGTACATCCCCACTCTCTCGGCCAAGTGGGCATAAGGACAGTCAGCGTTGGAGATGTTCTCCAAAGGCCAACTAGCCCCCAGGGCTGCAGCACATAAGGACTGTGCGAGTCAAGCCTCCTAGTCAGAGTCATAGTCGATCACTAAAGACTAAGCTGTAAAGTGGAATTCCATGAGTGGGAAAGCCACTGGTCATACAGCCTCTCACCTTGCTGTTGCCCCCAGCGTCAATGGTTGAATCAAGAAGGTGAAAAATACGATTTCTTTATTATTGTAGTACATTGCATTGCGTTACATTGCAGTACATTGCATTGCGTTACACTGCATCGCATTACATTGCAGTACATTACAGTACATTGCAGTGTATTGCATTATATTTCGCTGCAGTACATTACATTGCATTAAATTGCATTACATTAAATTGCATTACATTAAATTGCATTGCATTGCATTGCGTTACACTGCATTGCATTACAGTACATTACAGTACATTGCAGTATATTGCATTACATTACGCTGCATTACATTGCATTGCATTACATTGCATCACATTGCATCACATTGCATTACATTGCATTACATAGATCTCTCATTACATAGATCCCTCAGTCTTTTCGACCGTTGGGGCACCATGGATGACTTGACAATAACAACAACAACACACAACACACAAACACACACGCAACGCACATACACATACGCGCGCACACACCACACAACACACCACACACACAAAAACAGATCACAACTCAACATAACACCACAACACACAACACACACAACAACAACAAAACACAAAAGAACACAACACACACACAACACACACACACACACCACACAACACACACACACACACACACACACACACACAACACTGGTTTATCCCCCTTAACTCTTTTGAGGTATAAAGAAACCAGAAAAGCATACATATCAATGAATGAATGACGGCCATAAAGAGAAAGAACAAAAACATAAGCACACACAAGAACAATCGTAACGATAATAATGAATTAATCATTGTTATACACTCCTAGGGCTGATACACCCTGGGTGGATGCCAACTGATAACTCATTTACTTTTAGAAAGTATACACGTATATGAGGAGATAGATAGATAGATATATAGACAGAGAGAGAGAGAGAGAGTACAACAAAACAACATTCAATAAATAAGTAACACGGCCAAAGGGGTATCAAAAGAGCATTAATCATCAAGAGAATAACTAGAGCCAAATACTAAAACACAAGTCAGTCTGTAGCTTCCGCCCTCAAGATTGTGATTGTTTGTAGTGTGTGTGTGATAGCTTTGTGGTGGTGTGATGTGAAGTGATTGTGTGTGTGTATGTGTTCGTGATGTGATGTGTGTGATGATTGTGAGAGAGAGAGAGGTACAAATAGACATAATGTGAAGATATAATGGTGTAATGATGTAGGCAAGGGTGGTATCAAGTGATGAGTATGCGTTGGGTGATCGTGGTACTGTCGATGTGTTAAGGTTTGTTTGTTGAGAGAGCAAATGTGTGCGTGTGTGTGTATGTGATGAGAGATGTCTGTGTGTGTGTGTGTGTGTGTTGTGTGTGTGTGTGTGTGTGTGTGTGTTGTGTTGTGTGTTGTGTGTGTGTGTGTGTGTGTGTGTGTGTGTGTGTGTTTGAGGAGAGAGAGGTGTGTGTGTGTGTGTATGTGTGTGTGAGAGAGAGTGTGCATTGTGGTGTGTGTAGAGAGAGAATGTGTGTGTGTGTGTGTTTTGTGTGTGTGTGTGTGTGTGTAGTTAATTTTGTGTGTTTGAGAGAGAGAGTGTGTGTGTGTGTGTATATGTGTGAGAGAAGAGTGTGCATGTGTGTGTGAGAGAGAGAATACTGTGTGTGTGTGCGCGTATGCGTTAAAAAAAAAGTAGGTACCCTCAAAGTTTAAAAACGATAATAAAAGGGGAGTGGAGGGGCGAAGAGATGGGGATGTATGGACGAGACTAGGCTTGGAAACGAAAGCAATCATTACGTATGCAGAGTGGGAGACAACTCTCTTGGACTAAAAACGCGAGGTCCTGAGTTTAAGTTGTAATGTCTTGTCACCTTCAAGACATTGTATAATGGCGTTCTTGTTTTATACAGTTTCAGGGTCAGGGATTTTTGTCTTGTTCTGGTTTTTTTTATTTTTTTTATTTTCTCTTTTTTTTTTTTGGGGGGGGGGGGGGTAGTGTTTTTGTTTCTCGTTCCTCGACTAGAGCTCCGTGCTTCACCAAATGGGCAAATGTTGCTTATGCGACCGTTTTGCCCAGCATTAAGGTAGCTAGCTGCATTCCGGCTCCCGGGATGTCTGATCATGACAGTACTCGGCATGACTGGGGTGTTGGTGTTGGTGTTGTTGTTTGTTGTTGTTGTTTCTTTGGGGTTTTGTTGTTGTTGTTGTTTCTTTTTTTTCTTTTTTTTGGGGGGGGGGTGTTGCTGTTGTTGTTGTTGTTTCTTTGGGTTTTTTTAATTGTTGTTGTTTTTTGGGGGGGGATTTGTTGGCTTTTTTGTTTTGCCTTTTTAATTTTGTCATCTTTTACTATTGGCAAGCAATGGCCTACTTTTCCGCAAAAGCGGAACGGGGTTTGGAATGTGTGCAAGATGTTCTAGGTGCGTTTGTACACGGGACTTCGGTTTACAGTCTCATTCGAAGGACTTTTTTGGGGGGGAAGTGGAGTTATTTACTGATGTTAACTCAATGGCAAAAAATCCTTCAGAACAGGTGCTTCGGTGGTGGCTCAACCCCGTGAGTTTAGCCCCCTCCCCCCCTCCTTCCCTTCCCCCCTTCCCCCCCCCCCCCCACCCCCCCACAAAAGAAACAACAACACAAAAAAAACCTCCAAACTAGCACCTAGACAATCACTCATGGTCCCTTCGCATGAGACTATAAACCGAGGCCCCTTGTGCGAACGCACATAGAACATCTTGCGCACACGTTAAATCCTGTTCCGCTTTTCGTAAGAGTAGGGAACAGATGACAGAATTTACAAAACCGCATACACACGGGGACTAGATGTTAAAAAAACACATGGGTCCGCGCTTATTCCATTATCCTTGATATAAATGAATGAATGAATGAATGAATGAATGAATGAATGAATGAATGAGTGAGAAGTTTCGGGCTCAAACGGGGATCGAACCACCGCACTTTTCCGACCCGGAATTTCCGCTTTCAGCCTAGGCGGGTGCGTTACCTCTAGACCACCGATCCTCTTAGGATTTGGATCATGCGGGATTCTTTGACGGAGCTGCTTCTCGCTTGGGACAGGTCTTGTTTCTCGAATCTGAAATTGCAACGGTTAGGGTAGCTAATGTTTCTGCTGCTACTGTTTGTTCTGGTGTTGTTTTGCTACTGTAGATGTTACCGCCGCTGCTACTGCTGCAAATACCATTGGTGGAACTGTTATTGCTGTTGTTGTTCTTGCTGTTGTTATTGATGTAAACACCATTGCTGCTATTGTTGTTGTTGCTACTGTTATTGCTGCAAACACCATTGGTGCAACTGTCATTGCTGTTGTTGTTGCTGCTGTTGTTATTGCTGCAACACCATTGCTGCTACAGTTGCTATTGTTGTTGTTGCTACTGCTATTGCTGCAAATACAATTGCTGCTACTGTCATTGCTGTTGTTGTTATTGCTGTTGTTATTTGATTTGATTTGCTGCTTTACAAGATTCAGCGCTATATAAATTCCATACAATATTATTATTATTATTATTATTATTATTATTATTATTATTATTATTATTATTATTATTATTATTATTATTATTATTATTATTATTATTATTATTTTGTTGTTGTTGTTGTGTTGTTGTTGTTGTTGTTGTTGTTGTTGTTGTTATTCTTATTATTATTATTATCATCATCATTATTATTATATTATTATTATTATTATTATTATTATTATTATTATTATTATTATTATTATTATTATTATTATTGTTATTATTATTATTGCTGCAAATACCATTGCTGCTACAGTCATTGCTGTTGTTGTTACTGCCACAGTTATTGCTGCAAATACCGTTGCTGCTATTGTCATTGTTGTTGTTGTTACTGCTGCTACTGTTGTTACTGCTGCAAATACCATTGGTGCTACTGTCATTATTGTTGTTATTATTACTGTTGTTACTGCTGCAGTTTGTGCTGACGCTGTTCCACTGTTGCCATTACTACCACTGCTGCTGCTGCTGCTGCTACTACTACTACTACCACTGCTGCTGCTGCTACTACTACTACTACTACTGCTGCTGCTGCTACTGCTATTACTACTGCTGCTCCTCCTCCTCCTACTACTACAACTACCACTACTACCACCACCACTACTACTACTACTACTACAACTATTACTGCTGCTACTGCTACTGCTACTACTACTACTACTACTACTACTACAACTATTACTGCTGCTACTGCTACTACTACTACTACTACTACTACTACTGCTGCTGCTGCTACTGCTACTACTACTGCTGCTGCTGCTGCTGCTCTTGCTGTTGCTGCTCCTACTAGGTAACTACTACTACTGCTGCTGCTGCTGCTACTACTACCACTACTACTACTACTACAACTACTACTACTGCTGCTGCTGCTACTACTACCACTACTACTACTACAACTACTACTGCTGCTGCTGCTACTACTACCACTACTACTACTACTACAACTACTACTGCTGCTGCTGCTGCTGCTACTACTACTACTACTGCTGCTGCTGCTGCTGCTGCTGCTGCTGCTACTACTACTGCTACTGCTGCTGCTGCTACCATTACTACTACTACTATTATTACCACTGCTGCTGCTGCTGCTGCTACTGCTGCTGCTCCTGCTGCTACTACTACTACTACTACTGCTGCTGCTGCTGCTGCTGCTGCTGCTGCTGCTATTACTACTACTACTATTACTACTACCACTGCTGCTGCTGCAGCTGCTGCTGCTGCTGCTACTGCTACTACCACTGCTGCTGCTGCTGCTGCTGCTGCTACTACTATTACTACTGCTGCTGCTGCTGCTGCTGCTGCTGCTACTACTACTGCTGCTGCTGCTGCTGCTGCTGCTACTGCTGCTGCTGCTACTGCTGCTGCTACTGCTGCTACTACTACTACTACCACTGCTGCTGCTGCTACTATTACTACTACTACTATTACTACTACCACTGCTGCTGCTGCTGCTGCTACTACTACTACCACTGCTGCTGCTGCTGCTGCTACTACTACTACTACAACTAATACTACTACTGCTACTACTGCTGCTGCTACTGCGGCTGCTGTTACTACTACAACTACTACTACTTCTACCACTACCACCTCTACTACATACCAATACTACTACAACTACTACTACCACTACTACTACTACTGCTACCACTACTACAACTACTACTACTTCTACTTCTACTACTACTACTTCTACTACTACTACTACTACTTCTACTACTACCATTACTACTTCTACTGCTACTACTATTGTTACCCGTACTTGTGTCGCTACTACTACTGTTAATTTACTTACTGCTACTACTACTGTTAATCTACTTACTGCTACTACTAGTGTTAATCTATTTACTGCTACTACTACTACTGTTAATTTACTTACTGCTACTACTACTACTGTTAATTTACTTACTGCTACTACTACTGTTAATCTACTTACTGCTACTACTACTGTTAATCTACTTACTGCTACTCCTTCTACCCATGCTGCTACTACCCCTGCTTACGCCGCTACCTCTTCTACTTATGCTGCTTCTACTGCTACTTCTGCTTCTACTGCTGATACTGCTACTTCTACTGCTACTTCTACTGCTACCACTGCTTCTACTGCTGCTACTACTACTACAACTACTACTTCTGCTGCTGCTACTAATACTACTACTACTTCTGCTGCTGCTACTAATACTACTACTACTTCTGCTGCTGCTGTTGCTGCTGCTGCTGCTGCTAATGCTACTACTACTACTACTACTACTACTACAACTACTACTGCTACTACTACTACTGCTACTACTTTTACTACTACTGCTACTACAACTACTACTACACCTTCTACACATGCTGCTACTACCCCTGCTTATCTGCTAACCTCTTCTACTTATGCTGCTTCTACTGCTACTTCTGCTTCTACTGCTATTTCTACTCTCTACTGCTCTCTACTGCTACTGCTGCTTCTACTGCTGCATTCTATGCCTACTGCTCTCAGCTGTCTAGGCATGACTTCACTGCAACTATTATTCTATTGCATTACGGCTTTATGACCACAATTATCTAATTCTGGGGCAGCTGGGGTCGCAGGCATGGGATGGTGCATAGAGATTAGCTCATGTGTCAACGCTTCTGCAACGGCACAAATAGTATATTCTGGGTGCAGTGTGTGTGTGTGTGGGTGAGGGTGTAGTGGTCTGTGTCACGCTTCAAGACAAGTGGCGTGCTGGTGTGTGTGTGTGTGTGTGTGTGTGTGTGTGTGTGTGTTGTGTGTGTGTGTGTGTGTGTGTGTGTGTGTGTGTGTGTGTGTGTGTGTGTGTGTGTTGTGTGTGTGTGTGGTGTGTGTGTGTGTGGTGTGTGTGTGTGTGTGTGTGTAGTGTGTGTGTGTGTGTGTGTAGTGTGTGTGTGTGGTAGTTTTTGTGTGTGTGTGTGTTGTGTGTGTGTGTGTGAGTGGTGTGTAGTGTGTGTGTGTGTGTGTGTGTGTTTGAGTGTAGTGTGTGTGTAGTATGTGTTGTGTGTGTGTTTGTGTGTGTTGTGTGTTGTGTGTTTGAGTGTAGTGTGTATGTTTAGTTGTGTGTGTGTGTTGTAGTTGTTGTGTAGTGTGTGTGGTGTAGTGTAAGTGTGTTGTGTTTGTGTGTGTGTAGTGTGTGTGTGTGTGTGTGTGGTGAGTGTGGGGGGGGTTGTAGTGTTTGTGTGTGTGTGTAGTGTGTGGTGTTTAGCCGGTATTATTGTTATTATCATCTTTTGTTTTGTGTTGTTATTTGATTGTCGGGAATGGGGTTTGGGTTGCTGGGGGGGGGGGGGGGGGGGGGGGGGGGGGGGGGCGGTGTTGATCGGAAGCTAATGTGGTTAGGAGATGATGTAGGGGTGGGGATAGGGAGGTGTAGAGGAGGGGTGGAAATGTTGGGGGTGGAGGTGGTGGAGGTGGTGGAGGTGGTGTGACAGATGAAGGAATGCGTGATAGGAAATGGTTAGAAGAGGAGGAGGAGGGGTGGGGATGGGGGTAGAGGGTAGGGATGGGGGAAGGGAGTACAGGAAGAAGAATTGAGGAACAGAGTAAAACTCGTTCTGTGTGTGTGTGTGTGTGTGTGTGTGTGTGTGTGTGTGTGTGTGTGTGTGTGTGTGTGTGTGTGTGTGTGTGTGTGTGTGTGTGTGTGTGTGTGTGTGTGTGTGGTGTGTGGTGTGTGTGTGTGTGTGTGTGTGTGTGTGCGTGTGTGTATGTTGTGTGCGTGCGACGCACACGCGTTGGTGCGTGCATCGTGTAATGGTTTATGCGAGTGTGTGTGTGTGTGCACCCCCGCACGCGCCTACTTGTAAATATATATGTGCGATTGTGCACATGTACACACTCACACACACACACTCACACACACACACACACACACACACACACACACACACATACATGCGTGCGTGTCTACTTGCATTTACGCTGTTAACCATAATATTTTCCGATGTCATTTCGTTTGCAATACCTTCAGGACCAAAGACAGCTTTCGGCTACAAAGGCAAGGGCAATAACCGTGAAACAGAAAAGACATCGGGACCTCAAGTTGGCTTAATTGGCATCTTGGTGATAATGGCTTTGTTTTGTCTTAAAGAGAAAAACCAAAAACAAAACAAACAACCTAACCCAACCCTCGCGAAAAAAAAGGAAAATATAGCCCCCCCACCCCCTTCAAAAAACAAGAAGAGAAAAGTTCTTTGCTCGTTTTGCTGAAGGAGGGGGTGGGGGTGCTTGGACAAATTGGAACAGAAAAGAAAAGTCACTATGTTAAGAAACTGGAAAAGGGGTGAGGGTGAGGAGGGTGAGAGGGTGGAGGTGGGAGTAGGAGATAAAGTGTGTAGTGTGGCGTGGCACCCATCTCCCACCCCCACTCCCCCCCCCCCTCCCTCCAAAAAAAAAAGAAGAAGAAAACAACAAACCAACCCCTAGCAAAGCAAGCAAAGAAATTTTAAAAAAATAACACAAAAGTACACATAGAAAATTTAACCAAAGTAATATCATCATCAACAACAACAACAACAAGCAACCAAAAAAAAAAAAAATATCTCTGAGAAGTAAAGACTTTAAAAATGAAAGTGGGAGGTGTGGAGGATGGGGGGGGGGGGGGGGGAGGGAGAACAGGGGGAAGGGGAGAGGGGCTGAGAATGTTGTTGTTTTTTGTTGTTGTTGTTGTTATGCTGCTGTTGTTGCTGATGTTATTGTGCTGTTGTTGTTGTTGTTGTTGCTTTTTGTAAGCTTTCCCTCGCTTAAGCACTGGAGGAGGTTGGGGAGGGAGGGGGGTTCGGCACTAAGAATATTGTTGCTGTTGTTATTGTTGTTGTTGCTGCTGCTGTTACTGTTATTGTTATTGCTGTGGAGTGTTCCCCAGCTTCAGCACTTAGGGGGACGAGGGGTACTAAGAATGTTATTGTTGTTGTTGAACATTCCCAAGCGTTACCGCTTGGGGAACACTCAGAATACTATTGTTGTTGTTGTTGCTGCTGCTGTTGTTGATATTGAGCGTTCCCTGCTTGAGCAGTTATGGGGAGGTGGGGTGGGGGGGAGGGGGGGGAACCAAGGATGGTGTCGTTTTGTTGTTGTTGCTGCTGCTCCTGTTTTAATTGAGCGTTCCCCACCTTGAATATTTTGGGAGCCTCTTGGAATGTTTTTATTGTTGTTATTGTTGTTATTGTTGTTGTTTATCATTCCTCAGCTTGAGCACTTGGGGGCCTCTCAAAAAAGACGAAACAGAGTTTAACGCGTGCACAAGATGTTCTGCGCAGGTTCGCACACGGGACTTCGGTTTAAGTCAAGTCAAGTCAAAGTCAAAAACGCTTTAGTCATCCCATGAAGGGCAATTACAATACTGACAGGAAGATTGATACCTATAACTATCTCACAAGACACAAGAAAAATACATTTCAGATTATTATAAACATTCCAAGACAGCTTTAAAAAATAATATCATACACAAACGCAAACCCAGGTGCGCGCACACACACGCACCGCGTACACACACACACACACACACACACACACACACACACACACACCACAACACACACACACTAATATCACTGAGGTGAACAGACGTAAAATCGAGACACACACACACACACACACACACACAGACACACACACACACACACACACACACACACACACACACACACACACATACAACACACACACACACGCACACACCATTGTAGGTGTATTGCCTTGTCTCATCCGAAACACTGTTGGGGGAGTGGAGTCGACACTGACCTTAACTCCATGGGAAAACCTCCCTCCCCACGAACAGGCGTCTCAGTGGTGGCTGGAACCCTCGTCATCAGATCACGACATCAGTACTCTAACCACTGGGCCACTATTGCCCTCGCCTACCCACCAACAAAACAATGCAAGGCAAAACAAACCTTTTAGTTCAGGTTGGTTCAATGCTTGGTTGGTTGGTATTGGTTTGGTTTGGTTGGTTGGTTGGTATTGGTTTGGTTGGTTGGTTGGTATTGGTTTGGTTTGGTTGGTTGGATGGTATTGGTTTGGTATTGGTTTGGTTGGTATTGGTTGGTTGATTGGTTGGTATTGGGTTTGTTTTGGTTGGTTGGATTATTGGTTTGGTATTGGTTTGGTTGGTATTGGTTTGGTTGATTGTTGGTATGGGTTTGTTTTGGTTGGTTGGATGGTATTGGTTTTGGTATTGGTTTGGTTGGTATTGGTTTGGTTAATGTTGGTTGATTTGGTTTGGTTGGTTGGTTGGTATTGGTTTGGTTGGTGTTGGTTGGTTTGGTTGGTTGGTTGGTTGGTTGGTTGGTTGGTTGGTATTGGTTTGGTTTGGTTGGTATTGGTTTGGTTGGTATTGGTTGGTTGGTGGTATTGGTTGGTTGGTATTGCTTTGGTTGGTATTGCTTGGTAGTTGGTTTTGGGTTTGGGATTGGTTTGGTTGGTTGGTGGTATTGGTTTGGTTGGTATTGGTTTGGTTGGTAGTTGGTATTGGTTTGGTTGGTATTTGTTTGTTGGTTGGTTGGTTGGTAGGTTTGTTTGGTTTGGTTGGTTGGTATTGATTTGTTGGTTGGTTGGTTGGTTGGTTGGTATTGGTTTGGTTGGTATTGGTTTGGTTGGTATTGGTTTGGTTGATTGGTTGGTGTTGATTTGGTTTGGTTGGTTGGTTGGGTATTGGTTTGGTTGGCTGGTTGGGTTGGTTGGTTGGTTTGGTTGGTTGGTTGGTTGGTTGGTGGTTTGGTTGGTTGGGATTGGTTTGGTGAGTATTGGTTTGGCTGGTATTGGTTTGGTGGTTGGTTTAGTTGGTTGGTTGGTATTGGTTTGGTTGGTTGGTATTGGTTTGGTTGGTTGGTGGGATTGGTTTGGTTGGTTGGTTGGTATTGGTTTGGTTGGTTGGTATTGGTTTGGTTGGTATTGGTTTGGTTGGTATTGGTTTGTTGGTTTGGTTGGTATTAGTTTGGTTGGTTGGTATTGGTTTGGTTGGTTGGTATTGGTTTGGTTGGTTGGTTGGTAATCGTTTGGTTGGTGGGTTGGTATTGGTTTGGTTTGGGTTGGTTGGTTGGTATTGGTTTGGCTGGTTGGTTGGTATTGGTTGGCTGGTTGGTTGGTATGGATTGGTTGGTAATGGTTTGGTTGATTGGTTGGTGTTGATTTGGTTTGGTTGGTTGGTTGGTATTGGTTTGGTTGGTTGGTTGGTTTGGTTTGGTTGGTTGGTTGGGTGTGGTTGGTATTGTTTGGTGGAGTATTGGTTTGGCTGGTATTGGTTTGGTTGGTTGGTTTTTAGTTTGGTTGGTTGGTATTGGTTTGGTTGTTGGTATTGGTTTTGGTTGGTTGGTTGGTATTGGTTTGGGTTTGGTTGGTTGGTATTGGTTTGGTTGGTTGGTATTGGTTTGGTTGGTATTGGTTTGGTTGGTATTGGTTTGGTTGTTGGTTGGTATTAGTTTGGTTGGTTGGTATTGGTTTGGTTGGTTGGTATTGGTTGGTTGGTTGGTTGGTATTCGTTTGGTTGGTTGGTTGGTATTGGTTTGGTTGTGGTTGGTTGGTTGGTATTGGTTTGGCTGGTTGGTTGGTATTGGTTTGGCTGGTTGGTTTGGTATTGGTTTGGCTGGTTGGTTGGTATTGATTTGGATGGTTTGTTGGTCGGTATTGGTTTGGTTGTTGGTTGGTATTGGTTTTGTTGGTTGGTTGGTATTGGTTTGGTTTGGTGGTGGTATTGGTTTGGTTGGTTGGTTGGTATTGGTTTGGTTGGTTGGTATTGGTTTGGTTTGGTTGGTATTGGTTTGGTTGGTATTGGTTTGGTTGGTTGGGTTTTTGGTTTGGTTGGTATTGGTTTGGTTGGTATTGCTTTGGTTAGTTGGTTGGTATTGGTTTGGTTGGTTGGTTGGTATTGGTTGTGGTTGGTATTGGGGTTGTGGTGTGGCTAGTTGGTATTGGTTTGGTTGGTATTGGTTTGGTTGGTTGGTTGGTTGGTATTGGTTTTGGTTTGGTTGGTTGGTTGGTATTGATTTGGTTGGTTGGTTGGTTGGTATTGGTTTGGTTGGTATTGGTTTGGTTTGGTATTGGTTTGGTTGATTGGTTGGTGTTTGATGTTGGTTTGGTTGGTTGGTTGGTATTGGTTTGGTTGGTTGGTTGGTGTTGGTTGGTTGGTATTGGTTTGGTGGGTATTGGTTTGGTTGGTATTGGTTGGTTGTTTGGTATTGTTTGACTGGTTGGTATTGGTTTGGTTGGTTGGTATTGGTTTGGTTGGTTGGTTGGTATTGGTTTGGTTGGTTGGTTGGTATTGGTTTGGTTGGGTTGAGATTGGTTTGGTTGGTATTGGTTTGGTTGGTATTGGTTTGGTTGGTTGGTTGGTATTAGTTTGGTTGGTTGGTATTGGTTTGGTTGGTTGGTATTGGTTTGGTTGGTTGGTTGGTATTCGTTGTTGGTTGGTGGTTGGTTGGGTATTGGTTTGGTATTGGTTTGGTGTTGGTTTGGTATTGGTTTGGTTGTTTGGTTGGTAGGTGGTGTGTATTGGTTTGGTTGGTTGGTTGGTTATTGGTTGGTTGGTTGGTGGTATTGGTTTGGTTGGTTTGAGTTGGTTTTTGGTGGTTGGTTGTTGGTTGGTTTGGTTGGTATTGGTTTGGTTGGTTGGTTGGTATTGGTTTGGTTGGGTTTGGTTAGGTTGGTTGGTATTGGTTTGGTTGGTGGTTGTGTTTGGTTGGTAGTTGGTTGGTTGGTTGGTTGGTTTGGTTGGTAGGTTTGAGTGGTTAGTTGGTGTGGTATTTAGGTTTGGGGTTAGTTGGTTGGTATTGTTTTGGTTTGGTATTAGGTTTGGTTGTGTATTGGTTTGGTTGGTTTGGTTGGTTGGTTGGTTGGTTGGTTGTTGGTTTTAGTTATCTGGTTGGTATTGGTTTGGTTGGTTGGTTGGTATTTGTCTAGGTAGCTGGTTGCTAATAGTCTGGTTAGTTGGTTGGCATTGGTTTGGTTGGTATTGGTTTTGGTTAGTATTGGTTTGGTTGGTATTGGTTTGGTTAGTTGGTTGGTATTGGTTTGGTTAGTTGGTTGGTATTGGTTTGGTGGTATTGGTTTGGTTAGTTGGTTGGTATTGGTTTGGTTGGTATTGGTTTGGTTGTTGGTTGGTATTGGTTTGGTTGTATTGGTTTGGTTAGTTGGTTGGTATTGGTTTGGTTGGTATTGGTTTGGTTAGCTGGTTGGTATGGTTTGGTTGGTATTGGTTTGGTTAGTTGGTTTGGATGGTTGGCTGGTATTGGTTTGGTTTGGCTGGTTGGTATTGGTTTGGTGGTTGGTATTAGTTTGGTTGGTTGGTTGGTATTGGTTTGGTTGGTTGGTATTAGTTTGGTTGGTTGGTTGGTATTGGTTGGTTGGTTGGTTGGTATTGGTTTGGTGGTTGGTTGATATTAGTTTGGTGGTTGGTTGGTATTGGTTTGGTTGGTTGGTTGGTATTAGTTTGGTTGGTTGGTATTAGTTTGGTTGGTTGGTTGGTATTGGTTTGGTTGGTTGTTGGTATTGGTTTGGTTGGTTGGTATTGGTTTGGTTGGTTGGTACTGGCTTGGTTGGTTGGTTGGTATTGGTTTGGCTGGTTGGTTGGTATTGGTTTTGTTGGTTGGTATTGGTTTGGTTGGTTGGTTGGTATTGGTTTGGCTGGTTAGTTGGTATTGGTTTGGTTGGTTGGTATTGGCTTGGTTGGTTGGTATTAGTTTGGTTGGTTGGTTGGTATTGGTTTGGTTGGTTGGTATTGGTTTGGCTGGTTGGTTGGTATTGGTTTGGCTGGTTGGTTGGTATTGGTTTGGCTGGTTGGTTGGTGTTGGTTTGGTTGGTTGGTTGGTATTAGTTTGGTTGGTAGGTATTAGTTTGGTTGGTTGATTGGTATTGGTTTGGTTGGTTGGTTGGTATTGGTTTGGTTGGTTGGTATTGGTTTGGTTGGTTGGTATTGGCTTGGTTGGTTGGTATTAGTTTGGCTGGTTGGTTGGTATTGGTTTGGCTGGTTGGTTGGTATTGGTTTGGTTGGTTGGTATTGGTTTGGTTGGTTGGTATTAGTTTGGTTGGTTGGTTGGTATTGGTTTGGCTGGTTGGTTGGTATTGGTTTGGCTGGTTGGTTTGGTATTAGTTTGGTTGGTTGTTTGGTATTGGTTTGGCTGGTTGGTTGGTATTGGTTTGGCTGGTTGGTTGGTATTGGTTCGGTATGGTTGGTATTAGTTTGGTTGGGTGGTATTGCTTTGGTTGGTTGGTATTGGTTCGGCTGGTTGTTTGGTATTAGTTCGGTTGGTTGGTTGGTGTTGGTTTGGCTGGTTGGTTGTTTGCTTGCTTTGTTATTTATTCATTCATTTATTTATCATTTCTTCTTTTATTTCGAGGATATTGGAATAATCACTCGTGTGCTTTTTTTTTTAACATCCAGTACCCGTGTGTATGCAGTTTTGTAAACTTTTATCATCCGTTCTCACCGGAACACAATCGCCTACTCTTCTGAAAAGCGGAACGGGTTTTAACATGTGCGCAAGATGTTCTGCGTGCGTTCGTACACACGACCTCGGTTTATAGGTGTGTGTGCGTGTGTGTGTGTGTGTGTGTGTGTGGTGTGTTGTGTGTGGTTTGTTGTTTTTTTGTGGTTTGTTTGTTTGTTTGTTGTTGTGGGGGTTTTTGTTTGTTTTTTGTGTTTGTTTTTTTGTTGTTGTTGTTTTTTTTGTTTTTTATTGGGTGGGGGGTTGGCATGGCAAGAGTATAGATACAGATTTGCATAGACTCGATCATGATTTGAAAATAATCGGCTAATGCAGGTTTGATTTACCTCTGCACTGTCTGTTCAGGGGTTTTTCGCTCCCTTCTGTATTGTGCAGGTAAAGGTGTCCCATAACCTATGTGGTCGTAGGAGAGTGAGGCGTGAGAGACTTCAACTTCTCTAGGGGCCGTCATATTGAGGGTGTCGACCATCTCCTCTCCCTCGCTGCTTTACCTTTCCTGACCCTAAAGAGGGCAGGTACCCATTGACAGCTGGGTGAACTGGGGAACTGTACTGAAGCCAAGGCGCGCAAACGGTCACCCATCCAAGTTGTAACCACGCTCGATGCTGCTTAACATTGGCTGGGGAAAGCGAGCGCTATGACCACTGAGCTATCCCGTCCACTGTAGTGTGCATACGTGAAAAACCCACACATCTTCAGCCATCACCCTCGGCCCCCCCCCCCCCCCCCCCCCCCCACCCCCCCCATCGATATATATATATATATATATATATATATATATATATATGATCTACCCACAAAAATGTCTAAAAATATCATCCTAGTACAATATGCTGATGATATAATGTATGTGGATGAATGTCACTATGAAGCGAAGTACAACAAAGGGGATGATGTATTATATCAGAAAAATCTATCAAAAAGAGTTAGATAATTTATATAAATATGTTTTTGTAAATGGTCTGACATTTTCAACAGAAAAAACGCACATTATGCTTTTTAACAATGGCAGTGATCCAGATACACTACCACAGTTTAGGAATGGAGGGGAGCTAATTCAGGACACAAATACTGTCAAATTTTTAGGCATTTTACTTGCATCGAAATTGATTTGGAATGCTCATATTGGATACATTTTAACAAAAGCGAGAAAATGTATTAATTTTCTTAAAATGGTTACCAGACAGTCTTGGGGACAAGATATGGTCACTCTGAAATGCTTAGCTACGTCACTTATACGGTCCAAGCTGTCTTATGGACAAGAAGTCTTTTTTAGTGCTCCTAATTACTTACTGAAAAAACTCCAAAGTGTAGACTGTAAAGCATATAAACTTGCACTTGGTGTATCATTCCACACCTCCACCATAGCAACTTATAACAAATTGGGGAACTTCCCCTAGCTGAATACCGACAACTTTCATGTGCCAAATATGTTTTATGCAGCACAACAAATGAAAACTTTGTTTCTAGTGAAATAGAAGTCGAAGCAAAAACAAATTAACCTAAAAGGGCTAGATATATTTCGTGTTTAACGCCTATTGGTACTTATGTATCAGACCTTTTTCAAAATTCCTAACTTAATCATTATGAATTAGAAATGCAGAAAGAAGCTTTGCCATGCCCTTCGTGGGAAATAGATAAAGCATATTTTGATATAGAATGTACTAATGAAAAAAAGAACGAAAACCAAAATATCATGCTTGCAGATATCCAATCACATATTGAAAATAAGTATACTGACAACTTAAAAGTATATACTGATGGGTCAGTTTTAGAAAATAATGAAACTGGTTCAGCATTCGTCATACCAGCTCTAAAAACAGAGAAATCATACTATCTTGGTAAACATCATTCAATATTTACAGCTGAACTTATTGCAATTCTTATGGCTCTTAACTATATTCTTGATTTTGTATTTCCCATCATTTCTATCTTACTTTGTGTAGATTCTAAGTCGGTACTGTATGCTATCAAATCCCCAAATTCCAGGAAAGTATCCAGAATCATTTTTGAAATTAAATTTGTCATACACCTTTTCAGTTTAAGAGGTATTCCTGTCTCCTTTTGTTGGGTACCTTCGCACGTTGGAGTTTTTTCAAATGAGTGGGCTGACAGAGCTGCAAAAAGGGGGGCAAGACATCATTTTGAATCAATAGAACTGCATGTTCCAATATCTCTACAGGAGGGATACCGTTTATTAGAACAGACGTCGTGGAGTAAGTGGAGAGAATCTGATCAATTCAAGGAACGATCTTTAAAGACTTGCCTGACTAATGGCCTGATTTCATGTTACATGACTCCTTCTCAAACACATTTAAGTATCGCAACCACAAGAAGAGTTAATGCACTATATTTTAGAGATAAAATTAAATGCATTTATAACATTTTGTAAAAATGTCAGGTGCCTCTGTGGGGAACATACTTCCAACACTCACATCATATTTGAGTGTCCAATTGTAAAACCTTTTTTACCCACATTTTGTGAGCAGACTGTGGAAACTGTTTTTTAAAATCTAAAATTTATTAGCCTTTGACATTGTTAAATGTCTATTGCACAGCCCATTAGAGTATTTGTTGTAGTTACTTTATAGTTGTTTCATGTTAACAGTTTGTTGAATTTAAATGTTTACTCATGTTTAAGATTCCCCCCCACCCCTTTAATTGCATGAAAATACCAACACACATGTTAGCTAATCAGTCTTTTCTCTGTACATTCCCCTCTCTGTTTTAACTTCCACTACATTTTCCACATCCCTCGTCTAATATCACCAAGAGTGAACAGACGTTAAATTGAAGACAACAACATATATATATATATATATATATATATTATATATATATTATATATATATATATATATATATATATATATATATATAGTTGGGGAGAGGAGAGAGAGGAGAGATGGTGGAGAGAGAGAGAGAGAGAGAGAGAGAAGAGAGAGAGAGAGAATTTTATATCCAGCGTAGCATGGATGACACGAACATGCTCAGCATGCAATCAGTGACCTGGAGATGGATAGGCTCCGCCAGGTCTGACTGGCTCCAAAGATTTTGCCTGAGAGCTTCAGTGCGATACCTTGACTGTATGAAGTGAAAAAGGAGGAGGTGGTGTTGGGGGTAGCTACCTGCTTTCCTGTTATACTTTTGCTACAACAGAAACAAGCGCACGCACATACGCTCGCACGCATGCACACACACGCACGTGCACACACACGCACGCATACGCAAGACGCACGTGCGCGCAAGCGTGTGTGCATACACACACACACACACACACACACACACACACACAATTGAGAGATCATTTTATGTAGGAAAAATCGATCTATTTTTACAGCCGAATTGTCTGCTATGTTTGGTGGCTTTATATTATCTTCTAGATTTTCCTAAAGACATATTTCAAATGCTTTTCTGTGTTGATTCCAGGTCAGTCTTACTTGCCCTGAGAAACTTCAGTTCAAAAGTGAGACAAGATCTCATAATTGAGATTAGTCATCTAATTCATTTTCTGACGATAGGAGGCACTGGTGTTACCATTTGTTTGGATACCCTCACACTGTGGTATCTACTTTAATGAAAAAGTTGACAGAAAAGCAAAATGTGGAGCTGAGCATACCGATGGGTCTTGCAGCATAAGTGTTCCTCTATTCATCCATGAGGGCTATAGCATGTTACAAAATGCATGTTGGAAACACTTTAAAAAGAAACTACAAAGTACCGGTTATTCCTGGAGTGATGATGTAACCCATGTATTATCTTTTGATAAGATCAAATATCGCAATTTACATGAATATAGAAATGTTGTATCTCTTATCTACAGGTTTAAGCTCAATGCTTTTAGAACTAAAAAATTTTTTAAAGCAACATGTATCTTTGGTGAAAATCTTACCAATGATCACATTCTTTTACGATGCAGATATCTGAAAAACATCTTACCTGCCTTCCCAGTCCGTAGCTTACAGCAAGTTCTAAAAGACATCCCATTAATGAAAGAAATTGTATTGTCATTAAGCCATACTCCTATTTTCAGACTCCTCTGATAATATGAAGATAGCTTCAAGTTATATGAATTGGAAAGTTAGTATTTTTGCTGTTTGATGTTTTTGGGGTTGTTTTGTTGTTGTTGTTTTTCAGAATTCTTGTTTATGCTTTTTCATAATAGTTGTTTATTACGATTGATTAGTTATGTGCATACCCCCCCCCCCCCCCCCACACACCACACACACACACACACACACACACACACCTTCACGCACGCACGCACGTGCGCGCGCGCGCGCGCGCACACACACACACGCACGCACGCACGCACACACACACACATACACACACTTTCCCGTCTGATACCACTATTTAGTGGAAGGACGTTAAACTGAAGAACCACTACTATACACATCAGCTTTGGATATTGCGTGTTATAAGCTGCAATAGAAACAGCTTTGAATATTGCGTGTTATAAGCTGCATACGAAAGAAACTGTTTTCGTTCATTCATAAAAATTGTACAGTGTTAAATTTACCGTTGTGGTCTTATGTACAGTCCCGGTGCCCATCTTTTTCAGACAGTTTTATTTAGCAATAAACTTTTTTATATAATGCTTTTCAGTCATGTACCTTTCTTAAGACTGTAGGTTTATTGTTGGTAGATATTTGCATTTAAAAATTAAAAGCTTTTCCAAGCCAAATGATCTACTTCCAACTTTAGACACAGGAATAGTGTAATTCGACGTTGCAGTGTTTATTCCAAAATGAGAAGTTAAGTCAAATGCCTGCTACTGATGCACACAAAAATGACAGTTTTCAGCTTCATCGGTGACTTTTTGTTCTTTAACGCTCTCCCCCTACTTTTTAGTTTGGTTTTGTTGTTGTTTTTGTTGTTCTTGTTGTTGTTATTGTTTGTTTGTTTGTTAATAATAACTATGATGATTTTAGCTACCAAGGGCAACAATCCAAACGCTATCAAAAGTCGACGAATTATGCATAAGCTCCCTTACAGGAAGCAGCTCATACACTCTTCAGTTTTCCGGTTTGATAGCGTCGCTTTGGACAATAGTTGTCTGCTCTAGATAGGCCTGGTGATTGTCATAATCAGTGGGTTTTGAGTTTAAATTGTCTTGAATTGAAGAAACAAGCTTTGTTAGCGACACTGTGATGGCAACGGAAACTGAATGGAGACGCCGCTGGAAACCAACGTTGGCTGCCTGCCCTTGGCAGAGCATCGATGTAGATGGAGAAAAATTGATGATCAAAATGAAATTCTCTGACAAATCTTACGAAGTTCTCATCTCGGACCTGACTTCATTTTGGTATGAATCTCTGGAGGAAAAGGCTTTAAAAAAGAGAATCGAGGTAATGTTTATGTACATAGTAATAATAATGGTTGTTGTGTGTCCCTGTTTTTAGGTATTGACTTGCAAACATGAATTGGTAGATACTCTAGCACTTGATCATGCATGCACCCGCGTGTGTGCACGTGCACTCACACTCACAGCAACGCACACACATGCACACACACACAATCACACACACACACACACACACACACACACACACACACACACATACATAAGTGCTTATTCCATTATTCACGAAATAAAAGACTATTTTAAACACACAAAAAGAAAGGACACACACACATACAGAATGATCTCGTGCATCCATGTGAGCAGGCACACACATAAAGTGATAAACTAACTTCTCTCTTCTCTCTCTCTCTCTCTCTCTCTCTCTCTCTCTTCTCTCTCTCTCTCTCTCTCTCTCTCTCCTCTCTCCTCTCTCCTCTCTCTCTCTCTCTCTCTCTGTCTGTCTCGTTGTTGTAGTAGGTTTTTTCCCTTTTGTTGATAGTCCCTAATCAGGGCAAGGGCCTGATGAAAAAAAAATGCCTTTACTTATTTTGTTACCCTTGAAAAATAAAGATTCATTCACACACACACACACACACACACACACAGAGTGAGACACACCCCTATTCAGGAAGGGGTGGGGGGGGGGGGGGGCGATGACTGTGTGTGTGTGTGATTGGTATGGCACATTCTGTGGGCAGTACTACCAGCATATAGTTTGATAACTAATTTAATGGACTAAACTAGCAATACCACTGCTGTGTCTGGTTAAATTAACTGTCACAATAATTGTTATTTCATTTACAAACACATTATAAATTTACTTTCATAGTTTCAAGTATTGATGCTTTCACTCAGCCATGAGTCAAGTGCTATGATGTGGAGAGTAAATAGTATATCTAGAATCATGGTAATATAAATAAGTGTGGGAAGACTGGAACTCACCATAATTTATATTGCTCATGTGATTGTGTGTGGGTATGTGACTGTGTGTGTGACTCTGTGTGTGTGAGACTGTGTGTGTGACTGTGTATGTGTGTGTGTGTGTGTATTTGTGACTTGTTGATGTGATTGAATTTAAGTCCCAGTCTAAATTTCCAATGTATGGACTGATGAGTGATGTGTCACTGTGAGTTTATTTATTTATTTTATTTTATTCTTTTATTTTGAGGATAATGGAACAAACACTCATGTGCTTTATTTCATCCAGTCCTGTGTGTATGCAGTTTTGTAAATTTTGTCATCTGTTCCCTCCAGTGTGTGTGTGTGTGTGTGCCTCAAAGAGTCAAACTGCATGTGTATGTGTACACCACTACATTTGTGTGTGTGAATGACAAAAGGATGTTTAAGTGAAGAAAACAGTGTTATGGAGTTATGTGTGCATGAGTCTGTGTGTAAGTGTGTGTGTCACATTTGTGTGTATGTGCGCATGTGTATGTATCACAAAAGGATGTTTAGGCGAGGAAAGCAGTGTTGTGGGGTTCTTTGTGATGTGTACTTTTCACATTAGGCTTAGACACAGGTAAAAACACCAAACAAAAGTAAGCAGAGAAAGTTTAGTGTTAGCCAGTCGGTCGCGTATGCTGCATAAACAGAACTCTGTGTAAAGAATAATTTTTTTTATGATCTTCCTCACATTTTCATATGGATTCACACTCACACTGTCACAGTCACACACCTACTACACAACTTTCACCACATTTCCCCTCAGTCTCAACCTCAACCTTAAGGCTTAACTATCAAATTTTGACGCTGTTTCCAGAAACTGAACCCCAGCATAGAAGCCCCAATCACCAAGATTCTGGACCAGATCAAGCAGAACGTGGACAAGCCTGGCAAAGGGACAGTCCTGTCTGTGAAGTTCAAGGCCATGGGCGATCAGGAGGAGGAGGGGGGTCAGCAGGCGATGCTTCTGTCCATCACCTCCACTCTCGCTGGCATGCCCTTTGTCTGGAAGTTCCATGCCGCTCCTGCTGATAGTGCTATGGTGGGTGAAGTAGTGTGTGTGTTGTGAGGGTATGTGTGTGTGACAGTGTGTGTGTGTGTGTCACTGCATGTGTCTCATTCGTGTACGTGTGTGTGACTCTGTGTGTGTGTGTGTGTGTGTGTCTCTCACTCATGTGTGTGTGTGTTGTGAGGGTATATATTTATATATTTATATTTTATATATTATATTTTATATTTATATATTTTATATTTTAAAATGTGTGTGTGTGTCTCTCACTCATGTGGTGTGTGTGTGTGTGTGTGTTGTGAGGGTATGTTGTGAGTGTGTGTGTGTGTGTGTTTGTGTATTGTATGTTGTATGGGAAGGTGAATTGTGCTTTTTGTCAAGATTGTTTTTGTTTTGTTGAAATTTGAGTTTTTTGTTTTGTTGTTGTTTGGATTGTTGGTTGTTTTTCCTGTGCAGTTTGCCAGTGTTCGTCATGTAAGTCTAATTCAGTAATTGAAATATTTCAATACTTGATTACCAAACCATTATGTATCATCATGATCATTATTATTATTATTATTATTATTCATGATCATTTCCACTATTGCTTCTGTTTCTTTGTTTTTGGTTGATATGTAACTTGTAAGGTGATAAATTCCAATTCCAAACACTTTATCATAATATGACATATATCTCATGAGTCATAAACAGAGAAATTCATTTAGCGTACAAGTAAAGGATTAATTACACATCTAAATGATAAACATTAGAGAATGAATCGTGTACATGTCATCAGAGAGCTTACAGCTTACAGCACCATACACAATCAACACATTATGCTCTCTGTACCATGTATCCTATATCTGACTTACTCCCATACATCATTTTGCAGCAACGTAGTTATGCAGGCGCTCAATGCAATCCCCAATATACAAGACTTGCATTAATGTGAAGATATGTACGCATGCATGCACGTACAAGCAGTTCACACTCACACACACACACATACAAGCAGTACACACACCCACACACACACATACACATACTCTCTATCTCTATCTGTCCCGTAGTCTGACGACCGTGGGGGCACCCTCAAAGACTCAACAACCAGTTCCCTCCATTCCTCTCTCTGTTCTGCCTTTCTCAGGGTTTTGTTGAGTTCTAGGCCTGTCCATACGCTGATGTTATCCTCCCAGCTCTTCCTTGGTCTGCCTCTTCTTCTTCCTCCTTGGACAGTGCCTTGTAAAACTGTCTTTGCAAGTCCTTTGGATCTTGTGACATGCCCATACCATTTAAGTTTACGCTTTTTCACGATCGTTAGAAGGTTCTCATAGGGTCCAGTGGTTTGCTGGATTCTGTTATGCACGCTTTCATTGCTTATGTGGTCTTTGTAGGAGATGCCAAGGAGTCTCCAAAAGCATCTCATCTCCACCGCCTGTACTCTTCTCTCCAAATCTGCAGTCAGGGTCCATGATTCACAGGCATACAGAAATATGGATATGACAAGGGAGCGCATTAGTCTGATCTTGGAGATAAGTGAGATATTTTTATCTCTCCAGATGGTGTTTAGTTTTGACAGTGCTGTTATTGTCTGTGCAGTCCTGCATACTACTTCTGGCTTGGATCCCTGGTCTGATACAATGGCTCCCAGGTACTTGAAGCTTTGAACTGTTTCCAGCTTCTGGTCATTAACCCTGATATCAGTGCTAATGCCATTGGTGTTATTAGTCATCAGTTTGGTCTTCTCTGCACTGATTTCCATGCCGTATGTTTTGGAGGCCTTATTCAGGTGTTCTGTTAGGCTGGCAAGCTCTTTTTCTGATCCTGCTATTCCATCAATGTCATCTGCGAAGCGGAGGTTTGTGATCATTCTGCCACCAATGCTGACTGATCCTTCATGATGTTCCAGTGCATCAGCCATGATTCTCTCAAGGAAGATGTTGAAAAGAGTGGGTGAGAGTAGACAGCCCTGCCTTACTCCAACTGTTGTTCGAAACCATTCTCCAATGTTGTTGTTACACATACACATACACACACACTAACATTCAGATTAGTACTTTAGTAGTTTATGAATACGAGTACACATGACTGTTTAAAAAAAAAAATTTTTTAAAGAAAAGCTAACAGCACCGTACAGAATCCACACATTATGCTCTCTGTGCAAACAACACTTAGAACAGTATATTCTTGACATCAACCTGAACATCTATGTGATCATGAGTGTTGTGGAAAGAAAAATCATCATCTATATCATTATCATCATCCTAATCATCCTCTTCCACTTCTCTCTCTCTCTCTGTCTCCCATCATGGGGGGACGGGATAGCCTAGTGGTCAGAACATCGCGATTGCAATCTGACGACCCAGTTTCGATTCCCATTCAAGGGGATATTTACCTTTGGAGTTAACATCAGTGCAAACTCCACTCTCCCCAAAACTCCTTCGGATGAGACTATAAACCGAGGTCCAGTGTGCGAACGCACACAGAACATCTTGCGCACACGTTAAATCCTGTTCCGCTTTTCATAAGAGTAGGCCATTGTGTGCCGGTGGAAACAGATGACAAAATTTACAAAACCGCATGCACACGGGGACTGGATGTAAAAAAGAACATGAGTGCTTATTCCATTATCCTCGATATAAAAGAATGAATGAATTAATTAATTAATAAATTCACACTCACGCACTCACATACAAGCAGTACACACACCCACACGCACACACACACACATACACACACACTAAAATTCAGAACAGTACTTTGGTAGTTTATGAATATGAATACATATGACTGTTTAAAAAAAAAAATTAAAAAGCACCATACAGAATCCACACATTATGCTATCTGTGCAAACAACACTTAGAACATATTCTTGACATCAACTAGAAAATCTATGTGATCATGAGTGTTGTGGAAAGAAAAATCATCATCTATATTATCATCATCTTAATCCTCTTCCACTTCTCTCTCTCTCTCTCTCTCTCTCTCTCTCTCCTCTCTCTCTCTCTCTCTCTCTCTCTCTCTCTCCTCTCTCTCTCTTTCTCTCTCTCTCCCCCATCTTCATCATCATCATTAGCAGCAGCAGCAGCAGCAGCAGCAGCAGCAGCAGCAGCAGCCATCATCATCATCATCATCATCATCATCATCATCATCATCATCATCATCATCATCACCACCACCACCAACCACCACCACCATCATCGTCATCATTATCAATCATCATCATCACCACCACCACCACCACCATCATCATCACCATTATCATCACCAACGCTATCATTATGAATTGATTTATGATGATGGTTATCGTGTATCCACTGCACAGGCCCGGGATCACCTGACAGTGCCCTCTGCTGGCCATGGTGTCCGAGCTCTTCAGACGACAGCGGGAACTGGTCAGCATCATGGCCGCCAAGGACAAGGAGATTGACGACTACAAGGCGCAAGGCGTTCGAACCTCCAGAAGTAAACAAGAAGAGTACTCTGCGTATGTGGTGTGTGTGTGTGTGTGCGCTGTGTGTGTGTGTTGGGGGGGTGAAGTTTGTGTGTGTAGAATTGTGTGCGTGTGTGTGGGTGTATGCACATGTGTATGCACGTGTGCGTTTGTGTGTGTGTAGATGTGTGGGTGTGTGTGTGTTGTGTGTGTTGGTGCGTGCATTCTGCCTTGTTCTTTTCTTCCTGTCACCTCCTTCTTGTGTATTTTCTGCCTTCTTGGTCTATTCTCCAGCCTTTTTTTTTCCCCACAAAGACTTAAAAGATAGCAGTTTTCTCCCACGCCAAAGTTGGTTATGCTGGGCCTGACTTGTCAGGCATATACGGCCATGCAATTCACTTTTACTCATATGACAGACACTAATTAATATTTGCTGTCTGAGAGTTCAATGAAGAACTAATGGATTTGTTAGGAACACCTTGTAATACCAGGGAAAAACTTTTTATGAAAAAAATCTTAACGATGATTATGTCCTATTGTGCAGAATGTATTGTAATGCATACATGGTTAATAGAATATATCACAAGCATACAAGGTCTATAGAATGTATTCCTAAGCATACACTATCTATAGAAGATATTGCCAAGCGTACACTAACGATAGAATATATTGTTGGCATACAGTGTTTATAGAATGTATTGATAGGCTTACAGGGTCAGTAGAGTGTATTGCCAAGCATACAGTGTTTATAGAATGTATTGCCAGCATACAGGGTCTGTAGAATGTATTACCAGGCATACAGTGTTTATAGAATGTATTGCCAAGCATACAGGGTCTGTAGAATGTATTGCCAGCATACAGGGTCTGTAGAATGTATTGCCAGCATACAGGGTCTGTAGAATGTATTGCCAGGTATACAGGGTCTATAGAGAATGTATTGTTAGCATACAGGGTCTGTAGAATGTAATGCCAGGTATACAGGGTCTGTAGAATGTATTGCCAGGTATACAGTGTTTATAGAATGTATTGCCAAGCATACAGTGTTTATAGAATGTATTGCCAGGTATACAGTGTCTGTAGAATGTATTGTTGGTATACAGGGTCTATAGAATGTATTGCCAGGTATACAGGGTCTATAGAATGTATTGCCAGGTATACAGTGTCTGTAGAATGTATTGCCAGGTGTACAGTGTCTGTAGAATGTATTGTGAAGCATACAGGGTCTGTAGAATGTATTGCCAGGTATACAGGGTCTGTAGAATGTATTGCCAGGTATACAGGGTCTGTAGAATGTATTACCAGGTATACAGTGTCTGTAGAATGTATTGTTGGTATACAGGGTCTGTAGAATGTATTGCCAGGTATACAGTGTCTGTAGAATGTATTGTTGGTATACAGGGTCTGTAGAATGTATTGTTGGTATACAGGGTCTATAGAATGTATTGCCAGGTATACAGGGTCTGTAGAATGTATTGTTGGTATACAGGGTCTGTAGAATGTATTGCCAGGTATACAGGGTCTGTAGAATGTATTGCCAGGTATACAGGGTCTGTAGAATGTATTGTTGGTATACAGGGTCTGTAGAATGTATTGCCAGGTATACAGGGTCTGTAGAATGTATTGCCTGTATACAGGGTCTGTAGAATGTATTGCCAGGTGTACAGGGTCTGTAGAATGTATTGTGGAGCATACAGGGTCTGTAGAATGTATTGCCAGGTGTACAGGGTCTGTAGAATGTATTGCCAGGTATATAGGGTCTGTAGAATGTATTGCCAGGTGTACAGGGTCTGTAGAATGTATTGCCAGGTATACAGGGTCTGTAGAATGTATTGCCAGGTATACAGGGTCTGTAGAATGTATTGCCAGGTATACAGGGTCTGTAGAATGTATTGCCAGGTATACAGGGTCTGTAGAATGTATTGTTGGCATACAGGGTCTGTAGAATGTATTGTTGGCATACAGGGTCTGTAGAATGTATTGTTGACATACAGGGTCTGTAGAATGTATTGCCAGGTATACAGGGTCTGTAGAATGTATTGCCAGGTATACAGGGTCTGTAGAATGTATTGTTGGCATACAGGGTCTGTAGAATGTATTGTTGGCATACAGGGTCTGTAGAATGTATTGCCAGGTATACAGGGTCTGTAGAATGTATTGCCAGGTATACAGGGTGTATAGAATGTATTGCCAGGTATACAGGGTGTATAGAATGTATTGCCAGGTATACAGGGTCTGTAGAATGTATTGTGGAGCATACAGGGTCTGTAGAATGTATTGTTGACATACAGGGTGTGTAGAATGTATTGTTGACATACAGGGTGTGTAGAATGTATTGTTGACATACAGGGTGTGTAGAATGTATTGTTGACATACAGGGTGTGTAGAATGTATTGTTGACATACAGGGTGTGTAGAATGTATTGTTGACATACAGGGTGTGTAGAATGTATTGTTGACATACAGGGTGTGTAGAATGTATTGTTGACATACAGGGTGTATAGAATGTATTGTTGACATACAGGGTGTGTAGAATGTATTGCCAGGTGTACAGGGTCTGTAGAATGTATTGCCAGGTGTACAGGGTCTGTAGAATGTATTGCCAGGTGTACAGGGTCTGTAGAATGTATTGCCAGGTGTATAGGGTCTGTAGAATGTATTGTGGAGCATACAGGGTGTGTAGAATGTATTGTTGGCATACAGGGTCTGTAGAATGTATTGTTGACATACAGGGTGTGTAGAATGTATTGCCAAATATACACAGTCTACAGAACAAATGAAATGTACATGGTCTACAGAAAGTATTACCAAGTGTGTGTGGTCTATAGAATGTATTGCCAAGCATACATTGTCTTTAGAATGTATCACTAAACATACTGGGTCTGTAAATGTATTGCCAAGTGTATGTGGTCTATAGAAATAATGTATTGCCATGTATACACAGTCTATAGAATGTATTGCCATGCATACACGATTATAGAATGTACTGCCAAGAATACAGTGTTTATAGAGGGTATTGTCAAGTGCACATAGTGACATGGTTTTATGTTTGATACTTGGTGTCCTTGTTTTATATCTATATCTGAGACAAAAGAGTGAGGAGAAACAAGTGCAGGTAACCAATTACAATTACCTGGCAATATATATATCTATATCTATATAGATAGATAGATAGATAGATAGGTAGGTAGATAGGTAGGTAGGTAGATAGATAGATAGATAGATAGATAGATAGATAGATAGATATAGATATATAGATCTGGTATCTTGACTTTCACATCAGTTAAATGAAACATTCGGTGGTGTGGAATAATGTGAAAGACATCATTCTTTTGTTATATAAGAAGATGACTTGAGCATACTAGCTTTTCAGAATGACACCTTGAATACATGTATGACTGCTGTTGGTAATAGACTTGTGTTCTTTTCTAGTCTTGTGTACAATCACCTTAACCTTACTATTATCAGTGTCAGTCATGTTAGTGAAAGTGTTCACTGAGTGATTGGATGCTTACTGGTGTAATTTTTATTTTTTTCAGAATATCTTGAGACGTCCAAATTTGACAGTATAGCATTTAAGAACAGTATGGTCACTTCCAAGGTAATTGAGACAATCAGCATGAGTGTGTTGTTGTGTTGTGTTGTGTGTGTGTGTGTTAGTGTAGTGTGTGTGTTGTTGTTATTCTTTCATTTCGAGGATAATGGAATAAGCACTCATGTCACGTGTGCTTCTTTTCATCCAGTCCCTGTGTGTATGCGGTTTTGTAAATTTTGTCATGTTTCCATCGGCACACAATGGCCTACTCTTCCGAAAAGTGGAACGGGTTTTAACGTGTGTGCGAGATGTTCTGTGAATGTGTGTGTGAGTGTTAGTGTAGTGTGTGTGTATAGTGTATGTGTGTGTACATCACTACATGTATACAAATATCTACCCTTCTGTATGAAAAACAAAGGAAACCCGCCTAACTCAGTCAGCACAAGCAACTAAGCAATACTCACCCTTGCAGTCTTGTGTCTTTTCCACTATCCCACCAACCCTTGACTTCACTGGTCCCCAGAATTCTACCTACAATCAAGAAATGAAATTACATGGCCTGTGGGGGGGTGTATGTGTAGAGGGGGGGAGGAGGTGTGTGTGTGTGTATCCTGCCGCTAGATTCCAATACGACCTCTACTGTAGACAGTTGTGAGAATATAAATATACATACATGAGAGAGAGGGAGAGGGGAGTACACGCCCTTGAATGGACATTAAACAAACAAAACAAGTACTTTTCCATCACACACAGATCTTGTGGTTTTCACACAATGTGTCTGAAAATTGGTGGGGCGATGCAGGGAGGGTGCCAGTGATAAATTTAGACCACTAACATGCGTGTAGTGAGGAGGGAAGGAAGAAATAACAGCCAGTGACCGGAACACTTTTCAGTGGTGCAGCGAGGTGAAAAAAAATGGCGTTTTGTTTAGTACGGACGATTCATCTGATTAGCAAGACGATAAATTGAATGTTATTGTCTTGGAAGTAGAAACATTTGAAAGAGAATTGTTAAGTGAGTCCGATATTAAACGCTTACGAGGAAGAGGAGGAAGGAAATGCTGCAGTTAGGAGAAGAGTGAGCCTGAAAATAATGTGCTACAGGCACATTCCTGACCTGTGCTACACACACACGACTGTGGAGAAATTTGACCTCCTGGCCGGTCAGTGGCATAGAGGCCTGAAAGTGTGATGCCTTTTGACTGTTTTCTCATCATTACCACACTTTTGCTTTAAAACTGCAATGGCAGAAACGAACAGATATGCTGATAATGAAAATAGCAAGAAGGAAAAGAAAATAGGTCTCCCATCTGCCAAGGTTCGACAGGTGAGAGCAATGGGTACACCCCCCACACACACACACATCCATAATTTGTGCTTTTTGTGATGTGATGTGACCCTGTGCCACCACTACGACTACTTTAGAGACTACCAACATTAAAATTTTGTAGGGTTACAGAAGTTCTGTGTTGTTTCGAATTTGTCACACCTGTGCTGTGACACTGGTGACAGTGTGACAGTCATGTACAATAATACACTTCTGTACACTTAACAAACATGTGGTAGCACAGCAGATATGAAGTGCAGTATAAAGGTCACATGTTGATTGAATATGACTTGTTTTCAAAAGAAAAAATAGTTAAACAAAACTTCTGTCTCCTCAAGACATACCATAAAACAATAAGTGCTATGGGGACATTGTGTGACACATCCTTGAAGTACTATTGCACATAACCATTGGTAAACACATCAGCTGGGTATCACTTCCTTATCCGACACTAACATGCTTGAACTATTGTCAAATCCATGCAGGATTTGCTCTTTTATCATATATACCATATTTTTACCTGTGATTGGTGACAAATAAGGTGACAATGACAAGACATCTGGTGACCAGACACATAAACTTGCGCCTAAATGCAAGTACAAAGACATACCTAGCTTGTGACAAAATTTCAGCTTGATAACTTGTTATGCACACACACAATTGTCTTGGGAGTAAAGTAAGTCAGATGGAGGTAGAAAACCTTCAAAGAATTCAAAATCTACAGGCAGTTTAGCTCTGTAGAATCCAACAACAAGAGGGTTAAGCTAACTACCAAAGTAGAACAGTCATGATTGAAACTCACCATCAACTAGATTTTCATCAGTGGCAAGACTGCAGCAAGAGAACACCATTTTTTGTTTTGTTTTGTAACTTTAAACTGGATAATTATCAGCAAAAAACACAAAACTGAAAAAAGAAAAGATGATAACCCATGGGTGCATTACGTGAGCGTGTGGCCAGCCCTCAGTTGCTCTCACTTAATGGATTCAGCGCTCCAATCACTAGACTGTTCATGGTAGGTACTTTTTAAAACAATTGTTTCTGTCTTTAGCAGACAATCAGAGCCTACCAGATTTTCCATACATTTGTTGTTGTTGTTGTTGTTGTTTTCTTTCAGGGATTTGAAAACCAGGTGAAGAACCTGGAAACGGCCGCCAGCTTTGATGGTGAAGGGCAGGAGCTGTATCGACAAATCGTCACCAAACACGCCTGGCTGACACACACAGACAGCGGAGGTACAGACAGACTGCACCGCAATCACTTTTCTGTTTTTTTCTGTTTTTTTATTCTTTTATGTCGAGGATAATGGAATAAGCACTTATGTGCTTTTTTTGTTTACATCCAGTCCCCGTGTGTATGCGGTTTTGTAAATTCTGTTCATCTGTTTCGTCCGGCACACGATGGCCTACTCTTACGAAAAGCAGAACAGGATTTAACGTGTGCGCAAGATCACTTGCCTGCCACGCTCATTGGCCAGTGTGAGATGACGAGTGTGTCTAGTTAAGTTTTTTGATGTGGAAGAAATGTCAGTAATATTCCTCACCAAAACTCTTGAAGTTGAGTTGACTTTCTCCCCCGTTGGGATGCCAGGGTCCTGTCAGAATAAACAGCATCTTCCGGAAATTCTGTGCTAGGAATTCCCTCTTTTCTATCCCTCTCTGTGTTTCTGCCTTGTTCTTTTTCTTCCTGTCACCTTCTCCTTGTCTAGTTTCTGCCTTCTTGGTCCATTCTCCTGCCTTTGTTTTCCTGAAAGAACTTAAAAAGATAACAATTCTCTCTTATGCCGAAGTCGGATGCGCTGAGCCTGACTTGTCAGGCGCTTAACGGCAGCGCAATGCTTTTTCGCTCATATGACAGACAACAAGAGTTGCTGTCTGAGCGTTCTAAGAAGAAGAAGAGTTGAGTTTCAGTGTCGACTTGTACACACAGAAACCTTCAGTGTCCTTGATGGTAGCTGGCTGGCCTCTTCTCCTGTGAAAACCCAGTGGAGCTGAGTGTCTATGCCCTTGTAGGTATGGTTGGTAGATATGCTGTGGATATAATTATATAAGCGCTAGGATTTCAAAGCCTTCTTTGGAGTAAACGTCTTCAAACACAGAAGAGAAAGAGCGTAGTGACATTTGTTAAGCCAGTTACCATTAGTCATATGGTTTCTGTTAAGGGGAATGAGAGTTTGTGTTTTATATATGTATGTATGTATATATGTATGTGTGTGTGTATGTATGTATGTATGTATGTATGCTGTGTGTGTGTGTGTGTGTGTGTGTGTGTGTGTGTGTGTGTGTGTGTGTGTGTGTGTGTGTGTGAAGTGTAATAATTTGTAGAGAGAGATAGAGAATTTATTTTTCATTTCAGTATATGTGATTTTGTTCTTTTTATATTTTAAACAATGTTATCAACATTGATGCGCATTTCAACATTGTTCCCATAAATTCGTGAATTATGCAAGTATTAACATCAACACTAACTCAACTGTCTCCATCACCAAGTAAAATGAATAAATAAAGGATATTCAGCAGTATGAATTATATATGAAACATCAATATTTCCTCGATTATTCACAGGCTATCTATACTCAAATCAAATCATTTTATGAGCCATACTGGCCGCTGTCTTTGATTTCAATAAGAGACAGAACGCCAATGATTTTATTTTTGTCTTTGCTCCTTCACTTATTAACCAGACGGGGACGAAGAAGCGATGTCAGACGAAGACAGTATACCCATGTCGGGTCAGGAACCGGCATCCACGAAGCAGTCCTGGACCAATCGCCTTCCTCCTTCTCTTGCTCAATCTAAGGGGCCGTCACCCTCGAAAACACCGACGACCAGTCCCAGCAAAAGTCCGGCCAAAAGCCCTGCCAAAAGTCCGGGATCGCACAGCTCTTCAACTGAAGCCACCCCCACTAAGGTGACGGGATTGTCTGGTGTGTGTGAGTGTGGAGGGGGGTGGGTGGCGGGGGTGTATGTGTTTGTGTGTTTTTTAAAAAGTTTTTAATTTAATTCTTTTATATCGAGGATAATGGAATAAGCACTTATTTGCTTTTTTACATCCAGTCCCCGTGTGTATGTGATTTTGTAAATTCTGTCATCTGTTCCCTCTGGCACACATTGGCCTACTCTTACGAAAAGCGGAACAGGATTTAATGTGTGCGCAAGATGTTCTGTGTGCGTTCGCACACGGGGCCTCGGTGTATAGTCTCATCCGAAGGACTTTTGGGGAGAGTGGTGTCTGCACTGATGTTAACTCCAGGGGAAAATATCCCCTTGAACGGGAATCGAACCTGGGTCGTCAGATTGCCAGAGCAATGTTCTAACCACTAGGCTATCTCGTGCCCGTGGGTGGGTTTGTGTGTGTGTGCGCGCGCACAATATCATATGCATGTATGTGTGCTTGTGTGTGCATGAAAGGAGAGGTGGGAGGAAAGTCCTGGTGCTCTGCAAAAAGTTGACATTACCCTTTTCCCTACGGCTATAGGGTAACCAACCATCTACTAGCCTTTCTCTCAGTATCACCCACTGCTGGGTTACAGTAGCGTACATATGTGCACAATACACGTGTACTGGAAAGGTTGCTTCTCTCCATTAACGTAGGGGTAGTGTTAACAACCTTTAAAAACACAGCAGGAGTAATACAGCGTTACTTGGAAATGAAGGTCTTTTGTTTTCTTTTTTTCTTTATGTTTGTTTGTTGGGTTTGTTTTTTAAAATCATTGCGGTCATTAACTCAATGAGGTTGGGCCAAATCTTAAGATTCAGTACTCCTCTCCTTCACTGTGATGTGTCAAAGCTTAAGAATTACAATTTTAAAAAATACACTAAGCGATGTTTAACTGGCCCGTAGGGCAACCATTTTTCTAAACATGGTTGCTTTCCTTGACCATAAGCTTGCCTAGTGTGCATGTGTTGACAGGCGTATTCTTTGGGATTTCACACTCTCCAGTGTTATGATTTTAGAAACAAAAATTGTGTAGTACAAAAAGTGACATCAGATGGATTCAGCCAACTTCAGGAAACTTTACTTTGGTGAAAAATCATCACATTGTTTCAAGGGGACTAGTTGATGAACAGTTCAAGCCATGTAAGATAAGCAGCACTAATTTTCAAAACTTTTTATTTTTCAGAATTCAGTGACATTTTGAAAATTTGTAAAAAAAATAATTACAGTCATCTATTGAAAAACTGTATGACAATCTTAAAAGTAGACATAATAAACTTTTCAATGATGTGTACGTTGTATGTCTTTATTATGTTGGGTAAATCTGCTGAATTTTTCAAATAGAGCCCAAACCACACGCCACCACAAAATGGCAGGATCCATTTCACTGCAACTCCATTGCATTAAGAAGAGCTGGTAATGTTTTTCACCTTCACCATCACCTATCCCATAGTCATGTAGACTGATCGGGCACCACTGAAGATCTTGCAACCAGCTTCCTCCTGGTTTCCAGCTTTCTGTAGCAAGTTGTTTTACTCAAGGCCAATCCACTTTCTGATGATGTCTTCCCATCATTTTCTTTGTCTGGTAGTGATTTTAGCCATTCGTTACTCCTTGACCTAAATTTACTTCTATTTTATGAATATTAAGAGTTGCATATTGTATAAATCATAGATTCATTTGTTCGTGAGCATGCATGTGTGTGTGTGTATGCATGTGTGTGTATATGTGTGTATGCATGTGTGCATGTATGCATGCATGCACTTATACAAGACAGCTCGAAGTATCTGTAAATATATATATATATATATATATATATATATAAAGAGTGTTTTCATACATCTTCATCAAACATCAAATCAGATGAGCGCTTTGATTTGTTGCTTTACAAGATTCAGCACTATATAAATCCCATACATTATTATTATTATTATTATTATTATTATTTTGTTGCATCTGTATTTCAGGACACTGAGAAACTACGCCGGGAAGCTTTGGAACGAAAGCTGGAACAAGAGGAGACGAAGAAGCAAGAAAAGAAGAAGAAAAAGAAACTAGCATTTTGAGGGTTTGCTGTGACTTTAGCGATAGAACAGTCTGAGGGGACACACTTTCTCTGAGGCTGTGCCTCTTTGAAGTAGTTTGATTATTTCGCAAGGTGCCACAACCCTTCTACTGTCTGTATTACGTGTTTTGTTGTTGTGTATATGGGATGATGTTGTTGGGTTTGTTGGTTGTTTTTTTCCACTTCCTTTGCTAGAGCTACAAGGTTCACCAATGGTGATATTTGTTGTATAATGCAACCATTTGGCCACCATTAAGGTAGCCACATTCCATCTTTGGGGACGATAATAATCTAAACACGACACCACTGAACATGTCTATGGGTTGTTGTTGTTTTTTGTTCATTTTGTCATCTATTCCTGCAGGCACATAATGGCCTACTCTTCCAAAAGGTGGAACAGGTTTTAACATGTGTGCAAGATGACTTGTTGTGAGTGTTCATACACAGGACCTCAGTTTATAGTCATACCCCAAGGAGTTTATAGTCTTACCCAAAGGGCTTTGGGGGGTCAGGGGGAGTGGATTCAGTACTGAAGTTAACTCCAGGGAATAAAACCCCCTCAGATGGGCATCCAGGGGGGTCAAACCCATGCCACCAGACCGTGAGCTTAATGCTCTAACCACTGGGCTCTCTCCTCCCACTCCTTCTTTTGCTATCTAAAATGTGTCATTGGTTTGTTGATTATACATAATATGAATTTTATTTTTTTAGAAATGCATAATTAATTTGTGTGTGGAACATGCGAGATATAAATTTTTCTATTTAAAAATGCATCATTTGTTGATTATACATGATATGAATTTGTTTTTTTTTTTAGAAATGCATCATTAATTTGTTTGTTGAACATTGTGTGTTGACATTTTTCTATTTAAAAATGCATCATTGGTTTGTTGATTATACGTGATATGAATTTGGTTTTTTTAGAAATGCATCATTAATTTGTGTGTTGAACACGCAGGGTATGAATTTTGCTGGAGAAACAGGATACTATTATTACGTAAAGGATATGAGTGTGAGGAAGACAAATGAAATAGGCTAGACAGGTATTTATTTCAAAACGTGTATCATGATAATGATAAAGTAATGTGATATAAATGAATAGTGTATTTGCTCATGTCATGTGTCAGGTTTTTTTTTGTTTTTTTTCTATCTTCTTTTTTCTTTCTTTCTTCTTTCTTCTTCTTCTTCTGTTTCTTCTTCTTCTTCTTCTTTTCTTTTTTTTTTTGTGTGTGTGTGGGTTTTTTTTGTGTTTTTTTTCTGCCTCATCTTCTGTGACGTCCCCAGTCCTGCTGTTCCCACGCCGCTCACTCCAATCTCCCCGCCCAGATTTGTTATGTCTCATCCCCAGGGTTGGAAGTCCACAGGGAACCCATCACTATCAGGCCGCCGTAGGGTCACCAGCCAGAGGGGCCCTGCACTGCTGCTGGGTCACTTTGGTGGTGTTCAGTGGTGCCTGTTCTGAGCTAACATACGCAGGACACCACCTACTAAGCCCCCTACTAACGACAGTATTAGCTCAGTCGCGGAGCCAGACTGAGTGAGTTGCCCACCCAAGGTGGCAACCACCACAACGTCCCTCCAACGACCGTCCCCTGCGAACCCCCAACCCCAAAGGCTTTGACACAAACTCACCACAGGCACACAGAAGTGTAGGGGAAACCAAATCTGAGGTCACCATGAGACCAGAGCAACCGGGACCACCGAGGCAATTTTTTTTTTTTTTTTTTTAAATAAATCGCATGATGATCAATGACAATGAGGATGGCACAGTTCAGTTTCTTGGCTTTTCTTCACTTCATCTCTCTGCGTTTCTTCTGTCTGTTGGGTTTCTTCTTCATTTTTTGTTGTTGTTGCTGCCTCATCTTCTGTGACGTCCCCCGTTCCGCTGCTCCCACGCCACTCATTCCAATCCCCTGGACACAATCATACCCAGACTCATTATGTCTCATCCTCATGGTCGGAAGTCCTCAGGGAACCCATCACTATCAGGCCGCCGTGGGGCCACCAGCCAGAGGGGCCCTGCACTACTGCTGGGTCACTTTGGTGGTGTTCAGTGGTGCCTGTTCTGAGCTAACATACGCAGGACACCACCTACTAAGCCCCCTACTAACAACAGTATTAGCTCAGTCGCGGAGCCAGACTGAGTGAGTTGCCCACCCGAGGTGGCAACCACCACAACGTCCCTCCAACGACCGTCCCCCGCGAACCTCCAACCCCAAAGTCTTTGACACAAACTCATCACAGGCTTAGAAGTGTATGGGGAAGCCGAATCTGAGGTCACCATGAGACCAGAGCAACTGGGATCACCGAATCAGAGGCAATTTTTATTTTTTTTATTTTTTAAATTGCATGATGATTAATGACAATGAGGACGACGTAATGATGCTGCTGTGGAAGTGCATATGCTTTGAGACTACTTGACAGGGCTGTACTCTACGCTTACTATCATAATATATCCCGGCGTCAACCGGGCCCGAGAGATACAGACACCTGCAGTGTTGCTCAGGTAATTTGAGCAACACTCTCAAACGCACATCTGTTAAGTGGATGAAGCTCGACTGTGTGGTCCCAGTCTTCCCACTGAGCCCACAGCACACTCACTCTGGGTAGGAGCCGGCCGGAGTCCGAAAAATCCCTATGACTCTTATGGGAATCGGACCCGCGACCTTCCAGTCCGCAACCCAAGGCGCTAACCACTGCACCATGGCGGCTGGTGTCATGTGTCAGTTGTTTATTTTAGCTTATGTTGTCATGAGAGCGGTTGGAAGTTTGTATGCGGGAAGTGTGTTAGTACCTAGTCCCTGCAGAAAGGTTTGTCACACGACAAACTATAGATGATTGAGAGTGCTGCAGGGCAGGATGTGTTGTGCTTTGCAATATTGTATTGTGTTGCTGCGTACTGTAATTGCATGGGCTGGGCCTTAAGGTTCAGTGCAAGCGCCACGCATAGCCACTCCTGAACAAGTCATCCCTTACCTGCTCATGGTGAGGCCTGCTTTTGCAGACAAGGGCAATGGCGAAGGGCAAGTGTTCAGCGCCCTTTTAAAAATAACTGTTCACTCCACTGCCTTGTGGATTAGAGTTTTTACTCAAAGGCTACGTCTCATTGCGGATACCAATGAGTTGGCGTCAGGAAGTGTATCCGGCCATGAAAAATCCTAGCTCCAAAAAAAAAATGATGAGTCAAATTAGAAGGCTCATCAATGTCAAACCTCCCCTGGGAGAAACATGACAAAAAAGGAAGAAGAAGAAGACTGTAATGCATTGTTTTGTATTGTATTGCGCTGTGTGGGGTAGACCACAATCAAAGCAGGTGTTTTTCTCTTTATGAAATCAGGGCTGCTCTTCCTGTGAAGAGCATGGTGCCTTAAGTGCAGAACCATGCTTTCTAAAATTATTTTCTTTCTGTCCGTCTCTCCCCTGTCTGCAGGTATATTATGAAAGGGCTATTTTTCTACAGAATTTTTGCCAGGTTTGGCTCTTGGTGCAGTGGGTTATTTTATGCGAGGTAGATTATGTACTGCAGAAGGGTGGGACCTTGGTTTTATCCATTTGTTTAAAAGACTAGTATTCAGACCATCCATTGTAATCTCTAGTTAATTAATTAATATTGAAAGAGCGTGGCTTGGAATTAAGTCCATGATCTCTTACTTTTTAGATTGGGTGTGTGCATGTGCATGCTCATGTGTGCCACTGTGTGTGTGTGTGTACGTGCGTGTGTTTGGTGTTGTTGTTGCTGTTATTGTTTGTAGAGTTTGGTTACCCTTCATCTGAATATGCAAACTCTGTGTCAGTGGTTACGTGGGGATTAGTTCCTGTTTTGAATGATTGCTCAACATCAGTGTTACCAAGTGCTACATCAGTGTTACCAAGCGCTTTGATTTGTCTGTGCAAGATACAACGCTATATAAATTCCATTTATTATTATTATTATTATTACTTGATCATCTGTAAGAGAATGTGCTGGCATGTGTGCTGTTTCAGGCTCATTGTTTGACATGTTTGTGCTGATCTGAAAACTAGATTGTGTGTATGTGTGTTTGTTTTATTTTATTTTATTCTTTGATATCCAGGATAATGTGTGTGTGTTTGTGAGTGTATTTGTGCATGCATATGGCAAGTGTTCATGCATGCATACTCGCATGTGTGTGTGTGTACAAATGTATGATTGTGAGAGTGTATTTCTACTTTTTTTATATATAAACTTTTTCTTTTTGTTGCTAGTAATTAAAAGAAAAAAACAAAGGCAGCAGCAGATCACATGTTTGCAGTTTACTATTCAAGATTGTAGATATTGCATGTCCCAAGCTGTTTTGTATGCAAACAATTTATCATTCTTGTCTCTGTCAACTGGTGTAAAGTTGAATATATATATATAATATATATATATATATATATATATTATATGTATGTATATGTATATATGAATAGTTTGTGTGCAGAAGTAATAAATTATCACTGTGAATATTCACTGCTGTGTGCTTTATTTCTGTAAAGGAGGGTATGGAGTGAAAGGGATGGCCATGCTCATGATTGATAATATACAAAAAAATTTTTACTGATTTATTTATTCAAATGCTTGTCTGCCAATGTAGTCTTGCATAATTTCACACACAAACACAACCACCAACCCATTCTTACAGTCTCTTTTGCAAAGAAGGGAGAAAACAATGAAACAACATTTTTTTTCAGTTCATTTTTTTATGCTGATGTAACAAAGTGCAAGTCCAATTCAACAGGCAAAATTCATGCAAAAGTGACACACACACACACACATATACACACACATATACACACACAGGCCTTCCCTCATAGGAAGACATCAACGGAGTGAAGAATATGCATACACACATCTAACAATGTTTCTACATCAGTTCAGTAACCTACTTTTCTCATGGCCCCAGAAACCCAAGATGTGACAAGCTGGCGCATGCACACACACACACACACACACACACACACACACACACACACACACACAAAGTTACAGGGGAAAAAATATGGTTAAAGCATAGGAAAGAGAATTGCAGATTATATCCAAGAACCAGCAAAGTGACTTAGTAACAGTGCAGGGTTTCTTCCAGTTAGTTTCCTGATGGCAGCCTCACATTGATTGCTTCCAGTGAGAATAATGACAGAGCAAGCCTTGGTGATGAGATTGTTACACATCACGGCATCAGAGCAGTATGGTTATGTCAAAATGAAAAGATTTAGACAAGAACAAATAAAACAAACCCAACAACCAAACAAATAATAAAAGAATATAGCTAAAAACCAAATCCCAGTTTTGTGAAAAGAGATGTTTTTGTCTGACACTTCTTTGTATAATGCGTTTTGCATGGCAGATTTCCCTAGGTGATATTGAGGCTGCTCTCCCTAAGGAGGGTGGTGCCACAAGAGCAGCGCCACTTCCATATGAACGAAAATAATAAAAGTATCACCCCTGCATGTCTCCAAGAACACAGGGCTTAGACTTTCAATCCTTTATCAGAAGAACATAGGGCTTAGACTTTCAATACTTTATCAGAAGAACACAGGGCTTAGACTTTGAATCCTTTTTCAGGAGAACATAGGGCTTAAACTTTCAATCCTATTTCAGGAGAACATAGGGCTTAAACTTTCAATCCTATTACAGAAGAACATAGGGCTTAGACTTTGAATCCTTTATCAGAAGAACACAGAGCTTAAACTTTCAATCCTTTATCAGAAGAACACAGGGCTTAGACTTTCAATCCTTTATCAGAAGAACATAGGGCTTAGACTTTCAATCCTATTACAGAAGAACATAGGGCTTAGACTTTGAATTCTTTATCAGAAGAACACAGAGCTTAAACTTTCAATCCTTTATCAGAAGAACACAGAGCTTAGACTTTCAATCCTTTATCAGACGAACACAGGGCTTAGACTTTCAATCCTATTTCAGACTCTGTGTCATGTATCTTGCATTCATTTTCTTTCAGTTTCATGTTGTTTATAACCTAACCATCCACAAAAGCAGTATCAGAGCTGGAAGCTCATTCAGTTTCAGTGGCTTCAGTAACATTCACTTTCAAGTTCAAGTTTGCTGGAAGGGAGACTCAGAGTGGAAGCTTTATCAGCTGTCTCATATGATGACAGCTAGCTTTGCTCAGTAGATCAGTCATAATCTGTCTAAGGAAACACACTTCTTGGCTGCAGGGGGTGGTTAGGAAGAGAAGGGGGTTGGGGGGTGGGGTGGAAGAAAAGAAGATAGGAGAGGGAATCTGAGGTGAAAATGGTGGGATTTCAATAGTTGTATGTGTTGGTTTGGGGTTTTTGAAGTAGATGTGAACTTTAATATTTTCCTGTTTGTTTTTGTTTTCTTATGACTTGGGTGGGTTGCTGTTTTTTTGTTTCTGTTTTGTTGTTGGCTTTTTCTTCTTTTTTTGGAAGTGAAGGAGGGGGGTGGGGATTGACATTTTGATTGTACACCCATAAATCAACCACTAGCTGAAAGACCAAGGGAGCAGGTACATTTCAAATAAGAAAGAAAAGGCCACAGTGAGCTTTGCAAAATCGATAGATAAGTTTTAAAAAAAAAAGAGAAATGACAAACAGACAATGTACGCAAAACAAAAAATTTCAAAACAAAACTCAACAATATCAACCCATGAACTCCAGAAACAAAACTACACAAATAAATAAAAACCACCAACTAAATGTCATAAATCATTTTTCTCATGACAAATTCATGCATGTGGTGGTCAGTTATTATGTAAAAAAAAAAACCCACAACAAATCAGACCCAACCCTTTCTCCTTCTATACAAATACTTGATGACAGCCAATAGAGAACAAGTTTTTTGTTCAATAACATGAATATAGTAGGCAAAATCATGAACATGAAAAGATCAATAGAAAAAAAAGGTATCATTTTTTAAAAACACATCTTGTAAGCTTGCATGTATATAATACACACTCATGCTTGTGCGCACACGCACACACACACACACACACACACACACTTTCCCCTTTTTTCATTGCTTCTTCAAATTTTACATTCTGATGAAGAGACATTAACCTTCATACATTATTTTTCTAATAAAACAACAACAACAAAACAGAAACTAGAGCAGTTTGCAACACAACAAAATAACATAACAGTTCATTGTTTACAGTGTTTGTCCATATAAATAACCAATAATGACAGACACCAGTAAAAAAACAACCCACCCACTAGAGCATATAGATTTCCGTGCCTGACAGAAAATGAACAGATGAGGATGCCTCTTTTCTGCATCTCAAAACAAATATATCATGAAACAATATACGACAACAACAAAAGAACAACAAAAAACCCCATTTAACTTAGAGATAAGTAGATAAATCAACATATCTGTCACTTGCATTCCATTACAAATGTTTGCTAATTAAAATGCAAAGAGGAGTAGATTGATGAACATACCTCTTACCAGCATTTTCATAACAAATGTTTGCTAAAAAAAATACAAAACAAAC
>CM054159.1:24759493-24769493 GCA_028751875.1 Rapana venosa
AGAAGAGAAGAGGAGAGAGAAGAAGTAGGATGAACTACATGCATGCCTGCATACTACATACGCACAACATGCATACGTTAATATATAATATAATAATATATAGATATAATATATATTATAATATAGTATATATATATAATATAGATATATATAGGGATATAATAACACACATACTACATGCATGGCTACATAACACCATACATACATGCATAGCATACATAATGTAAGGGAAATTTCATATAGCCCTGAATTGCAAGAACAAATCAAAGCGCTTTCTCAAAGCTTTAACTATATGCATCATCATTCATGAATACAATAAAAAGATATCAATATCCCACCCCCCCCCCCCGCCCCCCCCATCAAAAAATCACAAACGAGGCGCGCTCGCGCACAACATGCCTATACACGTGAATGGAGTGGGGGTGGCCGTGAAGATATGGATAGTTAATGGAGAGGGAAGATCTAGGACAGAAAGAAAGGTGTTTTGAGGCTGGGGATTGGAAGTATCAAATGTAGGCGTTTGGCGAGGACAGAGGAGTCTCCAGATGAATGACCACAGACAAAAGCCACGGCCAACCGTGGTTGCTATTACATAAATTAATTCAATACATTTAAAAAAAACTCAAGTTTTGATTATCGCAAAACATTAACAAACAAATAACTACAGTTTAAGATCGATCTAGCTACACTTGTACCATGTTTGTTGACTGCTGAGGTGGACGATCAAGTCCTACAAATTGTAGAGTCATTAGACTAGAATCTACTTATTTATACAAAAAACAAAAAGTGTTTAGAAATCGCAGCGAATCTGAACTAAAGTAACCCTCCAAAAAAACCTTCGGTGAAGTGTGTGTGTGTGGGTGTGTGTGGCGCGCGCGCGTTTATTATTTATTATTCTTTATAACGAGGATAATGGAATAAGCATCAGTGGTTTGTTTACATCCAGTCCCGTGTGGAATGCGGTTTGTAATTTTCCATGTTCCACCGCACACAATGGCCTAACTCTTCAAAAAGCGTACAGGATTAACGTTGCGCAAGATGTTCTGCAGCGTTTCGAACCACAGGGCCTCGTTATAGTCTCTACGAAGACTGACATCAGTCGATTTTTGTTTACTGGAGAAAGGGCGCTGGATCGAACCCACAACCTCACGTTTATTGTTGCAGATACATACTTAACCACGTTGTGTTGTGTGTGTTTGGGGTGGGGTTGAGAAGAGGAGTAGAGAGGTGAGAGTGATGGGGAGGGGAGAGAGAGAGAGAGAGAGAGAGAGAGAGATCAAATATTTTATTTTATGTAGAGAGAGTCAGAAAACAGTACAAAACAAAAACTAATAATAACAAAAGAATGATTTTTTTGAAAATCAACTATTCTAGAAACAGGTCAACAGTTAGGCCAAGCGACTTATGTGTCAAAACACTTCATTCTTGCAAAAATGAAAAACAAAAATGTATGAAGAATCCACTCAATTTGTGTCCAGTTAAATACAAAAAAATGAGTACACTTCAACACCCCCGTGATGTGTTTTATTATACAAACAGTACATTAATGCCAGTGATGGGTACCGTATCCAAGAACGTCTATTGTTTTTCAACTAACATGCTATTATAACTGAATCAAACGTGCCCTTCTTCAATCGATACATATAACAATACAGACAAGAAGAAAACAAACGTGCATCATGAATTGTGAAACAAACACACACACACAAAAAGGCATACACGTAACCATTCTTCTTCCTCCTCCTAAACTTTCGTTGGCAATGTACGCATAAAGAGGTGACATCAGTGACAGACGACGTCATTTTCGCTCATGACGTCAAAGTCACCAGAAAGACGTAGGCATGGAAACAAATCAATGAACATGCTTGATATAGTCGCTCGTTCCCAAGATTTCAGCTCAGTGAAATGCAAAATCAGTTTTTGGGTTTTTTTCTTCTCTTTTTTTGTTTCGCCTGACATTTTCTTGTTCTTACCTATTTTCAGGCGGATGTGATGTGTGTGATGTGATATGTGTGTGTGTGTTGTGTGTGTGTGTGTGGCGGAGTCAGATCGCAGAAGCGCGCTTATTATTTATTATTTGTTATTACTTTGTCATGAGGCTGAATTTACACCCCTCCAAAAAATAAAGAGAGAATAAAAAGAAATCTACTAACCACAGAATTTTCTGTTAATTTATCTAAAACGCTATGGTATAATTGTCAAAACTGGTACGTCAACTTAGATCTTGTTCTTTCTTAAGATTGGCTGCTTTTGTTCCTTCCTTCTCCTCCTCCTCTTTTCCCTCCCCATTCCTTCCCTCTTACTTTTTTTCCCCAACGGAAGTAAAAACGGTGAAAGTGTCCCATAATCTATAAGGTTGTAGGGGGAGCGAAGCATCAGAGACCTCACTTCTCTAGGGGCCAGCATATTGAGGGCGGCGCCCATCTCCTCTCCCTCGCTGCTTCTTTACCTTCCCTGACCCTAAAGGGAGCAGGTACCCGTTTACAGCTGTGTGAACTGGGGGACTGCATTGAAGCCAAGGCGCGCAAACGGTCACCCATCCAAGTGGTAACCACGCTCCATGCTGCTTAACTTGGCTTTGGGGGAAATGGAGTGCTCCAACCATTGAGCTATCCCGTCCCCGGAAGTATTTCACCATTTCACCCTGTGACGCCGCAATGAAGAAAAAAACCCCCAAAAATAATGAAATGAAAAAAGTCAAGTTCTATCAAATAAACATGCGTTCACTATTCTTTAGGTCAAAGTAATTAGAACATCTTTCACAAACCAATTTTTCCGCACACATTATTGTTGTTGTTGTTGTTGTTGTGGTGTTGTGTGTGCGTGTGTGTTTCTCTTTCTAGCCCTCCACTTATCTCTCCCCCCCCCCCCCCCTCTCTCCCCTCTCTCTCTCCTTCCTTCCCGTCACGAGAGCCAAGCTAAAGGAAACCAGCGTAAAGCGGCGGAGAGACCCAAGCTGGTAGCGATGACGTAAATTCCCCATGACGTCATGGCTGTGAGGGCGGTGGCGTCATTGCAAAGATCGCCTCGCAGAAGCACAAATGTCCTTCGTCGCTCCCGGATTCCGACATGCACACCGGGTAGATCTTCAGGTCAAGCTCCATCTTTTTGGAGCAGGTTCGTGTCGTCTGAATCGCGCCTGGAAAAAAAAGAGAAGGTATAGAAGTATTTTTTTAGTAGTATCATCATCATCATCATCTTCTTCATCATATTCTTCTTCTTCTTCGCAATTCTTCTTCTTCGCAATTCTTCTTCTTCTTCTTCTTCGCAATTCTTCTTCTTCTCTTCTTCTCTTTCTTCTTCTTTTCTTCTTCTTTCTTGCCTTCTTCTTGTTCTTGTTGTTTGTGTTCTTTTCTTCTTCTTGCAATTCTGGTTGTTGTTGTTTGTTTTGTTGTGTTGTTTTTCTTCTTCTTCTCTTCTCTTCTTCTTCTTTCTTCTTCTTCTCTTCGTAGTGTTGTTGTTATCATCATCATCATCATCATCATCATCATCATTATTATTGATATTATTATTATGATATAGCTATTAATTGTTATTGGTTGCATGACTGTAAGAATAGGTTGAACGCAAGCCTTTTGATTTGTCTTCGCAAGATATAGCGCTATAAAAATTCCATTTATTTTGTTTTATTTATTAACTATTATCATTATCATTAGTATAATATATACAAGATTATTTTCAGGATTTTTGTGTTTTTTGTTTGCCGGCTAGAGCTCCGAGGTTCACCAATGCTCTGTGTGTGTGTTATTTTTTGCTCTTGTTGTTGTTGTTGCAATCTAGGTAGCCGCATTCCGACTTCGGGGTTAAGTTTCGTTAAATTTGCATGTTGCTTATAGCGCCTAGCGACCGCGAAAGCCATGAGGATAATAGAATTATGTTTTTAACACACACACACACACACACACACACACACACACACACACACACACACACATTGTCGGTGACCTGTGCCTTATCGGAAAACAACAAATGACTTCATAGTCAGGTGGACTGAATATTGCCAAGAGGTATACAGCTGCCTCTTTAGGGTCAGGGAAGGTAAAGCAGTGAGGGAGAGGAAATAGGCGCCGCCCTCAATATGCTTGCCCCTAGAGAAGCTGAGGTCTCTGACGCCTCGCTTCCTTACGACAACATAAGTTATGGGACACCTTTACCTTTACCTTTTATACAACTACCAAACGCAAGGATACTCTTAACAATACCTTACATGTATTTAGTAGTATTTTAAATCATATTACCCGACCTAGGAGAGTGGAATAAGCCACTTTTTTTTTTAATAGAGTCGCTGTGAACTGCGTTATCTTACCTCTAACTGCATCCTAATAATAATAATGATAATGATGATAATAATAATAATAATAATAATAATAATAATATAATAATAATAATAATAATAATAATATAACAATAACAACAACAATAACAACAACAACAACAACAATAACAACAACAACACCAACAACAAATGGACTATACACAGCGCTGTATCTTGTAAAAAATAAATCAAAGCGCTTGCATTCAACCCACTCCTACACATGCAAGTCTTGGGAATACCTGACCTGACCTTATCTGTCCCGACCGTACCGTACAGTACAGTACCGTACCACACCGCGCCATGCCGTACCGTACTAGTATACCGTACTGTATTGCGCCGTACCATAGTGTATCCTATTGTATGGTATCAGTGTACGTAATACCCACGGCAGCAAAAAAGATTGTTGCCCGTAAAAATGTTGTGATTGTTTCTGTAAAAAAATGTTTTGATTGTTTCCTGTAAAAATGTGGGAAAAGCCACTATTACAAGGAAACTTTCCCGTGGGGATGCCGGGGACCTGTCAGTATAAATAGCACCCTCACCTTCTGGAAATTCTGTGCTAGGAATTCCCTCTTTTCTATCCCTCTCTTTGTTTCTGCCTCGTTCCTTTTCTTCTTGTCACCTCCTTTTTTTGTCTATTTTCTACGGTGCACTCCACTCCACTCCACACTACACACTATGCACTACACTTCACACTATACTACACTACACTACACACTACATACTATAGTGCACTCCACTCCACTCCACACTCCACACTGCACTACACTTCACACTATACTACACTACACTACATACTATAGCGCACTCAACTCCACTCCACTCCACACTGCACTACACTTCACACTATACTACACTACACTCCACTCCACACTATAGCGCACTCAACTCCACTCCACTCCACACTGCACTACACTTCACACTATACTACACTACACTACACACTACATACTATAGTGCACTCCACTCCACTACACACTGCACTACACTTCACACTATACTACACTACACTCCACTCCACACTATAGTGCACTCCACTCCACTCCACACTCCACACTGCACTACACTTCACACTATACTACACTACACTACACTACACACTACATACTATAGTGCACTCCACTCCACTCCACACTCCACACTGCACTACACTTCACACTATACTACACTACACTACACACTACATACTATAGCGCACTCCACTCCACTCTACACTGCACTACACTTCAAACTATTCTACACTATACCACACACTACACAATACTAACTAAACTACACTACACTACATCACATTGCACTAGATTACATTACCCTACATTACACACTAAATTGCACTAAACTAAATTACACACCACGCTTTACTGCACTGCACTACAGTACACTACACAGTACTCTACACTACACTTCATACCATACTACACTGCTCTACACTTCATCACATTACACTACATTACACTATATCACCTTACACTACATTGCATTACACTACACCACATTACATGACACCACACCACATTACATTACACCACACCACATTACCACACATTACCTGAAGGCAGGCAGACGGCCCACTTAGTGCAGTAGCCATACATTACACCATATTCTACTACATTGCATTAAACTACACCACATCACATTACACAACACCACATCACATTACACTACACCACATTACCAAACATTACCTGGAGGCAGGCAGACGACCCATATGGTGCAGTAGTCCTACATTACACCACATGACACCACACTACAATACATTACACTACAATACATTACATTACATCACATTACACCACATTATACTACACTACATTACACATTACCTGAAGGCAGGGGGACAACCCACCTGACGCAGTAGTCCTACATTACATCACATGACACCACACTTCAATACACTACATTACATCACATTTCACCACATTACATTGCACAACACTATATTCCACTACATTACTGTCCTCTACACTACATGACATTACACGGCATTACCTGAAAGCAGACGGACGACCCACTTGGTGCAGTGGTAGTCCTTCATTACCCCACATTACCCCCACATTACCCCGACATTACCTGAAAACAGGCGGACGACCCACTTGGTGCAGTAGTCCTATATTACACCACATTACACCACATTACCCCACATTACCTGAAGACAGGCGGACGACCCACCTGGTGCAGTGGTAGTCCTACATTACCCCACATTACCCCACATTACCCCGACATTACCCAAAGACAGTCGGACGACCCACCTGGTGCAGTGGTAGTCCTACATTACACCACATTACCCTACATTACACCACATTACACCACATTACCCGGACATTACCTAAAGACAGGCGGACGACCCACTTGGTGCAGTGGCAGTCCTACATTACACTATATTACACCACATTACTCCACATTATCCCTCATTACCCGAAGACAGTTGGACGACCCACCTGGTGCAGTGGTAGTCCTACATTACCCCACATTACCCCACATTACCCCGACATTACCCGAAGACAGTCGGACGACCCACCTGGTGCAGTGGTAGTCCTACATTACATCACATTACCCCACATTACCTGAAGGCAGGCGGACGACCCACTTGGTGCAGTGGTAGTCCTACATTACCCCACATTACCCCACATTACCCCGACATTACCCAAAGACAGTCGGACGACCCACCTGGTGTAGTGGTAGCCCTACATTACACCACATTACCCCCACATTACCCCCACATTACCCCCGACATTACCTGAAGACAGGCGGACGACCCACTTGGTGCAGAAGTCCTGAATGCTGCACTGAATGAAGTCCAGCTGGGGGAGGGTGGTGTTGAAGGGGTCGCTGCAGTAGTCGTCTGCCTGGTGGTCGTTGGTCTTGCAGAAGTAGCAGCTGTGGAAATCCCCTGCTGCAACACACCACACCGTAGTTGAGTTCAAATAAAGGTAGCTGCAACACACCACACCGTAGTTCAGTTCAAATAAAGGTAGCTGCAACACACCACACCATAGTTCAGTTCAAATAAAGGTAGCTGTAGCAGCTGCAACACACCACACCATAGCTCAGTTCAAATAAAGGTAGCTGCAACACACCACACCATAGTTCAGTTCAAATAAAGGTAGCTGCAACACACCACACCATAGTTCAGTTCAAATAAAGGTAGCTGTAGCAGCTGCAACACACCACACCATAGCTCAGTTCAAATAAAGGTAGCTGCAACACACCACACCATAGTTCAGTTCAAAAAAAGGTAGCTGCAACACACCACACCATAGCTCAGTTCAAATAAAGGTAGCTGTAGAAGCTGTAACACAATATAGTTCAGTTCAAATAAAGGTAGCTGCAACACACCACCACATAGTTCAGTTCAATTAAAGGTAGCTGTAGCAGCAGCTGTGTAACACAACACCACATAGTTCAGTTCAATTAAAGGTAGCTGTAGCAGCCGTGTAACACAACACAACACAGTTCAGTTCAAATAAAGGTAGCTGTAACAGCCGTGTAACACAACACCACATAGTTCAGTTCAAATAAAGGTAGCTGTAACAGCTGTGTAACACACCACAACACAGTTCAGTTCAAATAGATGGAGCTGTAGCAGCTGTAACACATCACAGTTCAGTTCAAGTATAGTTGTAGCAGCTGTAACACAACACAGTTCAATTCAAATACAGTTGTAGCAGCTATAACACATCACAGTTCAGTTCAAATACAGTTGTAGCAGCTGTAACATCACAGTTCAGTTCAAATACAGTTGTAGCAGCTGTAACATCACAGTTCAGTTCAAATACAGTTGTAGCAGCTGTAACATCACAGTTCAGTTCAAATACAGTTGTAGCAGCTGTAACGTCACAGTTCAGTTCAAATAATTATAGTTGTAGCAGCTGTAACACAACACAGTTCAGTTCAGTTTAAATACAGTTGTAGCAGCTGTAACACATCACAGTTCAAATACAGCTGTAGCATCTGTAACACATCACAGTTCAGTTCAATTATAACTGTAGCAGCTGTGTAACACAATACAGTTAAGTTCAATTATAGCTGTAGCAGCTGTGTAACACAACACAGTTCAGTTCAATTATAGCTTTAGCAGCTGTGTAACACAACACAGTTCAGTTCAAATAAATGTGGCTGTAGCAGCTGTGTAAAACAACACAGTTCAGTTCAATTATAGCTGTAGCAGCTGTGTAAAACAACACAGTTCAGTTCAATTATAGCTGTAGCAGCTGTGTAACACAACACAGTTCAGTTCAATTATAGCTGTAGCAGTTGTGTAACACAACACAGTTCAGATGAAAGAAATGTAGCCGTAGAAGCTGTGTAACACAACACAGTTCAATTCAAATAAATGTAGCTGTAGCAGTTGTGTAACACAACACAGTTCAGTTCAAATAAATGTAGCTGTAGAAGCTGTGTAACACAACACAGTTCAGTTCAAATAAATGTAGCTGTATCAGTTGTGTAACACAACACAGTTCAGTTCAAATAGATGTAGCTGTAGCAGCTGTAACAATTCACAGTTCAATTAAAATAATTACAGTTGTAGCAGCTGTAACACAGCATAGTTCAGTTCAAGTACAGTTGTAGCAGCTGTAACACAACACAGTACAGTTCAAATAAATGTAGCTGTAGCAGCTGTAACACATCACAGTTCAGTTCAAATACAGCTGTAGTAGCTGTAACACATCGCAGTTGAAATATAATTGTAGCAGCGGTAACACAACACAGTTCAAATATAGTTGTAGCAGCTGTAACACAACGCAGTTCAGTTCAAATACAGTTGTAGCAGTTGTAACACATCACAGTTCAAATACAGCTGTAGCAGCTGTAACACAACACAGTTCAAATACAGCTGTAGCAGCTGTAACACAACACAGTTCAGATACAGCTGTAGCAGCTGTAACACAACACAGTTCAAATACAGCTGTAGCAGCTGTAACACAACACAGTTCAAATACAGCTGTAGCAGCTGTAACACATCACAGTTCAGTTCAAATACAGCTGTAGCAGCTGTAACACAACACAGTTCAAATACAGCTGTAGCAGCTGTAACACAACACAGTTCAGTTCAAATACAGCTGTAGCAGCTGTAACACAACACAGTTCAAAAACAGCTGTTGCATCTGTAACACAACACAGTTCAAATATAGTTGTAGCAGCTGTAACACAACACAGTTCAAATAGAGTTGTAGCAGCTGTAACGCAACACAGTTCAGATATAGTTGTAGCAGCTGTAACACAACACAGTTCAAATACAGTTGTAGCAGCTGTAACACAACACAGTTCAAATACAGCTGTAGCAGCTGTAACACATCACAGTTCAGTTCAAATACAGCTGTAGCAGCTGTAACACAACACAGTTCAGATATAGTTGTAGCAGCTGTAACACAACACAGTTCAAATAGAGTTGCAGCAGATGTAACACAACACAGTTCAAATATAGCTGTAGCAGCTGTAACACAATACAGTTCAGTTCAAATATTTCTATTACCTCACATAGTAATTATAGGGAAACTCACGCAGGCCACCAGGCATTTATCAAAAGAAAGCAAACAAGAAACCGTTACAGGGAAAGAGAGGAGAGAGAGAGAGAGAGAGAGAGAGAGAGAGAGAGAGAGAGAGAGAGAGAGAGAGAGAGAGAGAGAGAGAGTGGGGAGGTTCTCCCTCACAGAGAGAGAGGGGGAGGGGACACACACACAC
>CM054159.1:24776993-24779493 GCA_028751875.1 Rapana venosa
ACAACACAGACACAAACAACAACACAAACACAGACAACAACAAAGACACAGACAACAACACAAACACAGACAACAACACAGACACAGACAACAACACAAACACAGACAACAACACAACACAGACAACAACACAACCACAGACAACAACACAACCACAGACAACAACACACACACAGACAACAACACAAACACAGACAACAACACACACACAGACAACAACACACACACAGACAACAACACACACACAGACAACAACACAAACACAGACCAACAACACACACAGACAAAAAACACACACAGACAACAACACAAACACAGACAACAACACAAACACAGACAACAACACAAACACAAACAACAACACAAACACAGACAACAAAACAGACACAGACAACAACACAAACACAGACAACAAACAACACAGAAACAACACAACCACAGACAACAAAAACCAGACAACATCACAGACACAGACAACAACACAGACACAGACAACAACACAACCACAGACAGCAACACAACCACAGACGAAAACACAAACACAGACGACAACACAGACAGCAACACAAACACAGACAACAACACAAAGACAGACAACAACACAAACACAGACAACAACACAAACTAAGTGATTGTCTCAAAGAGCTGGAAAGGAGGAACAATTTGCTGAATAATTGATAAATAGGCTCAGTTCGTTGAAGCACAAGTGACATATTGACATTTAAACTGCAGAAAAATAATGCTGATTTTTCCCCCCTTCTCGTATATAAAAAAGCAAATTTCAAACTGAAGAGTGCGAACAAAAGATGGCTCCAACAGAACCCGTTCTCAGAAGCATCATTATGCTCTTTAAGTAGAACCAATCTTGATGGTAAACAGTAAAGGTGTCCCATAACCTATGTGGTCGTAGGGGTAGCGATGCGTCAGAGACCTCAGCTTCTCAAAGGGCCAGCATATTGAGGGCGGCGCCCATCTCCTCTCCCTTGCTGCTTTACCTTTCCTGACCCTAAAGAGGGCAGGTACCCATTTACAGCTGGGTGAACTTGGGGACTGTACTGAAGTCAAGGCGCGCAAACGGTCACCCATCCAAGTGGTAACCACGCTCGATGCTGCTTAACTGTAGCTGGGGGAAAGCGAGTGCTCCGACCACTGAACTGTCCCGCCCCCTTAATTAATCTCTCTCTTGGTGACAAAACGCTATTTCTCTCTGTCGCTGTGACACATTGGATAAGATACCTGAGAAATCAAAGTCAAGTCAAGTCAAAGTCAAGTCAAAGTCAAAAACACTTTAATCATCCCATGTAGGGCAATTACAATACTGACAGGCAGATTGATACGCATCAAAAATTTCAAAAACACAAAAAGCTATATTTCATATTGGTTAAAACATTTCAAAATGACTTCAAATAAAATATCACGAACACACACACACAAACACACATACACACACACACACACACACACACACACACACACACACACACACACACACACACACACACACACACACATACACACACACACACACACACACACACACACACACACACACACACACACACACACACACACGCACACACGCACACACACATCAATTGTGAACACAATGTTAAACCCATTGACTAGAAGACATAAAAACTTATTTTTTACGCACGCACATACGCAACACATATACACACGCACGTACGTGCGTGTGCGAACACACCCACGCACACCCACCCACACCATACACCAATATATCAATTCAATGTCTCGATGTCTCTTTGTTTTGAGCTGTGGCAAAAAGGGAAGAACGTGGTTTCTATTCTATGCTGGGATGCAGACTGTACAATGGTGAAATCAATGGTGAATTTAGTTTTGAAGAGCAAAGACAACGGCAAGCTGCATTGCAAGGGACCGACACAGAAGCGAGAGCAGGAAGAAAAAGGACATCCTTGAAGTGTCCACCACGTCTGACTGTCTTGCAGGCTTGTCAGCCTTGTAAGGGGTTTTGTTAACGATTTGTGCTTGGTTTTTAAAAAAAAAAGTTTTTTTTTCCGAATGTCAAATGATGATTATAATCTCTCTCTCTCTGTGTCGCTGTCTGTCTGTCTCTGTCTCTCTCTCTCTCGCTCGCTCTCTCTCTCTCTCTCTCTCTCTCTCTCTCTCTCTCTCTCTCTCTCTCTCTCTCTCTCTCTCTCTCTCGCTTGTGAGTTTCTGTCTGTCTCTCTGTCAGTTTTTCTCTTCCTCTGTCTCTGTCTCTATCCATCCATCCATATCTCTCATACAAACACACATACACACACACACACACACACACACACACAACACACACACACACACACACACACACACACACACACACACACATTAATATATAGTATATAATATAATTATATATACATATATTGTGTGTGTGTGTGCATGCGCTCTCTCTAAAATCAACCAAACGTGACAAACACCCAAGCACATGGGGACTGGATGTAAAAAAAATAAATCTTATCTCACTGCCCTCGAAATA
>CM054159.1:24784493-24786993 GCA_028751875.1 Rapana venosa
GTTTTTGTGAATAACTATGATTGTTCAATACTTATGTGTTTTTGTGAATAACTATGATTGTTCAATACTTATGTTTTTTTGTGAATAACTATGATTGTTCAATATTTATGTGTTTGTGTGAATAACTATGATTGTTCAATACTTATGTGTTTTTGTGAATAACTATGATTGTTCAATACTTATGTGTTTTTGTGTGCAATTATGATTGTTCAATACTTATGTGTTTGTGTTCAGCTATGATTGTTCAATACTTATGTGTTTTTGTGTATAACTATGATTGTTCAATACTTATGTGTTTTTGTGTGCAATTATGATTGTTCAATACTTACGTGTTTGTGTGAATAACTATGATTGTTCAATACTTATGTGTTTTTGTGTATAACTATGATTGTTCAATACTTGTGTGTTTGTGTGTGCAATTATGATTATTCAATACTTATGTGTTTTGTGTGCAATGAATGACTGTTCAATACTTATGTGTGTTTTTGTGATGCAATATGATTGTTCAATACTGATGTGTTTTTGTGTATAACTATGATTGTTCAATACTTGTGTGTTTTTGTGTATAAGTATGATTGTTCAATACTTATGTGTTTGTGTGCAGCTATGATTGTTCAATACTTATGTGTTTTTGTGAATAACTATGATTGTTCAATACTTATGTGTTTTTGTGAATAACTATGATTGTTCAATACTTATGTGTTTGTGTGAATAACTATGATTGTTCAATACTTATGTGTTTTTGTGAATAACTATGATTGTTCAATACTTATGTGTTTGTGTGAATAACTATGATTGTTCAATACTTATGTGTTTTTGTGAATAACTATGATTGTTCAATACTTATGTGTTTGTGTGAATAACTATGATTGTTCAATACTTATGTGTTTTTGTGTAAACTATGATTGTTCAATACTTGTGTGTTTGTGTGTGCAATTGATTCAATACTTATGTGTTTTGTGTGCATGCTATGATTGTTCAATACTTATTTGTTTTTGTGATACACTATGATTGTTCAATACTTATGTGTTTTTGTGAATAACTTTGATTGTTCAATACTTATGTTTTTTGTGAATAACTATGATTGTTCAATATTTATGTGTTTGTGTGAATAACTATGATTGTTCAATACTTATGTGTTTTTGTGAATAACTATGATTGTTCAATACTTATGTGTTTTTGTGTGCAATTATGATTGTTCAATACTTATGTGTTTGTGTTCAGCTATGATTGTTTAATACTTATGTGTTTTTGTGTATAACTATGATTGTTCAATACTTATGTGTTTTTGTGTGCAATTATGATTGTTCAATACTTATGTGTTTGTGTGAATAACTATGATTGTTCAATACTTATGTGTTTTTGTGTATAACTATGATTGTTCAATACTTGTGTGTTTGTGTGTGCAATTATGATTATTCAATACTTATGTGTTTTGTGTGCAATGAATGACTGTTCAATACTTATGTGTGTTTTTGTGTGCAATTATGATTGTTCAATACTGATGTGTTTTTGTGTATAACTATGATTGTTCAATACTTGTGTGTTTTTGTGTATAACTATGATTGTTCAATACTTATGTGTTTTTGTGAATAACTATGATTGTTCAATACTTATGTGTTTTTGTGAATAACTATGATTGTTCAATACTTATGTGTTTGTGTGAATAACTATGATTGTTCAATACTTATGTGTTTTTGTGTATAACTATGATTGTTCAATACTTGTGTTTTTGTGTGCAATTATGATTGTTCAATACTTATGTGTTTGTGTGCAGCTATGATTGTTCAATACTTATGTGTTTTTGTGTATAACTATGATTGTTCAATACTTATGTGTTTGTGTGTGCAATTATGATTATTCAATACTTATGTGTTTTGTGTGTATGAATGACTGTTCAATACTTATGTGTGTTTGTGTGTGCAATTATGATTATTCAATACATATGTGTTTTTGTGAGCAATTATGATTGTTGATTTCTTATGTGTTTTTGTGTGCAATTATGATTGTTCAATGCATGTGTGTTTTTCTGTGCAATTATGATTGTGCAATTCTTATGTGGTTTTTGTGAGATTGTTCAATACTCATGTGTTTTATGTGCAATTATGATTGTTCAATACTTATTTGTTTTATATACAATTAATGATTGTTCAATACTTATGTGTTTTATGTGTAATTATGATTGTTCAATACTTATGTGTTTTTGTGTGATTGTTCAATACTTATGTGTTTTTGTGTGATTGTTCAATACTTATGTTTTTTTATGTGATTGTTCAAAACTTATGTGTTTTTGTGTGATTGTTCAATGCTTATGTGTTTTTGTGTGATTGTTCAAAACTTATGTGTTTTTGTGTGCAGTTATGATTGTTCAATACTGATGTGTTTTGTGTGCAGTTATGATTGTTCAATACTGATGTGTTTTTGTGTGATTGTTCAATACTGATGTGTTTTTGTGTGATTGTTCAATACTGATGTGTTTTGTGTGCAGTTATGATTGTTC
>CM054159.1:24791993-24799493 GCA_028751875.1 Rapana venosa
AAGTTCATATTCCCACCACTATCCCTTGTTGACTATGCAGTCCAGCCATTCTCTGTCCTCCGACACTTGAGATTTTGGTATGTTGTTGGTTTTTAACTGAAGTTCGAAACCTTGAACTTTCTACCTTGCATATTGATGGGAACAGATGACAGAATTTACAAAAACCGCATACCCACGGGGACTGAATGTAAAAAAGCACATAAGTGCTTAGTCCATTATCCTCGATATAAAAGAATGAAATAAATAAATAAAAAAAAATAAAATAATGTTTACTCCTTCGGATGAGACTATAAACCGAGGAGCCCTCTGTGTGAACGCACGCAGAATATATTGCGCACACGTTAAAATCCTGTTCCGCATTTCGTAAGAGTAGGCTATCGTGTGCCGGGTGGGAACAGATACAGATTTTACAAAACCGGATACACACGGGGAATGGATGTAAAAAAGCACATAAGTTTTACAGTTCCATTGTTACATTACTTTCCTATAGTTCATACCTCTCTCTCTCTGTCCCTATTTGTCTGTCTGTCTGTTTGTCTGTCTGTCTCTCTGTCTCTCTCTCTCTACCATCTCTCTCTCTCTCTCTCTCTCTCTCTCTCTCTCTCTCTCTCTCTTTCTCTCTTGTCAAATTATCATTATTTCTGAACAGACGTAAAATCGAAGAAAACATGATTTATAAAGCGCATAAAACAAACCTCCGCTAAAGGAGTGGACGCAGTGACATTGATAACATCCTTGTTGTAGTTGTCATATTTGTTGTTGTTATTGTTGTAGTTGTTATTGTTGATCTTGTTCCCCTCCTCCTCTCCCTTTTCTTCCTTCTCCTTTTCGTCCACCATTTGTTCATTCTTGTTCTTTCTTTCTTTCTTCATTGCACATGTTCATGGAATAGGTAAAAATAAAGCTAACTCATTCCGGCACTCTTTGATAAACAATTATTCATGATAACACTCAACATCGCAGCATACAGCTAGTCCACTTTAGTGCAGCTTTCTGACTGGCTTAGAGATGTCCAACTCTAAGCAGAAAGAGCCAACCAGTAACAGAAGGATAGAAAAAAGCCTGTAGTCCTTAAACACACACTCGCACGCACGCACGCACGCAGGCGCGCTCGCGCGTACACACACACACACACGCACACACACGCACACACAAACACACACGCACGTTTAAAAAAAAGTCATTTGGTAAGAAATCCTTTCACTTTCAAATGACGTAAACATTTATATCATATAAATGAATGCAAAAAATAATGATAGGAACACCCTTATATTTAGCAATAATAATTTTTGGTTTATTGAAAACTTTACTTGCGAAAAAGCGAGTTACCTTACAGTAAAGACTTTGGTAGATCCAAAAATGTCCTCCTATTCATTAAACCAAATCAATTAAACACTAAAAACAAAAAAAAACAAACAAACAAAACCCCCAAACTGTGTAAAACATATTGTAAAAAATCAACGTAATTTCCAACAACTTGTCAGCTAATCTCTCTCTGTCTCTGTCTGTCTGTCTGTGTCTGTCTCTCTCTCTCGCTCTGTTTGTTTTTCTCTGTCTTCCTTTCTAACACCACACACACACACACACACACACACACACACACACACACACACACACACACACACACACACACACACACACACAGAGGCGTGCATATACACACACAGACACACACATCACACACACACCACACATACACACGCACGCGCGCGTATGCAACCGATAATTTGCACACACGTATCAATTTAATAATAATAATAATAATGGAACTTATATAGCGCTAAATCTTGCAAAGACAAATCAAAGCGCATGCATTCGACCTAATCTTACACAGTCATACAACCAATGACAAATAATCAATAGTTCAAACGGATATTACAAACATGATACGCTGTAGACCAAATCTATGAAATAAAATTGCAATAGTCAAATGTTTTTTCAAAAGCACACACACACACACAGGTCATATACTTTAGCAGGGTGATAGGACATGGGTTAGTGAAGGGTGGGATAGTTCTGATATGAAACGGGAGGGGGGAAATCTTAGGTTTGAAATAAATATGTCTTGAGGCTGGATTAAAAGTGTCATAGCTAGGCTTCTGTCGAAGAGAGAGAGGGAGCTCATTCCAGGTCGATGGACCCGAAATAGAGAAAGAGCGGCGGCCAACGGTGGATTGGTTGAATCTAGGTATTCGTAGGCGCAAGGTATCTGCAGCAGAGCGGAGGGAACGTGAAGGAGTGTACAGGTTAAGACATTCACAGAGGTAGGAGGGTGCAGTTTTGTGGAGACATTTGTAACAGAGGGTACTGATCTTATAATCTACTCTCTGTGGCACAGGCATCCAGTGGAGAGATCGCAAGAGGGGGGTAATGTGCTCCGATTTTTTCTTTCTGAGAACTAGTCGAGCTGCGGAGTTTTGTATACGTTGAAGGGAGTGAATAGATGATGCTGGCAGACCAGACAAAAGAGAATTGCAATAGTCCAGACGTGAAAGAATGAGAGAAGTGACAAGTTTGGCTGTTGCTTCGGTGGACAGGTACTTTCGGATTGCACTGATACGCCGTAACTGATAGTAGCACGACTGACAGGTCTGGGTGATGAATTTTTGCATAGAGAGTGTGTTGTCGATAACAACACCTAGATACCTCACAGCAGTGGATAGAGGGACTGATGCATTGCCGAGTTCTATTGAATCTGTTGTAATGGAAGAGAGTTTGTGCTTGGTCCCTACGAGCATGGCTTCGGTTTTATCTGCATTTAGCTGTAATTTGTTCTGTGTCATCCAGTTTTGAATATCTTCAAAGCAGTGGGCCATATTTGCCAGGAGAGAAGGCAGATTTTCAGGAGTAACACTGCTTTGAATCTGAGAGTCATCTGCGTAAAAATGATGGTTGATTTGATGACGTTTTATTATATGTGACAGTGGGGCAGTGTAAAGAGTGAAAAGAACAGGGCCTAGAACTGATCCCTGTGGGACTCCGAATTTCAGTTTGGCAGGTATTGATTGAATCTTGTTTACTGCAACTGTCTGAAATCGGTCAGTAAGATATGAATTAAACCAGGTGAGGGCTGTGCAAGTAACACCGAACGTTTTTTGAAGACGGGAGAGAAGAATTGAGTGGTCTATAGTGTCGAAGGCTGCCGATAAGTCGAGTAGAGTGAGAAGGGAGATTTTCCCCGAGTCAGAAGTGAGTAGAAGCGTGTTTCAGAGAAAACGTCAGCTATGACCCAGACCTGCACTTATAATCAAGTGATGGGCAGACAGCCTCAAACAGAGTCCCAACCCTGCATCACTGCCTTTCCAGGTTGGTTCGGTTGTGTCATAGTCCCAGCGTAGCTATCCGAGTTAGGACTGTGGCATCAAACAATCACCAATTACCTGGCTGTCCAGACGGATGTTTTACCTTTATACCATAAATCTTTGATCATCATCTATGCTGCGAATAAAACCCAGCAACTTTTCACAGGCCAATGAAAATCGCTTACTCGCACGCGACAAGCTCGTAAGTCACAGCGTTCTTTGATTGGTCGGAAAACATCGGCTGTTTCCGCTGGCGTTCTTCTCCACGCTAATCACGCATCGTCCACTGGGAAGGGGTGTTGTATGGAAGTGCTTCCAGCCGTGCTGGCTTTCAGTGTTTACCGTTCACAGATCACACAGGCCGATCAACCAGAGACACTCATTAATCATCACCAGTTAATCGATCCTGATGTTTACAGCCCCTGCCGACTACAAAGGCCACACACCATAGCTGTCGTGTCAAATCGTTGAAATAGGCAAGCAGTAGTCCCACAGAAGACAAAAAAAACCAGTGACAAATATCTAAAATCTTTGCAAATAACAACTAGTGTAGGGAAAGGTTTAAGACATTTCTTTATAAAATGTACTAGTAGAGCAGCTTTTTGGTTCAAGAAAATGTCCTTGATTAAGTGGGAATAAGAATTGAAAATTTAGTTCACTGGGAAACAGCATTAAAACAAATGGAGAAAAAGCTCCAAAATCTGTTCATATAAAAGCTCAACTTTAAATTGTGGAGCTATTTTCACAAACAAAAACAGTGAAAAGATTATAAAGACAACTATTTGCACCTTCTCTCTCTATCTCTCTTTCTCTCCCCCATCTCTCCCCATCTCTCCTCTCTCTCTCTCTCTCATCTCTCTCTCTCTCTCTCTCCTCTCTCTCTCTCTCTCTCTCTCTAGCTATCCTAGTTAGGCACATGTTATGAACATGTAAAATGCAGAGTTAGGTGTGGTGCCGCTCTGACCAATGTTATTAACTGCACGGCAGGGGTGAAGCAGGGGGATGTATGCAGTCCAGTTTTGGGTTTTCTTTTTATAAACGAACTGGCAATAGAAATAATTGATAAAGGAAGACACGGTGCCACTATTCCTTGCAGTGCATTTAAACTGTTTATTCTGTTACTTGCAGATGACATTATTTTATTGTCAGAGACTGCTATAGGCTTGCAGGTTCAGTTGAATAATTTTCAGCGTGCTGCTGCCTCGCTCCAGTTGAAGGTTAACCTGAAGAAAAGCAACATCATTGTGTTCAGGAAAGGCGGTTTTTTGAGTGCTAGGGAGAGGTGGGTTTATGATAATAATGTAATGCCTGTTGTTAATGCGTACAAGTATTTGGGAGTATTTTTTACAACTCGCCTTAGTTTTGTCTCAGCGTGTAAGGATCTGGCTAGCAGAGCAAAACATGCTTTATTTTGTGTAATGAAAAGACTGTCCACACTTAACAACTCGTCCATAAAACGGTTTCTGAAGGTATTTGACTCTCAAATACAGCCTGTTGCACAGTACGTTCCGAGTTGTGAGGTTTGAATAAAGCTGCAATCGCCTGTGAATCTGTACATTTATTTGCTCTGAAAAAGTTTTGGGGGGTTGACATGCGCACACCTAACGACCTTATATATGGTGAAGCCAAAAGATTTCCAATATACATTAACTCAGCTATTCAATGTATAGCTATTGGCTAAAAATTTTGGAAATGGGGGAATCAAGATTACCTTTCAAAGCATATAAAATGCTATTCGAGTTAGATAGTAGGGGCAAGAAAAATTGGTGACTGATGTACGTATTTGTTTGCATGAATATGGCTTTGGTGATGTGTGGATGAATCAAGGTGTGGGACGTGTAAAGGTATTTTAAAGAATTTTTCGCCAACGTTTAGTTGACTGCAGATGGCAGAAGTGAAGTGAACATATTCAAAATAGAACGAGATTTGATTTTTATAGATTATTTTGTAGCTCACGTGAGATGAAGTTGTATTTGATTTCAGATATGGACAGGCATTTGAAAATAGTGACCACAAGGTTTAGGTTTGGTATTTCAAGTTTAGACACTCATCACTTTCGATATAGAGATTGTAATGACATTGATTTGATATGTACTGTCTGTAAAAGTGGTAAAGATGATGAGTTACATTTAGTTCTGTGCTGTCCATTTCTTAAGGAGCTCAGAGATAAGTTTATTTCACCTAAATATTTTCGACAGCCTTACACGTTCAAATTAATTTTGCTGATGTCCTCTACAAGACATAACGATATTTGGAACCTGTCTCACTTCCTTCACAAAGCATTCAAGCTGAGAGAAATTGCAACATCATAGTTCATTATTATGACTCTCATATTGTTGATTGCATGTTTGTTTGAATGTTTCTGATGATTTAGTTTTTTTGTTCACTTTCCTTTTCATTATGGGCTATGGCCTAATGAATAAACATCCGAATCTGAATCTCTAGATATCCAGTGTAGCTACCACATTGCGAAAGAACCACTTCAGTGACGATTTATGTCGTAATAAAACCAGTGAGTAGAACATAAACAATCACAGATTAAACCCAAAACACAATAACTTGCCTCAGCTCAGACATGCAGACACCTGTCTCATGCTCTCAGAAGACTGACCCTCCCATGTGCAATATCACCCCAACACTCTTGTTGACACTGCTGGAAAAGGGCAAACTCGCCCATCTGCTAGGATGACAAAGTTGATTGAAAAAAACACAAGTCGGCTTGTAGTTAAAGTGCCGTCCTGACACCTCACAAGTTATTTAAGTGCTCTCGATGAGTTGTCCATCTGGAGGGAGATTTTCCTGAAGTTTACAACGGTTCTGACTGCATTCCTCATGTAAAGCAAGCGACACACTGTCCTCTTCAACCTTGCAGTTCTGACTCCATTCCTCATGTAAAGCAGGCGACACACTGTCCTCTTCAACCTTGCAGTTCTGACTCTATTCCTCATGTAAAGCAGGCGACACACTGTCCTGTTCAACCTTACAGTTCAGACTCCATTCCTCATGTAAAGCAGGCGACACACTGTCCTGTTCAACCTTACAGTTCAGACTCCATTCCTCATGTAAAGCAGGCGACACACTGTCCTCTTCAACCTTGCAGTTTAGACTCCATTCCTCATGTAAAGCAGGCGACACACTGTCCTCTTCAACCTTGCAGTTTAGACTCCATTCCTCATGTAAAGCAGGCGACACACTGTCCTCTTCAACCTTGCAGTTCAGACGGACCTGTTCAGGCATCTTCGTTCCAGCATGTCAGCGTGAAAAGGATGAAATGCTACACCAAAAGTTGGACACGTTTGAAAGATGTACAAGGTACAAAGGTCGCTGTGAGCCATGCCCTAAGGCTTCATCCCATTCACAAGGCATGCTGGCACACTTATGGTGACCTCTAGCTCTTAAATGGGTGCTGATTGGCTGGAGGATGCGAGCATGGCCGAGTGAAGATGATAAGATGACATCCTTTTAATCATCATGGTTCTGAAATTACGGCTCATGGGGTCGAATCTTGGCAGCATTTGGTAGAGAAGAAATGAAGATATTGACGATCCCCCTCCCCCTCCCCCTGTCATGGAACGCACAGACCTGCCAGTGCCTTAGCCTTTTTTTTTCGTAGGAGAATGCGTAAGTTAAAGGTAAAGGTGTTCCATAACCTATGTGGTTGTAGGGGAGCGAGGCATCAGAGACCTCACTTCTCCAGAAGCCAGCATATTGAGGGCGGCGCCCATCTCCTCTCCCTCGCTGTTTTACTTTCCCTGACCCGAAAGATGGCAGGTACCCATTTGCAGCTGGGTGAACTGGGGGGACTGTACTGAAGCCAAGGCGTGCAAACGGTCACCCGTCCACTTGGTAACCAATCTCGATGCTGCTTAACCTTGGCTTGGGGAACACCAGTGGTCTGACCACTGAGCTATTCTGCCCAAGAATGCCTACACACCATCACATATTGCCCTAGTTAAGGTTATCAGCTACTGTCGGTCGCATGACAAAAATGCCAAGCATGCACGGAGGAGTTCATCAGCGTACTGAGTTAAACAATCAGGTTTTAAGCATCTGCTTAGTGGACGTTTTGGCATTTGCAATTTAGCATGCATGGAAGTTGGGTTTTTTTTTAAAAATAATGACACTTCTTTTTATTTTCAAAATCGATAACCCCCACCCCACCAAAAAAAAGAAGAAAAGAGAGAGAGAAAAAAAAGAG
>CM054159.1:24809493-24824493 GCA_028751875.1 Rapana venosa
AATAAAGCACTCATATGCTTTTTTACATCCAGTCCCCGTGTGTATGCGGTTTTGTAAATTTTTGTTTGGCTTGGCTTGGCTTGCTATGTTCCTACCACTGAACCACACACACACACACACAGACACGCTGGTTACCTGGGCTAGGTGGCTGGGTGGGAGGCAGGTGATGGTTTGAAAATGCCAGCCTCCTGTCCTGACGGCCTCAGTAGCAAGCACCATGCTGGCCGCCTGACGGACAGTGCAGACACAGTCTTGTGGTGGTATGATACAGTCCTAGAGACCGTGATTACCGTTTTGTGGGGGGGTGCTGTGAGTGTGGAAGGTATCTATGTGGCTGTGGTGCGTAGGAAAAGTGTGTGTGTGTGTGTGTGTGTGTGTGTGGAGAGAGAAGAGGAAGAGAGAGGAGAGATGGGATGGTATGGTGGAGAGTGAGATGGGATGATGAGAGAGGTAGGGGAAGAGAGAGAGTGTGTGTGTGTGTGTGTGAGTTTGTGTGGTGTGGTGTGTGTGTGTGTGTGTGTGTGTGTGTGTGGTGAGGGAGAGAGAGAGAGAGGTGTGTGTGTCTGGTGTGTATTTGGTGTTGTGTGGTGTGTGTGTGTGTGTGTGTGTGTGTGTGGTGTGGTGAGAGAGAGAGAGAAGAGAGAAAAGAGAGAGAGAGAGAGAGAGAGAGAGCGTGTATGTGTGTGTGTGTGGTGTGTGTGTGTTGTTGTGGAGATGAGAGAGAGGAGAGATTGAGACAGAGAGAAGTCGAAGAGAGAGAGAGAGAGTCGTTGATTGTTGGTTGTGTGTTGAAAGTCTGTGTGTATTGTTTGGTTTTCTTGTTTTTTGATTAGTGTGTTTTTTTTTTTTTTACAAAGTACTTTTTCAAAAAGCTAAAATATTGTCTTTGATGAGTTGGATTGTTTTATTTATTCTGTTTTATTTCTTTTGAATTTTTAAATACAACGTGTGGTCAGTAGGAACTTATTTTTTTTTCCAACATTTAAAACATATTTAAAAGTTGTTATCAATTTATTTAAAAACAGTTTGGTTGTGTAGTCGTCATTTGTGTTTTTGTTTGTCACCACAGGGTGCCAGAGGTAGGTATAATTTTTTTTATTATTACGCGCAGAAAATTATCATTATTGGTCGCTCGATTAATTTTTGTTATTTTTTCTATTTCCTTTTAGTAAAAATACTTTCTGGTAGGTAGGTCGGTCATTTTTTTTCATAACGTTTAAAATGTCCCACATCAGTTTTGGTTGCTGATTATCCGTTTTATAATGTAGGAAGTGTTTTCCAGTGTGTAAGTCATCTTTTCAAAACGTTGAAAAAGTGTCAAATTATCGTTAACTGTTGTTTCTTCGTTTAATTTAAGTAAATTAATGCTTCTTCTTATGTCATATAATTATTTCCAGACAATTAAGGTTCCTAAATTATACAGAGCATAGGGAATAAAACCTTCTTCTCTCCTTGTATCGATTTCGTTAGTGTGACAACTTTATAAAGAGAAAAGTCGAATCTACCCTATTTTTTCTCCATTTGCCTTTTACTTTTAACGCTTTTGAAACAGTAGACTGTAAATTGTCCTTCGGATGGGACTATAAACCAAGGCCCCGTGTGCGAACGCATGCAGAACATCTTGCGCACACGTTAAATCCGCTTTTCTAAAGAGTAGGCCATTGTGTGCCGGTGGGAACAGATGACAAAATTTACAAAACCGCATACACACGGAGACTTGATGTAAAAAAGCACCCGAGTGCTTATTCCATTATTCTCGATATAAAATAATAAATAAATAAATTATTTTTAAAAATTATTTTAAAAAATCATGTCATCTGAGCGCTTTGATTTGTTGCTTTACAAGATTCAGCGCTATATAAATTCCATATATTATTATTATTAATTGTCTAAGTATTTACCTTTTAAATCCCCTGTTGGAGCCTACCATGAAAGAAAACGGGTGCACTTCAAGTGGGGATCCAGCAAACTGCTCCACAGCATCAGCTCAGACCTGGCTACGTCACCTTCAGTGACGCTGCCCTGTGTACTGACGACATACAACTCTAGGTGGACCCACTGTCATCACCGTTAATGCCAATTAAAAACAGTATTGGATAAAAGTCGAAGGCTAGGGTGTCTCATTGCAAACGAACTTTGCAAGGATGTTGGCCATTCTGTGTAGCTCCTATTTCTGGAAAAAGCGTGAAATTTGTGGCCAGTTTGTGTTTCTTAGAATTATTTATGTGAAGCTTGAGATTTGTTACAATTGTTTGCATTTGATATCGTTGTGAAGCTTGAAATTTATGACCATTCTTTGTATCATATTTCTGTGAAGCTTGAATTTTGCGGCCATTCTGTGTATCATATTTCTGTGAAGCTTGAAATTTGCGGTCGGTGTTTGTATTTAACATGATTGTAAAGCTTGAACTTTGTAGCCATTCTTTGTATCTCATACCGCTGTAAAGCATTAGTTCCTGGACAGCCGTTGAAAGGACAGGAGAGACAAGCACAGTCCATCCACAGTTTGGTCCAGTCTGGTTTGTCTTTCAGCTTTTCCTTTAACTTTAATGAAAGCAAGGTTGCATCACTGTTAATGGACGTATGGTTGTGTTGGTCAAACGTTATAGCTGGCCATGACAGCTGAAACTAGGGTTTGACGTGAGAGAACCGTAACCTGCTTTCGATCATAGTCGACAAACTGAATTGTACTTAAAACTGCAAGTAAAATAGCAATATTGGGTCTTAATCACTTTCTTCTTCTTCTTCTTCTTCTTCTTCTTTTCTTCTTCTCTTCTTCTTCGTTTTCGTCGAAGGCTCAAGACAGCAACTAGTGTCTTGTCATATGAGCCAAAGTGCGTTGCGCTGGCGTGAAGTGATAATAATAATAATAATGTATGGAATTTATATAGCGCTGAATCTTGTAAAGCAACAAATCAAAGCGCTCAGATGACAAATATTTTTTTTTTATCGAGGATAATGGAAAAAGCACTCATGTGCTTTTTTTTACATCTAGTCCCCGTGTGTATGCGGTTTTGTAAATTTTTGTCATCTGTTCCCACCGGCACACAATGGCCTACTCTTTCGAAAAGTGAACAGGATTTAACGTGTGCGCAAGATGTTCTGCATGCGAGGCGACAGGATAGGAAGAAAAGGAACAAGGCAGAAACGAAGAGAGGACTAGAAGAGAAGGGAATGTTTAGCACACTATTTCCAGAATAGAAGGCGGAGATGCTGTTTGAATTGACAGGTCCCCCGGCATCTCCACAGAAGTAAAAGGTCATCAGTCCTAGGTTAGTTCAGATAAACCTTTTTTTTTCCCCAAGGCAAATAGGCTTTCACCGCATTAGGAAATGACTAGCGCTTTAAGCACGACTTCCTTTTCTGCGCAGTAATGTAGATCTAGACCCGTCTCTGAATTCCGCATCCTCCACACAGTGATGTAGATCTAGGCTCGTCTCTGAATTCCGCATCCTCCACACAGTACTGTATATCTAGACCCGTCTCTTAATTCCGCATCCTCCACACAGTGATGTAGATCTAGACCCGTCTCTTAATTCCGCATCCTCCACACAGTAATATAGACCTAGACCCGTCTCTTAATTCCACATCCTCCACACAGTGATACAGATCTAGACCTATCTCTCAATTCCGCAACCTCCACTCATTAATGTAGATCTAGACCGGTCTCTTAATTCCACATCCTCCACACAGTACTGTATATCTAGACCCGTCTCTTAATTCCGCATCCTCCATACATTAATGTAGATCTAGGCTCGTCTCTTAATTCCGCATCCTCCACACAGTACTGTATATCTAGACCCGTCTCTTAATTCCGCAACCTCCACGCATTACAGTAGATGTAGACCTATCTCTTAATTCAGAAGCCTCAAGACAGCACTGTAGATCTAAGACCTATCTCTTTTAATTCCCGAACAATCCTCTAGCTCTACGAATCGACAGGCCAGTACTAACCGAAACTAACCCTTTCTTTTGGCGTTGCGTTCTGAAGTAAATCAGCCGCGAAAAAACCCCGCCCTACTGGTATTAACATATGGTAGTTCCTTTTGCTTTCATCTTCCGTAATGTCTTGTCGTTTGGCGTAATGTTATCATAAAATTTACAGCTGCCTGAACATAGCGTTAGCGCAGAAAGGGCATTAACAATACAAGCTGCATTTACAGCTAGCGGGGTGGGTTAACTGCTGTGGGATAGGCCTACATTTCTTCACACCCAATTAATCTGTTAAACAACGCTAGTACAGTCTGCTCGGGAAATCGTTGTTGTGCTACCGTGACTGTTTTATGTAGGCTGCTGCTAACAAGTCGCCCAATGGTGGTAAACGTAGTTGTAAAAAAGATGACGCTATTGATAATGACCCACGTGTTTTAATGTTGAATAAATGACGTTGCATTTGGCTTGGGAAGAAAAGGTGATTTGAAACTTTAAACCATTTCAGTGGTGTTGTTTCTGCTGGTAACAAAAATGGCAGGGACGTCGTTAGCCTAGTAGTAGTAGTAGTAGCAGTAGTAGTAGTAGCTTTAAAGACCCCATAAGGTGTGTGTGCCTCTTAAGGGGTATTGAATATTCTGACTGTATGGAATTTATGAAACGGTTAGATTTGACGTTTAAGATACAGCTGTGGTATATAAATGAAATGTATTGCCATCACTAGGAAAACAATTTTCTTCACTTCTTCTTTGCTTTTTATCCCACCCCCCTCCTCCACCTCTTCCTCATCCTCCTCTTCGTTCTCCTCTTTTCTCTCTTTCTCCTCCTATTCCTTCTCCTCCCCCCCCCTTCCTCCCCTTTCTTCTTCCATTGGCTTGAAATTGGGAGATTACCATTAACGAAGTTTGTACAAACCATTAATATGCCTGTTTTTAGCAGCACCGATAAGATACCCACATTCTATCTTCAGGGATTCTTCCCCCCTCCCTCCTCACCTACAGCTCCGGGTCGGGCTTTACTCGCCAATGGAGAGATGTTTGCGTATGTGACCCGTTTTTAACCCCCCATTAAGGTAGCCGCATTCCGACTTCGGGGGATGTTCGAGGACTTTGATTACAATGATGATTATTTCCATTTCCAGCTCTATGTGTGGACAGGATAGCTCAGTGGTCGGAGCACTCGCTTTGCCCCCAGCTAAGGTTAAACAGCATCGAGCGTGGTTACCACTTGGATGGGTGACCGTTTGCGCGCCTTGGCTTCAAGTACAGTCCCCCAGTTCACCCAGCTGTAAATGGGTACCTGCCCTCTTTAGGGTCAGGGAAGGTAAAGCAGCGAGGGAGAGGAGATGGGCGTCACCCTCACTATGCTGGCCTCTAGAGAAGTGAGGTCTCTGACGCATCGCTCCCCTACGACCACATCGGTTATGGGACACCGTTATCTTTTATTTCTATGGATGTTGCAGACGACAGCAAATTCTGATTTCAGGACTCATCGCTACGGGGTGGAAAACTCTGACAAACAGTGGCAATCCGTAGTAGGTGAAAGTGATTTCCAGTTCCCTGGGGCGACTTTGTAAACAAAAATAATGCAACAGACAGTTCCCGGTGTATCCTGCTGTCTTCTTCTGTGCTGCCTATTTCTGTGCTTAGGTAAGAAGGAAGACCTGTCAGTGTTCGTGTGTGTGTGTGTGTGTGTGTGTGTGCGTGCGTGCGTGCGTGCGTGCGTGCGTGCGTGCGTGCGTGCGTGCGTGCGTGCGTGCGTGCGTGCGTGCGTGCGCGCGCGCGCGCGCGCGCGCGTGATGTGTGTGGTGGTGGTAGTGGTGGTGGTGGTGGTGGTGGTAGTGGTGGTGTGTGTGTGTGTGATGTGTGTGTTTTGTGGTGTGGTGTGTGTGTATTTTGTGTGTGTGTGTGTGTGCTGTGTGTGTGTGTTTCTGTGCGTGTGTGTGTGTGTGTGTGTGTGATGTGTGTGTGTGATGTGTGTGTGTGATGGGGTGTGCTGTGGTGTGTGTGTAGTGTGTGGTGTGATGTGGTGTGTATGATGTGGTGCGGTGTGTGTGTGGTTTGGTGTATTGTATTGTGTTGTATTGTACTGTATCGTAATATGATTTATTTTATTAAGCTTTTATGTTATTGTATTTCACTTCCAGTGACGGGAGATTTTCTCAATGAGAAAGTCAGGGTACTCTTTTCAGGGAGAGCGCTTTGCCACAAGAGCAGCGCCACCCGTATTTTTTTCATCTTTGTATGTGCATTTTTTTCCTGTCAGAGGACTTTTCCCTACCAAGCTCAGTGTGGAATAGCACCCTTGTTGCCGTATGCTATTTTGCCTGAGCTGAATGCCTATTGCGTACGGGACCTCAGTTTACCCATCTCATTCGAAAGACAAGTACCCAGACCACCACTCAAGGTCTAGCGGATGCGCGTTACCTGTAGACCACCTATCCACTTGTGTGTACGAGCACGCGCGCGTACGCATGATCTGTTTGCTTGGCAGTAAAAGCGGCTGTAGGGTTATTTGGGTTTGTTGTTGTTTTTTGTTTAGGATAAGGACAAACAAGTGGCTGGAAAATCTATTGGCTGGTTGGTTGGTTGTTTTGTTGGTTGGTGTGTTTAACGTTTGTGTCCTTCGTTTTTCGAGTAACTGCGTGAATGCTTTATCATATCTGTTTATTCGTTTGATGGCGTCCCTGAAAGATTCCCTTCTTTTCTTTTAGCTTTTGTAAGAAGAAAACCACATTGACAGACTATAGAAAATAAATAAAACCAATAAAAGAGACAAAAGCGTTGAAATGACACACAGGAAGAAAATCGAACTTAGGAGTCTGTTATTACAAATGTTAAGAGACCATGACCATGACAATCGTGTATTGGGGTAAGACTTAAAGCTCGCTCACAAGGGGAGATTGGGAAGAAGACTGAGCACCAAACACTTTATTTAACTAAGAAGAAAAAAATACAAGACACAACAGCCCAAGTAATCATTCTGACATGGATTCCATTCTTCTTCTTCTTCTTCTTCTTCTTCTTCTTCTTCTTCTTCTTCTTCTTATTGTTGTTCTTGTTGTTATTATTATTATTATTATTATTATTATTATTATTATTATTTAACAGCGGCAACAAATATAGGTATTGTCAGCAATGAGAACGATATGAAAGAAAGAGAAAGAGAGAGAGAGAGAGAGAGAGAGAGAGAGAGAGAGAGAGAGAGAGAGAGAGAGAGAGAGAGAGAAAGAGAGAGAAAGACAGAGCGAGAGAGAGAGAGAGAGAGAGAGAGAGAGAGAGAGAGGAGAGAGAGAGAGAGCGAGAGAAAGAGAGAGAGAGAGAGAGAGAGAGAGAGAGAGAGAGAGAGAGAGAGAGAGAGAGAGAGAGAGAGAGAGAGAGAGAATAAATAATAATAATAATGTATGAAATTTATATAGCGCTGAATCTTGTAAACAAATCAAAGCGCTCAGATGACTTTTTTTTATATATATATCGAGGATAGTGGAATAAGCACTCATGTGCTTTTTTACATCCAGTCCCCGTGTGTATGCGGTTTTGTAAATTTTGTCATCTGTTCCCACCGGCACACAATGGCCTACTCTTTCGAAAAGTGAACAGGATTTAACGTGTGCGCAAGATGTTCTGCATGCGAGGCGACAGGATAGGGAGAAAAGGAACAAGGCAGAAACGAAGAGAGGACTAGAAGAGAAGGGAATGTTTAGCACACTATTTCCAGAATAGAAGGCGGAGATGCTGTTTGAATTGACAGGTCCCCCGGCATCTCCACAGAAGTAAAAGGTCATCAGTCCTAGGTTAGTTCAGATAAACCTTTTTTTTTCCCCAAGGCAAACAGGCTTTCACCGCATTAGGAAATGACTAGCGCTTTAAGCACGACTTCCTTTTCTGCGCAGTAATGTAGATCTAGACCCGTCTCTTAATTCTGCATCCTCCACACAGTAATATAGATCTAGACCCGTCTCTTAACTCCACATCCTCCACACAGTAATGTAGATCTAGACCCGCCTCTTAATTCCGCATCCTCCACACATTACAGTAGATCTAGACCTATCTCTCAATTCAGTAACCTCAAGACAGCGCTGTAGATCTAGACCTATCTCGAACACCCCTCTACGAATCGACAGGCCAGTACTAACCGTCTCCTTTTCTTTTGGTGTTGCATTCTGAAGTAAATCAGCCGCGAAAAAACCCCACCCTACTGGTATTAACATATGGTAGTTCCTTTTGCTTTCATCTTCCGTAATGTCTTGTCATTTGGCGTAATGTTATCATAAAATTTACAGCTGCCTGAACATAGCGTTAGCGCAGAAAGGGCATTATCAATACAAGCTGCATTTACAGCTAGCGGGGTGGGTTAACTGCTGTGGGATAGGCCTACATTTCTTCACACCCAATTAATCTGTTAAACAACGCTAGTACAGTCTGCTCGGGAAATCGTTGTTGTGCTACCGTGACTGTTTTATGTAGGCTGCTGCTAACAAGTCGCCCAATGGTGGTAAACGTAGTTGTAAAAAAGATGACGCTATTGATAATGACCCACGTGTTTTAATGTTGAATAAATGACGTTGCATTTGGCTTGGGAAGAAAAGGTGATTTGAAACTTTAAAAACCATTTCAGTGGTGTTGTTTCTGCTGGTAACAAAAATGGCAAGGAACGTCGTTAGCCTAGTAGTAGTAGTAGTAGACAGTAGTAGTAGTAGCTTTAAAGACCCCATAAGGTGTGTGTGCCTCTTAAGGGGTAATGAATATTCTGACTGTATGGATTTATGAAACGGTTAGATTTGACGTTTTAAGATACAGCTGTGGTATATAAATGAAATGTATTGCCATCACTAGGAAAACAATTTTCTTCACTTCTTCTTTGCTTTTTATCCCACCCCCCTCCTCCACCTCTTCCTCATCCTCCTCTTCGTTCTCCTCTTTTCTCTCTTTCTCCTCCTATTCCTTCTCCTCCCCCCCCCCCTTCCTCCCCTTTCTTCTTCCATTGGCTTGAAATTGGGAGATTACCATTAACGAAATGTGTACAAACTATGATATGCCTGTTTTTAGCATCACCGTTAAGATACCCACGTTCTATCTTCAGGGATTCTTTTTCCACTCTCCTCAGCTACGGCTCCGGGCCGGGGTTCACTCACCAATGGAGAGATTTTTGCGTATGCGACTCCGTTTTTAACCCCCCATTAAGGTAGCCGCATTCCGACTTCGGGGGATGTTCGGGGACTTTGATTGCAATGATGATTATTTCCATTTCCAGCTCTATGCGTGGACGGGTTAGCTCAGTGGTCGGAGCACTCGCTTTGCCCCCAGCTAAGGTTAAACAGCATCGAGCGTGGTTACCACTTGGATGGGTGACCGTTTGCGCGCCTTGGCTTCAAGTACAGTCCCCCAGTTCACCCAGCTGTAAATGGGTACCTGCCCTCTTTAGGGTCAGGGAAGGTGAAAGCAGCGAGGGAGAGGAGATGGGCGTCCACCCTCACTATGCTGGCCTCTAGAGAAGTGAGGTCTCTGACGCATCGCTCCCCTACGACCACATCGGTTATGGGACACCGTTATCTTTTATTTCTATGGATGTTGCAGACGACAGCAAATTCTGATTTCAGGACTCATCGCTACGGGGTGGAAAACTCTGACAAACATGGCAATCCGTAGTAGGTGAAAGTGATTTCCAGTTCCCTGGGGCGACTTTGTAAACAAAAATAATGCAACAGACAGTTCCCGGTGTATCCTGCTGTCTTCTTCTGTGCTGCCTATTTCTGTGCTTAGGTAAGAAGGAAGACCTGTCAGTGTTCGTGTGTGTGTGTGTGTGTGTGTTGTGCTGTGCGTGCGTGCGTGCGTGCGTGCGTGCGTGCGTGCGTGCGTGGTGCGTGCGTGCGTGCGTGCGTGTGCGTGCGCGCGCGCGCGCGCGCGCGTGTGATGTGGTGTGTGGTGGTAGTGGTGTGGTGGTGGTGGTGGTTGTGGTGGTGTGTGTGTGTGTGATGTGTGTGTTTTGTGGTGTGGTGTGTGTGTATTTTGTGTGTGTGTGTTGTGTGTGTGTGTGTTTCTGTGCGTGTGTGTGTGTGTGTTGTGTGATGTGTGTGTGTGATGTGGTGTGTGTGTGGGTGTGCTGTGGTGTGTGTAGTGTGTGGTTGATGTGGTGTGTATGATGTGGTGCGGTGTGGTGTGTTTGGTGTATTGTATTGTGTTGTATTGTACTGTATCGTAATATGATTTATTTTATTAAGCTTTATATGTTATTGTATTCCACTTCCAGTGACAGGAGATTTTCTCAACGAGAAAGTCAGGGTACTCTTCTCAGGGAGAGCGCTTTGCCAAAAGAGCAGCGCCACCCGTATTTTTTTTCCTCTTTGTATGTGCATTTTCTTCCTGTCAGAGGACTTTCCCCTACCAAGCTCAGTGTGGAATAGCACCCTTGTTGCCGTATGCTATTTTACCTGAGCTGAATGCCTATTGCGTACGGGACCTCAGTTTACCCATCTCATTCGAAAGACAAGTACCCAGACCACTACTCAAGGTCTAGCGGATGCGCGTTACCTGTAGACCACCTATCCACTTGTGTGTACGAGCACGCGCGCGTACGCATGATCTGTTTGCTTGGCAGTAAAAGCGGCTGTAGGGTTATTTGGGTTTGTTGTTGTTTTTTGTTTAGGATAAGGACAAACAAGTGGCTGGAAAATCTATTGGCTGGTTGGTTGGTTGTTTTGTTGGTTGGTGTGTTTAACGTTTGTGTCCTTCGTTTTTCGAGTAACTGCGTGAATGCTTTATCATATCTGTTTATTAGTTTGATGGCGTCCCTGAAAGATTCCCTTCTTTTCTTTTAGCTTTTGTAAGAAGAAAACCACATTGACAGACTATAGAAAATAAATAAAACCAATAAAAGAGACAAAAGCGTTGAAATGACACACAGGAAGAAAATCGAACTTAGGAGTCTGTTATTACAAATGTTAAGAGACCATGACCATGACAATCGTGTATTGGGGTAAGACTTAAAGCTCGCTCACAAGGGGAGATTGGGAAGAAGACTGAGCACCAAACACTTTATTTAACTAAGAAGAAAAAAATACAAGACACAACAGCCCAAGTAATCATTCTGACATGGATTCCATTCTTCTTCTTCTTCTTCTTCTTCTTCTTCTTCTTCTTCTTATTGTTGTTCTTGTTGTTATTATTATTATTATTATTATTATTATTATTAATTATTATTATTATTATTATTATTATTATTATTATTATTATTATTATTATTATTTACAGCGGCAACAAATATAGGTATTGTCAGCAATGAGAACGATATGAAAGAAAGAGAAAGAGAGAGAGAGAGAGAGAGAGAGAGAGAGAGAGAGAGAGGAGAGAGAGAGAGAGAGAGAGAGAGAGAGAGAGAGAGAGAGAGAGAGAAAGAGAGAGAAAGACAGAGCGAGAGAGAGAGAGAGAGAGAGAGAGAGAGAGAGAGAGAGAGAGCGAGAGAAAGAGCGAGAGAGAGAGAGAGAGAGAGAGAGAGAGAGAGAGAGAGAGAGAGAGAGAGAGAGAGAGAGAGAGAGAGAGAATAAATAATAATAATAATGTATGAAATTTATATAGCGCTGAATCTTGTAAACAAATCAAAGCGCTCAGATGACTTTTTTTTATATATATATCGAGGATAGTGGAATAAGCACTCATGTGCTTTTTTACATCCAGTCCCCGTGTGTATGCGGTTTTGTAAATTTTGTCATCTGTTCTCACCGGCACACAATGGCCTACTCTTTCGAAAAGCGGAACAGGATTTAACGTGTGCGCAAGATGTTCTGCATACACATACGCACGCACACACGCACGCATGCATGCAGGCAGAGATAGAGACCATGCAGCTAATTACAAAGAAAAACATAAACATAATCAAGCCTATAAATCAAGGCCTTTTCATCGTACAAAAAACAACCACCTCAAGGCAATTAAGATGGTGACACTTCCGTAACACGTAGAAAGCTAACAGTAACAAAGCAACACAGATTCTTCTTCTCGTCGAACGCTCAGACAGCAACTATTGTTGTCTGTCACATGAGCGAAAACGCGTTGCGCTGCCGTTAAGCGCCTGACAAGTCAGGCCCAGCACATCCGACTTTGGCATGAGAGAGAAAATCTGTTAAGTCTTTCTGGAAAAAAAGGGCAAGAGAATGAACCAAGAAGGCAGAAACTAGACGAGAAGGAGGGTGACGGGAAGAAAAAGGAGCAAGGCAGAAACACAGAGAGGGATAGAAAAGAGGGAATTCCTAGCACAGAATTTCCAGAAAGTAGGGATGCTATTAAATACTGACAGACCCCTCCAGCATCCCCACTGGGGTAAAGAAAACCACAACGCAAATAACTGTAAAGAAACGGCACAAACACGGATAATGAGTGTTTTCCATAAATAAAACAAAACAAAAGAGAACAAATAATAATACATTGCTTGAATGTGTGGGCGCGGAGCTAAAATCGACGGACTAGTGTTTGGTTAACCCTTTCTGGGCTGCGCACAAGGTTGTGTCAACACACTCTTAGCAATGTCCGCGAAAGACGATGCTCACTTGTGTGTCACCGGCTGCTCTCTGACTACCGAAGGTCGTTCGTGCTGCTTAACTTCATGTCACTGATGTATTATGATTATGGAAAAAAACACAAGCATGTAGTGTTCTTCATCACGTGCGCGGGCGCGTACACATGTACACACAAAGACACGTACACGCGCGCGCGCGCGCGCGCGCGAGTGCATGCACGCATGTGCGTGCACACACACAATAAAAGAATTTTTAAAAAAAGAAATACATAGCACACACACACACTTACTCTCTCTCTCTCTCTCTCTCTCTCTCTCCTCTCTCTCTCTCTCTCTCTCTCTCTCTCCTCAATGCGTTTGATTGACTGATTGATTGATTGATTAATTGAATGACTGATTGATTGATTGACTGATTTTTGACTGAAGGCTGGATGGACAAAAAGCCACCGTTGTGCTTATTCTTTGCCCACGATAAAGTTCATTCATTCATTCATTCATTCATTCATTCATTCATTCATTCGTTTGTTCATTTTTTCATTTTCTCTCTCTCTCTATCTCTCTCTGTCTCTGTCTCTCTCTCTCTCTCTCTCTCTCTCTCTCTCCCTCTCTATCTCTCTCTGTCTGTCTGTCTGTCCTGTCTCTCTCTCTCTCTCTCTCTCCCTCTCTATCTCTCTCTGTCTCTCTATCTATCTCTCTCTCTCTATCTCTCTCTGTCTCTCTCTCTCTCTGTCTCTCTCTCTCTCTCTCCCTCTCTATCACTCTCTGTCTCTCTGTCTCTCTCTCTCTCTCCCTCTCTATCTCTCTCTGTCTCTCTCTCTCGTCTTCTCTCTCTGCTCTCTCTCTCTTCTCTCTCTGCTGCTCTCTCTCTCTCTCCCTCTCTATCTCTCCTGTCGTCTGTCGTCTGTCTGTCTCTTCTCACTCTCCTCTCTCTCTCTCTCTCCTCTCTCTCTCTCTCCTCTCCCTCTCTCTCTCTCTTCTCTCCTCTCTCTCTCTCTTCTCTCTCTCTCTCTCTCTCTCTCTCTCCTCTCACTCTCTCTGCTCTCTATCTCTCTCTCTCTCTCTCTCTCTCCCTCTCTCCTCTCTCCTCTCTATCTCTATCTCTCTCTCTCTCTCCTCTCTTCTCTCTCTCTCATCTCTCTCTCTCTCTCCCTCTCTATCTCTCTCCTCTACTCTCTCCCTCTCTAACTCTCTCTCTCCCTCTATCTCTCTCTCTATCTCTCTCTTCTATCCTCTCTCTCTCTCCTCTCTCTCTCTCTCTCTCTCTCTCTCTCTCTCTCATCCTCTCTCTCTCTCTCTTTCACCCCGGGATAGCCGAGTTCGATTCCCGGTCAAGGGGATTTTTCCCCTGGAGTTAACATCAGTGCAGACTCCACTCTCCCCAAAGTCCTTCGGATGAGACTATAAACCGAGGTCCCGAGTGCGAACGCACGCAGAACATCTTGCGCACACGTTAAATCCTGTACCGCTGTTCGTAAGAGTAGGTCATCTTTTTATATCGAGGATAATGGAAAAAGCACTTGTGCTTTTTTTACATCCAGACCCCGTGTGTATGCTGTTTTTATAAATTTGCCATCTGTTCCCACCGGCACACAATGGCCTACTCTTACGAAAAGCGGAACGGGTTTTTACGTGTGCACAAGATGTTCTGCGTGCGTTCGCACACGGGGCCTCGATTTATAGTCTCATCCGAAGGACTTTGAGGAAGATTGGAGTTTGAAAACATCCCCTTGAACGGGAATCAAACCCGGGTCGTCAGATTGCAAGCGCACTGTTCTAACCACTAGGCCATACTAATAGTTTGTTTCTGATAATGTGTATGGTGTGACAAATGAGCTATGTAATTGGGGCCTCTAATTTTGTCAAGGATTTTTAACTTTACAATGACAATAGCAGCAGCAGCAGCAGCAGCAGCAGCAGCAGCAGCAGCAGCAGCAGCAGCAGCAGCAGCAGCAGCAGCAACAACAACTATTGCTGCTATTTCTTTTTACTGCTGCCGCTACTACTATCTCTGTTGTTATAGTATTACTACTAATTCTATAGCTACTGCAACCACCATCACCACCACAACCACCACCCGCACTACAACCATCACCACCATCCCCACCACGATCATCACCACCACAACCTTCACCACTACCACCATAACAATCACCACCACCACTACAACCACCCCACCACCACCACCACCACCACCACTACCACGATCCCACCACCACAACCATCACCACCACAACCACCACAACCACCACCACCACAACTACCACACCCACACCACCACCCAACCACCACCACCCACCCAACCACCACCAACCACCACACCACCACCAACCACCAACCACCAAACACCACACCACCACCACCACCACACCACCACCACCACCACCACCAACTACCACCACCCACCAACCAACCACCACCACCACCACCCACCAACCACCAACCAACCACCACCCACCAACCACCCACCAACCCCCAACACCACCACCAACCAACCACCACCACCCACCACCACCACCACCACACCACAACCACCAACCACCCACCACACCACACCAACCA
>CM054159.1:24829493-24834493 GCA_028751875.1 Rapana venosa
TTTTTTTACATCAGATTTCCAGATCTGTCTGTCTGTTCTGTTTTTTTTCCTTTTCTTTCGTTTTTTGAGATCAGATTTTCAGTTCTGTTTGTCTGTCTGCCTGTCTGTCTATCTTTTCTTTTCCTTTCTTTCTTTTTGACATTAGATTTCCAGTTCTGTCTGTCTGTCTATCTTTTCTTTTCTTTTCTTTTCAATTCTGTCTGTTTGTCTGTTCTTTTCCTTTTTTTTCCCTTTGTTTTTGACATAAGATTTCTAGTTCTGTCTGTCTGTCTATCTGTCTTTTCTTTGAGATAAGATTTTCAGTTCTGTCTGTCTGTCTGTCTATTCTGTTCTTTTCCTTTACTTTCTGTCTGTCTACTTTTCTTTTCCCTTCCTTTCTTTTCTTTGAGATAAGATTTTCAGTTCTTCCTTTCAGCAACTACGAAGTGACACGATCACATAGGCAGCCAGGGAGTACAGTGCTGAATTGGGAATCGTTTGTTTTGCTGTGCTCCTGCTGCTATTGTGACGGGCATGAATAAATGAGCATGCATTTCTCTCTCTCTCTCTCTCTCTCTATCTCCCCCTCTCTCTCCCTCCCTCTCTCTCAAGTATCTGAAATACATGTTTTGTGCCCACACCCTTTCCTGCTGTCCCCTTGTGAATGGGCTTAACAGCTTAATGCAATAAATTGGTTTCATTGTCTTGCGCTCTCTCTCTCTCTCTCTCTGTCTCTTTCTGTCTGTCTGTCTATCTGTCTGTCTGTCTCTGTCTGTCTGTCTGTCTGTCTGTCTGTCTCTGTCTCTCTCTCTCTCTCTCTCTGCTTTCTTTTCTTTATCTTATTCTTCCTTTCTTCTGTTCTGGTTTACTTTACCTTAAGTACTTTCATACATTCTAGTCCTACATGTTCTTTTCCATTTTTTCTGTCTCTCTCCCTCCTCCTCCCCCCCCCCCTTTCTCTCTCCTCCCCCCCCCCCCCCCCCTCTCTCTCTCTCTCTTTGCACGTCTGTACTTTCCTTTCTTTTGTCTTATTCTTTCCCTTTTTTTCTGTTCTGTCTGGTTTTCTGTACCTTAAGTGCTTTCATAATTAAGTTTCAGCCGTACAGCTCTTTCCTGTAGTCTTCTGCTGCGGTTCAACGGGTAACGTCTTTTGGTCTGCAGTGCTAGTGTTTCACGCACGGCTGCTAATGCAAGGTCCTTTCTGTGTCTTTTGTTTTACCCTGGGTTGGGTTTCTGACATAGGGGTGTTGTGCCTGGCACTATTGTGTGGCTGCGTCCGCGCTTAGTCCTGGTAATGTTTCTTTCTTTTCAAGTTGACAGTGTGCTCTTGGCAAGAAGTCTTGTCTCTTCTCTTCGGATGAGACTATAAACCGAGGCCCCGTGTGCGAACGCATACAGAACATCTTGCGCACACGTTAAATCCTGTTCCGCTGTTCGAAAGAGTAGGCCATTGTGTGCCGGTGGGAACAGATGACAAAATTTAGAAAACCCACATACACACGCCAAAAAAAAAAATCATCTGAGCGCTTTAATTTGTTGCTTTACAAGATTCAGCGCTATATAAATTCCATACATTATTATTATTATTATTATTATTATTATTATTCTCTCCTCAGCCCTCCCCCTTCTTGTGTGTAGCTGGGTCAAACGTTTGCTTGTGGGTGTGGTCTGTAAACATTCTCATAACCTTTCATACCTCTATACTTGTGTAGACATGTATCTGGTATGGTTTGTAAACATTCTCATATCCTTTCATATTCTATACTTGTGTAGACATGTATCTGGTATAGTCTGTAAACATTCTCATAACCTTTCATTCTCTATACTTGTGTAGACATGTATCTGGTATGGTCTGTAAACATTCTCATATCCTTTCATACTCTATACTTGTGTAGACATGTATCTGGTATGGTTGTAAACATTCTCATATCCTTTCATCCTCTATACTTGTGTAGACATGTGTCTGGTATTGTTTGTAAACATTCTCATAACCTTTTATGCCTCTATACTTGTGTAGACGTGTATCTGGTATGGGATGTAAACATTCTCACTCTCTCTCACATAGTTCTAGACCTTGTGCAGACATTTAAATTCATACATAAAGATTCCCTTTCTCTTCATCTCTCCGTTTTGCAATGCGTTCTTCTTTTGTTATTGTTGTTTGTTTGTTGCTGTTTGGTGTGTGTTTTTGGTTTTTTTACTTTTCACTTTGCTGGTTAATTATCGGAGGACAATAAACCAGCCTCATTTGTCCCTCCACGTTTGGGGTTTTTTTTCCCGGGGTAGCTTACCTGTACTACTCCTTCATAAGCTTAGCTAAAAAAAAACCCAACTAATTTGGAACCCAAGCCCTTGAGCACACAGAAGACCCGTCTGCTCAAGGGAATTGTTTCGTTTCTACTGGAAGACTGTGACACTAGTACTTTTACCTTCTCCCTAAATTCTTCGGATGAGACTATAACCGAGGCCCCGTGTTCGAAAGCATGCAGAACATCTTGCGACACGTTAAATCCCGCTTTTGCCTTGGTGCGTCAGGTCATTCGTACTACGGGCGGATTAAAGAACCGGTGACACAAATAAAAACGCATACGCTACCTTAATGGTAGGCAAAAAAGTTTGCATACGCAAAATCTCATCATAGGTGAACATGAGAGTTCTATCCGTGAAACAACAACAACAACGTCAACAACAAAAAAAGCGTATAGAAACGTTAAAACCCCCCTAAAAAACGTATACACGCTGGTGGTGTAGTGTTCAGACATCATCCCCGAAGAAGGAATGCGGCTACCTTAGTGGTGGGCAACAGTGTGGCTTGCAGAAAAAATCTCACCATTGGTGAACAGCCTCCCAGCTCTTGACGAGGAGCGACAAAGAAACGTCACTGACTGTCTGACATGGTAACACCCTCAGCCTCTGGCATCTCCAAGTCTGTGTTATCTTCATTGTTATAGGGGACGGGGGGGGGGGGGGGGGGGGGGATAGCTCAGTGGTCAGAGCACTCGCTTTCCCCCCAGCCAAGCTTGCTTAAGCTGCATCGAGCGTGGTTACCACTTGGATGGGTGACCGTTTGCGCGCCTTGGCTTCAGTACAGTTCACCCAGCTGTAAATGGGTACCTGCCTCTTTAGGGTCAGGGAAGGTAAAGCAGCGAGGGAGAGGAGATGGGCGCCGCCCTCAATATGCTGGGCCCTAGAGAAGTGAGGTCTCTGGCGCCTCGCTCCCCTACGACCTTAAAGATAATGGGACACCTTTATCTTTACCTTTTTATTATCTTCAATGGCAGTGTGGGGTTATTACAAGTTCAGATAAATGTGTTGTTGTATGTTTTACAAATTTCTTATGCTGCAATTTCATTCGAGTTGATCTTCAATCTCTATGCTTCAGAATGCAATCAAAGACTGATAATTTAGAAGCGCGCGCGTGCGCGTTTGTGTGGTTTGGTGTGGTGTGGTGTGGTGAGGTGTGGTGTGGTGTGGTGTGGTGTGGTGTGGTGTGGCATGATGTTGTGTTGTGTTGTGTTGTGTTGTGTAGTGTTCTGTGAGTGTGTGTCAAAGTCAAACTTTTATTTTCAGATGGTACATTGAATAAGCAGTGCAGTTGCTTTTTAAAAAAGTTATCAAACCCTCTGCATACATAGAATTTGTTAAAAACCTAAACAATGTTAAACCATACAAATCAAACAAAGAAAAAACATTGTAAAAATATATCTACCCACAACAAAACAAAACCAAAACAAACAGACCAAAACGAAAAAGACACACCTGCCCCCCCCCCCCCCTCCTCCCCCAAGAAACACCTCTCACGGTCACATCCGAATCTGCTGTAACTGATGACAACGCCACTTCCTTACGCAATCTCCTGCTTCATCACCTTTCTCTCAACCACCAGCCTCCTCGCTCATCACCTCTTCCTCTCTACCACACTTCCTGCTTCATCACATCTTTCTCAAACCACGCTCCTGCTTCATCACACCTTCCTCAACCACTGCTCCTGCTTCTCACAACTCTTCTCTCAAACCACCAGCTCCTGCTTCATCACACTCTCTCCAACCACCAGTCCTGCTTCATCACACTCTACTCTCAACCACCAGCTCCTGCTCATCACACTCTTCTCTCAACCCCACTCTGCTTCTCACCCCTTCTCTCAATACCAGCTCCTGCTGCTGCACTACCTTTCTTCCTCGCTGCCTCACCTGCTCTCAACACCCAGTCTTTCAAAAAAGCTGTCACTGACTTCAACTGATCAACTTGTGTCTGGAATTCTGACAATATTTTCTCTTCATACAATGCACATCATGGTGTGTGTCAAGAATACCTTTCCCCGTCCGACCTGCGCTTAATCTCCAATATGACTCAACAATCCAAACTCTTACATCTGTCCCACCTGGCCTCATCCCCACCATTCGCCTCACCCATTCTCGTGTGTTGCTCACTGCCACTTTCGTTTAGCCACTCTCCACCACTTCGATCTCTTTCACATATGCTTATTCAATGTGCAGTCAGTTTGTCCTGATGGGAAAGCTGACTATATTTCCGACTTCATTTCTGAAAAAAAATCTCATAGATATAACCTTTCTTACCGAGACCTGGCTAAAACCACAAAGCAATGAGCAAAAAAAAACCCCCAACTAACACCACCTGGCTATAGAACTCTTTCTTTCCCAAGACTATCCCGTGGAGGTGATATTGCCATCATTTATAAAGACACCCTGGAACCAGCTCTTTCTTTCTGTCACAGCCTTCCCTTTTCACCTGAATCTTAAGAAGCCTGTGAACTCAACCTCACCTTACCTGGCCATTCTATTGCTTTCTGCTGTCTTTACCGCCCACCTCCTAGCCGTAAAAACAATCTATCTCCCCATTTTCATCAAGAATTTCAGTCACTCCTTGACCAGTACAGCCTCTCTCCCACTAAGCCTATAATTCTTGGAGACTTAAACTTGTACTCGCTTCTGATGCAGGAAAAATCTCCCTCCTCACTCTTCTTGACTTATCTGCAGCCTTCGACACTATAGATCACTCAA
>CM054159.1:24841730-24881730 GCA_028751875.1 Rapana venosa
AGAAGAATTATAGAATATCATGGACTGAAAAGAAGTAAACAAAGAAGTAATGGAAATGGCCGGGTACAAAGATCCCTACTCAAAACCATCAGAAAAAGACAACTACAATTTTTTGGGCACATAAACAGAGCTGCTGGAATAGTGAAGCAAATATTGTGTGGAAAGATTTGTGGTACCAAAGACAGAGGAAGACAACGCACAAAATACACAGACAGTCTGAACAGCTACCCAACGAGGAAAGAATCCCCCAACAATGAACTCATCAGGAGAATTGACAACAGAGAGGAATGGAAGGCCATGATCGCCGATGTCTGCAACAGACCTGGCACATGAAGAAGAAGATATCGAGGATAATGGAATAAGCACTCATGTGCTTTTTTACATCCATTCCCCGTGTGTATGCGGTTTTGTAAATTCTGTCATCTGTTCCCACCGGCACACAATGGCCTACTCTTACGAAAAGCGGAACAGGATTTAACGTGTGCACAAGATGTTCTGCGTGCGTTCGCACACGGGGCCTCGGTTTATAGTCTCTTCCGAAGGACTTTTGGGGAGAGTGGAGTCTGCACTGATGTTAACTCCAGGGGAAAATATCCCCTTGAAGTGTGTGTGTGTGTGTGTGTGTGTGTGCGCGCGCGCGCGTGGTGCGTGTGTGTGCGCGCACCTGGGTTTGTGTATGATAAATTTTTTTAGCTTGTGTATGATAAAATGTTTATAACAATCTTAAATGTATTTTTCTTGTGTCTTGTGAGATAATTATAGGTATCAATGTGCATGTCGGTATTGTAATTGCCCTTCATGGGATGATTAAAGTGTTTTTGACTTGGCTTGACTTGACTTGACGTGTTGGCATTTACCTGCAAGAGCTGTCACGGTATTGAGAGTTCAACTGTTTGGTGATGTTGGTTGGTTGGTTGGTCGGTTGACACAGTCCCTAAATGGGAAAACTCGGATGGGACTTTAATGCCATAAGCAATAGTATTACTATTACGTTCCTCTTAAAGTCACGGCAGAGTTCTCTGCGTGAAATTTGAAAATCAGAGCTGCTCTTCCCGGGGAGAGCGCGTCGCCAGAAGAACAGCATCACATTCACGCATTATTTTTTTTCCCTTTCTTATCAGCATGTGTAAAGACTGTTGTTTTCCTATCAGAGTGGCCTTTAAAAAAAAAAGTGTTTTTTTTGTTTTTAAACAGAATGTTGCCAGTGACAACTCCCTTTTTTGGGTTCTTTTACAGGCGCTAAATATTTGAGTGCTAAACACGGGACCTCAGTGAATAGTCTCATTCGAAAGACTAGCACCCAGACGGTCTAATGGATGAAGGGGGCGGGGAGGGGGGGGGGGGAGTTTTGGGCACAATCGGGGATCGAGCCACCTCATAATTATTTCGAACCCGGATTGCAGACCTGTGGGTTAGGCCTACCTCTTGACCACTGATCCGCCACCTAGCATTCTGGTGACCTAGTGTAGTTGCCTTCTTTGGATCAGACACCATTTGTTCTTTTCCTCTATTTATTGAGTATTTAAAACATATACATGTATGTATGTATATATTTCATCAAGCCCTGGATAGAAATCACTTTGTTGATCGTTTCATTGTTGAAGTTACAATTTGCATAATTTCACACAGCACACACACACACACATGCAAGAACGCACGCACACACACACACATATGCACGAACGCACACACTATATGCATCTCTCTCTCTCTCTCTCTCTCTCTCTCTCTCTCTCACTCACACACACACACCCTACCTAGGTATACAAATTGTGTATGCATGCATGCCACCAATAGGGCCTATAACCTTCAGAGCAGCACTCTTCAGTTTCGAAGATAAAAACAGTGGGCGTCTCGTGACCCAGCTGGAATTGCCTTCTGCTGATAGGAGGATGTTTACAGTTGCAATTCAGACATTGAAGGTGCAGAATTGTGCGTTCTTTATCAAAGTAAGATACCAAGGAATTTGTGGTTTCTTTAATGAGACACACTGCCTTTTAGTGAGTAATCGAGTATTTGGATCATTACCTTTATTAGCTGCTGACTGATAACGAAAGCTAAAAAATAGCCTGCGTTGGTTTCGAAAGTCGCCAACTTCGCTACAACTAACTAAATGACAAATCTTTGAAATCAAGCTATGGGGATAATTCTTTATATTACTCTTTCGTTTGTACAGCGGAGTTTTGATGTAAACTGCTGGATGGGAATAATCTCATGAAATGTTGATCAGGCGTTGCTGTGTCAACAATAAATAAAGAAAGAGATGGTTAGGATATATATATTTGCATAGAACTTGACAAATGAAAATATTAGATCGTGTGCCATTGTTATTGTGTTGAGAAACAAATTATTCAGAAACATCTTTATGTGTCAGTATGATATATTTTCAGTAGCTTGTACATGAAAGAAATACATGCCGTAATGTCTGGTAAATATGTTTGAACATGTAGTTGAAAGCAGCATGTAAAATTTATGAAAATAACAGCTGGGAATGTGAAATCGGCCATTCACAGTGGGACAATCACTGACCTACGGCTACCACAAGCAATTAGTCCATGCATTGCAATCTGTGTATATTATGTAGGATCACAACAAAAATTTGAAGTGATAAAACTTTTCCATTACCAACAATGGGAAATATTCTTTTTCAAATGACAAAACCAAACCAATGCCAACACTTCCACTCCAGAAGACCCAGGCCCACCTTTATTGAGGTTTGAATGAAATTTTAAAAAAAAAATGTAGATGGCTCACCTTGTCACCATGTTTTCCAACAGAACACTACTACTTTGTCCATTACTTGAATGCCTTTAACTCTTAATTCATGAAATTATGTTTCATTCATACATACAACCTACCAATATAATGATAATAAATTAATAATAATGCTAATAATAATAATAATAATAGTGGTAATAATAATGATAATAATGTATGGAATTTATATAGCACTGAATCTTGTAAAACAAACAAATTAAAGTGCTTGCATTCATATCACTCACCCACGTATGCAAGTGATGCAACTCTTCACAAATAAGGTTTAACAATTTATACATTTACACACACAGTGACACACACATATTGATATTTTTCTCCTTTTTTCCTTTTTTTTCTTCTTTTTTTTTGGGGGGGGGGGGGGTGGGGGGGGGGGGATGGCGGATGCTTTGTTCTGTTTGTTTCCTTGATTCTTTTACAAGGTTGTTTTGGGGGGGGGGGGGGGGAGGGGGGCGGAGGGGGTCATGGCTTTTTGTGTGTTGGTTGTTAATTATAGACAGGTAATATTGTAACCTGATAAATGTTTGATTTTTACGTTTTTTTTCTGTCATTTTCTTGTAATCCGAATCTAAGTGAATAAAATGTTCGCGTGTAAGTACGTGAGTATGTGTATAAATGTGTGTGTGTTGGGTTGTGTTGGGTTGTGTTATGTTGCGTTGCGTGTGCGCGCATGTATGTGTGTACAAGTTATGCAGTGTATTTTTATTCAATTTATTGTTTGGGGTAGGGGGGGATCTATTTTCATTGTTGATGATTTTTTTTGTTTTTGGTCGTGTGTGTGTGTATTTTCTTAATTGTTTTATCTGTTTCTATTTTATTAAAAAGTTTTATTATTATTGGTTAATGGTTATGGTAATAATGTAGTTAGGTAATATTGATCAAGTTGTTTTTTGTTCCTAGATAGATCATTAGATGGCTTGATGAAAAAAAGCAAATTTATGCATTGCTTATTCAATGTACCATCTGGAAATAAAAATGTGACTTACACACACACACACACACACACACACTCTCTCTCTCTCTCTCTCTCTCTCTCTCTCTCTCTCTCTCTCTCTCTCTCTCTCTCTCTCTCTCACACACACACACACACTCATGCATACACAGAGTAACATGCTACAGCTAGATGATGAGGAGACTGATTCAGTGATTGAAAGTAGGGACAGATGTGAGGTTCAGTCTGATCAAAATGTTTTTAAAAGCCACTATGACCATCAGTACCATGTCATATCCACAACCTCAGGATATTTTGGGGGCTAGAAATGATTACACAAGTCAGGTTGACAGCCATTTGCACTTTCTGTCTGTCCACAAAATCATTTGTTCTTTGGTAGTAAACAAAAACTAGTACTGTAGTAGTACTACTTGTGTAGGAGTTCACAACACCAGACAGGAGGAGAGAAAAAGTAGACTCGTGGAGTCCCATATCACTAGCAAAATGGAGAGAAAAATAAACCTTGTCAAATGGAATTATGGTGGAAGAAAAGGATCCTTAAAATATAGGTGTGTAGACTTCTAAACAGTTTAAACAATCTCAGTGTCACATAGTTGTAGATTATAATGATGTCGTGTGTGTGCTTGTATGTGTGAGAGGCATGTGTAGTAGTTCTTCAGTTAAACATCCTTCCACTAAATAGTGATATCAGACGGGAAAGTGTGTGTGTGTGCGTGCGTGCGTGCGTGTGTGTGTAGAGGGGGGGAGGGGTATGCACATAAAATAATCAATTGCAATGAGACGTGTGTGTGTGCGAGTGTGTGTGGTCTGTAGACTTCTAAACATTATAAACAATCTCAGTGTCACATAAAGTGTCACATGTCATGTGTGTGTGCATACGTGTGTGTGTGTGCACGCTTATTTTTTATATACTTTTGACACTTTTGTGGGGAAAGTAAAAACTTTACACAAAGAGCCTCGCACTTTGTTATTTGTTTTTTGACTATGTGCGAATGTGTTCATTATTTAATTACTTATACTATAGAGTAGCACACATGGCCATGATAGGAAAAAGTGAAGAGCCTTTGTAAACAATAAATATTACACTATATTGTTGCTGTGACTGTGAGGGTCATGTGTATAGTCAGACTCAGAGAAGTCAACAGTTTACCTGCAGAGCCCTGAGCTGTGTGGTAACATATTGTGTAAATGCTGTAACATACAATGAGGTACATTTGTTGCATCCCCAAAAGAGACAATTAGAATAAAGTTATCCATTGCAATTTACCATTAAAAAAAACCCCAAATCCAATTCAAAGTCAACAGATATTAATTTCTAGTCTTTTTCTCTGGCACATCTTATGGCACTGTCAAGAAACAATAATGTTAACTTGTTATCTGTTGTTACTGCTGCTGTTGCTGCTGCTGTTAATTTTTTTATTATCATTACTTACTAATATTTGGGGACGGGATAGCTCAGTGGTCGGAGCACTCGTTTTTTAAAATTATGTTTAAGAAAAAAAATCATTACTTACTAATATTGGGGACAGGATAACTCAGTGGTCGAAGCACTCGCTTCTCCCCAGCCAAGTTAAGCAGCGTCGAGCGTGGTTACCAGTTGGATGGGTGACCATTTGTGCGCCTTGGCTTCAGTACAGTTCCCCCAGCTCACCCAGCTGTAAATGGGTACCTGCCCTCTTTAGGGTCAGGGAAGGTAAAGCAGCGAGGGAGAGGAGATGGGCGCCGCCCTCAATATGCTGGCCCTAGAGAAGTGAGGTCTCTGACGCCTCGCTCCCCTACGACCTTATAGGTTATGGGACTCCTTTACCTTTTTTTAATATTTTTTTTATTAATATTATTGTTATTATTATTAGATTCATTGTTTCCATTTTGTTGTCATCATTGTTACTGTTGCTGATTGTGATATGGTGATGAGGAATGGATGATTGACATAATGTTTTGTGTATTTCTCAGTATTTGCAGGTCGAGGTTAGCTTATGAACTGACTGTGACGTGAGGTGACAGAAACAAGCCATGTCACTTCCAGTGAATCCATCAGTTTCCGTGCCTTCACAACCCCAGGCTGCCTCCCTTCCCCAGGTGCAGAGAATCATTCAAGATGTCACTGGTAGGTTGTCTTAGTGTTGGAAATTGATTATAAATAATACAAACAGGGATATTGATGAAATGACATGATATTGTTTAGGAATGATACACGTATCGTGTATGACTGGTAGGTAATAATTTGATTGAAATAGATTACAGGTAAGAATGATTAGTAAGGTCATTGATTGAAATAGATTACAGGTAAGAATGATTAGTAAGGTCATATTGTGTGAAGTATAGGAATGATATTATTTTTCCACTGAGTATAACTTCAGTAGAATTGTGACAGAAAATCTAACATGCTATGTTTTATTATAAGGCATCTCAGTCATTTTTGTAAAACGTCTTGTACATTTCTCCTAATCATATATTCAGATCCTTTCGATTTTGAAATTGTTAATCAAATTTCACTTAAGTTAATTTCCTTTTCTTTCAATTGTGTTCTGAATTGTATTTAATCTACCAAAGATGAGTTATTTTCTACATTGTACATTCTGATTCAATCATATAGAGTTTATCATGATAGTAATAATTTACAGGGTAAATTTGATAAATGTTTCAATATAGATCATTTATATAACAGTTTATTTATATATAAAAAATCACGTGGTTTGTATAATCATTCGTGCGATCGTTGAAAACGAAGACTTTGATTCGACATTATACAATGGTATCCTTTGATTGTACTGGAAGAAAGAAAATCATCCAAGATTTAATGAATAGTACTAATTTATTTATATTCTTTCTTGTTCTTGTTGTCTTTCATCTGTTGTTTTTTCCTGTATTTTCTAGAGTGTGTACGGCAGCTGAAGGAGGACTTTACCAGCAGCAGTGCCCCTATCACTGATGACAGTCAGGTGGTGCAGCGATTCTGCGTCAGGTTGGAGTATCTGCTGCAGTATGAAATGAAAGGTGGGGCAGTTTTGCTGTTGGTTTTATTTATTTATTTATTTATTTTATTTTATTCTTTTATATCAAGGATAATGGAATAAGCACTTATGTGCTTTTTTACATCCAGTCCCCGTGTGTATGTGTTTTTTAAAATTCTGTAATCTGTTCCCACCAGCACACAATGGCCTACTCTTACGAAAAGTGGAACAGGATTTAACATGTGTGCAAGATGTTCTACGTGCGTTCACACACAGGGCCTCAGTTTATAGTCTCATCCGAAAGAGTGAGTGTGTTAGATGTAGAACTAGTAATATGCTTCATCTTTTGGTTTTATACTGAAGAAAAGCAAACAGAAAACACCTGGCTGAATTGGAAAGTTTCTTGTTAGGCAGAAACTTTCATCTTTATCATTTAAACTTGACTTTGGTCAGCATCAGAATAAAAGAAAAAATGAGAAAAAAGGATGAATGAGAAAGAATAAGAGAATCAGCCATGTTCTGTCTGAGATGAGTTGAGATGTCATTGTTGGTCACTAAGAACAAAGGTTGTTTTAATTTAAGGAAGCTGGCTGTGGTTTGATTTATCTCATTTTATGTGTCACTACTGTGGTTTCTCCTACAATGTGGTGACTGTTGAGCCATGTGGTTGGCTAGGGCGTCAATAACAGTAACGACAATGGGGTTGGTTTGTAAACCCTGTATTGGTCTGTTAGAGTTGCACAGTTTTAAATCTGATATTTAACAAATTGATGAGGTGACAGCCCGGATAATTACGTGTCTGTACCTAGCAGGGCTATAAACAACTAGATTGGATTGGAAGAATGCAGTAGATAAATTGGAAACTAGCATCTGTAGTTTGTTTAATTCAACTCTCTAAGTTAAGTCTTGCCTGTCTCTGAGTGTCATCTCCCACAGCAACACTAAATGCTGAAACAGTAGGAACAAAGTTATGAAATATACTATGATTTATGAACAGTCATGCAACTTCATTTTCATGACGTACTTTTGATCAATGTGATAGCCCTGATATGGGCTCAAGGGCTGGCTAGTATATAATAATAATAATAAAAATAATAATAATAATATTAATAATAATAATAATAATAATCTTCTTCTTCTTCCTTTTTTGTCATGTTTCTCCCAGGGGAGGTTTGACATTGATGAGCCTTCTATATCTCTCTCTGTTTTGAGCTTCCTCCTTATTTATGCCCCTTTCTCTAAGATCATCTGCAATACAGGCAGCCCAGGTTTTGCTAGGTCTACCTTTGGTCTCTTTCCATCCACTACGAAGTTCATTGCTCTTTTTTAGTTTTTATGATGTGGTGGTCTGCTTTCCGTTGAACGTGCCCAAACCAGCGCAGTCTATTGGTACTAGTACAGACCTCATATCATCAACTTTGCACATTCTCCATAGTTCTTCATTTGCATAATAATAATAATAATAATAAAAGGAATTTATATAACGCTGTAACTTGCACAGACAAATCAAAGCGCTTGCACTCAACTCATTCTTACACAGTCATGCAACCAATAGCAAGTAATAGTTGTAACAAGTCCAAATGCACACACACACACACACACACACACACACACACACACATACACACACACACACACACACACACACACACACACACACACACACACATTGAAGGTAATATTGTCAGTAATGATGAATGCCTAGTATTTTCTAACGTTTTATTCCTGTACCTTTTTATTATCTAAAGTATAAACGTGTAAGAATGGATGAAACAGTAGGTGAAGTAATTTGTTTGTCCTGACGTTTTATGACTTTCTTTTTGTAATTCTTAAAACATTTTTATTTAAATGTGTGTGTGGACGTGAGCGCGCACGCGCTCAGGTGTGCATGAGTATGTGTGTGCGTGTATATGTATATGTGGTAATTTGTATTTTCAATGTATTTCCTTATCGATTTTTTTCCTTTTTTTTACTGGTTTACTTCAATGGTAAATGATGCAATAATGTAGTGTCTTAGTATAATCATTACGAAATTTGTTCTTAGATAGATGGCTTGATAAAAAAAAAGAAAATGCATTGCTTATTCAATGTACCATCTGGAAAAAAATTTTGACTTGACTTGACACACACACAGAGGTTCTACACTTTGGCAGGTATGATGTCATGAAGACTTGGTGGTGTTGCAGAACGTTTTACGCTGCTGGGGAAGCGAAAGGACTACTGGGACTACTTCTGTGACTGCTTGGCCTCCAACAAAGGGGCCAATGATGGCATCAGATATGTCAAAGGCTTGGGAGAGGTCTGTATAGCTCTCTGGTGTTTTCTTTAGGGCTACACATGTACTGCTTGGATTTGGGGGGGGGGGGGGGGGGGGGGGGGGGATTCTTTGGCATTTGTTTGCTTTGTAGATGAAATACTGTGTTTGTCTATACTGCATGGGTTTAGTTTGTTAGGTATTGATTTGTTTAATAAATAAAAGTGAAAGTTGCTTGTTCGTTATTTGAATGAATCTAGATAGACAGTGTTATCTAAAGGCAGTGTAGGAGTCAAAGTCAAACTTTTATTTTCAGATGGTATGTTGAATAAGCAGTGCAGTTGCTTTTTTAAAAAATCAAGCCATCTGTGTGTGTGTGTGTGGTGTGAGCTAGTGAGTGAGTGAGTGAATGAGTCACTGAGTGAGAGAGAGTGTGTGTGTGTGTGTGTGTGTTTGTGTGTTCGTGTTTATAGATCTGTGCTGGTTATCAAAAGGGGAAGTGAAAAGTTTTGGAGAGGTCAAGGAATAAGGAAAAAGGGAAAAAGCATGATTTTGATAATTTTGAAATCATGAAGTTGTATGGTCTGTCACCTACAAAAAAAAAAAGGAAAAAAAAAGGGAAAAAAACACCAAACCCTGCACATGAACACATGCATCAGTGCATTCGCTTGTGCATTCATGCATGCATCAGTGCACAAGCGAATGTACTGATGCATGTGCATGAGTGCACACATGCATGCATGCACACATGCGTGCATGCACACACACACACACATTACTTTCTTGCTCTCTCTTTGTATGTTGCTCTCAACACATACTTACATACACACACACACACTTACACACACTCACTCACACACACACACAGAACATCTTGCACATAGGTTAAAACCCGGAAGAGAAGGCCATTGTGTGCCAGTGTAAACGGAATACACAATTTACAAAACTGTGTACACAAGGGGACTGGATAAAAAAGAGCACATGAGTGCTAATTCCATTATCCTCGAAATAAAAGAATAAAAAAACAGAATAAAATAAAAATAAAAACACTTACACTTACACACACACTCACACACACACACCTACTTACGCGCGCAGGTGTGAATGAGTATGTGTGTGCGTGTATATGTATATGTGGTAATTTATATTTTCAATGTATTACGTTATCGATTTTCTTTTTTTTTACTGGTTTAATTCAATGATAAAGGATGCAATAATGTAGTATTTCAGTATAATCATTAAGAACTTTGTTCTTAGATAGATGGCTTGATGAAAAAAAGCAAATGCATTGCTTATTCAATGTACCATCTGGAAATAAAATTTTGACTTGACTTGACACACACACCTACTTACACACACTCACACACACCACACACACACACCTACTTACAAACACACAACACACACACACTCACACACACCACACACACACACACACACACACAACACACACACACACACACAACACACACACACACACACATATGTACCTAAACACACACCTCTTTTGTTTCCAGAACAAGACCTCACTGGGTAGAGGACGTGCGTTTGTACGCTTTTCCCTGGTGCACCAGCGGCTGGCTGACACTCTACAGCAGTGCTGCATCCACCCCAAGACAGTGTGAGCACACCGCTTCACTGATAGCTCCTCCTCTTTTGCTCTCCTCTGTGCTAGTAATAATAATAATAATAATACATGGGATTTATATAGCACTATGCCTTGTCAACACAAATCAAAGCGCTTGCGCTCAACCCACTCCTACACATGCAACCAACAATAATTAACAGTTTTAACAAATTCAAATACACACACACACACACACACACACAGAGGTTACTCTCAGGGTGATGAGAATTTGGTCATTGAAGGCAGGGACAGATAATCATGAGATGAAACAGTAAGGGAAAGTCTGAGGTTTGAAATAGGTATGTCTTGAGGCTGGATTTAAAAGTGTCAGAAGTAGGCTTATCACGAAGGGAGAGAAGGAGATCGTTCCAGATTGATGGACCAGAAATAGAGAAAGAGTGACGACCAACGGTGGACTGGTTGAATCTACATATTCGTAAGCACAAGGTATCTGCAGCAGAGCGGAGGGAACGAGAAAGAGTGTACAGGTGAAGACATTCACAGAGGTAGGAGGGTGCTGTTTCGTGGAGGCATTTATAACAGAGGGTACTGATCTTGTACTTCTCTCTCTCTGTGGCACAGGCAGCCAGTGTTCTCTTTATTGGGTGGGATGTGCAGGGCCTGGTCTACTCCTGTGTTTGTGACTGTGCAGGAGGTCTGCCTGCTGGCCTCAGCCCTCACATTCTGACTTCAGAGCAGGCCTTTTTTTTGTTTGTTTGTTGTTGTTGGTACAAGATGCATGGTTGGTATGTTCGTGTTTCCATAATCTGCTGAAACTTACATGAATTACGGGATCTTTAATGTGCATATTTTGTCCTCTACATGTATGTAGTTGCATGAAGGGTATAACAGTACTGGTAAGTTGGCTCTTTTAAGTTTACCAGGGAGATTGTAAAAATCCCCTGCCCTTAATTCCTGTAGTCGCAGCTGCCAAGGTTTGTATCCATGACTTAGTAGACCCCATGACTTAGAGGACCCCATGACTTAGAGGACCCCATGACTTAGAGGACCCCATGACTTAGAGGACGCAGGGGAGTTTAAAGAAGTCTAATAGTCCTTACCTCTCAGCTGTAGTGTCTGTCACAGGTACTTTGAAAAAAGATGTTGAGTAGGGGGAAGATTGGGGGTGGGGGGAGTGATGTGGATGCAAAAGCAGTTTCTGGACACAGAGTAGCCAAGGAAGAAGAAACAAACACAAATTAATCTTCTATTCATAGCTAGCTTGTTTCGTTGATTTGAAGACAGTGCAGATTAATTTTGATTGCGCTCTTGCTTTTTTTTTTTTTCTTCCCTTATATGATCATTTGCTTGATTCCTTGAAATGTTATTTCTGTTGGTGGTGTCAGTGAGTGGTACAACCCTAGCAGTGTGTGGGCAAGACCCGATGTCTATTCCTCCATCATCAGCACGCTGTATGACTTGAACAGTTTGCACTTCGACCTCCCGCCCCGAGGCTATGACCTTGACAGCGCTTGGCCTACTTTTGCAAGGTTAGTGGGAATTCTGGTGACAAAAAAGTTGAGCATTTTTTAGAGTGATTTTTGCTCAAAAAGTTAACAGCCTATGTACAGTTGTTCTTATGGAGACTTGCTGTTTTTCTTTATGCTGTGATCTTGTGATCTGATGATTATGTTTAATGATTGCTGGTATTCATCCACTTTGGAGCATATGTTTACAGGCATGATCACAGCATGCACATATGGGTGCAAGCAGAACATCTTGGACACACATTAAAACCTGTTCCGCCATTGAGTGGGCCATTGTGTGCCAGTGGGAACGGATGACAAAAATGGCAAAACCGCATGCACACAGGAACTGGATGTGAAAAGGCGCACAAGTGTTAATTCATTATGCTTGAAATGAAAGTTTGTTTTCAAAAATATTTATCATTGGTGTATGTACAATGATACATGTGTAAATCAATGCACAGATATTTGCATGTGCTGTCACAGATACATGCAGACATGCATGCATGCATACACATGCACAGACACAAATATGATGCACACTTCACACACACACGCACGCATGCACGCACGCACGCACGCACACACACACAACACAGTTATGACTCTTTTAAATCCAGCCTCAAGACATTTCAAACCTAAGATTTCCCCTCTCCTGTTTCATATCAGAGCTATCCCACCTTCACTAACCCATGTCCTATCACCCTGCTTAAGTATATGACCTGTGTGAGTGTGTGTGTGTGCTTTTGAAAAACATTTGACTGTTGAAATTTTATTTCATAGATTTTGTCTGCAGCGCACCATGTTTGTAAATATCTGTTTAAACTATTGATTATTTATCATTGATTGCATGACTGTGTAAGATTAGGTTGAATGCATGCGCTTTGATTTGTCTTTGCAAGATATAGCGTTATATAAGCTCCATTATTATTATTATTATTATTATAATATACACACTCTGCTGAAAACCAGTAAACCATCCATGTTTGAATATTGCTTTGTTATTAAAATATTAGTTCAGATGGTGAATGTTATACATGCTGTACTATACATAACATCACATTAAGAGATCTCATTGTAATGTAATAATAATGATAATAGAGAATAATTATTTATATTATGTAAGTCACAAAGATTGTGCAAGAGTGCTTTGCAATAACAAAAAGGCACACACACACACATGGGAGACGGGAAAGCCCAGTGGTCAGAACATTGCGCTCACAATCTGACGACCTGAGTTTGATTCCCGTTCAAGGGGATATTCCCCTGGAGTTAACATCAGCGCAGACTCCACTCTTCCCAAAAGTCCTTCAGATGAGACTATAAACCGATGCCCCGTGTGCAAACGCACGCAGAACATCTTGCACACACGTTAAATCCTGTTGTGCTTTTTGGAAGAGTAGGCCATTGTGTGCCGGTGGGAACAGATGACAGAATTTACAAAACCACATACACAGGGGGACTGGATGTAAAAAAGCACATAAGTGCTTATTTCTTTATCCCCGATATAAAACAATAAAATAAATAATATAAATAAATAAATAAAAACACACACACATGAAACATCTATTCAGCACATTGTAAAAGAACATAGCAACACGAGAGTTATATCTTGTGAGTTTCTGTTGAAAAAAGGCACTCTTGATATGGAAATAGATACACCAGTATATCATGAAAAAAAGTAAAGGAGTGGCGTTTTGCAAATGGTGCTGTGTTCTTTTTGGGAGAGAGTACTGAGTAGCCTGAACTTTTCATGTAGAAACATTATTTTGTCGTGTTAGTAATGTAATGCAGTACAATAGAATACAGTACAGTACAGCGAAATACAAATATCAAAGCGGTACAAAGCAGTCTAACACAAATGCAATGTAGTAACCCAAGGCAGTACAGTGCAGTACAATACAATTCAACAAGTTCAGATCACTGTGTTTTAAATATTGCACTACATTGAGAATTTGGTTCATTTTAGTGAATGTTCAGTGTGGAGTGAATCATGCGTAACATGACGTCCATTGTGGTGTTCTAACGCTCTGGTTCCCTGTGTGCAGAAATATGCCACCAGGGGCGGGAAACTGGACAGTGCCGTCCAGTCGCCGCTCAAGTATCACCAGTATGGTATGTGAGCCGTTCTTCCCCTTTGTTTTATAGCATCAACAAAGAAGAGGGTTGGTGTTGTTTTTTTAAACTAGTGCTGTGGTTATTTGCATTCAGATGGTTATTGATTTTTTTTTTTTTTTTTTTGCCTTCAACCAATGAGAAACAGCAAAATATCATGTGACATACTTCCTGTGGTCTCGTCAGCCAGTCAAGATTCAGCAGTAGTTTGTTGTTGGTTTGTATATAAATTGATAAAGTGACATCAAGCACTGGTGCAAGGGCTACCCATCTACAGAATCATGTTTAAAAAAAAAACCCAAACAACTTTGTGTGCTGAGGACATAAATTTCATCTGCCTACTTACTGTCTCAGTTTGCTTTCTCCGGATGTCTTTAGGAGGTCATTCTCAGTATCAGTCTGATTTGTTGTAGCTTTTCAACAGAGCTTATGAAAATACTAGGTACCTCATATTTGTTATCAGTCTGATTTGTTGTAGCTTTTCAACAGAGCTTATGAAAATACTAGGTACCTCATATTTGTTATCAGTCTGATTTGTTGTAGCTTTTCAACAGAGCTTATGAAAATACTAGGTACCTCATATTTGTTATCAGTCTGATTTGTTGTAGCTTTTCAACAGAGCTTATGAAAATACTAGGTACCTCATATTTGTTATCAGTCTGATCTATTGTAGCTTTTCAACAGAGCTTATGAAAATACTAGGTACCTCATATTTGTTATCAATCTGATTTATTGTAACTTTTTAACAGAGCTTATAAAAATACTAGGTACACCATATTTGTTATCAATCTGATTTATTGTAGCTTTTTAACAGACTTAGAAAATACTAGGTACACATAATTATTATCATCTGATTGATTGTAACTTTTAAAAGAGCGTAAAAATACTTTTTAAAAAGACTAAAAAAAATACTAGGGACAACATATTTTGTTTCAATCTGATTTTTTGTAGCTTTTCAAAGAGCTTATAAAAAAACTAGGTCACCATATTTGTTTTCTATCTATTTTTTGTAGTTTTCAACAAGCTTTTAAAATACTAGGTACCTCATATTTTTAAATTTTTTAATTTTTTAGGGCCCCCCTTTTTTTTTAAAAATTTTTTGTAGCTTTTTTTTTAAAAAGCTTATAAAAAATACCCCCAACATCAATTTTATTTTTTTAAAATCAAAAAAAACTGGATTTAAAATTTTTAAACCCCTTATTCAAAGACTTTAAAAAAAGGGGGGGGAAAATACTAAAGGTAACAATCATGAAAAGGGGGCCTTTCCCCCGGGTTCAGTACAGTTCCCCCGTTCACCCACGTAAATGGGGACCTGCCCTCTTTTAAATCAGGAAGGGAAAACAGCGAGGGGGAGGGATGGCGCCGCCCCCAATATCGGCCCTAGAAAAGGAGGTCTCTGATGCCTCGCTCCCCTACGACCTTATAGGTTAAAGAGACTCTTTTTCCTTTTTTTAAAAAAAAAAAATACTTGGTACTTTAATTTGTTATTTTCTATTTTTGTACTTTTTTTCAGAGCTTATAAAATCTGGGTACCTTTTTAATATTTGCTACAATCTGAATTATTGTAACTTTTCAACAAGCTTATAAAAATACTATTACCTCATATTTTTTTATCAATCTGATTTATTGTAACTTTTTAACAGAGCTTATAAAAATACTAGGTACACCATATTTGTTATCAATCTGATTTATTGTAGCTATTTAACAGAGCTTAGAAAAGTACTAGTTACTTTATATTTGTTATCAATCTTATTTATTGTAGCTTTTTTAACAGAGCTTATAAAAATACTAGGTACATCATATTTGTTATCAATCTGATTTATTGTAGCTTTTCAACAGACTTATGAAAATACTAGGTACATCATATTTGTTATCAATCTGATTTATTGTAACTTTAACAGAGTTTATAAAAATACTAGGTACACCATATTCGTTATCAATCTGATTTATCGTAACTTTTCAACAGAGCTTATGATAATACTAGCTACATCATATTCGTAAGACACGCTGATTGAAGCTAGGCCTGAAAAAAAGAAAGAATAACCTGTAAAATAAAGTAGGTCATTTTCTGCAACGAAACCCTGAACGCATTCACAGGTTTCATTTCGCTTTACAGTTTTTTTCTCCCCCCCCCCCCCCCCTGCCCCCTATCTCATCATGGCTAGACTTGCACAGCACCCTGAGGATGCTGCCCATAACTGGGGACTCCTGAAAGCTGCCGTCTTCTGTTCTGCAGGACACCCTCAGCCTGGCGTCCACAGACCCCAGCGAAGTCAGCCGTCTGCAGCAAGAGCTGGTGTCGGCTGAAACGGCGCGCTCGGCGCTGGTGGAGAACGTGGCCAGCCTGGAGCAGGAGCGGCAAAGGGCAGAGCAGTCCGTGTGGATGACCCAGGGGGAGCTCACCGCCATGCAGGAGCAGTTGAGATCCTCGGCAAAGAAGATGGACGAACTGCAGAAGAAGCATTCCGCTCTGGAGCTGAGGTGAGATGTGTGGGAAATCATTTTTGTGTATGTGTGTGTGTGTGTGATTTATTTATATTATTTTTTGGGGTTTTGGTTTGGAGGGGTTTTGAGTGGGTTATTAACATTTTATTTTTATTTTTTTTATTGATGGAACAAACATGATGTCTGAAATATGTTGTCCTTTTTTTTGGGGAAGGGGTGGTGGTCATTTTTGTTCTTTTTCAAGGAAAGTATTCTCATTGAAAATACTTTAATAATAAAATTTAAAACCCCTTTCTTCAGTCTTTGATAGTGGCTATTGCGGAGAAAATGTTGCCCTGTGTCAAACTTTCAAGTGCACTTTGCTGTTGTTTGCATTCAGATAGATCTATAGAGATTGTTTTGCTTCCATGCAAACCATTTTGCTGTATGACGGATGCTACAGGCGAATGGTGGACACGTTTGACTTTAAAAAATTGGATTTATGAAAGTGGTGTGAGTCTCGGCAGTGTTTGGTGAATTAAGTGTGTGTGCGAGTGAGTGAGTGAGTGAGTGTGTGTGAAAGAGAGAGTGAATGTGTGTGTGTGTGTGAATGGAATGAATATTCCTTTTGGCCAGAGAAATATATGTGTGTGTGTGAATGGAATGAATATTCCTTTTGGCCAGAGAAATATATGTGCGTGTGTGTGTGAATGGAATGAATATTCCTTTTGGCCAGAGAAATATATGTGCGTGTGTGCATGTGTGAGGACGTTAAAGCTAAATGAAGAAGGAAGATAAAGTAGCGCTAAAAGTGTGAAGCATTTCATTATGCAATCTTTGAACAGAAATGAAAGGGTCATCTGATAACAAATATAGACTATACAGTTAACTCTCCACTGACTACTCCTTGTAGTGCGTTTTCTGAAGTCAGTCTCCACTAACAGAAGCAACATGTAGGTGTGCCTGTTGCTGTCGTTGCAGCCACTCTCAGCTGCAGAAGGAGAAGGCAGAGCAGGCCAAAGACGTGGACAGACAGGCAGCGGAGCTGAGCGCTCAGCAGCAGCAGCTCAGCCAGGAGAAACAGCAGCTGGCTCAGCAGGTGGAGAAAGACCGCTCCCAGTTCGCCTCGGAGGTGCAGACCCTCCGGCAGAACTTGATCGAGGCAACGGACGCCCGAGATAAGCTGACCACCAAAGTGACCTCTTTGGAAGAGGCGCTGGAACAAATGCGAGCCTGGGACACAAAGAAAGACCAGCAGATTTCCAGACTGGAGCAGCAGGCAGATTCCTTGGAATCAAAAAACAAGTCTTTGTTGGAGGAGATGGCCAAGAACGTTTCGACTCGTGAAGAGGAGGCCATGCTGCAGATGGAGTCGGCCTACAAAATGGACGAACTGCTGGGCAAGCTGAGAGATGTGGAAGAGCAGAACAGGCAGCTGGAAGGACAGAGTGAAGACCTCAAGCAGAAGTGTAGACATTCTGAGTCAGCTGCAGAAGAAGAACGGGCGAGGAAAGATCTTGTAGCCGCACAGCTGGAAGCGGAAACGCAGAAATGCGAGTCCTTGTTGTCAGAACTGCAGACGTTAAGGACTGAATTGGACAGAGAGAGAACTTCAGGAGCTGAGGCAATGGAAAAACTCCAAACCCAAAGCACACAGGGGCAAGCTGAAAATGAAAAGATAAAGGCTGAACTGATCTCAACCACAGAAACTTTGGGAAAGACGCTATCTCGACAGTCGGATCTCTCCAGTTACATATCCCAGTTGATGAAAGTAGCAGTAGATTCTTCTGGTGCTGTGGTGGACACTCCAGACTCTTCCTCCTGCTCTAGCAGTGACGTCAGCCAGTTTGTTCAAAAGTGCCAGCAGTTGTCGCGTGACAGATTCTCAGACCTGGAGACCAGACTGGAGGCTGCAGAGAAAGAGAGGGCAAGACTGGCTGGAGAGAGGGGCACTGTGCAACACACTGTGGATGCCATTTTTAACGCGCTGCCTGAGAAGGTGAGTGTCACTTCTTGTAAGGATTTTTGTTGGTTTCATTTTTTGTTTTAGTCCTGGGTTTAGAGGAGTATCGTTTTTACCAGAAATTTGTGTTGGTTTGAAGTAAGTGTTGTTTGAAATTCTTTTTTTTTAACTTTAAAAATGTGCAGCAAATTTATATTGAGCGTTAAGATTGTCTATGTTAAAGGATGTTTCACATGAAGGTGGTTAGTTCTAGAGCTTGAAGTGTGCATTGTGTGTGTGTGTGTGTGTGTGTGGTGTATGTGCTTGCATGTATGTGTGTGTGGAGGGGGATGTATTCTTTCCCTGCTGAAGTGACTACTTTGGGTATCATTGTTTAATTCAAGCTGGTGGCAAAGGGACTAGGGACAACAGCAGAAACTTACCATGTATGCACCCATACCAGACTCAATGATTGTTGAAACAGCTTTTGTTTTGGGGCAGTCTACTGATATCAAACATATTTGAGATGCATAAATGAATCTGTGATTTATATGATACTCAAAATAGAAAGACAACATTATGAATGTGTCATGTTGATTTTTTTTTTTTACACTAATACAAAAATTATGCATGTGTCCTGTCCATTTTTTTTAAACGCTACTACCAAGAAAAAAATTATGCATGTGTCATTTTTAATTTTATTGTAATGCCAGGAGCCGGGATTATATGGACTTTCAGATCATACCTTCATATGAACAATGATATTTTATTCTTGCATTCTTTGTCTCAACAACAACAAAAATTGCATAAAATATCGCATCCTTTCCTTTATCGCAAGTGCTGCACCAGTTGCTTTTGACGACTCATTATTTGTACCTTCTTCTCCCCCCAGCCTGAAGACAGTTCACGGGAGCTAACTCAGCAGGTGCAAGAAGTGGAGACCAGAGTGAAGTCCCTTTGTATGCAGGTGTCGGATTTGTCAACAAACAACAGCTTTTTGAAGGAACAGCTGCAGTTAGCGCAGGGGGAGCAGACAGACAAAGGGAACCAACTCAGCCACCTGGAAGGACGACTCTTGGAGCTGGAGAAAGCTCTGAAAGAGTCGCGGGCCACGGAGAGTTCCCTTCAGGGGCAGGTAATTGTGAATTGACTGTGTTTTGATGGAGTTGACAGTTTATTGATGATGAGTCTGGTTTAAAAGTTGTGAAGCAGGCACAGACATGTTAGGTGTATGTGTGTGTTCTTGTATTGTGTGTGTGTTTTGAGTGTGTATGTGTGTTTGTTCATGTGTATCGTGTATGTGTCTGTGTGTGTTGTTGTTTTTGCTTTGAATTTACATCTGTTCACTCAAAGTGAAATTAGATAATGGGAAGGGGAGGGGAGGGAGCACTTATGTTGATGGTTGTGTGCAGTAGAATGCGTATTTATTGCTAAGTAACGTAGACAGTACACAATGATAACAACAAATATGTACATATGTACATAAGAAATGCTAACCTGACTTATAACTATAGCAAATGTTCTTAAGGATTGTTAATTAAAGATTTTCAATTCAATTCAATTTCAATTCAATTCTTTTATTAGTTAGGACCACGGCCGCCGCTAGCCGGGAAAGTGTAGCGGAAAGTGGCAAAATTGACCAACTTCACACCCCAATTTCTCCATACAAATCTTAACGAAAACTTTTTAAGAATATACCAATAAAAAGTTCAATGCATCAAACTCAACGTCTATAATATTATTTTGCAAGAATGATCACTGGATAAGTGCGAGCAATGCATTAAATATCGGTAATAAACTGAAAATTTGCCGCTGCCGGAGCCTTACTCGCTAAAAACGCGACTCGGTGAATTTTTGTGCTTGGTCTTCTATCACGATCGGGGAGCGTTCAACAACAAATCTATTCATAGTGCATACCATTGGAAAGAAGAACTTCCTGCTAACCGAATATGCAATGGGATTTTTTGTGAGTTTTTCCAAAGATATAGTATTATGCATTTAAAAATGACCTACATTTTGCGGAAGTCATAGAAATTTCTGTTTTAATCGTAGAAAAAATCCCAAAGCACCATTAGAAAGCTTGTTTTTTCAAGAACAAATACCGCATTTCAGTTTATCGCTTAGTTCCATGGATGACGTCCCATTCTCATTTGCATACATTACCCCCCTTTCTCTTACTAAACAAAATGGCGGCCTCTGCGAGTCAATGGACCAAAGCTTTGACTTGCGAACGTCAACAGAGATTTGCGATGTGTACAGCGCAATACACTCACATTTGAAAAAGTAAATGCTGTGTTTTTACTTTGTGCATAATTACTATCGAATCTCGATGATTTTAGAATTAAAAACTTTCATTGTTTATCACAAGTTTAACCCGAACTGGGACCACATGGAACGAAGAACTAGGTCATCGAGGGGTGATCTCATAATTCATGAACTCTCGTGAAAATTATCCATTATAACAATTAATCAGGGTGATATTTCTGTTCAAAAGAGTTTCTAGTAGTGTTCTTTTTTTTCTTAGCATCCGTAATTTGTTGTATCATGTTGAAATGTTTGATGAAACATTGTGAATACAAATTCAAGAACGACAACTCTTGCCTCGATTTAATTTCTATCAGAAATTTTGAAATTTTGTTTGTTGTTTCTGTGTGCATATAAGAATGCATTTTAAACAGAAATAGTTATATTGCGATTAGAAAACACTCATGAATGCAACTATTTAAGTTCATGCAGATCAAAACATTTTTTTTTCTGAATCAAAGCATGCAAGTGCTAATGAAATTAAAATTAAATGAAACTTGTTTTTGTTCTCTCAGTTGCTTTTGCATTTTAAACAGTTCATGCATTGTCTTCATTCTTTGGTTGTGTTGTTTATCGAAACATGAAATAATTAGGGAAAAAAACAACAACACAGGTGTAGGTAACTCGCACTAAATGTGAAGTGTGCATGAACTTGTACAAGAAAAATATTAACAAATACAACACTAATAAGTCTTTACATCACACACGCTTTGCAACAGTATATCAGACAGTGAACCATAATTTATTTAGGCAGAGGTCTAGGAGGTCAATGCATTACCCAGGAAGAAGTTATGCAGAGGTTAAAATCACTGGGCACAATAAAGATACAGGCCTGGTTCTGCAGATTTGCTTTTGGATAAAAACTGAGAACTGTGCTGACTATGGAAGAAAAGTGTCAAAGAAGTGACAGGTTCAGTGTCATTATGTACAGCCCTGTCCCTGGGGAGTTAGAGGAAACTGCTGGACCTGTCCTGGAACCAGCAGAGATAACATGTGAGATCACCAGAAACTTTAAAAAAAAAAAAAAAAGAAAACACAGATGATTACATGACTACACCTGTGATCTCTTGTACTGAAGAAGATGCTTGAGAAGTGGGGGTGGGGGGGAGGTGTTAGGGGGAGGGAACAATAAACAGAATTACTTGAAATGCCCTTTAAAAAGACGCATGATTGTTTGAAGACAAACATTTTGATAAGTGAACCATTTCTGTCTGTGTTAGTTAGAAGCTGAGATGTGATGATATGCCTATGGGCAGGAAAGGGGGGGGGGGGGGGGGGGTACAGGAAAAAGCAATAAACAGAAACACTTGGAATGCCCTTTAATATGACTCATTGTTTGAAGACAAACATTTTGACAGGTGAACCATTTCTGTCAGTCAAGTAGAAGCTGAGATATGATGATATGCCTACAGGCAGGACTTGTGTTATTGTTTGGACTGGTTATACATTCACAAATTGCTGTCATACGGGTGTTTTGGATGATTGCAGTTTGCCTCTGCATGACTTTTAGCCTCTAGAAAAAAAAATACACAGCATCTGAGTAATAAGTACAAGCTGTAATATAGATCTTAGACACTTTCAGGCATTCTTGTGGTTTTGACAGGAGGGTAAAGTACCCCTTTCAGCTCAAAATGTGAGCTATTTTTAGAATTTTTCTCTGAATTTGATGTGAAACTCCATTTGTTTCCTTTGACTTATTTTCCTATTTTTTAAATATCTGTTTCTTCAAAGTAACATAAAACAATATAAAACTAGTTTCAGCAATGTCAGATTCATATTGAGCATGAGGGACATGTCCAAATAGTGCTTTATATAACGAAATGGCATTTTCGTCAGGTCTTAAAATGTTTAAAGTGATATATTTAAAAAAACGTAAAGATAACGATTTGAAATTTTGCATGTTTCTTGATTTTGTTATTATCTTCGTTTGAAATAAGAAACATCAAATTCTATGATGTTTGAAAAAAATGAGCGGTCCTACCTACTTTTATTGTCCTCTGTTTAAAGGAAATTTGTTTTGCAGTGATTAAAACATATCCATGAAGTAATAGAATACAGACATATATAGAAATTAATGCATGTGATAAAACACTTCTTAAACACACACTTACACTCACACTCACAGACACGCACGCACACACACACACAAACACACTCATTAACACACAACTTTATTAAAAGAAATATGTTTTACGGTGATTAAAACATATTTAAACAACTAATAGTATATTAACAAATATAAATTTAATATGTTATATACGAAATGCCAAATTAAAATTTTTATTATCTTAATCAAGGATTGCTCAGAAAAAGAGGGTAAGAATGGTTTAGACACTCTGTGTTTGTGTGCGCATGCACCTGCCCTGTTATCTGCCTAAACATAACTTTGACCTCAACTATGGAAAGAACCAGAATTGATAGTCAATAACATTTGAAGACAATAAAGAAATATTTAATCAGCTCGTTCTGATTCAAATTTTATACAAACATCAAAATGTAAGTGATAAGAAGACATAAAAACAAAACACAAAGAAAACAGAAGAACGCATTGACCAGAAACAGAGAAGCAATCAGTGTCACCACTTACAAAATCACAACAGCACAGTTAGTTACCTTTTTGAGCAGTAAGCAAACAGTTGCATACACAAAATCTCACCATCAGTGAACCTCGGAGCTCTAGCATACACACACACATGCACACACACAGAGTCACACAGTCACACACACACAAACACACACACACACACAGGGTCACACACACACAGGGTCACACACACACACACAGTCACACACACACACACACACAGGGTCACACACACACAAGAGTCACCCACACACACACACACACACACACACACACACAGTCACACACACAGGGTCACACACACACACACACACACAGGGTCACACACACACACACACACACACACACACACACACACAGGGTCACACACACATACACACACACACAGTCACACACAGGGTCACACCCACACCCACACACACACACACACACACGCAGTCACACACACACACACACACACACACAAACCCCCCCCCCCCCCATCAACCCAGTATGCCTCTGCTTCAGGTGGCCAGCGCAGACCTCATCTTAAAAACGGCCCAGCAGCAAAACGCAGACCTGCAGTCCCAGCTGGAAGCCACTACCTCAGACGTGGCTGCCAGAACCCAGGCCTTGCAGGAGCTGGAGCAGGCAAAGACGTCTCTTGAGAAGCAGGTGGAGGACCTGGAGAAGCAGAGGACGGAGCAGGCGTCCTCTGTGGAGGCAGCGTTGGGAGAGCTGGAGGAGAAGAAGGGGAAGGAGGAGGCTTTGGAGCTGAAGGTGGAAGAGATGGAATCGGAGCTGGAGGCCAGTCGGAAGGAGGTTGAGGAAAAGAGGAATCAGGTATTTTTGTTTTATTTTTTGTTTATTTTGTTTTATTTTATTCTTTTATATCGAGGGTAATGGAATAAGCTCTTATGTGCTTTTTTTTGCATCCAGTCCCCGTGTGTATGCGGTTGTTGTCAATTCTGTCATCTGTTCCCACCGGCACACAATGGCTTTCTCTTACGAATAGCGGAACAGGATTTAACATGTGCGCAAGATGTTCTGCGTGTGTTCGCACACGGGACCTCGATTTATAGTCTCATCCGAAGGACTTTTGGGGAGAATGGAGTCTGCCCTGATGTTAACTCCAGGGGAAAATATCCCCTTGAACGGGAATCGAACCCGGGTCGTCAGATTGTGAGCGCAATGTTCTAACCACTAGGCTATCCCGTTCCCCAAGAGATAGGGATGGTAGTGGGAAGGTGTGTGTGTGTGTGTTGGGGTGGGAAGGTGTGTGTGTGTGTGGTGGGGTGGGAAGGTGTGTGTGTGTGTGTTGGGGTGGGAAGGTGTGTGTGTGTGTGTTGGGGTGGGAAGGTGTGTGTGTGTTGGGGTGGGAAGGTGTGTGTGTGTGTTGGGGTGGGAAGGTGTGTGTGTTGGGGTGGGAAGGTGGTGTGTGTGTGTGTGATAAAGTGCATTCATGAACATGCGACTATTACTAGTTCACATTTATTGATATTGATAATGCCTGTCATGCATATATGTGTGTGTGTGTGCGCGCACGCACGCTTGTGTGTGTGTGTGTTGTATATTGAGGTTGGAAAGTGTTTTGGTGTGGGAAGGTGTGTGCGTGCGCACACGCACACGCATGTGTGTGTGTTGTGTATTAGGGTGGGAAAGTGTTTTGGTGTGGAAGGTGTGTGTGTGCGCGTGCGCACACGCGTGTTTTGTGTATTGGGGTGGGAAAGTATTTTGGTGTGGGAAGGTGTGTGAGTGTGTTTGTCTGTGCATGCATGTGTGTGTTGTTTGTTGGGTTGGGAAGGTGTGTGTGTGTGTTTTGACTTTTGGGGTGGGAAGGGGGTGTGTGTGTTGGGGTGGGAATGTGTGTGTGTGTGTGTGGAGGTTGGAAGGTGTTTGTGTGACATGTTTGTGTGTGAAGGGGTCTGTGTGTTTGAGTGTGTGTGAGTGTGTGTGTCATTTGGGTGGGAAGGGTGGTATATATATGTGTGTGTTGGGGTGGGAATGCGTGTATGTGTGCATGTGTTTGTGTATGTATGTGTGTTTTGGGGATTTGAAAAGTGTGTGTATATATATATAGTAAGTAAGTAAGTCTTCAATTTTAACGTCTTTCTACTTTAAGTGATACCAGACGACCCTAAAACAGGTGACTGAATGAAAGAGATGGATAGATAGATCTACTCTGTGTGGTGCGTGCGAGTGTGTGTGTGCATGTGTGTGTGTATAATAAAGAGTAATAACAAGGGAAATACACAAATATATATGTATGCGTAAATGTGTGTGCGCAAGCGTGCACATGCATGCATGCATATATGTGCAAGCATGCATGATTCGTGCACTTTCAACAAAAGTCTTCTCTCTCTGTCACCGCTGTCACACTAACCACCTACCTGGAAGACTCTCCCCCTCTCTCTCTCTCTCTCTGTCACCGCTGTCACACTAACCACCTACCTGGAAGACTCTTTCTCTCTCTGTCACCGCTGTCACACTAACCACCTACCTGGAAGACTCTCCCCCTCTCTCTCTCTCTCTGTCACCGCTGTCACACTAACCACCTACCTGGAAGACTCTCTCCCTCTCTCTCTCTCTCTCTGTCACCGCTGTCACTCTAACCACCTACCTGGAAGACTCTCCTCTCTCTCTCTCTCTCTCTCTCTCTCTCTCTGTCACTGCTGTCACACTAACCACCTACCTGGAAGACTCTCTCCCTCTCTCTCTCTCTCTCTCTCTCTCTCTGTCACCGCTGTCACTCTAACCACCTACCTGGAAGACTCTCCCTCTCTCTCTCTCTCTCTGTCACCGCTGTCACACTAACCACCTACCTGGAAGACTCTCTCCCCCTCTCTCTCTCTCTGTCACCGCTGTCACACTAACCACCTACCTGGAAGACTCTCCCTCTCTCTCTCTCTCTCTCTCTCTCTCCTCTCTCTCTCTCTCTCTGTCACCGCTGTCACACTAACCACCTACCTGGAAGACTCTCTCCCCTCTCTCTCTCTCTGTCACCGCTGTCACACTAACCACCTACCTGGAAGACTCTACCCTCTCTCTGTCAACCGCTGTCACACTAACCACCTACTGGAAGACTCTCCCCCTCTCTCTCTCTCTCTCTGTCACCGCTGTCACACTAACCACCTACCTGGAAGACTCTCCCTCTCTCTCTCTCTCTCTCTGTCACCGCTGTCACACTAACCACCTACCTGAAGACTCTCCCTCTCTCTCTCTCTCTCTCTCTCTCTCTCTGTCACCGCTGTCACACTAACCACCTACCTGGAAGACTCCTCTCCCTCTCTCTCTCTCTCTCTGTCACCGCTGTCACACTAACCACCTACCTGGAAGACTCTACCCCTCTCTCTCTCTCTCTCTCTCTGTCACCGCTGTCACACTAACCCACCTACCTGGAAGACTCTCCCTCTCTCTCTCTCTCTCTGTCACCGCTGTCACACTAACCACCTACCTGGAAGACTCTCCCCTCTCTCTCTCTCTCTCTCTGTCACCGCTGTCACACTAACCACCTACCTGGAAGACTCTACCCCTCTCTCTCTCTCTCTCTTTCTGTCACCGCTGTCACACTAACCACCTACCTGGAAGACTTTCTCTCTCTCTGTCACCGCTGTCGCACTAACCACCTACCTGGAAGACTCTCCCCCTCTCTCTCTCTCTGTCACCGCTGTCACACTAACCACCTACCTGGAAGACTCTTCCCACCTCTCTCTCTCTCTCTGTCACCGCTGTCACACTAACCACCTACCTGGAAGACTCTCCCCTCTCTCTCTCTCTCTCTCTGTCACCGCTGTCACTCTAACCACCTACCTGGAAGACTCTCCTCTCTCTCTCTCTCTCTGTCACCGCTGTCACACTAACCACCTACCTGGAAGACTCTCTTCCTCTCTCTCTCTCTGTCACCGCTGTCACACTAACCACCTACCTGGAAGACTCTCTCCCCCTCTTCTCTCTGTCACCGCTGTCACACTAACCACCTACCTGGAAGACTCTCTTCCTCCTCTCTCTCTCTCTGTCACCGCTGTCACACTAACCACCTACCTGGAAGACTCTCTTCCTCCCTCTCTCTCTCTCTGTCACCGCCGTCACACTAACCACCTACCTGGAAGACTCTCCCTCTCTCTCTCTCTGTCACCGCTGTCACACTAACCACCTACCTGGAAGACTCTCTTCCTCCCTCTCTCTCTCTCTGTCACCGCTGTCACACTAACCACCTACCTGGAAGACTCTCTTCCTCCCTCTCTCTCTCTCTGTCACCGCCGTCACACTAACCACCTACCTGGAAGACTCTCCCTCTCTCTCTGTGTTTCAGCTGAGCCTCATGCAGGAGAAAGTGAAGGAAGCGGAGGAGAAGGTGGAAAGCATCCTGGACTCCATGGCGTCACTGGAAACGGACAAAGTGGTGGAGCACGACACCTTCCAGCAGCAGCTGACCCAGGTGACCTCGCAGCTGACCTCCACCCTGGCCGAGAGAGACCAGCAGCAGGCTGACAAGGAACTCCTGCAGGGGGAGATGGCCCGGCTTGAAGAAGAGCACGTCGCCTTGCAGAAAGAGTTGGACCTCAAAGCTTCGGAAGTGGCGTCTCTACAAGAGTCCTTGCAGACCAGTGCCAGTACGCACGCTGACGTTGAAGGGGAGCTGAAGAGGCAGCTGGAGAGTTTGACCCATGAGCTGAGTCAAGCGAAAGACGAAGCTAGCAAGACGCGTGACAGCTTGAGTGAAGCGACCTCCCTGAAAGAGACCGCGGAAACAGAGAGAGACGCCACAGTTCAAAAGCTGGACAAAGCCACGATGGAACTGCAGGAGAAAGAAGTGACATTCTCCGAACAGCTCCAGAACTTGCGCGTCCAGCTGGGAACTTTCGAGAAGGAAAAGGAGGAGTTGAGAAAGTCCTCCAGCTCCACCTATGAAGAACTGACCAACGTTTTGACGGAAAAACAAAACGTCGTATCCAGTCTTGAGCAGGAGAAGAGGGACCTTGAAAAGCAAGTCAAAGACTCCTTGGAACACAGGCAAACTTTAGAGGCAGAAACAGAGAGACTTCAGGCTGAGTTGGCAGAGGGGAAGAAAGCAACGGAAACTGAGAAGACAAAATTGTTGGAAGAGAAGAGAGAAACACAGAGCAAGTTACAGGCAGACATTGACAGCCTCAAAGAGCAGAACTCTAACCTCCGCAAGGAACTGGAGCAAGTGAAAACAGACCTCAGCACCAAACTGGGAGAAATCAAAGACACGAAGCTGGAACTGGAAACCACCAGGATTGAAACCGACCGCCTGCGCAGCGACTCCGCCTCTGAGAAGTCGGAACTGGAAGACAGCCTGGAGAAACTGCAGGCGCGCTTCAGCGAGCTGCAAACAGCCATGGATGCCATGCTGAAGGAGAAGGAGGAGCTGACAGCCCAGCATGCCGCTGCACAGGAGGAGATCACCGAGCTGAAAGCAGATCTGGCGTCCTCCGCTGACGGCTACAACTTCCTACTCCAGAGCAGTCAGAAAGTCCAAGAGGAGAAGGACTCCGAGATAGAAACCCTGAAGTCCCAACTGGAGCACGCCACGAAGGAGCTGGATGCAAAGCTGGACGCGACCTCTTCGGAGAAAAAGAGCGCGGAGGAGAAAGTGGTGGGTCTGGAATCGGCGTGCCAAGCCCTCAGGAGCCAGGAGCAGGAACTGGGCCGAGCGCTAGCGGAGAAGAGCAGGGAGGCGGCCGACCTGAGGGGCCTGACGATCAGCCTCAGCAGCTCCATCGCCGTGCTGGAGGAGGACGACCGGGCGCGGCGCGAGGAGATCGCGCAGCTGGAGGAGAAGCTGCAGGAGAAGGAGGAGGCGTGCAGCAGCCAGGTGGAGGCCCTGGAACAGGAGTTGTCTGCCCTGCAGTTCCAGCTGAGCGCCGAGCAGCTGCAGCACGCGGAGTCGCTCAGGGTAATGCTTATATACAAACATGATCGCTTTGTTGTAGCAGGTAATCATTATTGTATTGTATTATACTAAAGCTTGGGGGCTACAGCGTTGGGCGCGTAGGATCTGAAGGGTGCAGGTTCGAAGCGTTGCTGAACATGTAGTTGAGGAGACTTCTTTTAGAGTCAGTACTTTGGGGGAGGAGGGGGGGGGGGGGGGGGGGGTGGGGGTTGTTGTTTGGAGTTGTTTTTTTTTGTTCCTTTGGTTAGAGCTCTGAGGTTCACCAATGGTGAGATTTTGAATTCTCGACCGTTTTTGCCCACCATGAAGGTATCCACATTCCAACTTCGGGGATGTATGCTGGGTAATTCGTGTTTCCGTAATCCACCAAACGCTTACATGAATTAATGGGATCTTTAATATGCATGTTAAAAATGTTATCTTCAGCATATGTATTTATTTGTACATGAAGGAAATTAAGGCAGTTGCATGTCTGCACTTGAAGTTGACCTTCGATTTGTTTGCTTTACAAGATTCAGCGCTATATAAATTCCATATATTGTTATTATTATTATCATAAAAATCCCCAGACACCAGACGCTGATACGAACCCGTGAGATGATAAACCAAGGTCCCACGTGTCCAACATCTTGTGCGACACATGAACAATCCATCCCCTCCTCCTTCACAGAATGGTAGGCCAGCTATGGTGGATGGTGGGCATGATGTGACTGACTATACCTGACACTCACTTTTGGGCCTGAGCACAGTTGAGCTTGGCTAGGTTCAACTTGTACTTGCCCTTCTAATGCTGTCATGAGTCAACGATTCTTCATTGTGTGAGGGAAGAAAGAAAGAGAGAGACCATGTACAGTGTGTGTGTGTGTGTGTTTTATTCTTGTTTTTAAACAATTCTTTTATTTTGAGGATAATGGAATAAGCACTCATGCACTTTTTTTTACTTATAGTCCCGGTGTGTATGCAGTTTTGTAAATTTTGTCATCCATTGCCACCGGCACACAATGGCCAACTCGTACAAAAAGCGGAACAGGTTATATTATGTGCGCAAGATGTCCTGTGTGTGTTCACACACAGGACCGCAGTTTATAGTCTAATCTGAAGTACTTTTGGGGAGAGTGGAGTTGGCACTGATATCAACTCCAGTGTGTGTGTGTATGATTTGTTGTTGTTGCTGCTGCTTTGATTTTATGTTTGTTCACTCAAAGTGATACTAGACATGTGTGTGTGTGTGTGTGTGTGTGTGTGTATCCGTGTATGACTGTGCGCTTGCATGAATGTTTGTATTTGCGCAAAATGACATCACATCACCTGCATGTACGTGTGCATTCATGTTTTCCCTTCTGTCATTGACAGTCGATGGGAGACCACGAGACCAGCGCCACAGAGATGTCCAGTCGCCTGACTGACCAGGAGGCCCTGATTGGGGATTTGGAGAAAGAGCTGTCGTCCCTTCAGGCAGACTTTGAGACGGAAAGAACCAACCAGAATCAGCAGGTAACTCGGGGAAGTTTGAATTCCAGTGTTGATGTGGGTGGTGGTTGGGTGTTCCCCAGCTTAACACCCTGGCAGTCTCCCAGAATGGGCACCCTGTCTCATGCATCCCACCTGGGAATTACCATGAGACTGCCAAGCACACATGGGATGAGAAGTTCTGTGTGTATGGCTGTTTTCTAGTACCTTGCCATATTGGCAGCCATACTCTGGCTTCAGAGGATTTTTTTTCTCCTTTATTGGGGAATGTAGGTTGCCGTGGTAAGAGTTTGTCATGGCTGAAGGCAGTCTCCACATAACATTTTATTATGGGCTTTGTTGCATCATTGCTACAGCTATACTCTAGGTGAGTTTATCATGGCTGAAGGTAGTCTCCACATAACATTTTATTATGGGCTTTGTTGCATCATTGCTACAGCTATACTCTAGGTGATGTTGGTTTTTTTCCAACTGCCCACCTTGAGAAAGAGAAAGAGAGTAACGCTGCGTTACCAAATGGGACACACCAGCTGTTGTGCGTTCCCCAGCTTTACACCCTGGGGGTTAGTCACCCAGAACATGCCACACTCTGACTCACTCATCCCACCTGGGGATCACTGTGAGATAAGAAGTACACCGCATGAGAAGTTTGCATATATGACTCTTTTCAAGTGAATCGTAAGAGGCTGTTGTTACCTTGGGTGCTAGTGCTGACTTCTCTCAACATAATTATGCTTCACTGTCACAGTGCAGTGTAGAATGTGCACAGCCTCCTTACTTGAGGCTTCATTCCCCACTGTTCTTACCATGCTCCATACCTCAAGGGTTTTGTTGCCGAGACAGGAGCGTATCTGTCTCCACTCTTTTGCTTAGTCATAATTCTGTGCCACACTGTATTATGTATACCTACTACACATGTATACTGCATTATGTTTTGGTCCTTACCATATGCTGTACTGTATAGTGGAGTGAGACCCTGCTCTACTTTGTTCTACTCTGTGTGTGCGTGCGTGCGTGCGTGCGTGTGTGTGTGCATGCATGCGTGCGTGTGTGTGTGTGTGTGTGTGTGTGTGTTTTGCAGCTGGAAGAACTAAAGGGTCTGTTGAAGAGCAAGGAACACGAGTGTCGTGTCTTGGCTGAACAACTTCAGAAGGTGAGCCCTTTTTCCTGAGAGTTAGCAAAATCATAATCAAGCAATCTGTCAGTCAGTCGAAAGGAAATTAGAGAAGGATGGTAAAGCTCCATCAACCCTTAAAACAACAACAACAAAAATCCAGAAATGAAGTTACCTTGGAAGCAAAACAGACAAATCCATTTAAAGAAAGAAACAGTTGGGTTTGATTAAGAGTGCCTCCTGTAGGGCTTAATGTTTTGAAAGGCAGTTCCAGTCAAAACTCTGTATAGTGTATGTTCACTGAGACATTGTACTGGTACAAAGAGAAAGGCACACAAGGATAAGTGCTGGGAGGATTAACCATACACTGTTTTCCTCCTCCCATTCATTCCTGGATGTGCATATGTATAAATGTGATGCACTATTTTTGATACAGTGTACAGTATTTTTTGTTCAGACATAAGTTTTCAGCACAGTCATGCAACTGAGTACAGAAATGTATATAATGAATGAACAAATGCATGTACCATACACACCATGCGCACACACACACACACACACACTGATGAGACTATAAACCGAGGCCCTGTGTGTGAACGCACGCAGACCATCTTGCGCACACGTCAAATCCTGTTCTGCTTTTCGTAAGAGTAGGCCATTGTGTGCCGGTGGGAACAGATGACAAAACTGCATACACATGGGGACTGGATGTAAAAAAGCACATAAGCGCTTATTCCATTATCCTCAATATAAAAGAATAAAAGAAAGAACACACACATACACACACATATTAATGCTCACTCACCACAAACACAAGAGACGTGTCCAACACTCAGAAATCATTTCTTTGTACATTGATCCAGTGTTTTTCTTGGAAAGATGTGCTGTACATAATTATACGTCTTTCTCAATCTTTGTATATTATTGTTTCCAAGTTGCTTTGAGTGTTATTTGAGATGGTAGTACTGCAGTGTTGTATAAATGTACAGGTTTCACGCTTCCAGTTGACTCTGTGGCTTTGTTTTTAAGGTGGCATCGATATTGTTTTTGAGATGACATGCTTATGTCACTTTTGTCAACTTATTCTGTTGTACATAGGGAAGTTTAGCATTTTTCAGTCGAGGGGTTTTTAGGGTTGTTTTTGTTTCTTCTTTTCTTTTTAAAAAGTAGATTAAAAAAAAAAAAAGATTGCAAAGATACAATTTTGGAAAAAGTTTTCTCTAGCAGTTTTGTGTCACTCTTCCTGCACTGTACCACTTTTAGCAGTGGAAGGGTACTGCAACTTGGTGCCCTTTTAACACATGTAACATGATTAGAAGTATTAGCTAGTCTCGACTTGTATGTTCTTTCGAGCCAGAAGGCCCATAGAGCCGGAGCTTATCCCGGTTTCTGTAGCGTTAAGCGAACTGATGGTTTTTCACCACCCCTGTGACAGGACGCTAGTCTGTTGCCAGATACTTCCCCAGCAGAGCTGGTACCCACTTGTACACCTGGGTGGAGTGAGGAAAATAGGAGTAAAGTGTCTTTCCCAAGGACACAACACCGAGCCGAGCGGGGATCGAACCCGCGACCTCTGGATCACGAGTTGACCGCCTAAACCACTCGACCACGGTGCCTCCAGTCTCGACTTGATTCTCCCTTTAAAAAAACAACCTTAAAAGGAAAAAGCATAACTGCTATTCCCTGTAACAGATGTGATGGTAGAGAGAGAGAGTCTGTGTCTTTCATTTTCAGGAACCCTTTTTCCTGTCGAAAAGGGGAACAAAAAATAAAAATCTCTATGTGCAGCTGAGGGGTTTGAAGACTGCTTCCTTGGTTCATGTATTCATACATACATACATACTGTAGCAACAGAGGAGACAGCAGTAGTAGTAGGGTGTCATGTGTCTAGGTGTGCCAAGCATTCTTTTTTTCAGACTTCTAGCAAGTAGTTTCTCATGTGCTGCATTCTAGATATGCCACACATTATATTTCAGACTTACAGCAGGTCGTCATACATTTAGATATGCCACACATTTTTCAGACTTATAGCAGATTGACATACATCTAGATTTGCCATACATTATATTTCAGACTTTAACTCAATGAGGTTGTAGAATCGGCACTCCTCTTCTTCACTGTGATGTGCCGAAACTTAACATTTGGCAGAATTACGATTTTTAAAAAAATACACTAAACGATGTTCAATTGAAGGGAAAGTACTCTGGTCTGTAGGGCAATCATTTTTCTAAACACAGTTGCTTTCCTTGATCATAAGCTTGCCTAGTTTGCATGTGTTGGCTACTTTTCTTTGTCATGTTGACAGGCGTATTCTTTGGGATTTTGGGCTCTCCAGTGTTATGATTTTAAAAACAAAAACTGTATAGTGCAGAAAATGACATCAGATCGATTCAGCCAACTTCAGGGAACTTTACTTTGGTGAAAAATCATCACATTGTTTCAAAGGGACTTGATGAACAGTTCAAGCCATGTAAGATAATCAGCCCTAATTTTCAAAACTTTTTATTTTTCAGCATTCAGTGAAATATTTTGAAAATTTGTAAAAAATAATTAGAGTCATCTATTGAAAAACTGTGTAACAATCTCAAAAGTAGACATAATAAACTTTTCATTTATATATTATTTGTATGTCTTTATCAAGTTGGATAAATGTGCTGAATTAAAAAAAAAAATATCCAAAATCCCTCATCACTACAAAAAGGCGGGACCCATTTCACTGCGACTTCATTGAGTTAAGCAGGTTCTCATGCGCTGCATTCTAAGTATGCCACTCATTATATTTTAGACTCATAGCAAGTTCTCATTCATTCTAGATTGCCACACATTGTATTTCAGACTAACAGCAGGTTATTGTGCATCTAGACATGCCACACATTATATGTTAAACTCATAGCAAGTTGTCATGCATCTAGGTATGCCACACATTGTCTTTCAGAGTTCTGACAAACTGGCTGAAACTTTGACATCGATTGAGTTTTACCAGGTGAGAGAAAAAGGGAAGGTAGTGAGTTTTGAAGCTGGAAGTACCTGATAGTTTGCTATCATTTATTTATTTTAAAAAATTCTTTTTATCAAACTCACTCACAGCTTTTCTATTTGCTGCACCTAACATCTAACAATTGCATCATGCTGTGCATTTGTGTGTGTTGTGTGTGTGTGGGTGGGTGGGTGAGTAGGTGGGTGGTGTGTCTGTGTTGTGACTGTGTCTTGTGTTTGAGTGAGTGAGTGTTTTGTCTTTTTATACCTTTTTTCCTTCTTCTCAATTAATTTGATTCAGATAAATTGAAAAGATTACACTGCTATTATCAGTTTTGTTATTTTTTATTAGCATTTTGTTTATTTTGCTTTCTATTATGTTCTTAGTTTGCTTGCTTCTTTGTTTTTCCTCCTATTCTTTGACATCCCTTTGCCACTGCTCCCGTGCCACTCAGCTCAGCCTAACCACACCTAAAGCAACACCCAGGCTCATTCTGCTGCGCTTTAGCATGCCAGCATTCCACAGGCTGCAATCAGTCTGTGGCTGCCGTAAGGCCACCTTTCACAGGAGGCTCTGTACTGATGCTAGAGCTCTTCACTAGCAATGTTGGGTAGTGCTTGTTTTGGACTAGCACATTTTAGGATGCCATCTGCTACACCACCTACATTGACCTACCTGCTTTCTTCACTTTCTGAACAATCATTGAGGTACTTCCTTGAGAGTTGGGCTTTTGACTTTTTTTTTTATTGCATTTGTCAGATGGGCAGCTCAGTCTCTGTGATGAAGGCAGCTGTACTCTGCTGCAGGTCCTCTCTCCCAGTCTCCACAGAGCTTCTTGGCCACTACTGGGGTGGTGTGGGTCAGTCAGGCCAGGTCCTCTTTCAGAGTGCTGCCTCATGTAGCGGGCAGGACTGTATACAGCACAGGGTCTGTTGTCTGGCTGCTGCCAGTCTGGCAAGGGCACTGTGTGTGTGTGTGTGTTTGTGTGTGTGTGTGTGTGTATGTGTGTGTGTGTGCGGCCTATATGGAGTTTCGTGTACATGTGGTAGTTGAGGCGGCTGTGGCCTGTCCTGAGGATTTTAGCAGGACTTCTTCCTTCTCTCTCTTTATATTTCATTGCTAGTAGGTGTGGTGTGTGTGTGTGCATGTATGTGTGTGTGCAATTGTGTTTACTTTGTGTGTGTGCATGTGTGTGTGCTAGTGTGCTTGTGTGTATGCACATTCATGTGTTTGAGTGTGCTTGCATATAAATATGAAAATTTATATAGTTTACTCAGTGATTGCTTTTGTTTATGCTTCAATTATAAACCAGTGTATAAATCCCCATGTATTTTGAGTCAAATTGTCTATGATCGTCACTTTTGTGGTCATTTTCTATACCAGAGATTGAGTACTTAGGAAATTTCTGTTAAAAAGTATCATCTTTGTTGGTGAATATTTGCATTGGAGTTCCTTCTCACTTGTTGATAGTAGTTCTTTTTTTCTCTTTTTTTGAGGGTGGGGGTAGTTTTGCTTGCTTTTTGTTTGTTTGCTTCTGTTGGGTTTTTTGGGGTCTCTTTCTTGTTTTGGTTGATTCTTTTTCTGTAGACAGGCACTATAGATGAGTTGTCATATAGATTAACTTCTTATCCATATAGTTCTCAAGTTACGATTTCAATGTTGTTATTTCCCAGGTTGGCTCATGTTCAGACCTGGCAGTGCCTTACCTGAATGCAGGTCTATTCTTCTGCATTTAATCAATATGCTATAATTCTGCTCTCTTAGTCTTATTAATTTTCTGTTATTTGGAGGTCTCTCCCATCCTCTGTCAGATTGAATATCCAAACACTTTTTAAACTCATCTTAAAATGAGTCGTTCTAAACTTTCAGCATGAAAATAAAACGCACTGGATTGTTCATGAGTTTATATGCAAAGTTGCATGATGTATATATATACATGTGTGTGTGTATGTGTGTGGCTGATGCACCGTGAGCTTTGTTGCTCTGTATAAAAGTGATTTGTTATCAACATTACTATTATCATCATCATTATCATTATTACTCATACAATTATGATGATGATATTGATAATTATGATGCAAGATAAAGATCCCATTTTTCATGTCAGCATTCAGTTGGGTGTTTTTTGTTTTTTAAAAAAATTTATTCTTTTATATTGAGGATAATGGAATAAGCATTTATGTGCTTTTTTTACATCCAGTTCCCGTGTGTATACGGTTTTGTAAATTCTGTCATCTGTTCCCACTGGCACACAATGGCCTACTCTTACGAAAAGCGGAACAGGATTTTAACGTGTGTGCAAGATGTTCTGCGTGCGTTCGCACACTGGGCCTTGGTTTATAGTCTCATCCAAAAGACTTTAGTGGAGAGTTGAGTCTGCACTGATGTTAACTCCAGGGGAAAACATGAAACTACCCAGGCATTATGACATTGAGAACTAACCAGCTTATTGAGTTTAGAGTTAGCCATGTGTCTACACAGTAAATTTCTCAGTAGATGGGTTGAGCATTCATAAAAGAAACACTGCATGCACAGACATATATTATCTCTATAATGAAATCTTTTTTTTTCCTGGTACTACCTTCCCATGTCTTGTTCTGTGATGTCTTGCCTCTTGGGTCTCTGTCCAGTCATTTGGTTTAGTCCCAAAGTATCTGTCTCTGTTGAGATAATACAGTATTCTTGAGTCTTGAAAATCATTATCTGTCTTCTTTCATTGCTGTTTGCTGCGTGAACTGTGCATACTTACCGTGGACTGTGTTCAGTATTTAACTAAGAAATGTTAATCTTTGGTTTTTCTTATTCTCTATATATGCCTTTTGAAGTCTTTAAATTTCAGGTTTTTTTCTTTCTTTTCTTTCTGGCTTTTTGTTGGGGTTTTGTTGTTGTTGTTATTGTTGTTTTTGTTTGTTTAGAGTGGGATATGCGGCTATGTAACCTTGGCTTGCTTTGTATCAGTTATTTGCATGCATGCTTTTACTTTACTGACTTCATGTAATGATCATTATATTGGCTGCATAAAATTAGCATCCTGTGGGGGTTTTTTGTTTTTGTTTATTTGTTGGGATTTGTTTTTGGTGTGTATTAAGTGTCCTGGTCAGTTTTACATGATTGTGTAAGTGACTAAGTCTTGATTCTAACTCAAGTCTATCGTGTTTTATATTGTCTAATTCTCACTGTCTCTTGTTTTCTCTCCCTTTCAGAAATCATGATTTGGCAGGGGGGGGGGGGGGGGGGGGGGGTCTGCTTTTTGCTTTTTTTCCCCTTTGTTTTTGTTTTGTTTTCCTTGTACATTTTTACCATACTGAAATCTATTACAGTGTCAGGTATTTTTTTTTTCCCCCTTTGTTTTTGTTTTGTTTTCCTTGTACATTTTTACCATACTGAAATCTATTACAGTGTCAGGTTTTTTTTTCCCCTTTGTTTTTGTTTTGTTTTCCTTGTACATTTTTACCATACTGAAATCTATTACAGTGTCAGGTATTTTTTTTCCCCCTTTGTTTGTGTTTTGTTTTCCTTGTACATTTTTACCATACTGAAATCTATTACAGTGTCAGGTATTTTTTTTCCCCCTTTGTTTGTGTTTTGTTTTCCTTGTACATTTTTACCGTACTGAAATCTATCACAGTGTCAGGTATTTTACAGTTATATCAATATCGCTATCAGAGGAACTCAAAGAATAACAGAGAGATTTTCTTTTTTTTTTTTTAGTCCTTCAGTACATTCATTAAAAAAGAAAAACCCTCCTTAAGTGTTGTTGTTTTTTTACATTTTTAGACAAGACTACAACAAAGCGGTGGTGATAATAATAATGATAATAATAATAATAATAATAAGGATAAAAGTAATAGTAATAATGATAATTCTACTACTACTACTACTACTATACTACTACTTTTACTCTTACTCCTGATGATGAAAATGATAACAGAAATTTAAGTCTGTTAATCCATCTGTCTGTTCATCACACCATTTTGCACATAAAATAATTATGCATCATAATGTGTAGAGATTAATTACTAAGTCAGGAATTTACTTCAATAGCCTAGTAGGTGGAATACGACACTTGTCAACTATGACATATGTCTGCATAAAGACAATGACACACAATGCATTAATTTAGTTCCTAACTGTTTGCAAATATATACAAAAGCAGTGTACATGTATACACTTTCATGTTTTGGTGGGTAACCTTTGGTATAATCTTCCTAATTGTGTTTATGTTTATTCTGACACATGATATGCAGCAAGATGTTGTGGTACAAATGTCTTATGTGTATATATGTATGCAATGTGCTATAGACATGTATGTGCTCATGCATTTGTATACACCACACTTTAAATTCCTGCGTCTCTACCTCCAATATATAGCAAAAATATAACATCACTTTTGTGAATTACACACACGCACACACACACACTCAATATCATTGGGAATTTATAATTCGAATGCTTACTGGCACAAAAGAATGTCTTTTTCTGTTTGTTTTGCTGTTGTGGCACTGAAAACGGCATCCTGAAGGCAACAACTGAAATTCTGGAAACACAGCATGGGAGGGATCAGCCAAAATGGCAGTTACTTTGTGTACAGTCTGCTGATACAGTGTGTATTTGTGCCTGCATACATGTATAAATGCTTGCATGCATATCTCATGAGCACATGTGTTCAGAAGTGTACATATACTTATATGAGAGAGAAGAAGACAGACACTGAAGAGAGAGAGAGAGAGAGAGAGAGAGAGAGAGAGAGAGAGAGAGAGAGAGAGAGAGAGAGAGAGAGAATCAGTACATGTATGTGTGTATTTGTGTGTGTGTGAGTGAGTGAGTGTTTGTTCCAGTGTTTAAATGTACCCACGTATCATATGTAGTTTAAGCAAACTGACATGGTTGTGTGACCCGCTGTCTCTCTCTCTCTCTCTGTGCCATGCAGAAAGAAAACAACTCCCTGCACATCACACTGGACCGTGATCTGGAGGAGAGGGAGGAGGAGATTCGAACTCTGCGCTCCGACAATGAGCAGCTGAAGAAAAAGCTTGTCAAAATGACTAAGTAATACTGGTTTGACTTGTGCTGTTTTGGTCTGCTTTTGGTGTGTGTCTGACTCGGTGTGTGTGCATGCGTGTGTGTGTGTGTGCATGCGTGTGTG
>CM054159.1:24886730-24936730 GCA_028751875.1 Rapana venosa
TAATAATAGTGATATGATGCAGCTGCTGCTGCTGCTGCTGCTGCTGATGATGATAATGATGATGATGCTGATGATGGTGATGGTGATGATGATTAGTAGTAGTAGTAGTAGTAGTACATGACCCCTGTGAGGTAAAAGTGTGGTTCCCCAAAGTCGGAATGCGGCTACCTTCATGGTGGGCAAAAAAGTCGCAAATGCAAAATCTCACCATTGGTGAACCTCAGAGCTCTAGCCAAGGAACAACAACAGCGGTATGGTTGTGTATGAGGGAAGTGTTGTGAGGATGGGTAATGTATCAGGTAATGTATCAGGTAATGTGTCAAGTAATGTGTCAGGTAATGTATCAGGTAATGTATCAGGTAATGTGTCAGGTAATGTATCAGGTAATGTGTCAGGTAATGTATCAGGTAATCTGTCTATGACAGATTTTGTTGGTTTGTTTGTGTCCAGATACCGAGAACAGCCCCACTTCCCCTGTGGACTTTGAGGAGGACGTGTATGCCAGCAGAACATGTGACAGGTAAGACTGGCTGTTCCCTCCCTTCCTGAGTTCCAGAACGTTCACCTAACCCCCCCACCTGATGTCTCTTAACGTCTCCACGATCCCATCTTTGCTCGGATAAGTAGCGTGTTATGTGTAGGTTTTCTCATTTAGAACAAGTTGATCATTTTGTCTCATTTTTGTGATACGGTAATTTATGGGGTTTTATTTGTTGACACCTAACTTTGAAGTTGGGTTGTCTGGTACCAAATTATTGTTGAATGTGTGTGCGTGCGTGTGTGTGCACGCGCGCATGCGTGTGTGTGTGTGTGTGTATGCGTGCATGTGTGTTTGTGCATGCATTCATGTGTGATAGGAAATTTAAATTACATTCATTTTTTTGCATGAATTGCTAAAATCAAGGTATCAACTTACGTCACAGTTTGTTTGCTTACAAGTGACTTAAAAAATATTTGGCCATAAGCCGCGTAGAATCCCCTGATGGCATTGAAGTAACAAAGAAGTCTATGGATGGGGGTTCTGCAGTTTTCTTTGACTGCTAGCAACTCTCAGACTGATTTGTATAGCTTTATTTTTGTGTTGAAATTAGTCGTCCATATTTTTTTTTTTAAATACGATAAGATCACTTTTTTCTTAACAATCCGCAACGGTTTCTCAGCAGTTTTCTTGCGTGACACTAACCCTCATCACGTAACCTTTGCACCAAGTTTTCATGTGTGACGCTAACCCTCATCACATACCCTTTTGCACCTTTGACCTCTTTTTTTTTGCGCAACTTGCACCCTCCCTGGTCGCTTCGGACAGTCCCGACCTGCCCAAGCTGACCTCCACCCCCCTGACCTCGCCTGACCCCGCCACTGCCGCCTCCAGTGACGCCTCTGCCACGGAGAGCGCCTCCCAGGACAGCGCCTTCCAGGTCATCACCCAGGAAGAGGTCACCAAGTCCATCGCAGCCTACGACGAGGGCTTGACCTCAGGACCCCAGTCGTTCCTGGACGTGCCCAAGTAGGTGACTGTGAGGGGGGGTTTGGGGAACGCAGCTGACGTTGCGATTGTTCTGCTAGAGGACAGACAGCAGTCTGTGTTTAGTTTGGGTGGTGGGGTTTGAAGTTTTAACAGTCCTGAAGTCAGAACGTAACTCGCATGATTGAAAAGCTGGTTTGTATGTACACTGTTGTTCTGTCTCACCTGTCGGCATCACCAAGTTCGGTGTTAGTGGCCGCACCCAGTGACACCGACATGATCCTCTCCTTCTCTGTTTTTACTCTGGTCTTCGCTTGGCATTCTTCTCTTTTTGTGCTAAATCGTATTCTTTTTTGTTGTTGTATTGTTTTCGTGTATAACATTTAACAGTCAGAGCAGATATCTCTGCATGAGAACCAAAGCTGCTCTCTGGAAGGGGAGCGCATTGCTGCATGTGCAGCACTACCTCTTTTACCTCCCCTTGTTTGGAAAACGGTTTGGGTTTGTTTTTTTTCTTTTCTGTGAGAGTTTTTTTTTTCCGCCTCAAAACTGTTGACAGGAACAACTCTCTCTCTCTTGATGCTGTATGGTCTTTGATGTGAACTGATTGTTAAGTTGTTGGTGGGACCTTGGTTTTGTCATTCTGTGACTTTGGTAATGTTTACCATGTTGATTGATAGATTTTGCCTTTCCTACACCCACCCTTACCCCCTCCCCTCCCACCTACCCATCTATTCTGCTTTGCTTTTGAAGAAATACTGATAAATTGCTATCCATTACACTCCACCCCTTTCCCCCTCCCATGAATCAATGATACCGCTTACATCTCCTATCAGCGGACACACAACACTGTTTTCTTCTTGCACGTTTGCTGTGACTGGTATCTGTACACTCGCTGTTACTCTCCCTGAAAGTAAGCGTTACAAGTAAGTGCTGTGAATTGATGACAACTATGGAACTGAAATGCTGGATGTCAAGAAATTGATCATGATTAACCCTCTCGACCCCATTACGACCTCAGCCGACCTCCATGGCGGCCGCCTGTGCTTTTTATCACGACCGCAGCTGACCTTTGGAGCTGATCGTGTGGGCAGTACTTTTCCCCCTCACGCATTTCTTGTGGTTTTTACTTAATGTGTCTTTTGAAGAATTATGTTTTGTGCAAATGTAAATAATACACCAGGAGTAAACCTGAGAATCGAAAGAAGAACTAATATTGGTAGTAGTGGAAGTAGCAGCAGTAGTAGGAGTAGGTGTAGTAGTAGAAATAATTGTAGCTGTAAAATTTAAAAGAAGTACCAACATGAATAGTAGTAGAAGAAGTAGTAGTAGTAGTAGTAGCAGTAGCAGCAGCAGTAGCAGCAGCAGCAGCAGCAGCAGCAGCAGCAGCAGCAGCAGCAGCAGCAGTAATAGAAGTAATTGTAGCTATAAAATTTAAAAGAAGTACCAACATGAATAGTAGTAGTAGTAGTTGCAGAAGTAGTAACAGTAATATTATTTATTTATTATTTTGTTTATTTATTCTTTTATTTCAAGGATAATGGAATTAGCACTCATGTGCTTTTTTACCTCTAGTCCCCATGAGTATGCGGTTTTGTGCACACAATAGCCTACTCTTCCAAAAAGTGAAACAGGTTGTAAGATATGCACTAGATGTTCTGCGTGTGTTTGCACATGAGGCCTCAGTTTATAGTCTCAACCAAAGGACTTTCTTGGGAAGTGGAGTCAGCACTGGTGTTAACTGCAGGGGACAAAATCCCCTCGAACAGGATTTGAAACCAGGTAGGCAGATCGTGAGCTCGATGCAGTAATAATAGCTGTAGTAGGTGTGGTGGTGGTTGTAGCAGAATAGTAGAAGACAAGAACTTTTGAAAAAAGAACCCCCTGGTGTGTGTTGTGTGTGCGTGCGTGTGTGTTTGTGTGTGTGTGTGTTGTGTGTGCGTGCATGTGTGTGTGTATGTGTGTGTGTGCGTGCATGTGTGTGCATGCAGTATGTCGTCCAGCATGCTACTGACAGCGGAGGAACTGGCCAGTGGAGAGATCAACACGCAGAGCGAGACCTGGATCAAACCTGGCCGCTCTTTTGCCGTGCCCATCTCCATCACCCACCCCAACACCGTCGTCACCTGGGAGTTCACCGTCAACCCAAAGGTCAGGAGGGCTGGGGGAGGGGCAAGAAGATGGCAGGGGTTTGGGTGGAAAAGAATTGGTGGTAGGTGTTGGGTTTGTGGATGGATGTGCGTGTATGTGTGTTTTTTCGCAGAGCTGTTTACCTGTCTGAGTTTGGTAGAACTCATATATATTTTAGCCATGTGTACTACTCAGAAAGTCTCACTTTCCACAACTTTAAAGCTCTGGTTTTTGTAGGTTTTCCTTTGTGGGGGGGTTTGGGTTTGACACCGCGAATGGATAATTTTGATGCATCATCACCATTGATAGGTTACAGTAGTTCTTGACCAAAGTGCGCACTTTTCAGCTTATTTTGTTTTGAGCAGTCTTCTTCCCATTTTCCTTCCATGTGTAAGCTTGAAGGAGAAAGAAAGACAGAGATGATAAGAAGAGAGTGTGAGATGCACACTCTCTTGCAAGATTAGCTGTCAAAACTTCTTTAGCAATGGGGTGCAAAACGTGTGTGAATGGAGAAATTGAAGACAGGATACAGAAGTTCCCCTGACCCTCATCGTGTGGGGAGAGTTATGCATCTTGCACCTTGTACAATGTGGGGTAGCCTGGTGGTTAGATAGATCGTTGAGCTTGCCATCTGATGGCACAGGTTCGAGCCGTCACTGAGACACTCTGTGTGGATCTTTTCCCCTGCAGCTGACATCTATCATTACCGGCTCGTTTCCCTTAAAAGTTTTTTTTTTTTGGATGAGACTAAAATCCAAGGTTCTGTGTATGAATTCATGAAGAGCATTTTACGCACATCTTACAACACATTCTGTCATTCAGAAGAGTAGTCCATTTTTATACTTTTTTAAGAACAAAATTATCATTTTTTAAAAACACACACAAAAAATCACCTGCATACACACGAGTGACATGTTTAGACACCATCCCCAAAATCGGAATGCAGCTACCTTTAGTGATGGGCAAATGGTTGCATGTGCAAAAATCTGTCTTTGGCGACCATCACAGCTCTAGTTCAGGAATAACATCCCCCCCCCCCCAAAAAAAAAAAAGAAAAAAAAAGCCAAACCCCTAACAACATTTAAATATAAGCCGCAACACTTGGCTGACCTGGACAACTGACAACGCCTTTGACGTGGGCCAGACCACACAGCAGCGTGACGTGACATGATATGACGTGATGTGACATGATGCGATGTGACGTGACTGTGTGGTGGCTGTGACGTGACGTGACGTGATGTGACTGACTGTGTGATGACGTGGCATGACGTGACTGACTGTGTGGTGGCGGTGACGTGACATGGTGACGTGACTGACTGTGCGGTGACGTGACGTGACTGACTGTGTGGTGACCTGACCTGACCTGACGTGACGTGACGTGACATGACTGACTGTGTGGTGACGGTGACGTGACATGGTGACGTGACTGACTGGGTGGTGGCGGTGACGTGACCTGACGTGACGTGACTGACTGTGTGGTGGCGGTGACCTGACCTGACGTGACCTGACCTGACCTGACGTGACATGACATGACTGACTGTGTGGTGACCGTGACGTGACATGGTGACGTGACTGACTGGGTGGTGGCGTGGCGTGTGACCCAGGACATAGAGTTCAGCATCACCTACCTGGAGGACAGCGGGCGGCCGGTCAGCCAGGCGGAGGTGGTGGTGGCCCCGGCACGCTGCCACTCCCTGAAGGAGCCCATCCACGGGGAGCTGACTGCCAAGCAGGCCGGCGTCTACTCCCTCATCTTCGACAACTCCTATTCCAGGTGGGCGCTAGCTACACACAGAGAGGCTTGTGAGAAATGCTGTGTTATATATATATATATATATATATATATATATATATATATATATATATATATATATATATATATATATGTCATATAGAATATATATATATATAGATAGATAGATAGAGATATATAGATATAGATAGATAGATAGATATATATATGTGTGTGTGTATGTGTGTGTGTAATATATATTTTTTCTTCTTCTTCTTCTCTATATATAATTTGTATATTTACTTTCTTCCAAGGAGATGCGGAGGGGCCTGTCAGTATAAATAGCATCCCCCACCTTCTGCAAATTCTGTGCTAAAAATTCCCTCTTTCCTATCCCTCTCTTTGTTTCTGCCTTGTTCCTTTTCTTCCCATTCCCTCATTCTTGACTGTTCTCTGCCTTCTTGATCCATTTTTATTTTTAGAAAGACTTAAAATATTACAATTCTCTCCCATGCCAAAGTTGAATGTGCTGGGCCTGACGTGTCAGGTGATTAATGGCAGTGCAGCGCATTTTTGCTCATATGTACAGACACAACAGTAGTGGCTGTCTGAGTGTTTGATGAAGAAAGAGTATAGTTACTTTTTGTGTGTGTGTGTGCAATATTTGCATGTTTTCCTCTTCTTCTTCTTGTTCTTGTTCTTCTTCTTCTTGTTCTTGTTGTGTTGTTGTTGTTGTTCTTCTTCTTCTTCTTCTTCTTCTTCTTCTTCTTCTTCTTTCTTTTCTTCTTCTTCTTCTTCTTCTTCTTCTTCTTCTTCTTCTTCTTCTTCTTCTTCTTCTTCTTCTTCTTCTCCTCCTCCTCCTCCTCTGTGTCAGAAGATGGCATCTAACCCAGAAATAAGAATGTTGAACTCATCATGTGAGGGTAAACAAGGCTGTAGGTGGGAGTGCCAGCTGAGGTGTTCATTTGAGGGGAATGTTCCTTCTGAAGGTAACACAAGCAGTATTGACTTGACTCCTCCTGATGGCACTGCAGACTGAGGTTCCATGGGGGACTGCACACACACACACACACACACACACACACACACACACACACACACACACACACTCACAACATCTAGCACACACACACACACACACACAACATTTAGCACACACACACACACACACACAACATCTAGTGCACGCATTAAAACTCTGACCACCTTTTACGGAAGAGTAGACCCACAGTACAATGAGGGAGACGAAGAGGCAGACAGAAAAAACGATAGGAAGACATCAGAGAGTGGACTGGCCTGAGTGGAACGATTGGCTATGGAAAACAGAGGACCGTAGGGAGTGGAGGAAGCTGGTTGCAAAATCCTCATTGGTGCCCCTATGGTCGACAGGACTATGGGATAGGTGAGGTGGAGTGAGACCCACTATGACTGGTGGTATGGATGATGTGGAGATACCAGCATGTGTCCACTCCAGCCACCTGAAGAAGAAGTTCACCAGGCTTGACTTGCTCACAGTGCTCGTGGTGTCTGAAAAGTCAGAGACTCCTGAATGGGTTAATTAAAGAAGGTGTCAAGACTGTTGCTATTGCTTGTGGGTTTTTTATGGTTCGCTGTTTATTTTTCAGCTGAAGTAAGTATTTTAGATAGGTGATTTGTTTTTGTTGCCATTTTGTTTGGGGTATTTTTCAGGGGGTGGGTGGGGGGTTGCCTTTCAGTCATGTAAAGGTGTTAACCATGTGATTTATTTTTGTTGCTGTGGAGTGTCAGTTTGCTTGTTCTTCTTCTTCTTCTTCTTTGCGTTGCCTGGGTTATGTTGTGAGACCAGATCTTCTGAGGAATGCAGCAGTTGCTTGCAGGTACAGTTTCTGCTCCAGAGGCGTGGGCTCAGGCCACACTTCCAGCCTTAGCGTCTGGAGAGTCCTGCAGTCTTGTAGGATGTGGGCCGTATCCTGTTCTTCTTCTCCACAGGGGCACATAGCAGATGGTAGTAGTATGTTCTTTCGAGCCAGAAGGCCCATAGAGCCGGAGCTTATCCCGGTTTCTGTAGCGTTAAGCGAACTGATGGCTTTTCACCACCCCTGTGACAGGATGCTAGTCTGTCGCCAGATACTTCCCCAGCAGAGCTGGTACCCACTTGTACACCTGGGTGGAGTGAGGAAAATAGGCGTAAAGTGTCTTTCCCAAGGACACAACACCGAGCCGAGCGGGGATCGAACCCGCGACCTCTGGATCACGAGTTGACCGCCTAAACCACTCGACCACGGTGCCTCCTATAGCAGATGGTGCAATTTTCAATTTTTCATGGAGGTGTTTATTCAGCCTGTTGTGCCCTGTGCGTAGTCTGAAAATGACCACCTGTGCTTGTCGTGAAAGCTGGTGATAAGGGTCTGGTTTGAGTGGTGATCTGAAGAGAGATTTGATGATGGTTTTCATCTCCATTAGGTTGACAGGATTGTTCTCTTGCTCCTCTCTTGCCCCTATTTTGGCCATCTTGTCTGCTTGTTCATTTCCTATAATGCCGCAGTGGGAGGGGATCCACTGGAGCTCTATGCGTAAGGCGTTAAGACTGTGCAGTGCCTTCTCCAGATCTTTCAGTTGTCCGGCATTATAGGACTGCAGCACAGAGAGTGTGTCGGTCAGGAAGACGACTTGGGTGTTGTTTGCTTGTTCTTTCCTTTTTCCTTTTTAAAAAAAAGAAAAGAAATGATGATTTTGCTTTGGTTTTGTATGCCTTTTTATCCACTTGTACACCTCCATCATTGCAAAGTGTTCTTTGTACATGTAGTGTATGTAGCATGCTAAAGTGACTTATTTCCATTTTTTGTTTTGTTTCTGTTTTTGTTTTATTTTTGTGTGGCTTCAGTTTTGTGCTTTTCAGTTGTGTGAAGGGTGATGTGTGTCTGTTTCAGGATGACCTCCAAAAAGATCCACTACACGCTCAGCTACAACAGCTAGACTGGCTACCTGTCTGTCAGTCTGTCAGGACACTGTCTTTCCTCTTCAGGCTTCCTGGGTGTTCTGGACTTGTTCAGTTCTTTACTACCATCAGTTTTTTGCCACACTGGAATTTTGTGTGTGTGTAGGTGCCTGTGTGTGTGTGTGTTTGTAGGTGTGTGTGTGTTGTGTGTGTGTGTAAGCAGAAAACAGAGGTGTGTGTGTGAGGCAAGTGTGTGTGTCTGTATGCTTGGCTGCTTATCTGTCTGTGGGAGTGTGTGATGCAAGAGCAGTGCAAAGCTCTATGTAAACAGCATAATGAAAGAGTGTTGCTGTTGTTGTGCCCAGCATTTCTCCGACACACTGCCATCATCTGCATAGTCAGTCAGTTCGTTCAACTGAAGATATCAGTTGTGAAGTGATGTACATGTATTAGATATATATAACCATCAGTAGGAACAAAATTACCGGTGTTGGTTTGGAGGCGAGAGAGCTTCTTGACCAAACCTGGCTTCTGCAGTAAGTGGAATGATATCATGATGCCAGTGAATGTCGTACAGTCTAGCTCAGTGTAGGAAAAGCAGTGTAGTACTGTATAACTTTATAGGTTTAACAGAAGTACACATTTTTATCTAGAGGCTGCTGTTTCAGTTTTTGGAGTTGTTTTTGTTTTTATTACAGTTTAAGAACAAACAACCAGACACACAGTTTGGTTTTTGGATAGTCATTTAAAATCTTAATGAGCTTATTTTGATGTTATTTCCTTTTTTAACTAATGATTTTGATGTTTTGAATAGTATTAACTTTCAATTTACTTATTGCACATTTTCTTGTTGCTGTTTACAAATCAGGGAAACAAAGAAAATTAATGGGAATTTTTGTAGATAACTATAAGACAAAAGAGATTATTAAAAATCAAGGTAAAACCAAATGCAAAAGTAACAAAGTAAAGTGAATCAAGTTGATGGAGATTTGTACCTGCTGTGCATATAGACCTGGTAGCTAAACATTTTTAATTTCTTTTGAGCATTTTGATGACAGAAAATGAGTATAAGATTACACAAAAAGTAGAGTCATCTGACTGAAGAGAAAGAGATGAGTTATAGCAGTAGGTCTGAGGCTGGATTAGGTTATTTTAACTATCATTTTGATGAACTCTCAGTGCAAAAACACATGTTGACTGAACATTGATAAGCCCAGACTGAGATATGTTGGTCATGCAAACAGAAACATACAGACAAATCTGATGATGATGGTTTTACAAGGTAAGATTGAGGGCAGAAGGAAAAGAGGCAGACCGCCAACATTCTATATTACCAACATCAATGAGATCAGTGGTCTGGGAGGAGGGCTACAGGAGATGGTAGAACTCGGCAAAGACAAAAAGCGATGGTGGATAATGGTGGCATTGTGTGGAGCTCCTACCAACAACAGCAGCGATGAAGACACCGGACCCCACCTTGAGTTGACACTGATGTATTCTGAACAAAAGGCAAATAAATCTCCATTGTTTTATGCTCAAGGTAAAGATAAATGTGTTTTGATCTTGAAGTAAAAAGCAACAAGAATCTTTGCCAGTGGTAAGAGTGTTAAAGTCTGATAGGATTCAAATACTGATGTCAGGGAAGCTGAGCACTGGTTTTTGCTGTCGGCAAGTTTTTGCGGTATCGTGTAACATAGTGTTTGTCGGTTGTTGTCTGTCTTACATAACACGACAGATTTGACAGAAGTGGATTATCTTTCCATTTTTACCAACATTTTTAAAGAGAAAGGTTGTGTTTTTGTGTAGTAGTTTATGTGCATGGTATCATCAAAAGTATTTGAAGGGGTTAAAAGGTGAATGATAGCAATACTGCTGAAGTAGAATGAGGTGACAGCCCTCACATGGCTTTTGTGGTTTGTTGGGACTATAAACACCATGAAATGAAATGCTTTAGCAAAAGCCTTATTGGCATATTTAGCAAGATGATGCATATTTGGTCAAGTGTGGGTTGATTAAGCGACTGAATGGCTTAGAAGCTGGTGTGTGTGTGTGCGTGCGTGTGTGTGTGGTGCACAGCCAGACATTGAATTCAACAAAAATGTTATATTCTATCTTGTTTGTTTTGTTTTGGTGTTGTTGGGGTTTTTTGCTTGATATTTTCATGATTCTTGCAGTTTTGTGTCAAGATCATCAGCTCACTTTTTAAAGGATTTATAAATCTTAAAATTTTGTATTTTATTTTGGTTCTTTTTTGTTTGTTTGTTACATTTGGTTTTAGCTTGAGATGAGTTCCTGTTTTGTGGACAGTTGGAAGCTCATTGGTGAAATTGTATATGATTATTCAGCTGTGGACATTTACTTAAGTATATTGACTGACACTTTCATAAAACTATGAATACAAAATTCTGACTGCTTTCTATTAGTATTTTGTCTTGAACATTTTAAAGTTTGTTTTTAAAAATCATGGAAATAGTTGTAAAGAGACTGTGAAAAATACTGAGAATTCTCTAAATTTGTTTTTAATCCAAAATATTTTAAACACCTAACAGTTTTTGTCCCCTTGGTTTCAGAGTTTAGGTGATCCTTGCATATTTTTCTAAAATAATTATGGTCGACAGTTACTTAAAGAAAACTATTGTTTAAAAGAAAAAAATTACTCTAAATGCATTGGCACGTTATGCATGAAACTTTGGTCTATAATTGCACATTTTATACACATTTCATATTTCTGTATGGTTATTGCAGAATCAATGTTAACATTTTTGTTGTTGCTTGAAATGTTGAAAGCGAATGAAATAATGTCATGTTTGAAGTCAGACATGAAGGAAAATTGTTTTGAGTTAGTCACGAAGAAAGGGCAATGGTTAAAAGGGCAAAATGATACACAAACAGCTGTGTTCCTGATCTCTGTTCCCCCTCACCCGCCCCCCACCCCCCCACCCCCACCCCCACCTCCATCACACCATCATTAAGAAACTGTTAAAAAAACAGGGAAGTAAAATTTCTCAAGAATTGGTTTCAATGTTTCACAAAACGATGAGCAGCAGCAGCAACAACAACAGCAACAACAACAAGACCCGCATGATCAACAGGAGTGAAAGTAATTGTCACTGAAAAATCTTTCGATGCGGGATCCTGCAGCTTCATTGTGGATGAGTCAGTTTATGACAGGCACAGGTGTGTTGGCACCACATTAGCTGAGCAGGCACAGCAAAGCTTAAGGTGACTCATTCTATCTTGAAATAAATAAATATATATATATACATATGTATGTCACCCCTTTTTTGCTGTAGAAAGTAGAGCAGACATGGAAAAAATGTGCTGTGTCATAGATTATTCTTTTAAAGCATTTTGCTTTTAAAAGGTGTGTACGTTTACGGCCACAGGTGCAAGTTCATTGATTCAGCTGTGACCAAGCTTAGGACAGTAGTAGCCGTGGCACTGTACAGACAAGTGAGTGGGGGGGGGGGGGTAGGGGAGGGGGGGTGTTGACTTTTTTTTCTTTTTTATGCCAGCTGTGCGCAGCAAACTATTGATTTTTATTGTAAACTGTCTCTGTCATGTGTTGGGAGATTGCAGATAATGAACACAAAGAAATATTTCTGAAATTGCTCAACTTTGAAATTTAGAGACGTGACTGGCTACATTTGTGTAAGAAGACAAGAATTTGGGTGACATTCTCTGGGTGGGTTAGAATGTTTGTGTGTGTGTGTGTGTGTGTGTGTGTGTGTGTGTGTGTGTGTGTGTGTGTGTGTGTGTGCATGAATATGTCATAATTATGAGGGAAAGTTTGGCATGCTGTAAAAATGCATACACTTAAACATGTTGTTCTTTATACAGTTTATGAATTATATCATCATTCAGAGATATTAAAAACATTGCTGAATGGTACGGCTACAGTGTTCAAAACCATGACAGCCCTACCTTGTTTTGGAATCATCAAGGAAATACGCTAGGTACAGCAAGCAAACAGTATTCAGTAGATAGGGATAGAAATGTGGGTGATGCTTCAGTTGGGTTTGACCATTTATTTAAATGTAAAATCATGGCCGTGCTATTGTCAAGTGCCTTGAAGAATACCTACCTTGTCATGGTTCATAAACTAGGAAGCAGTTTGGGTGTTGTCTGCATTGTTGCTGTTTAGTTTAGCATTATTGTAACAACAACAAAAGGATTTTGTAACGGTACTGTAAGCTACGTGCTGGCAGCAATAATGTCTATCATTGGTCCCATATATGTCTTCTTTATGCTAAACATTGAACGATACTTTTTGGAAGAAAAAAATTGTATCTTGCCAGTTTTAAATTTGATGGTTTGTTTTGTTTTGGGGTTTTTGTTGTTGTTGTTGTTATTCAATGTTGGAGGAGGTTGTTCAGTGAGATTATTGCCATTTTGTGGTTGAGGTTGTTATTCAGATCACGATTTAAAAAAAAGAATTGTTCAAGATTCAAACTAATGTATCAGAGCCATGGAAATGTGTGTTCAAAGTTGATGAAGCTTGTGTTGTAGTTTGTGTTGGTTTGGGAGTATATATATATATATATATATATATTATATATATATATATATATATATAATATATCTGTTGTGTATATGCAGCTGAGAGCACTGATGAAGAAATGCTTACACTACGTAAACTGTTTTGTAGCCTTTGTTTATAGTTGGTGGAGCTTATTTTGTGATGTGCTTTTCATCATGTGTAGATTCTTTTCATCGTGTGTAGATGTGTCATTCATGTGTACCTTTCATCATGTCTATATGTGTTATAAATTGTGGTCTCAGAGCTTAATCCCTTATGCAGTTTGTTTTCTGTTGTATGCTTGATTGTTAACTTTCTTCCTTTTTTTTCTTTCATGTTTTCTTGGTTTTGCTGTTGATATATATATTTCATGATGATTTTTATGTACCAGTTCATATCTGTTTTGCTGTAGATTATATATATATATATATAAATTTGGGGCATTGAGTGTGTATATTTTTTTAATGTTAAAAAATGAAGAGAAAACCAGACAGATAGAGAGATTCTCATGAAGTGTATGTAGCAAAAGCACTTTTGTTGGCATAGAGCTGACTGCAGAGATCAGAAGAGATGAACTTCATGCTAAAGCTTTAACCTGCCCCCTTGTGCGCCATTCTGAAATGTCTGTTACTACTTGACTCCGCCTTGTTAAAATGCTGCTTTGTCTGAGCTCTAAAATCACTCACAAAAATGAAGGAATTCATTGGTATGACTCATTTACTTTCCTGTGTGTACGTTCATCCTCGTTACATAGGACTTTTTCTGGATATTTTTCTGTTCATCACCCATTTGTTCATGGGAAAAGTTCCCTGGCAAGCAGAGGGTTGAGTGAAGAGATCTTTTATAAATATATATCTTCAACAGATCACATTCAGCATGAAGTATCGGAGTTTGAATTATAACATCAAACCATCAAGACACCCACAAATCCTGAGTTTGAATCTCATGTCATACTGTTCTGCTTCTTATTGAAATGTTTGTGACATAGTTTTTATCTTTAGGAAAGTCAAGAGGGAGATCATTTACCGTTATAGAACAGTATTTTTGCTTAATTTTTGTGGGAGTTTTTTTGTGTGTGAAATAAAGAAGCCAGTAAGTTAACAATTTTATCTTGAGGAAAGTCAAAGAGAGACCATTCACTGCCATTTAACCGTTTGTTTTTAAAAAAAATCATTTTTGTTGTTGGTTTTGTGAAAGAAACAAGCTGGTAATTGATCAACGAGAATGTGTTTCCATTGATTTTAGTTATGACATGAGAACGAGTAGAGCATCCATATAATCTTAATGTTTGTATGAATTAAACATATCTCCTTTTTGTATTTCTTTAGCTGTATCTCTGTCTCTTTCTGATACATTTGTGCATGTGCGTATATGTACATTCATGCACATGTGTAAAATCAAGCAAGAATTTTCTGAAATGGTCATCTTTTGCAGTTTTCTTCTTCTTTTGATTTACTTGTTCATTTTATTCCTTTATGTTTTATCCTTATCTGCATGTTCATTTCATTTTATATGTTTATTCTTATCAGTGTATTCATTTTATCTTTTGTTTTATCTTTATCAGTGTATCCATTTCGTTTTATGTTTATCAGTGTCTGTGTTCATTTCATCTTATGGTTTTATCCTTATCTGCGTGTTCCTTTCAATGTATATGATTTATCTTTATCAGTGTATTCATTTCATCTTTTGAATTGTCCTTGTCTGTGTATTCATTTTATCTTTTGCTTTATCATTATCAGTGTATTAATTTCATGTTATGTTTATCAGTGTCTGTGTGTTCATTACATCTTATGGTTTTTCTTTATCAGTGTACTCATTTTATTGCTTTTTTTAAATCAGTGTTTGCATTCCGTCTGTGTTTCAATCCCTTTTATTCATGAGTGAAACGGATCAATCAGATGCTGCAGTTTTGTTATTCTTGTTTTAGATTTTCAATATGTTTCTTTTATTTCCTTTCAGTTTTTGTGCTTGTAGCCAGCAATCATCATGACACAACAAATGCTACAGTGGTTTTTTTATCCTCCATTACTGTGGTGGATGATATTGGATACCGATATTCTATAGAGAGAATGGAAATATGTATGGTTGATATGTTCTGAGGGGTCAGATCATTTCTGTTCTGTGATATGGGTATTGTGTATGTAATTGCAAAGTTCTTCATCGGCTCTGGCAAATAAAGTATTATGAATATCATTTGATAACCTGTGGCATATTGGAGAGTCTGAGAGAGAGTGCAAGTGCGTGTGTCAGAGACATGAGATGTGATTGTCTATGTATGTATGTATGTTTGTGTGTGGAGAGTGACCTGGAGTCTTGCTGCAAAAGACATATCTGTCTGTCTGTCTGTCTGTCTCTCTTTCTTTCTCTCTCTGCTTCTCCCTTTTGTTCTTTACCTCTCTGAGCCAGAATTGAATCATGAATAAAAAAAATGAAGTGAAAAAGAGAAATCTTACCATTGTTAAAGTTGAAACATAAAATGACGTTAAACCATGCTGATGCATGGCTTTGTGTGTGTAAGCGTGCACACACACACACGCTCATGCATGCACACACACACAGCTCACATGTGCATGTGTGCGCACACATACACATGCACCTGCTCACTCACGTACAGAGACACACTCACTATCGCCATTTTCCCATCATGCCCACCATCAACAACATACATGTACACTTGCACTTGTACGCATATGCACATGCTCCTCACACTCACACACACACATGTACACACACACACACACATGTACACACTCACACACATGTACATACACACATTTTCCAACACACACTCCCCTACACTTTACACACACACACACACACTTACTTTTCTACCAGAATAGCTCCACATGACAAAGACAAGACAGACAGTTACATGTAGTTGCAGACAATGGGTTGTGTAGGAAGCAGAAGCCCATGACTGTATGTAGTGTGTGTGTGTGTGTATATATCTATAGTGCCATTCCTAGCCATACTAATTTATGGCCGCTGCACCTGCTACTGCTGTTGCTGCTGCTGCTGTTACTACTGCTGCTGCTGCTGTAGTGTGCTGTGTGCTAAGCCTTTTTCTCTGCCTGTCTGTTGGTCTGTTTGTCTTTCTGTCTGTGTCTGTCTGTCTGCATGTATGTATGGATGGATGGATGGATGGATGGATGGATCTGTGTGTGTGTTGTGTAATGTCCTTATCTCTACCTCTCTCTTGCGCTTGTATTATCTCTATGTGTGTGACTCTGTGTCTGTGTTAGTGTGTTAGTGTGCGCGCGCGTTTTGTTTGTGTGTATGTATCTATCTCTGTCTGTCTGTGTGTCTCTATCTCTGTCTCTCTCTCATTCCTAAACTAAAAACAAAACAACAACCACCTAAGTACAACCAACCCTGTAGTGTACATTTAGACTGTCATCGTTCAAGGCTTCTACACAGGAAAGCGTCATTACAAATCTTGCTCTGTGTTAGCAACAAAGCATTCCTAACACAAAAGTGCTTTGTGCAGTTTGTAGCAGATGCTCTCCTGGTCTGTTGTATATACTGGGTTTTCGTTTGGTAGATTTTTTGCTTTTTAGTTGTTGGGTTTTGTTTGCTTGATAGTTTTGCTTTTAGTTGTTGGGTTTTGTTTGATTTTTTTTTTTAGTTGTTGGGTTTTGTTTGCTTGATAGTTTTGCTTTTAGTTATTGGGTTTTGTTTGATTTTTTTAATTTTAGTTGTTGGGGTTTGTTTGTTTTATTTTTTGCTTTTAGTTGTTGGGTTTTGTTTGATTTTTTGCTTTTAGTTGTTGGGTTTTGTTTGATTTTTTGCTTTTAGTTGTTGGGTTATGTTTGATTTTTTGCTTTTTAGTTGTTGGGTTTTGTTTGATTTTTTGCTTTTTAGTTGTTGGGTTTTGTTTGATTTTTTGCTTTTTAGTTGTTGGGTTTTGTTTGATTTTTTGCTTTTTAGTTGTTGGGTTTTGTTTGAATTTTTGCTTTTTAGTTGTTGGGGTTTGTTTGATTTTTTGCTTTTCAGTTGTTGGGTTTTGTTTGTTTGATTTTTTACTTTTCAGTTGTTGGGTTTTGTTTGCTTTTTTGCTTTTTAGTTGTTGGGTTTTGTTTGATTTTTTGCATTTAGTTGTTGGGTTTTGTTTGATTTTTTGCTTTTAGTTGTTGGGTTTTGTTTGAGTTTTTTCTTTTTAGTTGTTGGGTTTTGTTTGATTTTTGCTTTTAGTTGTTGGGTTAAGTTTGCTTTTTTGATTTTTAGTTGTTGGGTTTAGTTTGACTTTTTTGCTTTTAGTTGTTGGGTTTTGTTTGAATTTTTGCTTTTCGTTGTTGGGGTTTGTTTAATTTTTTGCTTTTAGTTGTTGGGTTTTGTTAGTTTGATTTTTTGCTTTTTAGTTGTTGGGTTTTTATTTTTTGTTGTTGTTTTTTCGTTTCTGGGCTAGAACCTCGAGGTTCACCGATAGTGATAATTTTGCTAATGCGACCTTTCTTTTCTTTTTTTTAAACCCACCATGAAGGTAGCCGCATTCCGACTTCGGGGATGGTGTCTAAACACGACACCTGTGTGCATGCAGTTGGTTTTTTTTTTGTTTTTCTCTGTTTATTTTGTCACGCTTTCTTACCGACACGATATGGTCTGCTCTTCCAAAAAGTGGAACAGGATTTTTAAAGTGTGCTCAAGATGTTCTGCGTTGTGTTCACACACGAGGCCTCGGTTTGCCGTCTCATCCGAAAGACCTTGACATTCAGTTCGATTAAAAAAAATTTTTTTTTTTTTTTTGGGGGGGGGGGGGGGGGGGGGGGGGGGTCAAACTGGGGAAAAAGGGCAAGGCCGGGAATTGAACCCAGAACCTCACGGTTTACTTGTTAGGCAGGTGAATGTCTGGACTGTCCCGACACCTTCCTTCTTGTTTTGTTTGTTTTTCGCCATTCCTCTGTCAGAGCTCGAAGGTTCACCGATGGCGAGATTTTGCGTATGCGACCATTTTCTCCCACCATTAATATAGCCGCATTCATTCTTCGGGAACGGTGTCTAAACACAACATCTTGTAATTGCCCTTCATGGGATGATTACAGTGTTTTTGACTTGACTTGACTTGACTTGGTGAGCTGCGGTTCTTTCTTTTTTCTTTAAAAAAAAAAAAATTGTCATACGTTCTTACCAGCACGCAATGACATATTCTTCCAAAAGGCGGTACGGATTTTTTCTTTTTTACAAAAACGTGTGTGGCTGATGTTCTGCGTGCGTTCGCGCACGGGGCCTCGGTTTAGAGTCTCATTCCCAAGGATGAGAGTGGAGTGGAGTCAGTTACTGATGTTAACTCCAGGGTAAAAATCCCTAAAACGGGCGCCTCCGTGGTGGCTCGATCCCGGGCCGTCAGATCACGAGCGCAACGCTCTAACCACTAGGCCATCCTTCCCCCTGTAGTGTTATGATTTTGTCAGTGTTGTGTTTTCTCAGCACACACACACACACCCCTCCCCCCTCCCCTTCAGTAGGCGCTGTGGCCTCTGTTCAATTAATCATTTTCCGATTCCAATTCCCTGCCTCTGACTGTCTGACTGTCTGTCTGTCTCTCGCTCTCTGTATATATGTCTCTACCACAGGTATGTCTCTCTGTCTGTCTGTGTGTCTCTCTGCCTGTCTGTCTGTCTCTTTGTTTCTGGTTACCTGGCTGTCTTTCTCTCTGTCTGTCTGTCTCTGTGTCGCTCTGTGTCTCTGTCTGTCTCTGTCTGTCTCTTCTCTCTCCTCTCTCTCTCTCTCTCTCTCTCTCTCTCTCTCTCTCTCTCTCTCTCTCTCTCTCTCTCTCTCTCTCTCTCTCTGTAGCAGGACTGCCGCCAGCTCTTGAATGCCTGTTGACTTCTCTGTTGCGTGCTAGTTCAGTGAAGTCCTTCAGGATATATGGTAAAGGGGATCACACTGTTGTTGCTGTTCTCCGTCTGTCAGCCGACACTTCTATGCAACCCCTCTGTGGCTGAAGATAGCACTGCGATCTACAGAAATAAGTGTCCTTCACAGGTAAGAAGGGACAGAAGGCGGGCTGAAGCACACAGGGCTGCAGAGGTGTGCAGAACAGGACCTGACACAAAGGCAAGTGACCCATCTCCTTCAGGTTTATTTTTGCTGACCCCATCCAGTCTATGATATACTGCCGACCAGCATGTAGAGGAACCTGTAACTGAGGAAAATGTCTCATACATTCCCTGCACCCCATCACCACCTGGATCTTCACACATTATGGATGAAAAGCAAATTGGTGTGTCGCTGAGTGATATGGACATACATACAAGGACGGTGCCTTGCAAGTTTGAACAAGATGAGGAGAGTGAAGATGACTAACCCACTGTGACTGTTGCAGAATGTGTGGTTAGTGATAGTGATGCAGAATGTAAAGAATCAGATAACGAGCCAGAGATAGACCACAGTGAATTAAACAAACGTCTGAAAGAGTTGGTATCATTTCCAAGAAGGTAGAGGATTGCTGTAACTCGATGAAAGGGCTGTCAGTCACCACCAGCTAAACTGTCAAAGAAGAAAATCTGAACACAGATGTTTCATAGCTTTTGTATAGTTTGCTTGATTCTTTCCACAATCTTAGTAATATAGTGTGATATACATTCAGTTTACTCTATGATGTGGTAGCCATGTCATGACATCATTTCTATTACGTATTGGAAATGTTTTGGACATGTTGTATTGTGCACAGTTCCCTCTCCACTGTCCCACGTAAGGGAGGGGGAGGAGGGGTAAAGCCTGTTGCATCAATTAACCTATTGCACATTCTCTCTCTTTGTCTGTGGTGTGTGATTGTAAGCGGTTTGATTTGTTCTTTATTTCTTCACAAGATATGGTGCTGTATCATCATCATCATCATCATCATCATCATCATCATCATCATCATCACCACCACCACCACCACCATTATTATCATCATCATCATCATCATCATCATCATGACCATCATCAACGGCAATCAATACTTAACAGCCATACAAATGACCTATAAAAAAAAAGAAAAAAAGAAAAGAAAAGAAAACCCAACCCCACAACATATCATAACCATTAACTCAAAAAGAAAACAGAAAAGCATAGCGAAGATTACAGTGGATCGACAACTATGTCCCAGCTATAATACAATATAACAGGTCTATACATCATGATGATGTGGCTGGCTGGCTGGCTGTCTGGCTGACTGGCTGACTGGCTGGCTGTGCTGTCAGCCTGGGGGATTCCTTTCTGGCCTCTGGCCACCTGTGCACTGGCGGGGTATGGAGAGGTCTGGCTGGAGTAAGGGGCTGACATGACAGACTGATGTATTGACTGCGGCCCTGCTTTTGTCAGTGTCCTTGTTCCGCGCCAATGAACCTTGCCACGTGCATGCTCACTGATGCACGCGCACAACGAATATGGATGAATATCACTGTTGACAAGGAGGCCAGAAAATAGGTTGAGACATTGACGATAGGTTGAGACATAGACGATAGGTTGAGACATAGACGATAGGTTGAGACATGAATGTTGAGACGTAAACGATAGGTTGAGATATAGACAATATGTTGAGATATAGACAATATGTTGAGATATAGACAATATGTTGAGATATAGACAATATGTTGAGATATAGACGATAGGTTGAGACATAGACGATAGGTTGAGACATAGACGATAGGTTGAGACATGAATGTTGAGACGTAAACGATAGGTTGAGATAAAGACAATATGTTGGGACATAGACAATACGTTGAGATATAGACAATGTGTTGGGACATAGACAATACGTTGAGATATAGACAATATGTTGAGACATAGACATGTTTGGACGTAGACAATATGTTGGAACATAGACAATATGTTGGGACATAGACAATATGTTGAGACATAGACAATATGTTGAGACATAGACAATATGTTGAGATAAAGACGATATGTTGAGATACAGACAGTATGTTGAGATATAGACAATGTGTTGAGATATAGACAATATAGACAATATGTTGAGATATAGACAATATGTTGAGATACAGACAATATGTTGAGATATAGACAATATAGACAATATGTTGAGATACAGACAATATGTTGAGATATAGACAATATGTTGAAATATAGACAATATGTTGAGATATAGACAGAATGTTGAGACATAGACAATATGTTGAGATATAGACAGTATGTTGAGACATAGACAATATGTTGAGATATAGACAATATGTTGAGATATAGACAATATAATAATAATAATAATAATAATAATAATAAATGGAATTTATATAGCGCTATATCTTGCAGAGACAAATCAAAGCGCTTGCACTCAACTCATTCTTACACAGTCATACAACCAGTGACAAGCAATAGTTTCATCAAGTCAAATGTCACCACACCACACACACACACACACACACACACAGGTCACACACCCTGGCAGGGCAATAGAATCTTGGTTGTTGAAGGCAGGGAAAAAAAACTATGAGATGAGGCAGGAGAGGAAAATCTTAGGTTTGAAATAAATATGTCTTGAAACTGGATTTAAAAGTGTCATTAGAAGGCTTTTGGCGGAGAGAGAGAGGGAGATCATTCCACATTAATGGTCCAGAAATTGAGAAAGAGCGACGGCCGATGGTGGATTGGTTGAATCTAGGTATTCGTAAGGACAAGGTATCTGCAGCAGAGCGGAGAGAACGAGAAGGAGTGTACAAGTGAAGACATTCACAGAGGTAGGCGGGTGCTGTTTTGTGGAGACATTTGTAACAGAGGGTACTGATCTTATAGTTTACTCTCTGTGGCACAGGCAGCCAGTGGAGAGATTGCAAGAGAGGGGTAATATGCTCAGATTTTTTCTTTCTGAGGATTAGACGAGCTGCAGAGTTTTGTATACGTTGAAGGGATTGGATAGATGATGCTGGCAGACCAGCCAACAGAGAGTTGCAATAGTCCAGACGTGAAAGAATGAGAGACGCAACAAGTTTGGATGCTGCATCTGTGAACAGGTACTTTCGAATTGCACTAATACGCCGTAATTGATAGTAGCAGGACTGGCAGGTCTGAGTGATGAATTTTTGCATAGAGAGTGTGTTGTCAATAATGACCCCTAGATACTTCACAGCAGTGGATAAAGGGACTGATGCATTGCCAAGTTGTATTGAAGCTGTTGTGATGGAAGAGAGTTTGTGTTTGGTCCCCACAAGCATGGTTTCTGTTTTATCTGCATTTAGCTGTAATTTGTTCTGTATCATCCAATTTTGGATATCTTGAAAGCAGTGGGCCATATTTGTAAAGAGAGAAGGCAGATTTTCAGGAGTGTCGCTGCTTAGAATCTGAGAGTCATCTGCATAAAAATGATGGTTGATCTGATGGCGGTTAATTATATGTGACAGTGGAGCAGTGTAGAGGGTGAAAAGAACAGGGCCCAGAACAGATCCCTGTGGAACTCCACACTCCAATCTTGCAGGTACTGACTGAATCTTGTTTACTGTGACTGTCTGGAATCGGTCAGTAAGGTATGAACTAAACCAGGTAAGGGCTGTACCAATAACACCAAATGTTTTTTGAAGACGGGAGAGAAGAATAGAGTGGTCAATAGTGTCAAAGGCTGCAGATAAGTCGAGTAGAGTAAGAAGAGAGATTTTCCCTGAGTCAGAAGCGAGTAGAAGTGTGTTTAAGGTATGGGCAAGGGTAGTTTCAGTGCTATGGTTGACGCGATAGGCAGACTGAAACGCAGGAAGGAGACTGTTGGAGAGAAGGTGGTTGTTGAGCTGTTTTAGAACTACTTTTTCAAGGACTTTAGAGATAAACGGTAGGTTGGAAACAGGTCTATAGTTCTTCAGAATGTTGGGGTCAAGGTCATGCTTATGTTGAGACATAGGCAATATGTTGAGATATAGTCAGTATGTTGAGATATAGACAATATGTTGAGATATAGACAATATGTTGAGATATAGACAATATGTTGAGATATAGACAGTATGTTGAGATACAGACAATATGTTGGGGTATAGACAATATAGACAATATGTTGAGACATAGATAATATGTTGGGGTATAGACAATATAGACAATATGTTGAGACATAGATAATATGTTGGGGTATAGACAATATAGACAATATGTTGAGACATAGATAATATGTTGAGACATAGATAATATGTTGAGATATAGACATTATGTTAAGACATAGACAATACGTTGAGACATAGACAATATAAACAAAACGTTGGGACATAGACAATATGTTGAGGCATAGACATATATTGGGACATAGACAATATGTTGAGACATAGACATATATTGGGACATAGACAATATGTTGAGACATAGACATATATTGGGACATAGGCAATATGTTGAGGCATAGACATATATTGGGGCATAGACAATATGTTGAGACATAGACAATATGTTGAAACACATACATAGACAATGTGTTTAGGCAAGGACAATATATTTATATGCAGACAGATAGACACGGAGACAAACACTCTGACCATCACACAGAAACGCGTACGCACTCACGCATACATCACACACACACACAAAATTTATTCCTCACAATTTTTTGTTAAACCAACCAGCATTACACTCCACCCTCTACAATGACTCAAGCTCTCATTATTCATGGCGCCCATAAAATAATGTCATTAAAATCCTCTCTTTTCATTTGTACAAGGCATTCAAAAATAATACGGACTATTATGTGTAGTTAATGAACTATGGTGTAATGGCCTGTTAACGTTTTATTATGATTTGGTCACTGTTGTCCTTACTCAAATCCACACTTTTCATGGGGGCTATGCCCTTTGTTGAATGAAAGACACACTGTTTTTCGATTCCGTCTGTCTGTCTATCTATACGTCTGCCTGTCTGTCTGGTTAACTGTCTATCTGTCTGTCTGTCTATACGCCTGTCTGTCTGGTTGTCTGTCTGTCTGTCTATATATCTGTCTGTCTGGTTGTCATTCTGTCTGTCTATGCGTCTTTCTTTCTGTCTATCTCTTTCTCTCTCGCAGACGCGTCTAAACTCCTCTCTCTGTCTCTGTCTCTGTCTCTGTCTCTCTGTCTCTCTCTGTCTGTCTCTGCCCCTCTCTGTCTCTCTCTCTCACTGTATGTCTCTCTCTCTCTCTCTGTCTCTGTCTTTGTGTCTCAGTCTGTCAGTCTGTCTGTCTGTAACTGTCAGTCCTGTATGTATGTATATCAGTCTGTCTTTGTCTCTCTGTCATGTCTGTCTCTTGTTGTCTGTTCGTATGTCTCTCTCTCTTTCTTCTTGTCTCTCTCTCTTTGTGTCTCCGATCTGTCTGTGTCTCTCTCTGTCTCTCTGTCTTTTTCTCTCTCTGTCTCTGTCTCTCTCTCTATATCTCTGTCTCTGTTTCTGTCTGTCTCTATCTCTCCCCCCCCCCCTCCTCTCTCTCTCTCTCCTCTCTCTCTCTCCTCTCTCTCTCTCTCTCTCTCTCTCTCTCTCTCTGCCATGCTTACACGTTTGACTAGGGCATGAGAAGTCTATGATTGATGATTTGTGTTATCAATCAGCGTGTTAACCCCCCCCCCCCCCCCCTCCGCCTCGCGCCCCCCCCCCCCCCCCCCCCCCTTGCCCAAATTGTCCAAAGGACGGGCTGTTAGTGCTATAACGAACAATCATAAACCTCGGCCATTGCCATTGCCTCTCTGTCTCTGTGGCTCTGTTTCTGTCTGTCTGTCTGTCTGTCTCTTGCTGGCTGGATGTCTGTCTGTTTATGTCTGTCTGTCTGTCTGTCTGCCTGTCTTATTCTCCCTCTCTCTCTGTTTCTGTCTGTCTGTGTGTATCCGTCTGTGTGTCTCTGTATCTCTGTCTGTCTGTCTCATTCTCTGTCTGTCGTCTCTCTCTGTCTCTGTCTCTGTCTCTCTCTCTCTCTCTCTCTCTCTACCTCCCTCCCTCCCTCCCTCCCTCCTATTTAACAAACGCCGGATCCTGACTTTGCATTCTGAATCATTTGCAGTTGACTTTGCAAACAATGGATCCTGCTTTTGCATTCTCTGCCAGTACAGTTTCACTTCGCAAACAATGAATCCCGCGTTCGTCTTCTGAGCCACTGTTGACTTTGCAAATCACGGATCCTGATTTAGCTTTCTGAAGCAGACTGGAAGTGAATGTACAATGTGTATAATAAATATAGAATAAAGGGGTGAGAGGAGGAGGGGGGGGGGGGGGGCGGAGTAAAACAAAGGAGCCCTCTATTCAATTTTATTCCGTTCAATTACTAAAGTATACGACCTGTGTGAGTGTGTGTGTGTGCTTTTGAAAAACATTTGACTAATGAAATTTTTTTTCTGATTTTTTCTGCAAGACCTGTTTGTAAAATTGTTTGTTTAAAAATATTGATTATTTATCATTTGCATGATGTTGTAGTTAGGTTGAATGATGCGTTTGTTTGTCTTTGCGAGAATAGCCTATATAAGTTCCAAAAAATTTTATTATTTTATTTTTATTATTTTTTTACTTCACTATTTCTATTATTAATTTTTTATTATTATTTTTTATTATTATTTTAAAATTATTATATATATATTTTATTATTATTTTATTTTATTTTTTTATTTTATTATTATTATTTTTTATTATTAATAAATTTTTTCATTTTTTATTATTATTATATTTTATTTTTAATTTTCCTCACAAAAAGAAAAATTTTATGGGGTTATGAGCCTACTAACAAAAGTAAAAAGGAAAAATTTACCCCAGAAAAAAACAAGCTTTGTGTCGAACATCGCCCCGCACCATTACGAGAAATACCTATACCAAAACTGAATTTTTTTTCCCCTAAAAGGGAATTTCCCGGTTCAACCACCACACACCCCACCACACCACCACCACCCCACACACACACACACAACACACCACACCCAACACACACACCACAACACACAAAACAAACCACACACACAACCCCACACATACCACACAACCCCCAAATATATTAAAATATTTTTTTTATTTTTTATAAAATATATCTAAAACTATCTATCTATCTCTATTTAATCTAAATCTTTCTCTCCTCTCTCCTTTTTTTATTATATATATAATTATAATAAAATATAAAAAAGAAAATTTATACAAAAAGTAAAAAAGTTAACTTAAAAAAACAACACACAGATGCATGACACACACCACCACACCGCACGTGCACGCACCACGCAAAACTGATACATGCACCACCCCCCCCCCCCCCCCCCCCCCCCCCCCCCTCCCCTGGCCACGAGAGAGAGAGGAGAGAGGAGAGAGAGAGAGAGAGGGGAGGAAGAGAAAGAGGGAGAGGAGGAGGAGAGAGAGAGAGAGAAAGGGGGAGAGAGGAGAGAGGAAGGGAAGGAGAGGGGAGAGAGAGAAGGAGAGGAGAGAGCATGCACAGACCCTGTTTTTGAGTGAGAAGGACCTGTCGGACAAAAAATTTGTTTTTCTTTTGTTGTTGGGGGTTATCCGATTGTTTTTTTTTGTTGTTTTTTGTTTTTGTTTTGATGTTGTTATTAGTTGTTGTGTTCTTTTTTTTTCTTTTTTACTTTTTTTAAATTTTCGAATTTTCTTCGGGTCTGTCAATTTTTTCTTTTTGTTATTGTTAATGTGGTTATTATTAATTGTTAATTGATAGTTGTTTTGTGCTGCACTGCATTGTATTACATTGCGTTGTAGTCTAGTGTAGTGTAGTGTCACAGAAGAGTACATAAGGCCACCTGGGTATCACCAAATCATGTGACTGAGAACCAGATCGACCATATCTGCATGGCCAAGAAATTCAGGAGATCTCTACAGGATGTAAGGGTGAAAAGAGGAGCAGACATTACATCTGACCACCACCTTTTGGTAGCCAGGCTGAAGCTAAAACTGAAGAAGAACTGGATGGAAGTAACAACAAAGAGGCAGAAGTACAACACCAGCCTGCTGAAAGACTCAAAGATAAATGAAGAATTCAAGCTGTCCCTCACCAACAAGTACCAAGTACTACAAGAACTGCTTGAAGAAGAGACTGACATCGAGAGCCAGTGGAAGAAAGTGAAAGAGACACTGACGTCAACTTGTCAGGAAGTAGTGGGCCCCAAGAGACACCAACAGAAGGAATGGATATCGGCAGTCACAATGGGCAAGATTGAAAAGAGAAAGCAGAAGAAAGCAGCAGTAAACAACAGCCGGACAAGAGCAGCAAAGGCCAAGGCACATGCAGACTTCACAGAAGCCAACAGAGAAGTCAAGAGGAGCGCAAGAACAGACAAGCGCAAGTACATCGACAGCCTGGCAGAGGAAGCCGAGGAAGCAGCAGCCAGTAACAACATGAAGCTGCTGTATGACACCACTAAGAAACTCTCAGGGAAGTACAGCAGGCCTGAGCGACCAGTCAAAGACAAGAAAGGAAACACCATCCTGGGAACAGAGGGGCAACTGAACAGATGGGCAGAGCACTTTGAGGAACTCCTGAACAGTTTCGTCCCTTCAAACACCCGGACATCGACCCTGCTGATAGAGACCTAGACATCAACTGTGAGCAACCAACCAGGGAGGAGATCAGGAAAGCCATCAAAATGCTGAGAAATGGCAAGGCAGCAGGACGGACAACATCCCAGCAGAAGTACTCAAGGCAGACCTGGAGACCAGGGTAGAGATGCTGTACCTCTCTTTGGGAAGATTTGGGAAGAGGAGGAAATAGTACCATCAGACTGGAAGGAGGGCTACCTCATCAAGCTACCCAAGAAAGGAGACCTCAGCAACTGTGCCAACTATAGAGGGATAATGCTTCTGTCGGTGCCAGGAAAAGTCTTTAACAGGATCCTCCTCGAGAGAATGAAAAATGCAGTCGACCCTCTCATCCGAGACCAGCAGGCCGGCTTCCCGCCAGAACAGATCATGCGTAGATCAGATTGCCACCTTGCGCATATCGTTGAGCAATCTTTAGAGTGGAACTCATCTTTATGCATCAACTTTGTTGATTATGAGAAAGCATTCGACAGTGTGGACCGCAACACCCTCTGGAAATTGCTTCGCCACCATGGGTGCCAACCAAACTGGTCAACTTGATCAAGAACTCCTATGAAAGAATGACCTCCCGGGTGGTCCATGGAGGACAACTCACCAAACAGCTTTGAGGTGAAGACCGGAGTCAGACAAGGCTGTCTCCTGTCACCTTTTCCTCTTCCTCCTGGCAATCGATTGGACCATGAAGACTTCAACAGCATACAGAAGAAATGGAATCCCGTGGACACTGTGGGACCAGCTGGATGATCTCGACTTTGCAGACGACCTGGCCCTGCTTTCCCACAGCCGCCAACAGATGCAGGACAAGACTACAGAACTAGCAGCCACCTCATTACAAGTTGGTCTCAAGATCCATGAAGGCAAAACCAAGATTCTCAAGATCAACGCAGCGAGTGAGGACCTAGTCACACTAAAGGGAAGGAGCTGGAAGAAGTAGAGACATTCCCCGTACCTGGGTAGCATCATTAACATGCAGGGCGGCACAGACGCAGACGTCAGAGCAAGAATTGGCAAGGCGAGGGCAGCGTACTTGCAGCTGAAGAAATCTATAGCTCCAAGGTGGTGTCGACCCGCACAAAGATCAGGGCTGTTCAACTCCAACGTCAAGTCAGTCCTACTATATGGAGCGGAGACATGGAGGACAACAAAGACCACCATCAAGAAAGTGCAGACCTTCATCAACAGCTGCCTGAGACGAGTCCTCCAGATCCACTGGCCCGACACCATCAGCAACGCAGCCCTGTGGCAACGTCCCAACCAGCTGCCAGCCGAGAATGAAATCCGGCGCAGGAGATGGGGATGGATCGGGCACACCCTGAGAAAGCCAGCCAGCAACATCACAAGGCAGGCACTATCATGGAACCCCCAGGGAAAACGAAAAAGAGGAAGGCCAAGAAACACCTGGCGACGCGACCTTGAGGCAGAAACCAGGAAGACAGGAAAACCTGGAGACAGAAAGACAGGAAAACCTGGAGACAGCTGGAGAAAATGAAAATAGCCCAGGACAGAGGACTCTGGCGGACTGTTGTCGGTGGCCTATGCTCCAGGGGGAGTGATGGGCCTAAGTAAGTAAGTAAGTAAGTAAGTAGTGTAGTGTAGTGTAGTTTAGTGCAGTGCGGTGTAGTGTAGTGTAGTGTAGTGTAGTGCGGTATAGTGCAGTGTAGTGCAGTGTAGTGTGTGTAGTGTAGTGTAGTGCAGTGCACTGAAGTGTAATGTTGTGCAGTGCAGTGTAGTGTTGTGAAGTGCAGTACAGTTACAGTGCAGTGCAGTGCAGTGCAGTGTAGTGTAGTGGTGTGTTGTGAGTGCAGTGCAGTATATTGTAGTGCAGTACAGTGCAGTGCAGTGCAGTGAAGTGTAGTGGTGTGCAGTACAGTGCAGAGTAGTGTAGGGGAGTGCAGTACAGTCAGTACAGTGCAGTGCATTTTAGTGTGTAGTGTGTGTGTGCAGTACAGTACAGTACAGTGCAGTGCATGTGTAGTGTAGTGAGTGCAGTACAGTAAAAGTGATGAGTGTAGTTAGTGTAGTGCAGACAGTACAGTAAGTGCAGTGCAGTGTAGTGTAGTGTAGTGCGTACAGTCCGTGCAGTGCACTGTAATGTAGTGTAGTGTAGTGAAGTACAGTGCAGTCCAGTGCGGTACAGTGTAGTGCAGTGCAGTGCTGTGCAGTGTATTACCTTATGGACACGTTTAACACATTGTAAGTGTGCTTCCTCATAACCCTCGGGGGTTGTGCATCTCACCGAAGGACAAGAACCAGCCCTCCACGCTGCTGCATTGGTGGACAGTTGACTCATGACGGAATTCATTCAGAACCTCCTTGCTCGCTAGACAGATGGGTGGTCTAGAGGTACAAAGCCTTCAAAAAGCGAAAAGTCCGGGTCGGAAGTGTGCGGTGGTTCGAATCCCTTTTGGGGCCCGAAACTTTCCTCCATCATTGACCATGAGTGGTGGTCTGGGCGTAGTCTTGGGGTTTGAGACGATAAACCGAGGCCCTGTGTGTTGCAAAAATTATTCGCGCACGTAAAGAACCCACGGCAAAAGGGAGTTGTCCCTGGCAAATTCTTAGAAAAAAGCCACTTGATAGGGAAACAAATACAGTTGCAGACCAAAAACAGCTCCTCAAATATAAAAAAAAGGGGTGGCGCTGTCCCTTTTGGCGACGCGCTCTCCCGGGGAGAGCACCCGAATTTCACGCCCGAGCAATCTCGTGGACTTAAAGTGGTGTAAATAATAAATAAATAAATAAATAAATAAGGCCAGATCGCCTCTAGACCGCCGAACCATCACCCCCGTAGGCCAAGGATGGCAAAAAACAGCATTTGATCACTTCATGGGGTACCAAAGATCCGTCTTTTTCGCAGGTGGTATGGTGGGCGACTGAGCAATAAAGGATATATGGACTGAATTCACTCCCGCTAGCAAAACACGATTGAAAAAAAACCCACCCTCAGATTATAAAGCCCTAGTGCAATGACTCATTAATTTTTCTTTTTTAAAACGTTAATTTTGTTAATTTAAACGACACCTGGACAGAATTACTGGGGTTTTAGTTTTGTGTTTTTGGGACGTGACAGTGGTGGTCGGGCAAAACGTTTCCCCCGCCAAGTTAAGCAGGGGTCGAGCGTGGTTACCCGTTGGATGGATGACCGTTTGCGCGCCTTGGCTTCAGTACAGTTCCCCAGTTCACCCAGCTGTAAATGGGTACCCGCCCTCTTTAGGGTCACGGAAAGGGAAAGCCCGCGAGGGAGAGGAGATGGGACCGCCTCAATATGCTGGCCTAGAGAAGTGAGGTCTCTGACGCCCCGCTCCCTACGACCTTATAGGTTATGGGACTCTTTTCCTTTACTTTACCTTTACTACGTGACAGAAGCTATAGCGAGTGGTTGAGACCGTTTTATTTTAATCCCAGGGGGACATGAAATCGTGGGTTCGAAATCTCGGGCAACGTCTTAGGTATTAAGGGTGGGGATTTTTTTACGATCTCCTAGGTCAACTACAAAAGTGCAGACCTGCCTGTGCCTTAATTCACCTTCGTGTTTATACACACGCAGGAGATCAACTATGCACTTTAAAGATATCTTAACATCATGTCAGCGGCCGGTGGGTTTCGGAAACACGAAGATACCCAGCGCTGCATGTCCCCGAAGCCGGAATGCGGCTACCTTCATGGTGGGGAAAAACGGTAGCGTACGCAAACTGTCACCGCTGGTAAACTTCAGAGCTGTAGTAGAGGAGCAACAAGAAATTCGTACATGAAACAACACCAGGAAGGGGTGGGCATTTGAATGTCTCATCGTTTGTTTTTGAGAGAGAGAGAGAGAGAGAGAGAGAGAGAGAGAGAGAGAGAGAGAGAGAAGAGAGAGAGAAGAGAGAGAGAGACAGACAGACAGACAGACACAGGCACAGGCACAGACAGAGAGAGAGAGAGAAGAGAGAGAAGACGAGAGAGAGAGGAGAGAGCAGAGACGACAGACAGACAGACAGCAGAAGACGACAGAGTACAGGCACAGACCACAGACAGTCAGACAGAGACAGACAGACAGAGACAGACAGACAGAGACAGACAGACAGAGACAGACACAGGCGCAGACACAGAGACAAAGAGCGAGAGAGAGAGAGAGAGAGAGAGGAGAGAGAGAGAGAGAGAGAGACAGAGAGACAGAGACAGAGACAGAGACAGAGACAAATAGACAGACAGACAAACAGAGAGAGATAGAGAGAGAGTGTGTGTGTGCGTGCGTGTGCATGCGTGTATGTGCTGCGCGCGAGCGAGCGTTTGTGTTTCCAATAGGGGTTTTTTTTGGAGTCGCAAATGTTGCTATAATTATTATCACAACACTACTAAATCAATGACCCGTTCGTCAGACTTAAAACAGCTAGATAGCAGATAGTATAGTATAGTATAGTACAGTACAGTACAGTACAGTACAGTACAGTACGAGTATAGTATAGTATAGATATAGTATATATGTATAGTATAGTATGGTATAGTATAGTATAGTATAGTATAGTATGTATAGTATAGTATAGTATAGTATAGTATAGTATAGTATAGTTTTATAGTATAGTATAGTATAGTATGGTATAGTATAGTATAGTATAGTATAGTATAGTATAGTATAGTATAGTATAGTATAGTATATAGTATAGTATAGATAGCATAGCATAGCATAGCATAGCATAGTATAGTATAGTATAGTATAGTATAGTATAGTATAGTATAGTATAGTATAGTATAGTATAGTATAGCATAGCATAGTATTCTTACTGCCGTTGATATCGGTGACTTGAGGCCGAAGACTGGACTGGTGTCGTTGCTGTTCTCCTTCTCTCCGTGCCAGTCTGGCCAGCCAGTGGTGTATTGATTCACTTCTTCATCGCAGATCATACATTGTATTATCGCTGCTGCTAAGCGGCCTTGTGCCCGTGCATTCGTGCGTGCATGTGGGCAATCGGGCGTCAGTTTAGCGTTGTGCGTGTACTCTGTGCATTGGAGTAAGTATGGTATGCGCGCGCGCGCGTGTGTGTGTGTTTGTGTGTGTGTTTTACTTGTTATTTTTTAATATTTCATTCTTTTATTTTATTCTTTTATTTCGAAGACAGCGGAATAGCTCCTTCGGATGAGACTATAAACCGAGGCCCCGTGTGCGAACGCATGCAGAACATCCTGCGCACACGTGAAATCCTGTTCCGCTTTTCGAAAGAGTAGGCCATTGTGTGCCGGTGGGAACAGATGACAAAATTTACAAAAACCGCATACACACGGGGACTGGATGTAAAAAAAAGCACCTGGATGCTTATTCCATTATCCTCGATATAAAAGGATAAATAAATTTAAAAAGGAAAATGTCATCTGAGCGCTTTGATTTGTTGCTTTACAAGATTCAGCGCTATATAAATTCCATACATTATTATTATTATTATTATTATAATTATTTATTTATTTATTTAATTATTATTATTAATAAGCACTCATGTGCTTTTTTCATCCAGTCCCCGTGTATATGCAGTTTTGTCAATTTTGTCATCCGTTCCCACCGGCACGCAATAGCCTCCTCTTCTGCCTACTCTGTGTGTGTGTGTGTGTGTGTGTGTGCGTGCGTGCGCGCGTGCGTGCGTGCGCGCTCGTCTGTCCGCCCGTTTTCCAGTCTGCCTGTTCACCCGATCATGCCCACCTCCACCCCACTGTCGCGCAGGTGTGTGAGTGTGTGTTTGTGTGTGTGTGTGTGTGAGTGTGTGTTTGTGTGTGTGAGTGTGTGTTTGTGTGTGTGTGTGTGTGTGTGTGTGTGTGTTTGTGTGTGTGTGTGTGTGTGTTTGTGTGGTGTGAGTGTGTGTTTGTGTGTGTGTGTGTGTGTGTGTGTTTGTGTGTGTGTGTGTGTGTGTGTGTTTGTGTGTGTGTGTGTGTTTGTGTGTGTGTGTGTGTTTGTGTGTGTGTTTGTGTTTGGTGTGTGTGTGTTTGTGTGTGTGTGTTTGTGTGTGTGTGTGTGTGTGTGTGTGTGGAGGGGGGGCTGTTGTGTGTGTATGCGTGCGTGTGTGTGTGGGTATGTGTGCGTGTGCGCGCGTGTGCGTGTGTGTGTGCGTGCGTGTTTGTGTGTGTGTATGTGTACGAATTGGTTGTCTTTTTATAGTTTTTGTTGTTTTTGGTAAAACGTGATGTTAAAAAAGGGTTTTTGTTGTTTTTCCTTTTTTGAGCGCTGATTTTTAAGATGAAATTTTGCTTTAATGTTCGAAAGCCAGAAGGGTAAGAAGTCTCTTAGAAATACTTAGGGCCCGCATTACCGAAATTTTACAGGGTAACCACGCTGTTTTGTAGGAAGCAGCGTGTCTTTTTAAAGGGAAAACCTCATGTTTAGTCACTCACCCTGAGATGCTCTAAACCCAAAACAAAACAACAAAAAGCTAAGGAAAGAAGAAATAATAATTTAAAACCTTTTTTTTCCCGCAATGTCCAAGTATGTTATACGTACACACACTAATAATCTATCCTGCCGCACAAAAACACCACATGCGCACACAACACACACCCCAACACACATACGCATCGTCCAAAACGCACGGCAACACCCCACCACAACCACACACACCAACCAAAACGCAAACCCCCCACGCACCACACCCCACAAACACAACACACCCCCCCACCGACACAGACACAGCACAACACACCCCCCCCCCATTCCCTCCCCCCCCCCCCCCCCCCCCCCCCCCCCCCCCCCCCCCCACACACACACCCCCCCCCCCCCTAACACCAGAAACACACCATCTACATCCACCAAACATACATACATATTTTTAACAACAACGTAATACATACTACCCCCAAAATACAACATACATAAAATGCAAAATACTACATACAACACACCCCAACGGAAAAAACACACACACCCCACACACACACACCACACACACCACCACACACACACCACACACACACACACACACACAAACAACCCAAAACACACCCCCACACCCACCCACAAAAACCCACACAACACACAACCACAACCACACACCACCACCGGCGCGCGCGCGCGCGCGCCGACCACCACACGGGCGAAAATGATGTCAGACACATGCATTCAGAAGATAAATTCTTTTTCCCCTTCACCCCTTTTTTCCAATGTCATGTACTCCTTTGGCAACGACGATGATGCCTTCATCTGATAAGGGGGGGAGGGGGAGAGGGAGGGGAGGGGGGAAGGGAGGGAGAGAGGAGGGAGAGGCGGGGGGAGCGAAGGGGGGAGTGTTGCCTGTCTCTGTCTTCTTTTTGGGTCGACAATTTTGCGGGAAATTGCTTGGAGAGAGAGGCGAAAAGGGGAGAGAGAGAGAAGGAGAGAGAGAGAGAGAAGAGAGAGAGAGAGAGAAGAGTGTGTTTTTGGTGTGGGTGGAATGAGAGACAGCAGACAGAGGACAATTGACGACAGCAGACAACAAAGGGCAGGAACATTAAAAACAAAAGACGCCAAGAGAAGACGCAAAAAGAGAAAGAGACACTCAGCCAGCCACCCAGCCAGATAGATAGATAGACAGATAGTAGATAACTAACGAAGATTGAAAGATGATAGCTCAAATTGGTAGTAGAAAATGGATAAAAAAAATAGAAGATGATAGATAGTGGTTTAAAAGATAGATGATAGATAGATAGTGGATAGAGAGTAGATGGATGATGGTAGGTAGATGATAGATAGAGGGATAATAGACAGATAGATAGATGGATAATAGAAGAAGACAAAAAGATAGATGATAAATAGATAGACGATCGATGATAGATAGATAATGATGTATAAAAATAAAAAGTGATAGATAGATAGAAGATGATAGATAGATAGAAAAAAAAAGAAAAAAAGAAAAGAGTCAGTAAATAAAGCAAGTCAAAAACATTTAATCATCCCGAAGGGCAATTACAGTACTGACGGCAATTGATACGCATCAAAAATCTAAAAGACACAAAAGCAAATTTTTCATTTTGGTTAAAAATTCCATTGTGCCTAATAAATTCCATACATTATTACCCCAACATCTATTTTTATTATTATTATTAATTTTATTATTATTATTATAAAATTTTATTATTTTTTTATTATTATTATTATTATTATTATTATTATTATTTTTAAAAACATTCCAAAAGACTTCAAATAAAATTCACGAACACACCACACACACACCACACACACCACAAACCCACCACACAACCCAACACAACACCCCACACACAACACACCATACACCAAATTTAATTTCAGAGAGAGAGAGAGAGAGGAGAGAGAGAGAGAGAGAGAGAGGAGAAAAGAGAGAGAGAGAGAAAAGAGAGAGAGAGAGAGAGAGAGAGAGAGAGAGAGAGAGAGAAAGAGAGAGAACGAACACACCACAACGGGCGAGCAGAGAAAAAAGAGAAAAGGTTTATAAAACCCTTTTTGCAAACATTTGGGAAATCCTTGGAAAAGTTCTGTAACCTCAAAAGCCCCAAGATGTGACAATACATAATTTGGAGAAGCCCTAAAAATGCAAAAAATTATATATCTTAACTTTTTAAACGTACTGTTCCCCTTTACCCGTTCATTTCAAAAAACGAGAAGACTTTAATGTAAAGGGGAAAAATGCAGAAAAAAAGACAAATTCGTGCTAAAAGAAAAAAAAACCCCCCACAAAAAGAAAACAACAAAGAAAAACTCCATTTTTTTAAAGAATATTTTTTCGGAAAGTCGACACATACACACTTCAAAAAGCAAAAACCCAAAAACAGCAGCACAGAGCAGCAACAAAAACCCACCAAAAACTACAACAAAAGAACCCAAAAATTTATTTGTACCACTCGATTTTGGAGGTTTGGGTTTTTTTGATTTTGGAAGGGGGTAGATTTAAAAACGTGCATAAAAACATTACATTAAAAGGCAGCAAAAAACAACAACAACAAAGTTTTTTGTATGCTCCCACAGATTTAAAACTTCCGTTTATCATTTTGGCGTGGTGATCAAAATCGTACTGTACAAACTTCAACACAGCAGCAGCAGCAACAAAAAAAACAACAACAAAAAGCCCCCAAATTTTGTTGCTCAATAGAGTAAAAAAATTCAAATTTTTTTCATTTTTGGAGTGGAATCAAAAATGCTACACACTTACAACCCGCAACAACAACAACAAAAAAAAAGTTTTAGATGCCCCAAAAGACATAAAAAGATTAAAATATTTCATGGGTAGCTGGGAATCACAATCGTGTAATACACACAACACGCAAAAAACATTAACAGTTCAAATTCTGGGGACTCAAAAGATACCCCGTGGTCGATGGTTTTGAGGTAACGCCTTGCCTAGAAAGCGAAAAGTCCGGGGCAGAAGTGTGCGGGGGTTTTCCCCCTTTGGGCCCGAAACTTTTCCCCCATCCATTAAAACATGAGTGGTGATATAGGTGCTAGTCTTTCGGATGAGACGATAAACCGAGGTGCTATGTGATACACAAAACTATTTTGCGCACGTAAAAGAATCACAGCAACAAGAGAGTTGTCCTTGGCAATGTAGAAAAAGTCATTCTGATAGGGAAATAAATACAGCTGCAGTCAGTAAAAGAAAAAAAATGGATGGCGCTGTTCTTGTGGCGACGTGCTCTCTCCGGGAGAGCAGCCCGAATTTCACGCAGAGAAATCTGCCGTGACTTAAAGTGGTACAAGATAAAATAAAAATAGATAAAATAAAATAAGAAGATAAAGTTCAGTTCGTACAGTTGGGAGCAGGCAGGTAACAAAAAAATATATATATGCAAGGTAAAGGTGTCCCATAACCTATGTGGTCGTAGGGGAGCGAGGCGTCAGAGACCTCAACTTCTCTATGGGCCAGCATATTAAGGGCGGCGCCCATCTCCTCTCCCTCGCTGCTTTACCTCCCTTGACCCTAAAGAAGGCAGGTACCCATTTACAGCTGAGTGAACTGGGGGACTGCATCGAAGCCAAGGCGCGCAAACGGTCACCCATCCAAAGTGGTAATCACGCTCAATGCTGCTTAACCTTAGCTGGGGGAAAGCGAGTGCTCTGACCACTGAGCTATCTCGTCCCTAGAGATATAATTATACACTCTTACAGCAGAGCAACAAGAACCCGACAGTTTATTGTGCGCTCAGTACAGACACGAAAGGTTCAGATTTGACACGTCGTTACTTGGTAAATTAAACTCGTGCACTATTATACACACATACACCACAGCAACAACAACAACCCCAACAATTTACAGTCTGCTCAATAGAAATAAAAGATCCAGTCTGTACATCTTGGCAGTTGATAGACATTTTCCCCATACCATCTTTTAAAAAAAAATTCTTTACTTTATTATCTTTTTTTAAGGTAAAGCAGAGATGACAAGCTGAAGCAAAATGATGCCACAGATAACAGTGGAGCCACCCCCTTCACTCACTCTCTCTGTGTCTCTCTCTGTCCCTCTCTCTGTCTCCCTCCCTCTCTCTCTCTGTCTCTCTCTGTCTGTCTGTCTCCCTCTCTGTCTCTCTCTGTCTCCCTCTGTCTCTGTGTCTCTCTGTGTCTCTCTGTCTGTCTGTCTCTCTCCCTCTCTGTCTTTCTCTCTCTCTCTCCCCTGTGTCTCCCTTGTCTCTCTCTCTGTCTCTCTCTGTCTCTCTCTCTGTCTCTGTCTGTCTGTCTTTCTCTGTGAAGTCTCTCTCTCTCTCTCTTGTTTGCAAAATATGACTGACAGTATTTGAAAAACGCGATTACCTTGGGCTTTTTTTCCCCTTCTGTCATAGCATATGAGAGAGTGCACATACATGTACACATAAGCACGCGCACAGTTTTGTGTGCACGCACCACACATGCACCTCACACGTATGCGAGTACTCACTCACGCACGCACGCACGCACGTACGCACACACACACACACACACACATCGTTTCCATGTGTCACGACCGTGACTGCCAACTCTACACCCAGTAAAGTGCCAACCCTGAGGTGTATCTGAGATCTCCCAGTAGACAGACGTCTTCTTCCAATCTACCTGCCATCTCTTGTGTTTCTGCTATCAGTAACAACATACACAACTTTATTGTACAGCATTACCCCCCGACAGAGAGAAGAAAGGAGAGAGAGAGAGAGAGTAGAGAGAGAGAGAGAGAGAGAGAGAGAGAGAGAGAGAGAGAGAGAGAGAGAGAGAGACACAGGGGAAGGGGGAGAAAGAAAGAGAGGGAGGGAGAAAGAAAGAAAGAAAGAAAGAAAGAGAGAGAGAGAGCGAGAGCGAGAGAGAGGGAGAAGAGAGAGAGAGAGAGAGGGGAGAGAGAGAGAGAAGAGAGAGAGAGAGAGAGAGAGAGAGAGAGAGAGAGAGAGAGAGAGAGAGAGAGAGAGAGAGACAGGGGAAGGGGGAAAGAAAGAGAGGGAGAAAGAAAGAAAGAAAGAAAGAAAGAAAGAGAGAGAGAGAGCGAGAGCGAGAGAGAGGGAGAGAGAGAGAGAGAGATAGAGGGAGAGAGAGAGAGAGAGAGAGAGAGGGGGGGGGGGGGGAGGCAGCAGGCAGACAGACAGATAGACAGACAGACAGAGGAAGAGAGAGAGAGAGAGAGAGAGAGAGAGAGAGAGGGGGAGGGAGACAGACAGACAGGCAGACAGACAGACAGACAGACAGAGGAAGAGAGATAGATAGATAGAGAGAAGAGAGAGGGAGGGAGGGAGGCAGACAGACAGGCAGGCAGACAGACAGACAGTGTGTGTGCGCGCGCGTGTGTTTGTGTGTGTGATTAAAGTTTTGTTGTTGTTATTTATTTTTGTTTTTGTTTTGTTTTGAAGCTACCTTGGACGTTTATACCAATCTGAATGCATTTTTCTTGTGTCTTTCGAGATAATTATAACGTATCAATGTGCCTGTCAGTATTGTAATTGCCCTTCATGGGATGATTAAAGTGTTGTTGACTTGACTTGACTTGAAGAGAGGAATGGAAGGAGAGAGAAAAAGAGCGGAAGGGTGAGAGAGAGAGAGAGAGAGAGAGAAGAAGAGAGAAGGGAAAGAGAGAGAGAGGAGGGGAGAGAGAGAGGCTTTTATTTATTTTAATTCATTTTATTTCATTCTTTTATATCGAGGATAAGGGAAATAATGGAATGGAGAGGAGAGAGAGAGAGAGAGAAGAGGAGAGGAGAGAGAGAGAGAGAGAGAGAGAGCAGAGAGAGAGAGAGACAGACAGAGACAGACAGACAGACAGACAAAACAGAAGATAAACAGACAGATAGACAGAGAGACAGAGGGAGCCAGAGAGAGACAGACAGAGAGACAGAAAGAGAGGCAGAGAGAGACAGAGACAGACAGACAGACAGACAGAGACAGACTCAAGAGGCAAAGAGAGACACAAAAAAGAGAAAGAATGTTACACACAACCTACACACATACACACACATACACACACCTAAACACACCTACATACATGAAACGCACACCTCACACACACCAACACCCTACACACACCAAACCCCAAAACACACACCCCACACACCACACACAACACCACACACACACACACACACACACACACACCCCACACACACACACCCCAAAACACACAACACAACATCAGACTGGTGGTCTGAATGTGCAAATCATTACTGACAGGTAAACTAGTTAATGATGACCACCACTAAATTCAGACGACAGGGCATTTTTCCCATCACTTTTTTCTGGCCGTGTGACTTGTTTAAAACTAAAGGGTTATAATTTGGAAAAGAGAGAGAGAGAGAGAGAGAGAGAGAGAGAGAGAGGAGAGAGAGAGAGAAGAGAAAAGAGAGAGAGAGAGAGAGAGAGAGAGAGAGAGAGAGGAGTGAGTGAGAGTGAGAGAGAGACAATGACAATGACAATTCTTTATTTCGAGGACAATAAATAAGCACATTGTGTTTTTTTTTACCATCCGGGTCCCCGCCCGTAGAGATACATTCTTAATAATAATGACCAACACTTATACAGTCCACAATTAGAAACAAGGGGAAAAACCCTTTTCAAACAGCCACCCCTCCCAACACGCCCCCCCCCCCCCCCCCCCCCCCCACCCCCCCCCCCCCCCCCCCCAAGAAAAACAAATAAAAGAAAACCCTAAAAACACCCCCATCCCCACCCCACCCCCAAAAACCCTAACCAAAACAAACAAACAAAAGAGAAAGAAAAACCAAAACCAACAAAAGAAGAAAAAAAGAGAAAAACAGACAAACAACAACAAGAACAACAACAGAGCCAAGAAAAATAACACAACCAAACTTAATAAGTCAAAGATAAACATCTATACATTGTCAAATGGTACATATACTTGTTACACCATAACTATAAGATATAGAAATAGGGCACTCATTAAAACTTAAGTACAGAGGCAAGTCCAATAAAGTATTGAAAATATAAAATATGAATCCTTCATCATCATCATCATCATCAGACCCGTGACCTTGGCGGTGGTGGGGGAGACACGAAAGACGATGCCGTGGTAAGCCTCCTTCATCCATCTCGGTCCTCGGCTCTGCGCAGTAGTGCTGAGTCATTCATCCTGGTCCATTCTCTGATGTTGTCCATCCATGACTTGTTCTGTCTTCCCCTCTTTCTGCCACCTTCGAGTGTTCCCTGCAGTACTGTTTTTGGCAGAGTGTTGTGGCGGGTGACGTGGCCGCCCCCATGTCAGCTTTTTCTTCTTGACGATGGTGAGAAGGGGTTCCTGTGGCCCTGCCAGCCGTGTTATTTGACTCTTGAAATTCGTTGGTCTTTCGTTCTCTCCAGGATATGCCCAGTAGTTTTCTATGGCATTTTGTTTCAAATGACTGGATTCGCTTTGCTGTTTCAGCAGTCAATGTCCAGGTTTCACTTCCGTACAGCAGGATAGTCTGAATTAGGGCTTTGTAGAGCTTTAGTTTGATTGGTCTTCCAAAGAAGACCACACAGGCACAGTCAGCATTGGAGGGCGAACAATCACCAACCTCAGGTTTGCCGATGACATTGACGGTCTGGCAGGAAATGAAGAGGAACTGGCCAACCTAGTGAAGCAACTGGACGAAATATCCTCACGATACGGCATGGAAATCAGCGCCGAGAAAACCAAGCTCATGTCAAACAGTGCCCAGCCCAAACACCGACCAAGATCACTCTCAGCGGAAAAGAACTGGAGACAGTTGACCATTTCAAGTAACCTCGGAGCCATCAAAGTGAGGGGGATCGAAGACCGAATCTAGCAAGAGCGGTACAACAGCAGCAGCAATGGCAAGACTGAAGACCATATGGAGAGACAGAAACATCCTCTCGGAACCAAGGGAAAGTTACTAAACGCGCTAGTCACCTCAATCATGCTTTAGCATGTGAGGCATGGACACTGACGCAGACCTACAAGGAGGATCCAAGCAGTAGAAATGAGTGCCTCAGAAGGCTCCTTTGGATCTCATACAAGGATCCCTGTCACCAACAATGAAGTCCGCAGAATGATCACTCAACAAGTGCGGGACTATGAAGACCTACTGACCACGGCGAAAAAGGGAAAACTCAATGGAAATGGCACGTAACACATCAGAAAACCCTTCAAAGACCATCCTGAAAAGGAACAGTCCGGGGGAAGAGAAGGGGGAAACCCGAGGAGAAAGGGGGCCGACGACATCCTGTTTGGGGACGGGGAAGGCCCTTTCAGGCCCCGGGCCCAACTCCCCCAACGCCCCGCCTAAGTGAGCCAGCTGGCCCCACCGTTCTTTCCACCATGCACCCCCCTTTAACGACCCTGGGGGGTTTACGGGACCATTAACCTTTGAGGAACGGGTTTAAGAATTTTTGGTTTGGAAAACGGGACCTTTACCTTTTCCATAGGGTGGTGATTTTGTCATGGAAAGTTGCCATGGCTTTTCCCTGCCCTTTGTTTTCTGAGGGGTCGATCGCCCGCCCTTTTGTGATGTAGCGCCAGGTTTTTAAAAAAAACAAACTCCCCTCCTCCATTGTTGGCCTTTTCTTTAAAAATTTTTTAGTAGGGCTTTGCTCGTGCTGTTCACAAGTATTTTAACTTTTCTCCCCACCCCCAAACCTTTTCCCCATAGCTCCACTCTTTCTCAAGTCTGGTCGTAAAAACCATGCAGCCCTTTTTACTTCCCCCCATGAGGTAAAATGCCCACGGGCCGCAACTGCAAGTTTTGAGGGCCCTTGCCCCCCAATGAGATGGTAGAGTGGAAGTCGGGAGGGTCCCCTTTTGGTTTTTCCCCAAAAACAGAAAACGGGATTTGGAGAAAACGGGCCCAACCTTGTCGGACCCCCCCGTGGTTTTTGAAGTAGCTCCGCCCCGATGTTTGGGGGGGCCGGGGGGCCACCTGCTTCGGTTTTTGTAAAGTCCCCTAAATGGTTTGCACTATTCCTTCTTCAAGCCAAACATTCTGAGGACCTGCCACGGGCCTTGGGTGCCATACTCTGTCGAAAGCCTTCTTAAAAGTCGATGATTGTGGGAAAAAGGGCTCCTTTTATGTTTTTAAGAAAGTTTTTTTCCCTCAGGAATTTGGGAGTTAAAAAACGTCGATTGTGCTCCTGCCTGGGCCGGGAAACCCCTTTGTTCCCTGCAAGGTTTTTCTTCTGCCTCCTTCTTTAGTCGATTCAAAATAACTTTTTAGCATGATCTTGCTGGGGTGGCTGAGGGGGAGGTTCCCTAGGTTTTTTAAGGGGGTAAATTTTTTTGGGGGGGGGAAAAAAGGGGAGGAGTTTGGGCCCCTTTTTGGGGGAAAATTTCCGCCTCTTTTTTGTGTTTCGCTTTGGAAGGGAGATTTTGGGGGAATTGTTGCCCCCTGGGGTTTCCAAAAGGTTTTGGGGGGCTTTTTTCCCAAAAATTCCCACAGATAGGAAATGGGATTTCCCCTTTGAAAAGTTGGCATTTTCCCTTTATTTTCTTTTCCGGGGTTTTTGGGGAAAGGTCGGTTTCTTTCTTCCCCCCTTTCCCCCAAAAGGAAAGGGGGGAGCTTTTTTGAGGGGGTTTCCCAAATTTTCTTTCAAAAGGGGAAACCCCCCCGGGGGGAAAAAAAAAAATTTTTGGGTTTGAAGGTGGTTTTTTGGGGAAGTTTCTTCAGGGTGGTTTTCCTTTTACTGTTGCCCCACTTTCATGCTTTTTTCGATCTCATCACAAGGGGCAACTGATCCACCTTTTTTCTCTGGGCCTTTTAAAATTGACTTTTTTCACAAATTTTTGGCCCCCCGGGATTCTTTAAGGGGTTTGGGAAACCTGGTTGGGGGTTTAGTGCTCTTCTTGTGTTTGCAGAGGTCCAAATTTAAAGGGAGTCCATGGGTGGGGGTTTATTACTCTGACGACCGAGTTTCCTCCTTCCCGCGTTTCCGGACTGCCCCCAAATTTAAATTGTTGGTGAGGGCATTGATGTTTTTAGTCCCCGAGGGTTTAATTTCCCAAAAAAAGTCCGCCAAGCTTTCGGAAAAATTTCCCCCGACATCTGGATCTTTTAGTTTGTTCACGTTTAAATTGATACGGGGGGTTTTTCAGGCTGTTTTTTTTTCTTCGGGTTCATTTTGAAATACCCCGCACACAAGGTCGTGGTCGCTGCCTAGGGCACTCCAGGGAAAGGTTTTTTTGTTCCGGGGTTTTGTTGAAGCAGGAATTTTTAAGCGGGCCCCTTGGGGTTAAAAAAAAAATCATTTGGTTAAGGGTTTGCCGTTTTGGGGGCATGCCAGGTTTTTCCTCCTTGGGGGTGCGGGGGGGGCTAGAGGGTATTGGGGAAAGGTAAGTCTGTGGGTGTAGGCAACTCCAGCAGACGTAGTCCCCCGGGGTTTTTGGGCTCCCCCGGTTCCCAAACTGACCAACGGGTTTCCCGGGCCCCTTTGGGTTTAAGATCAGGACCCCACTTTTGGCCCTTAAAAAACCCCTTTGGGTGATGATGGTGCTTTTTTTGGGGATTTTCATAAAGGCTCCCTTTAAGATCTTCGAAAATTCTTCCCAAATTTTTTCAACTGCATGGTCAAAATGAATTTTTAAAAGATCCTTCCCTCAAGGAAAACTATAACTATAAAACCAAAACCATAAAAGGGGAAGAGAAAAGAGACAGAGACAGAAGACAGAGAGTGTTTGGGGGGTGTGTGAATATTTTAAAAAATAAATCCAATATAAATTCCCAAAAATAAAATCGAAACCCATCAACACTCATTTTGATTATAACCCCTTTTTTCAAAATTTTATTCAAATAATGAAATAAAAACGAACCCCCTACATTTACAAAAATAAAAAAAAAAACAAAAAAAAAAGAAAAATCTTAAAAACCTATCAGTCATTTAGGGAGAGGGAAAGTGGTTTAGTGGAAATGGGGGTGTGTTTTGTGTTTGTGGGAAATTTTGTTTTGGGTGGGGGGGGGGGGGGGGGGGGGGGGGGGGGGGGGGGGGGGGGGGGGGGGGGGGGGGGGGGGGGGGGGGGGGGGGGGGGGGGGGGGGTCGGGGATAAACTAAATTTAATACCACATAGCACACATCAACAAACACTTTAATTATACTCTACAAATTGAAGTCATGTAAAAAAATAATCAATACCCATACACTACAAAATAAAAGGGGGGAAAAGCCAAAAAGTCTAAAAAAACATCACACATTGAAGAAATTTAAGACAAATTTTTTTTTCCAGGATAAGAATAATTTCCATCTGCTTTTTTACATCCACCCCGCCCTAGGGTCACTTTTTAAAAATGCACTCGAAACTCATATTTTAAAACATAGAAGAAAAGGGGAAAAAACTTTTTAATAAAGAAAAAAAGAGAGAAAAGAAAAAACAAAACAAACAAACAAACAACCCAGACAAGAAAAAGACAAAATAACCCCCAAAATACCCCCCCCCCCCCACAAAAACCCCCCACCCTCAAAAACAAACAAACAAACAAAAACAAAAAAACAACAAAAAACAAACAAAGAAAAAAAATACCATTAAAAAAAAAAAAAAACCTCCACCCCCCCCCCCCCCCCCCCCCACACACACAACATCACCAAAACAAAAAAACAAACAAACAAAAAAACCAAACGAATCAAAAACAAAAAACAACGTAAAAACCCAAAGCAATAAAAACAAGAAGAGAAGAGAGGAGAGAGAGAGAGAAGAGAGAGAGAGAGAGAGAGACCCAAAAACTTATAGATAAAAAAAATTGAACACCTTAAATTTTTTAGAAATACACATTTTGTTACACTAAAATAAGAATTAAAATAGGATATCACGGAGCCAAGTACATCAAAAAGTCTAAAATTTTATTGAAAATCAAAGTTAAATATCCCTTTTTAAAAAAACCCAAACAACATAGAAGGAAAAGAACAATGACAAGACAAAGACAATGAAAATTCTTTATTTCGGGATAAGAATAAGCACATAGTGCTTTTTTTTACATCCAGTCCCCCCCCCGTTAGGGGTACACTTAAAAATAAAACCCAAAACTTAACATTTCACAATAAAAAAAAAGGGGAAAAAAACCCTTTTCAAAACCTCCCCCCAACAACCACCCCCCCCCCCCCAAAGCAAGCAAAAAAAAAAAACCTAAAAAAACCCACCCCCCACCCCCACCCCCCAAAAAAAAACCCAACCAAAACAAACAAACAAAGGGGAAAGAAAAACCAAACCCAAAAGAAGAAGATAAAAAAGAGAAAAACAAAAAACAACAACAAAAAGAAAAACAACAGGCCAAGAAATAAAACAACCAAAATTAATGATCATAAAGAAAAACTACACAATGTCAAATGGACAATACTTGTTACCATAACTAAAAGAAATTTAAAAGGGGACTCATTAAAACTTTTGTACAGAGGAATCCAATAAAGTATGAAATATAAAATATGAATCCTTCATCAGGAAAACACTAAACTATAAAAACGAGACCATAAAAGGTGAGACACAAGACAAGACAATGACAAACTTTTTTTTGAGATAATGAAAAGCACACATGCTTTTTTTTCATCCAGTCCCCCCCGTTAGGGGTACATCTTAAAATAAAACCCAAATACTTATACATCTCGCAATAAAAACAAGGGGAAAAAACCCTTTTTAAAAAAGCTCCCCCCCAACAACCCCCCCCCCCCCCCAAAGCAAGCAATTAAAAGAAAATCCTAAGAATACCCCACCCCTACCCCCACCCCCCAAAAAACCCTAACCAAAACAAACAAACAAACAAAAGAGAAGGAAAACCAAACCAACAAAGATGATAAAAAAGAGAAAAACAGACAAACAACAACAACAAGAACAAGAGCAACAACAAAGCCAAGAAAAATAAACACAACAAGAGAGGGAGGGAGAGAGAGAGAATTTCAAATTCAAACTTCATTTCTTTCTAGATGGGACATTTTTTTCACACACACACACACACACACACACACACACACACACACACACACACACACACACACACACACACACACACACACACACACACACACACACACACACACACACACACACACAACACACTCACACTCCCTCCCTCACACACAGTCTCTCTCTCTCTCTCTCTCTCTCTCCTCTCCCCTCTCTCTCTCTCTCTCTCTCTCTCTCTCTCTCTCTCTCTCTCTCTCTCTCTCTCTCTCACATAACATACACACACACGCACACACACACACGCAGAGTCTCTCTCACACACACTTCATCCAATCAATATCTTCGTATGTTTTGAATTCAAACAACATAAATTGAAATTTGATTGTCACAACTCTGATCTCTGAAGTGTGTGATAGGATTAATCAGAAAGAGGCCCTTGGCCCATACATCAACGGCGGGAGGGGGGGGGGGGTGTTGCTGGCCACATCAATGAATAATGATAACAACCCACAATAAGCACAGTTGTGACAAACAAATGTGAACAAATTCACAGTTGGAAAAACCCCTATAACATCAAAACCGAATTATATCTTATTTCCTAAGGTTTCGCATGAATTTAAAGCTTAATTGCGGACGGGATAGCTCAGTGGTCAGAGCACTCGCTTTCCCCAAACCAATGTTAAGCAGCATCGGGCGTGGTTACCAGTTGGATGGGTAACTGTTTTAACGCGCCTTGGCTTCAGTACAGTTCCCTCAGTTCACTCAGCTGTAAATGGGTACCTGCCCTCTTTAGGGTCAGGGAAGGTAAAGCAGCGAGGGAGAGGAGATGGACGCCGCCCTCAATATGCTGGCCCCTAGAGAAGTTGAGGTCTCTGATACTTCGCCGCAATAAATTTCAATATAGTACAGTACCTTGCGAAATAGGACGTAATACTTTTACAAGACGATACAAGACGATACAAAACACTACAAGGCAAGGCGATTCAGCACACGACCTTATTACATCAGCAGGAACACTACTACTACTACTACTACTACTACTACTACTACTACTACTACTACTACTACTACTACTACTACTACTACTACTACTGCTGCTGCTGCTGCTGCTGCTGCTGCTGCTGCTGCTACTGCTACTGCTGTACCTGCTGCTGCTGCTATTACTACTATTACTGCTGCTGCTACTACTACTACTACTCATGCTGCTGCTGCTATTACTACTATTACTGCTGCTGCTACTACTACTACTGCTCATGCTGCTGCTGCTATTACTACTATTACTGCTGCTGCTGCTGCTGCTACTACTACTACTACTACTACTACTCATGCTGCTGCTCTTGCTGCTGCTGCCGCTACTGCTCCTCCTCCTACTTATACTACTCCTCCTCCTCCTCCTTCTCCTCCTCCTCCTCCTCCTACTACTACTACTACTAGTACTACTACTGCTATTGCTGCTGCTGCTGCTCCTACTACTACTGCTGCTGCTGCTGCTGCTGCTGCTGCTGCTGTTGCTGCTGCTGCTGCTGCTGCTGCTGCTGCTGCTACTACTACTACTACTTCTACTACTTCTTCTTCTTCTTCTTCTTTTTTTGCTGCTGCCTCTGCTACTAGTACTAGTACTACTTCTACTGCTGCTGAGGCTACTAGTACTAGAACTACTCTTGTAGCTAACATGACTGCTACCGCTGCTACAACTGTTCCTACTACCACCTCCACCTCAACTACCATCACCACCACTACCCCGCCAGGCAATTCTATGGAATACAGCAGAGTGCTCACAAAACAGCCATAATCACAGATTAAAAAGGCAAATGGGATGGGAAATAATCAGACCATTGATAATACACCCCACCCCCCCCCCCCCCCCCCCCACCCCCATCACTTCCCCATCATCAAGCATAATTCACTGCGTCCATACACGCGAAAACACAATCTTGCATGCACACATTGACTCCCCCCCCCCCCCTTCCCCCTCCCAACACACCCACACCCTTACCATCGTCAATACGCACGCGCGCACGCTCTCTCTCACAGACACAGACACAGACACAGACACAGACACACACACACACACACACACACACACACACACACACACACACACACACACACACACACACACACACATGAGAAAGAGTATTTTGTCTAATATCTTAACATCAGCGCTGGCTCCACTCTCCCCAAAAGTCCTTCGGATGAGAATATGAACCGAGGTCCCGTGTGCGAACGCACGCAGAACATCTTACGCACACGTTAAATCCTGTTCCGCTTTTCGTAAGAGTAGGCCATCGTGTGCCGGTGGGAACAGATGACAGAATTTACAAAACCGCATACACACGGGGACTGGATGTACAAAAAGCACATAATTGCTCATTCCATTATCCTCGATATAAAAGAATAAAATTAAAATTAAAATAAAAAATACGCACGCACGCACGCACACACCGCATACACAACCTCATCATCCATTCCATTCATCACACGCACACACACACCACACACACACACACACACACAACCACACACACACACACACACACACACACACAACACACACACACACACACACACCACACCACACACACACACACACACTCTAAAACTACTGCAGGAGAGTTGTTTGATATTGCAGACTTTATAATGACGTTGTGGTTTGCCCAGCTAATGTGATTATCACGTCCATGAAGACAATGCAGGAGCCTACTGTAGCCTAGGCAACACAGCACAGCACGGCACAGCACAGCACAGCGCATCACAGCACAGCATCACAGCACAGCACAGCACAGCACAGCACAGCACAGCACGGCACAGCACAGCACAGCACAGCGGAACACAGCACAGCACAGCACAGCACAGCGCAGCGCAGCACAGCACAACACAGCACAGCGGAACACAGCACGGCACAGCACAGCGGAACACAGCACAGCACAGCACAGCACGGCACAGCACAGCACAACACAGCACGGCACAGCACAGCACAGCACAACACAGCACGGCACAGTACAGCACAGCGCAGCACAGCACAACACAGCACGGCACAGTACAGCACAGCGCAGCACAGCACAGCACAGCACAGCACAGCACGGAACAGCGCAACACAGCATTGGTTCCATTATCCTCGATATAAAAGAAGAAATAAATAAATAAATACAAATAAATAAATAAATACAGCATAGCACAACGCATAGCAAGGCCAGGGAAACAACACAGCCAGCCGCCATGGCGCAGTGGTTAAACTCGTTGGAGCCCTGGCTCGAAAGTCGCGGGTTCGAATCCCGTCAGAGTCACAGGGTTCTTCTTTTTCGGGGTCTAGCTGGATTCTACCCAGAGTGAGTTTGATGTGGGTTCACTCATTGGAGAAGAGAGGGTCTGCACGCTCCAGCTTTATTCCCTCTACATATGCAATGTGGAGAGAGGTGGTTCACTGTTTGGCCAAGACTGCAGGTGACTGTATCTCTCTGGCCCGGTTGACGCCAGGGTATATCATTATTTATTTATTTATTTGTTTCTTTCTTTTTATTTCGAGGATAATGAAATAA